>JALHLI010000002.1:8679173-9356673 GCA_023349425.1 Anthopleura sola
TCTCGTTCGAGCTCCAGAAAACAATAATCCAATGAGAGAGCCTTTACATCTTCTCAAAGGCCATGTTCAGTCTCTTCATGGCTATCTTATTTCTCACGAAAATGTTTCACACGAAATCTCGCCAGTTTCCTCGCCCTCTTTTCATCCACCTGTGGAGAATAGAGTAGAAGGACCTGGAAGACCAAGCCTCCACATCACGAAAGACCAAATAGAGTATCTACGTGCTCTTCATTCAATTTCAACAACATTTGTTTATCGTTGCCAAGGTAACGTCAATCAAGCTAAAATTAACATCATTTTAAAATTTCATCTTAGCTCTATCACTGGTCCAAAAATCAAGTATATAGGTATAAGTTAAGACTATGAATAAGCCAAATAAAAATGAAGGGTATGGTCTGAAAAATACTATAGGAAGCCACCTTAAATAGAGGCAGTATTATCACTGGATCTTCAGTACATAATTGTCGAGTGGAGCGAAGTCACAGGGATGTGTATGCTGGGGTCCTTTGTTTCTATGCCAAGTTGTTTAATGAAATGGAAAAAGCTAGTGTTCTTGATCCTCTGAATGAATTACATTTGTCAACTGAGGGAAACAATTCACCTCTTCAGTTGTGGACAGCTGGAATGCGCAAAATATTAATTCCCTTAACCTCTTACTTCCAGGAAGTGAAATTGAGCAGTATGGGTTTGACCCTGAGGGATTAGTCCCTGTAAGTGATGAGGACTATCAGGTACCATTGGATCCACCAACCTATGCAATTCCAGAAGACCAAAGAGTTTATTTACCTGATCCTTTGGAAAATGATGGATACCAGGGACTGCTCAGCTTTATGAGGAGCATAGAACAAATTATGTCATTTGAAAGTATTAATAATTAACAAATTATTATGAAAAGTAAGAAACTCTTACTGAAATTGTGATTGAAATGGATTTGCCTTGTTAAATAGTTTGCTTTTAGTTTGAGTGGTTTCCTTCAAGTATATTGATAAACCCAATTTATTAAATTAAAGAATTTGTTTTCCAGATGATAAAACACAAAAACAAAGTGAATATTCATCTGTACTTGTCTTTAGAAAAAATGAAATATTTTGTAGTTACCTTTAAATAACACAGAATTTACTCCTTGATTTGTTGCTTCTAATTTTAATAGTTGAAAGTTTACTCATATGCAACAAGAGAATGCAACTTCAAACTCCAATGATTTTGAGAAACTGAACTTTAAAATCATCTATGAACATTGAGTGCTCTCATTTTACATGGTTTTAAATAAAATACCAAAGAAACTGCAACATACAAAACTTGTGGAACTTACTAAAACCAAACTTGCATTAGAGTGATCTTACTTGGTCAATGAGAAATATAATTATTAAGACTTTTATTCTATTGCTTTCTTTTGCTTAATTTCTTTGAATGAGTGTTTAAGCCAATGATTATTCAACTTTGTTTGACAGCACAAATAATATCTGACTCTACTTATAAACCTTCAAACCCAAAGAGTTTACCTTGCCACTATACCATGATAATATAATTGTATAAATTGTATAGTTTCAAACTGTTCAAATTGGTCAGTGCAGAGTTTTGTCTCTAGCACATATGTAAGAAAGAATTAAAGTGCATACATAACTGAACTATATAACCCCAAAGTATGAATTGCCAAAGGCATGATCATAGAGGAGAAACAGCACTTCATCAGTTGGAAGACTCTTGCTGTGGCTTGGAAAAGGCAGGTTAAGAATATTCACACATGTATTTGCTGTTGGAAGGAAGGCATCACAACATTCAATAAAGTTTATTTCAGGAGATCGAACAAACCCTAGAATGGGTTCTTCATCTGTGCCACAAACAAACTGCAGTATATGGCCAAGGTTCAGGGTGAGTGAGCCTGAGACTCTTCTTCCAGCAGCCACTTCTTTAACATATCTGATGAATGCACCATACACTTCTTTCTGGTATTTTCTTGAGTTTGAGCCCTGCTCACTTAATTTAGGATTCAACAAATGTACAAGTTTCTTTACACTAAGAGCACTTGCATCAGATGGTACGAAAAGATACAAAAAGGGGGGTAATTTCATCATTATCTGGAGAACCCCAACCTTGCGCAGACCCTTTTGTAGATTTCTCATACATGGTGATTGTGAATAGCCATTTGCAAGTTCCTTAAGCATTTCTTCAGAAAAGAATTGGGGGATTTTGCCATTCTGGAGTACACTTAGCCCCATAATCACCCCAAAGGTTGTATATCTTTCTGCAAATTCATCCAGTAGCCCACCATCAAAAAACCTTTCCTTAATTTCAATTAACATCAAACGAAAAAATTCCTTTCTTGGACCCCCAAAGTCTTTTGCTGCCTCACCAATAAAATTAACTTCAATAGGTAGCCTCAAGTTTTTTATATCAGAAATCTCATCAAGTCCAGTTTCCAGTAAGTTTTCTCTATCAACCAATATGAAACTACTTTCACCTGTAATTTCATTTGATAGGTCTGTGATTTCCAACTGTCTACCAGTTAGAATTTTTTCTTGAGCACACTTTAATATTTCTACTGCATTTTGAACAGTTTCACAGTCTTTTATAATCTGGTTAGTGATTTCATCTATCTCTGCAAACTCTTCTTCCATGGTAAGGTCAATCATCTGTTTACTATCAGATGTCTCCGGTACAGAATCACTATTCTTGTTATCTTCTATTTCTGGTTCAGATACCTCCTCATCTAAATCAAAAGGACTTTTATCAAACTCTGAGTCATCTTTGTCATCCATGTCGTCTGCAAACAGCCTAACATAAACAGTTCCGGTCGATGCGATGGATCTCAAAAGTATGCTTCCATCCATTTTGACTCCTGTGGCTAATGTTGGCTTTACAAGTGCCCCATAACAGTTCTTTACAAACTCAAAATCGATATTCTTACAGTCTTCTGGGAATTGTGCTTTCACCTTCTCATACAAAACCTTATCATTCCATGTTTTGTCAATGGAAAAGCCAGAAATAACTCGATGTTTTTGTTCTAGTAGTAATTTTTCTTGCCGTCCCAAAGGCGTTTTATCAACTAGTGCACCAACAATCACGATGTCTTTGACTACGCAGTCTTTACTTGGCCTACCAGGAGTAGAAGATGTCAAACCTCTCCTTCTAGATACAGTACGAGGTACAGATACGGCACTGGAAGAAGAAGCCGAACTCGATAAAGTTGGGAAATGCGAGCGCAACTCACTCAGCACATTTCCTCTATTATTAGTACTTGTAGTTGGGTTAGAAGATCCTCCTGTTCTCACAATACCACTAGTGGACGCTGAGGTATTCAAGCTAGCAATTCTATTGATTTCTCTTATAGCATTCTGAGCTATTGCAGCTATCCTAGAAATATCTTTCCCATCAGACGCCATCTTGGAACAGTCGTACACTCTTAGCGGGAAGCTCTCGTACCAATCCCCTCTCATTGATGATGACCGCAATGCATTATGGAACCAAAAAAAAATTGATGCATACGAAAAAAATATTTGGTAGGTATATGCTAAAATAAATGGTAGGTATGAAAAAAAAAACTATCGACACGAAAAATGAATATAATCAAAATAAAATGGTAGATATTAAAAAAAATCGATATAGTGGATATAAAAAAAATAATAGGTATGATTAAAAAAAAGTAGAATGCGATAAAAAAAACCGGCACATGATAAAATTATATTACGTACTGAACAAAATAATATGTGACAGTATGAAAGAAAAGCTAGAGAATGCTATCATTTTTTGACATAATTTTGACCAGTATGGGCCTTCATAGATACCCCAATAGGACGAACGAATAGCCCAATAAGACGAACGAATAGCCCAATAAGACGAGGGAATAGCCCAATAAGACGAACGAATAGCCCAATAAGACGAACGAATAGCCCAATAGGACGAACGAATAGCCCAATAAGACGAACGAATAGCCCAATAAGACGAACGAATATCCCAATAAGACGAACGAATAGCCCAATAGGACGAACGAATAGCCCAATAGGACGAACGAATAGCCCAATAAGACGAACGAATAGCCCAATAAGACGAACGAATAGCCCAATAAGACGAACGAATAGCCCAATAAGACGAACGAATAGCCCAATAAGACGAACGAATAGCCCAATAAGACGAACGAATAGCCCAATAGGACGAACGAATAGCCCAATAAGACGAACGAATAGCCCAATAAGACGAACGAATAGCCTAATAAGACGAACGAATAGCCCAATAAGACGAACGAATATCCCAATAAGACGAACGAATAGCCCAATAGGACGAACGAATAGCCCAATAGGACGAACGAATAGCCCAATAAGACGAACGAATAGCCCAATAAGACGAACGAATAGCCCAATAGGACGAACGAATAGCCCAATAGGACGAACGAATAGCCCAATAGGACGAACGAATAGCCCAATAAGACGAACGAATAGCCCAATAAGTTGATGAAAACGTTCTTGCTTTTTTTATTACACCTTTTAGAGTGTTTATATACAAATATCTAAAAATTCTGATTGAAAAACTATTTAAATTATTACTATTTAATTTGGAAGACAAGTTATTTACAATGACAAAATAAAAGATCAAAAGTGAAGTATAATTAATAATTAATTAATTAATATTCATTGAAAATCTTTTTTAGGAAAAAAATAAAAAGGAGAAAGAATTTTCCCAAAGAAAAAAAACTTTTATAGGATGTAATTAAAGGTTTGCTATCACTTCGTTGAATAATAGTTTTGAATAAAAATTTTGTTAGTCAAATGACTGAAAAGAACGTTTTTGATTGGTCAACGCCACGCATGAGAATGGTGTGATAACTTGGTCACATGATCTAGTTGCTCAGTTCTTATTGGTTAATCTAAATTAACATTTGGGATTTTTCTCCGGTGTCGTGATGGGTTCCCCGCTTGAGTTGGCGTTGATGTACTTTGCGTCTAAGTTGTCCAAGTCAATCAAAACCTGCAAGAGATTACCCTTAGTGTTAATGACTCGCTTTACTATTATCTTTGCCATCATCATTGATGTTACATTAAGTCTGAGGAATTATTTTTAGAATATGCATTTTTAGCAAGGACTAATAAAGTGCATCTGTACAACACGCGAGGATACGGTGTTGGTGGACGTCAGTCAAGGCGTTTCCAAGACACTCCATAGGCACGTACCCTTGAAAACTTTGGGATACCCGACATTGTCATGTAAAAACTTTGTTTGACGTCCACCAAAAGTCTATTTTGTTGCAACATGAAATTGTACGATTTCACGCGTGCGATTGGGAAGACGTTAGTACAGTTTAAAAGGATTTTGTTTCGTACCTTCTCTGCTGTGAGCATGCGATTAAGAGTTCTGCAAAGCACCGAGAAGTTTGGTCTTTCAGAAGGTTCCTTCTGCCAGCACTGCCAGATAACTGCGTATCTGAAAAACAGAACAACAAAATCAATGCGTCTTTCAAGACCAAGCGATAAAATTATGAGCTGAAATAAAATTTGAAAGGCTGACGGCGAAATGTAGCGTAGAGTAGAATCGGTTATGGCACAGAACATGGTGGCGGGAAGTACTTTCTTGTGTATGTAATGTACAGCGTGCAAAATTATACTACTTCCTTAATCAGATAGCTCAGTAGTACTAAGCAAACTGGGGGTACACGGAATTCAAGTCACGGTTACATTTACTGAACCAATCAGAGCACATGAATTGACTGTTCATCCAATGAGATTCCAAAGAAAGAATTTTACTTACAGCTCCTCCTTGCAGTACGGTGGACGAGGCATTCGATATCCCAGGTGAAGATTACTTATTAGTTGTTCTCTGGCGAAACCAGGGTAGGGTTTGGCTCCTGAATAAAACAACCATTGAAGTGTTATTAAAACAAACGATTCATGGGGACCATCTTGGTTGGAAATTGTTTGTTAAAGAATTATTGCTCACCTAGTGTGATGATCTCCCACATGAGAACACCAAATGACCATCTGAAAACACAATTATATAAACCTTTAATTTTAATATTTTAACTCTTGTGCTCAGCGTTTAACTGGATTGCTCCCCCACCTCCCCACACAGTTACTCTCCTCACCTCCCCATACAGCTACTCCCCTCACCTCCCTACACAGTTACTCCCCTCACCTCCCCACACAGTTACTCCCCTCACCTCCCAACACAGCTACTCCCCTCACCTCCCTACACAGTTACTCCCCTCACCTCCCCACACAGTTACTCCCCTCACCTCCCCACACAGTTACTCCCCTCACCTCCCTACACAGTTACTCCCCTCACCTCCCCACACAGTTACTCCCCTCACCTCCCAACACAGCTACTCCCCTCACCTCCCTACACAGCTACTCCCCTCACCTCCCTACAGTTACTCCCCTCACCTCCCCACACAGTTACTCCCCTCACCTCCCCACACAGCTACCCCCCTCACCTCCCTACACAGTTACTCCCCTCACCTCCCAACACAGCTACTCCCCTCACCTCCCTACACAGTTACTCCCCTCACCTCCCCACACAGTTACTCCCCTCACCTCCCAACACAGCTACTCCCCTCACCTCCCTACACAGTTACTCCCCTCACCTCCCCACACAGTTACTCCCCTCACCTCCCCACACAGTTACTCCCCTCACCTCCCTACACAGTTACTCCCCTCACCTCCCCACACAGTTACTCCCCTCACCTCCCAACACAGCTACTCCCCTCACCTCCCTACACAGTTACTCCCCTCACCTCCCCACACAGTTACTCCCCTCACCTCCCCACACAGTTAGTCCCCTCACCTCCCCACACAGTTACTCCCCTTTACACAATTAGCCTTTACGGAATTCATGCATGAAATGAGAGAAATTTGAAAATTAACAATCATGATTTCCTATCACTTTTGACAAGCAAATAATATGCCATATAAGTATGAAAGCGTCACCTAAAACAGCCTCATGATGCAACACGCTCTACAATTCCTGAAAGTCTAATACCAAGAACGTCTTACACTTTTATTTAATGAAGAAAAGAAACAATAATTTCTTTGACTTACACGTCACTTTCTGTAGTCGTGATGCCGTGAAAGATGGACTCAATGGCCATCCATCGAAGGGGCAGCTCACCCTGTTTACAAAACCAAACAGACAATCAATAAACATACAGCCTTAAGGCCAATAAGGTCAAAATGTAAGTAAAGACCTCCTTACCTCTGTCGTTTTCAGGTACTGGTTGTCTTCATAGATATCTCTGGCCAAACCGAAGTCAGCAATCTTACAGATGTTGCCCGTATCTACAAGAACGTTGCGCGTCGCTAAATCACGGTGTACGAGCTGTAAACAACAAGACATGTGAGAACTCGATAAAACCAGGCAACAGTATTCGGGTGGACTTTGTATGGCTTTGAGTGATGCCACTCTTGGGAGTTGATTCTTTCATGTGTAAATATTTTAACAAAAGAACATTTCTCAAGGGAATGTCATGTGGTCTGAAAGAGGTCTATTGTCGACAAATCACATCTTTTGAACCAATCTCAGCGCGCGAGATCCCTTGTTATCCAATCAAAATCCTGCTTGGACACAGCACAGTCACGGTATGGCACGTCCTTATCATCAAGAAACTTTTCACATGAAGTCATACGAGCTGAAAAAGCACTAACATTGACCGCATATCGGTAACTGCGCGGCAATCTAGTGTAATAGTCGGCACTGTCCTGAAAAGAGTTCAGGGAGGGGGGGGGGGGGGGGGGAAAGAGCTAGAGGAGTTAGAAAGGATAGAGAAGGAATAGTTCAAACGAACTAGAGACCAGAGGTTATCGATCTCACCTTCAAGCTTGCCAGATAACTCATCCCACGTGCTACCTGCCACATGAAGGACAACAGGTCTCGAGACGTTAAGCTTACACTTCCTCCCGCTAGGTTGGAATACACTCGATTTCCTCGGCTCTTTCTAAGCAGGTCCTGTAGACTGCCAAGGGCACAGTACTCTACTATGATGTACGGATTATCTGTCAATAACAATTCTAGTGTTAATATACATTTGGGACAATGTAAAAAGAGAGAGTTGATGTCAAGAATTATGTAGTTGATGACCGATTTTTTAAGAAAATGTTTGGTTTTACTTTCGAAAAATGTATTATTCTTTTCTCAGTCTCGTTCATTATTCCTTTGAATCTATCTTGTCCTCCCTTCCCTTCCCTTCCCTTCCCTTCCCTTCCCCTCTCCTCTCATTCCTCGACCCGTTTGCTTCTCCTCTCTTCCCAAACACTTCGGCTTTAGATCGGTTCCGCATTTTATGCCCTACTCTCCATTAATTCTTTCATTATCTCTAATCTTCTTCCTCCTCTTCCATTTTTCTTTTCCCATTTCATCTCTTTCCCTTTTCTTCCCTTTTCCCATCCATTCGACCTTCACGTCATGCATGTATATACCACATTATATTATTGCTATAGCGATATTACTTACCTCCTTTTGTGCAGCTTCCAATTAGACAAACAATATTAGGATGAGCTTTCATGGTCTTCATCAGATCCAGTTCTGCTAGAAATTCTTTCTGGTGCAGAGAATCAGCATTTTCTATTTGACGACAAAAATCAATTCAACATCACTTAACATTTTAAACTTTTTCCCACTCAAGAATAATTTGTATACTTTTTTCTTTGAAAATTGGCCGACCAATTTTGTGGCAAAACTAGTCACATTTAGGAAAATCATTTCAAAATCATAAATACAATGTCACGACGATACTGTGAAATTAAGGTTAGTTTTACATAATGTGAAAAAAATCCCCCGAAATAAAGGACCCCGTACGTCTCTCCCTACTTTGCACCTCCCTGGCTCGTTGCCTAACATCGGCAATGTAATAAACAAGATTTTGAATTAGGTGCAGAAATAAGAGCAACAAAATCGTACAAACTGTCACGCAACATTGTTGCGTTGCAAGTTGCAGAATAACTGTTGCTCGTATTGCGACCTCGCGCGCAATAACATTGTTATATCACGACTTTGTTGCACGAAGTAGAAGCTCTTTCTACTCTCTGCAACAAAGAAAACTTGTTGTGTGCAGGGCGCGGTAATACGAGCAATATTTGCTCAGCTTGCAACGCAACAATCGTGCGCAACAAGTTGTACGATTTTATTGCTCGTATTTCCGCACCTTTTATCAAAGAAAAAGCGAAGACAATCTTTTCGCTTACCTTTCAACATTTTAACAGCTACAGTCTTCGTCCCATTCTCTGTCTTCATAAATGCTTTCACAACTTTACCAAAATGTCCTGATCCCAGTTCTTGATCCATGGTCAAACATCTCTTAGGTACTTCCCAGTTAGCTGGCTTACCTACTGTCTGGTATTGGTTCTCCTCGGCTGATAGCTGTCTGTCTAAGGCCTCGGCTCCATTGGCAGTAACAGGGACGTACGAGTAAGCCAGACCTGAGTTGTCGAGGAGTTCTTCTTCTTCATGCTGTAGAAATTTAATACAAATTTATTCACTGTTTAAATTATGCAAGCATTTGTTCATCTACTTACTCACTCGTCTATTCATTCATCCAGTCCTTCATCCCTCCCTCCCTCCATCCATCTATCCAATCATCCCTCCATCCCTCCCTCCCTCCCTCCCTCCTTCTCTCCTTCCATCCACCCACCCACCCACCCACCCATTCATTCATTCATATCCTTACGTTTGATCTTGTATACAAAACAGAGTGCGAGGGTCTTGCGCGTTTTCTTTTATTGCTCTTTGACTTCTTTCTCCTCCAGACCACAAGTAGTATGAGCAGCAAGATAGCCAGAAAGATTATCGCTCCTACTGAACCGCCTATAACCACGAGATTTTTCCCTAAAGACCTAGACTTCTCGTGGGTGGTGGGGGTCTTCGCGACCGTTACATTTTCTTTTTCTTCTTTTCCTGGAAAAAAATCATTTGTTAACATCATTACGACAAGTTCTGTACGATCATTTCAGGAAGTGTAACAACAGGCTGTGGAAGACTGTGGTATGGATGTGGTGTTCCGTGGAAGTGCTGTGCCGTACGTGCTGTATAACTTTTGTAAAATCCATACAAAAATTATAGATACACGTCTTTGGCTGCCCGACCAACAACTATTTGAAGCGCGCAATGCAATTGTCAAGCCTAAACTCAACATAGAATGCGTGACTTCAATTCCTCGACCCTGTATATTTGAAGCGCACATTGCATCATCCCTGGTGTAAATTATCCTGAACAACATCCTGCACGATCCTGGCCAGAATCCTGATCAGGATCCTGTTGGGATCCTAGACTAATCCTGATAGGATCCTAGACTAATCCTGTATACATTGCAGTAATTAATTTTCTAATTGGCAATACATATCATAAAAAGGGTTTTATTTCCAATTTAACATATTTATTAACTAAAAAATGGAATTTTAAAAAAAAGAATGAAATAGTAGAAATCCACAAATTGTTTTGCCTCAACCTCCCCTCCCTTGTTCTCTTCTATTACCCCCACCTCCTTCTACTCTACCACCCCTCCCATTCAATGCTGACACCCCTCCCACTCTGTTTTACTAGTTATTGTTATAATATATTATCATTATATTTTATTAGTTATTATTATATTATTATATAAACTTCTTTCTTACCTCGGCTGGGCTTGAACCTCCAACCTTTGGTTTACAAGCCCAACACTTTACCAACTTGACCATTGAAGAATTATTAAAAGAATCACCATACATTTGCATTTTATTAATGACTTTCAATTCCATGATGTCATTAAAGTGATTGATATTCATGCTTTGTAATAGCAACATAACCAGCTGTTCTGGATTCCTACAGAGCCTAGGGTTAGCCTACAGGAATAGTTTAGGATCTTACAGGATTAAACCAGGATGATACAGAATCAGTTTAAGATCCCATAGGATTATGCCAAGGATTGTGGTGAAGGTCCTGAATCTTTCTAGGATTTTGTTTAGGATCCTACAGGATTTGCAGGATTCTGCATGATCTTCTAAAGGATAATTATACATACTATGATCCTAGCCTGTTGGGATCCTACACTAGGCAGGATCCTAACAGCAGAATCCTGTCCAGGATTGCCAGACACACAGGATACTGAATAGGAACTTAATCCTAGACAGGATACTGGATAGGTTCCTAATCCTAGATAAGTTCCTGCATAGGATCTGAATCCTAGATAAGAACCTGAATAGGATCCAAATCGACAGGATCTTGTATAGGATCCTAATCCTAAATGGGATCCTAAAGGAAATTCGCACCAGGGATCCCATAACATCAAATTCATCAAGGACCAGTCCTTCTATGATCCATGGATTCATCAAATTTTACCTTTAACAACGAATGCTTTACTAGGTTCACTTGATCCATAACTGTTCGAAGCGCGCACTCTTAACACTGTTCCATTCCAACCATCATCATATGTCAGGTTTTTAGATGTGTTGCTTCCAGCCTCTACTTCAGTCCATGAATCGTTTTTGTTGTGTTTGTACTCAATGGTATAAAACACAGGGACCCCACCAGGTATTCCTGGCGTCCAGGTAATCAGAACCAGTGTTCTGGATTTTACTAGCACATGAAGGGAATTTGGAGGCATTGGTCTTCCTGGAATTTAAAATTTGATTTGCTGTATAATAAAAAAGTGTTTCTTTTCTTTTCTCCTTCAATTGCCAAGGAAAGATTTGGGATTCAAGGGTGTTGTGACCTTTGTGGTCTTAGATAATATATATATATAATATTCCTGGACTCTGCATATCACATGTGAGTATACATGTAGAGTATATATGTTGATAGTAGAGTTGATTTGAGGGTTTTTATAAGGATTCTCCGGTTTTCCTCCCTCAACAAAACCTAACAAGCTTAATTGAAATTCAGTCTGTGAGTTAGCCATGAGTGAGCGAGGGTGCCCTGACTTAGATCAGCCCAGAGGTTGTTTCAGGGTTCTATCTGTGAGTTAGCTGTGCCTTGACTTAGATCAGCCCAGAGGTTGTTTCAGGGTTCAATCTGTGAGTTAGCCATGCCCTGACTTAGATCAGCCCAGAGGTTGTTTCAGGGTTCAATCTGTGAGTTAGCCGCGCCCTGACTTAGATCAGCCCAGAGGTTGTTTCAGGGTTCCATGAATTGGCCACTTTGGAAATGAGCAAGGGACTGAATTTTACTACTAATTATTAATAAATTATTTCTTCATATCACATTTCATACCTTTGATCACTAGAGTCACATTCCCATCTGTTTGACCGTGTGGATTCACTCCTCGACACAAGTACTTTCCTTTATCCTTATACTCCAGATTAGCTAAACCTAGCTTGGCTATGTATGTGTTATTGTGACCAGGAACTACCTGGCCAAGTTCATCTGCTATCTCTTTACCATCTTTGTACCATTCAACCTCTGGTTGGGGGATTCCAGTGAACAAACATGAAAGACTAACATTGTGGTCTCTGATTCCTGTGAAGGTTGTGGGTCTGGTCACTAACTCTGGTTTCCTGGGGTCAGCTTTGGAAAACAAAAAAGTAGTGGTAGTGAGTGTGGATCGATGGATGGATCGATGGATGGATGAATAGATGGATGGATGGATGGATGGATGGATGGATGGATGGATGGATGGATGGATGGATGGATGGATGGATGGATGGATGGATGGATGGATGGATGGATGGATGGATGGATGGATGGATGGATGGATGGATGGATGGATGGATGGATGGATGGATGGATGGATGGATGGATGGATGGATGGATGGATGGATGGATGGATGGATGGATGGATGGATGGATGGATGGATGGATGGATGGATGGATGGATGGATGGATGGATGGATGGATGGATGGATGGATGGATGGATGGATGGATGGATGGATGGATGGATGGATGGATGGATGGATGGATGGATGGATGGATGGATGGATGGATGGATGGATGGATGGATGGATGGATGGATGGATGGATGGATGGATGGATGGATGGATGGATGGATGGATGGATGCAAGGATGGATGAATGAATGGATAGACAGATAGTAGGATTACACCATAAAAAATAATAAGAGATATCACTTACTGACTTTTCGGACGCTAGTCCTTCGTTGGACAATGAAGTCCGACAAAGGACTAGCATCCAAATTATTTTTTATGGTGTAAAATTTAACTTTTTATCACAACTGTTTCATTAGAAACACTGAAGCAGCCCACACTAGCTTACCGCTAGTTATCATCTCTTGAGTGGATATATAGATAAGGATAAAAAGAACATATCAAGTATACCTGGTACAATGACAGTGACATTTCCAATAGCAACACCAGCCTTGTTTGTTCCTTGACAGTGATAAACTCCTTCATCAGTTCTTGACACACTGTCTAACAGTAACGATGACTCAACATTGTCCTTACTCACAAATGGTATAGTTTTTGTTAGCTCCAGTTTGTAACCAGCGACATATTTGAACCAGGTAATTTGTGGCAGTGGAGTTCCAGTAAAGATGCATTTCAGGATGGCGTCTGAACCCTTTGATACTGTCCTGGTTAGATAAGGGACTTTGACAGCAGGTCGGCTGGACAAACCTTTAATAAAACAATAGAAAATATATATTCCAAGTTGAACATCTTGCTAAGACTGTTGTCAGATCAGACAAGGTCTTGCCAAGATTCTTGCCAAGATGCTGACAGCAATATTGCCTAAATCTGCAAAACCTTGCAAGCTCTTGCATCAGCTATTTGAGGATCTTTAAGAATTTATTGAGGATATTGCTAGGATCTTGTCCAAAATCTTGTGTCCTCTTGCCAATATCCTTGCATGACCCTTTCTTTGTGATTTATTTAAAAAAAGCTCAGAAATGTATACAAGTTTGTTTCTTCAGAACTTAGTTTAAGAAAACGCAGGATCTTGAAAAGATCATGAGATCTTGTGCATTCAAGACACTGGAAAGCACCATACAATGCTGATATGCTAACAACTATCATTTCAAGTTAAATACAATTTTTAACAGAAAAAAACCAGCAGCGTGAAGAAAGTCTGACATACATTTCATTGTCAAGAACCGTTAAGAACTGTTTCTGAATAACTTTTTCCACTTTGATAATCATGATGTCAGTTTTCGACATCGAAACTTCAGACTTTTCCATTGCTAGTTTTTTCTGTTAAAAGCACCAAGAAAGCCACTTTAATTACAAATACAATTGCACTGAATCTACCATTCAGCTTCTTTTTCATGGTGTTTTAGGACCCATGAATGAAAATCCCTGTGAATTAACAATAATAATTATTGTACCTGTAAATGTAACAACTGCTTCTTTACTGGTCTTCATATTTTTTCCACCACTAGCAACACATTTATACCTCCCAGCGTCACTATCTTTAGCTTGTCTTAAGTTCAAGGTGTATAGCTTAGCTGTTGTTTCCCAGTTTCGTACCCTTACATCCTTACGAGCATCTGCCTGGACATCAAGTGCAACACCATCTTTTTCCCATGATACAGTTATAGTTGGTTTGCCAATAACAATACACTGTAATGATAAGTCCTGCCCAACCACACCCACTGCATCTTTAGGATCTCTTATAATAGTTGGATCTAGAAAAAAAGAAATATCAGTCTTAATGGGAAGCACAGGTGGCATAGCAGTGAGAGTGCTCGCCTCTCACCAATGCAACTCATGCAGGCTTCAGTCTCGCCGGCCTCGGTATCGTATGTGAGAACAGCAAGTTGCATGTTGGTTCTCTCCTGTGCTTCAAGGGTTTTTCTCCGGGTTCTCTGGTTTTTCTCCCTCTGCAAAAATCAACTTCTAAATTCCAATTTGATCTTTAGGGCCTTGACGTACAGTTGGAGCTCTGAGAAATGTTGTTTGTGGAATTTTCTTGGGATACTCAAATAATTTGGGGGGAGGATAAAATATGTCTATAGATGCAATATGTGTTTATCAGAGGAATTGACAACTCTAATCACCTTCCAAGACATTCATGTGGACAGTTTTTGTGATACTTCCAGCAGTATTACTAGCAATACAGGTATAGGGTCCTCTATGTGAAAAGGATGCTGACAGGAGTATCAGTCCACCATCAGGTCGTACCATGATTGCTGGGTCTAACTCAGCCAAGGTGCTCCCTCTAGTCCATCTGTAGGTAGGGTCTGGGTAGGCATCGGCACTGCATGGGATCACGTATCTTTGTCCCTCATACAGAGTTACATTCTTGGGCTCCTTAGTCCAACTAGGTGGGGTCCCTATACAATCAGAGATATCAAAATATAAATAAGAAGAATTTATGCAAACAAATTATAAAGGGAGCTAAGTACCACGAGTGGTGTAGTGGTAGTGCACTTGCCTCTCACCTCTGGGATCTCGGGTTTGATTCCTCGACTTCACATCACATGTGAGTGTAGTTTGTTAGGTATCTCCCATGATTCAAGGGTTTTTCTCTAATTTCTCCTGTTTTCCTTCCTTTGCAAAACCTATCATGCTAAATTCCAACTTGATCTGTCAGTTAGCCATGCCAACTACAGTACCCTTGATCAACCCAGAAGTTGTTTCAGGGTTGTATGGAATTGATGTTTCATTTTCATTTTGAACTGTCATCTGTTCTTTTTCTGAGTGTTTATTGAGGTGGATGATGATATACATACATTCCAAGGATCTTGTGCAAGCTAAAATTCATCATCCATGATTCTATTAAACAAACTTTTTTTGACAGCCTAGCTATTCTTCCTCTCCCCCCTCTGAATAAAAAGAAAGGGCAGACAACAGGAACGTAACATCTACAGAAAAACCTCAAAACAAAAAATGAAAACTAGCTGTCAAATACTTACTTGATACAACTCTAAGATATGCATGTGCTCTGATAGTTCCAGCACTGTTTGATGCCTCGCACGTTATTTGCCCTGCATCAGACCAATAGACAGGGATGATGTACAGGGTTTTAAATGTAGATCCTATGAAGTGCCTTAACATGAGCATACTAATCCTTCTTCCGTTCTTGTACCATTTAATGTCTGGTGGAGGAAAACCTGATGCTTTACATTTAAAGTTGACTCTCATTCCACTGCGAACAGTTTTGTTGCTAGGCCTCGTAATGAACAGTGGTGCTTCATCCTCTGAAATAAGGAAAAAAATGATTCTTGAGTAACTAATACTTGCTGTGGAGTGGGTGGGCGTTATTGAGTTTAGCTCAGAATCAGTGATCACTGTCTCCAAATTGACCTTACATTAAGCCTAAAGATAGGCTATGTCCAATATATAAGGTCAGAGTAGAAGATGAGGCACACTTCCTTCTAAAATTTCCAAATTACTCAGTAGAAAGGAAAACTCTTATGAATAAGATTAATGATTTAACAAATTTTAAAGTAGAATGGTTAAATGAAGAGGATAAATTCGCCTACATAATTATAAACCCTAAGAAATCGATTCAAAAAAACAGTAGCTAAGTATATATACGACTGCTTAAAAAAAATGTGATCGCTGATATTATGTCTTACGCATTATTATATATTATACTATATTTAATTGGTTACAAAATCCAATTTAAATTTCATTTTCTATGGAGCCAATAAAGTAAATTGTCATTGTCATTAGCTAGCTTTCCCATCCAATCAGGGCCATTACCATCCCTCCTTACCATTCAAAGCTTTGCTTTGTGATCTTTGCAGCCGTTCTTAGGGTCATCATGTCGTCACGCAACGTTTCTCTCCCCACTAACGTCTGCTTACTTGAGCAGAACATTCCTTTCCAGGAATTGACCAATCAGCATGAACCTTCTAAAATTGAGAAGGTTCATGCTGATTGGTCGTTGGACAACTTTGACAGCAATACTTTTGCGAGAACCATACAATAACGTATCTGATTTCAAACTTCGGTCTTTGCTGACTTATTTATCATGGTTATCTCTTTCTCTAGCCAGTATTAACTGGAGATCCTACAATTTTATTTGAGAAAATAAGCGATATATTGAAGTAAGTGCTCGTAACACAAATCTGAAATATAATCAAGTTGTTTGGCGGATATGAAGTGTAAAGAGCACTGAAGTTTTTCCAAATGCATTCATCTTCATTGGTGCCGCTAAGGTCACCCTAAGGTCACCCACATAAAAATAAATCTAAGAACAATCCGTCTTGTTTGTCCATAAAAATCACAGCACAAAGCCAAATGGCAAGAAGATATGTGTGTGTAAAAAAGGACTTTTACAGGCTCCAACGACGAAGAAGTAACTTCCGAAATTTAGTTTATTACACGGTGTTCAAGTTATTTACGTGTATTTATATCAGTGCCATCATTTCTGCTTTATACAAAAAGTATATATATACAAAACCAGTTCGCTTTAATTGGCTTTAGGACAACTTGATGATAGAATATGAACAACATTGATTTAGTGTTACTGCATAATTGACGTTCGTAATTGGGTCATCAAAAACAATCGGTCGATTTGGATTGGCTCACGATCACAATAATAATTGGAAAGGAATGTTCTGCTCAAGTAAGCAGACGTTCGTGGGGAGAGAAGTATTGCGTGACGAACCTAAGAGCGTCTGCGTAGGAGGCTATGTGATCTCTGGATGGAAAGAAAGGGCCCCCCAATAATTCCAGCTAATGTGCTGCATGTACTGAAAAATTTAGGTCTGTTACTACCTAGTACCCAGTACCCAATACTTTTGACCTAGGCCCCCACCCCCACAGTATTCTTGGCCTTGCTACAGCCCTGAGACAAAATGAGTTTAGGGAAGAGGTCAAAACAATAGTCCAAAATAGGGACCCGTTTTTATTCATTTAGGTGGTGGGTACCGGTTCATACCCCCTCCCCCCTCAGAAGCCTATCAAAATGCTCAGTACTGGATGTCTATAGTGACCATTTCTATGCACAAACATGTTTTCTAGCATACACTGAGACGGACAGTTCATTTACTTCTCTGATCTGACTTTTAGTTTTGGAGATATTTGAAGACAAAGTCTAAGATTTTACTTCCAGAGGTGGTGGGTACCGGGTGATACCACCCCACCCCCCTAAATCGGGTCCCTATTGCGGACAATTGTTTTGACCTTTTCCCTTATGATACAATTCATAGACATTACAAGGTCAGAAAGGTTTAGTGCTCTTTTACAGTCAAAATGACTCAAGCGTACCCCCTAGAATCCATTAATGAATTTATTATTCGAATGTTGAGTTGATTATTCACTCCAAACTCCAAACTCCAAACTTGAAAAGGAATTATCTACTTGAGTTTTGATTGAATTCTTCAACAATTGCCATGCCAAGATAGAAAAATCCCTAGAAAAGCCATCCCTTAGAATTTTAGTGGTGAAATGAATGTGAATTTTGGTTTCGTCCGATTCGTTATGAACGTGAATAATAAACTCAATTTTCGAATGATATCTATTGTTTATTCCTTGTGATGCTAATGACTGTTTAATAACGCAATCTTGAATAATTAAAAAAATTAAAAGCTTTCCTTATTTACTGAAGCAGCTGAAACCACATATCAACTGCAAACTTTCCATTTTCCTGATTTTGGCACACTTACCAGATTTCGCTGAAGGTAGGTTTGTAATCAAAGCCAAAACAACAAGCGAACTTGCTACAAGAAGAGATAGAGAACCAGAACGACGCCATCGAGGGTTAACAACTCCCATATCTAAACTGCTAAAAAACATGAACTATGCTTAGGAATTCAATTACAAATTAATATTTTTTGGACTCAGTTACTCAGAATTTTAGTTTCTAATTTATAAGAAAAGATCTCACAGAATAAAAGCATACAGAAATAATTACTTGCCGGTGCAAACTCGTGACAGCTAAACTTATCAAAAATTTCTATTACACAAACAAATAATTTGTTCCGGTCATTCCAAAACTTATACGGCAATATCAATGAAAATATAACTTTTGAAAACTTTCTTGCTTCATATTCCAACAGAACAAGTCCAAAGGACAAAGTTGAACGGAATCATAGTGTTAATACCCCAGCTTATATTTTGCGTAATGAATTATGAGTTGAAATTCCCATGGAGTAATAATTTAAAAGCTTATAAAATATTCAAAGGTGAAAAAAGTTTATAAATTTTCAACTTACCTGCAAGGTCTCAATATTAGCTTATATATATTGGATGCAGACGGATAATCTAAAGAATTTAGCCCCCAAATAGCACTGCAATAAAAAATTCAAGTCGTGACAGTACAATGCAAGAGTTTTGACGCTTTGATCACATGTTGTCATCTACCGGAGTTCATGCACGGTGACGTCATGGGAGGGTCAGTATATGGGCGGATACGGAACGATATAAGCAATAAGCTTCCGGTGTTATTTGTTGGAATATAAACGTTTGGATGGCGTTTCATGACAGAGGCTTTTAGCTGAGAAGCTTGATAAGCGTTTGAACGGATTGACTGACTGTGAAGATTCTCTTTTATGGAAGTTTTATTGGTCGTGAAGAAAAAGTGGATTTTGTGAAACTTAATTTTGAAATTGTGAGTAGGGAGTATAAATCCCAGGCTTAGTTAGTGACGTGGGAGGGCAGAAATGAATATAATTGGTTATGAGGATGTGTAAGAATTACATCATGGTATAATGGTGGTGAAGATGAGGTAATGATTGGTAGATGATGATAAAAGATAGCGGGAAGATGCTGCTGTTGCTGCGGATCAGAATGGTTAGTGATGATGTTAATGGTGTTAGTGGTCAGTGCTATTGTTGCTGGTGGTGGTGTAGGTGGTGGTGATGATACTGGTGATGATTGTAGTAATGGTGGTGATGATTAGAATGATATTACCATGATAGTAATATCATTGAAGTAAAGGCTAAGTTTCTAGTACCGATGTTGACCACTAGCCCGGATAATCTCTGGACAATTTGCATGCGCCTGGTCGGATTTTCCCTCAAATTGCTATTTGATATCCACTGAACATGCCAGAAAAGCCGGCGAAATTTATAAAACTCGGGTCAATTTGCACATTTGTGAACCTTCGTAACACATTTGTGAACCTTTGTAGCTCTGAAACATGATATCGATGTCATTAAGTTTTCCTCCCTCCGCAAAAACATCAACTCCTAAATTCAAATTTCGATAATGGAACGAGTGCCACTGGTTTGTTAGCCACTGGCTAAGTGCTACCCTCGTAAAACAATGACGAATTTCAAATTTTCTCGTGAGATCGAAGAAAGATAAATTTGACTAGCTAATTCTCCGGAGCAGGAAAAGCTCTCCTTTAGGGGGTTAACCCTCCGCTTTCTTGCTTTACTCGACACCCGATCCTTTTATTCCTCGTTCTTTCTTTATTCCTGACAAGAAATGACAAAACATTTCATGCGAACAGCCGACGTCGGTACTGTACAATACATTTCCGTTTCATCAACGGAAGAGCATTTTTTTTAACTGACATGTCTTGCTTTAAATCCATGATAGACTTATGAATTCAAACTCGTAAAACAAAGAAATTACATGTTAATATGTGTAACATATAGCCAAATTAATTATAGGAAAAATATATATATATATATTTATTAATCTCTATTAGTTTACTAACAATTTTACGGATGCAAATAAAACTACATTATGTGGAGTTTCCATACCCTGAAAATCATCTAATATTCTTTTCGTTTAGTTTGTTTTTGTGTTATCTTACCTTGTCTTCTAGTCGGCCGGGATTCCCCAAGCAGACCGACCTGTACAAACCTTCCGGGAAACCTAAGATGTGTTTCCCTTCTTTACGATAATTACGTGCTACTTTTCAGGTTTTTTTTAGAGATATTTAAAGGTAAGTCTAGTTGAGGTTAAAGGAAAGTCAAAACAAGTCGTAAAAAAAATCACCAAAAAACCGCAAACCTCAATGATAAATAAATCATAGCCTTTAACAAACTAGGCATTTTAAAGCCTTATTTGTCTAAATATATATCAATATTTTAAGGAGAAATCTAGATGTTTATAATATTGAATTAATGCATCAAACGAAAACAGGATTTAATTTTTTCCCAGTGAAACATGCATTGAAGACATCGGAAAACGAAACTTAAAAGTTGGACCAGCAAGTCGGCAAAACCCAGAAAACCACAGACAACACAAAGATCATAAGAGATAAGACACAAAGAAATGCAGTGGGGATATCATACTGAAAGAAAACCACTGAAGACCGACTGAATTTGTGCAAATTAGTACACGTCATTATCATACGTTTCCTTTAAAGCTCCAGCCACATGGAGTTGTGATGGCAGCTTTTGCTTTCTTATTCTTTGATCGACAGAACAGATGTAACATCTAATTTGTTTTTTTGCCAACGAAAGCATTTGCCAACTAAACATCTGAAGGCAGATGTCAATAGCAGTCAAA
Source organism: Anthopleura sola (assembly GCA_023349425.1). NCBI lineage: Eukaryota > Metazoa > Cnidaria > Anthozoa > Actiniaria > Actiniidae > Anthopleura > Anthopleura sola. The sequence goes on from JALHLI010000002.1 coordinate 8,700,434, forward strand.
GGTCCTGACTGACCTTTTATTGCACATAATAAATTCATCTATCTTACTATCAGACTGAGATCATTCATGACATTAGTGGATCCATGCAAGATGGGACAGCCCGGCGTTACCTGGAAAGCTATGTAACTTCCTCTTTAAGTTTTACACTGCACTTTATTCTTATTTCTAAAGTCCAAGGGGGCATGTCTAGTCAATTACAGCGCGACGCGCAAAAGTATGACCACTTTTATGCATTCGCATACTTCTATGCACGGGCTTTTTGCTCCAAACGAGCTTTTACACACCTTCTTTGCATCAATATTGTGTCGGTCTAAAGTACAAAATCCCGTGCATAGAAGTATGCGAATACATTAAATGTGGTTATACTTTTGAGCGTCGCGCTGTAAGGTTACTGGAGACCTTCAGGGGTATGCTTCGTTTAAAACTCTCTCTACGCGACACTTTGAACAAAACCCTATGAATCTATATATCGCTTTAAAGCTCATATGATACAAATTACAAAAAATATAGTTTTTGAACGCAATTTTTCAATCTAAAACGATGCCGGGGCCTTCAACGCGAATCGGGTACGTTCCGTAGATGTGAATTAATAGACATAGTGTTAGCGCGAATCGCTTAAAAAAATCACTGTGTGAATAAGTGCAAGATAAACTACAAAAGGGTGTGAGCGTTTTTTGATTTTTTGCTTATTTAAAAAGTTATTGAATCCCAAAGTTGGAGTTTCTAAAAATGTCCGTGTCGGTTTTGACGTTTTACCGCATAAAAGACGAAATAATCAAAATATCAAAAATCGCACACACCCTTTTTTATCAATACTTCTCCAAGCTTCTTGCCAAATTTCATTGAAATTGAACAAAAAAACATACCCTATTAATTCATTCGTTTGAAAGGTCATATGATACAGATTACGAAAAATATAGTTTTTGAACGCAATTTTTCAATGTAAAACGATGCCGGGGCCTTAAACGCGAATCGGGTACGTTCCGTAGATGTGAATTAATAGACATGGCGTTAGCGCGAATTGATTAAAAAAATCCCCTGTGTGAATTGGTGAAAGATAAACTACAAAAGGGTGTGAGCGGTTTTTGATTTTTTGCTTATTTAAAAAGTTATTGAATCCCAAAGTTGGAGTTTCCAAAAATGTCCGTGTCGGTTGACGTTTTACCGCATAAAAGACGAAATAATCAAAATATCAAAAATCGCTCACACCCTTTTTTTTAATCAATACTTCTCCAAGCTTCTTGCCAAATTTCATTGAAATTGAACAAAACCACATACCTTATTAATTCATTTAAAGAGAGGGAATTGTAGTAAAAACGATCATAGAGATTTTAAGCTTTAAAGATTTGGGAGAGTTTCACACCAAAAACAAGGAGCAACGGGACCAACGGAGTGTTGACAAACACTTCGAACTACGCGGGAAATGATCTAAAAATCGAACACTTCGTTTCTCCGGTAAACTTTTAATAAAGACACAGGAAGAGTGTAGAATTCCCAAAGGTATCGAAAGTATAGCGTATTCAAGACGCAAACGAAATCAGAAAGCGACAGAGTTTTGAAGCGCGGCAGGATACGGATTTCATTACCCGGGAAAATCCAAAGAGTAACTCGAGTATAATAGGATTAACGAGGGTCATGACGCCTTCGGTTTAGATTTATTTTCCCTTCAATTCATGTTTTTTTTTTCTTTCAAATAACTAGTGAACTTTTAAACATTTCGAGAGAAAAGATTGTTCAAAAAGAAAGATTAATGTAGAAACATTTTACCCGCGAAGGTCTCCAGTAACCTTAATTCATAGTTCGAACTGACACACAAAACATGTTCACAACGCCCACTAAGAAAATCATTCACTTTTACATTGCATTCACCCTTCCCCTTGCTACCATGACAGTCCTTCTCAGTTGTTTACATCGTCATCCCCCACCCCACCCCACCCCCCACAAGAAGTACACCTCTACGCACCCGTCATATGAACCAGTATTTATTCGTTACACTTTAAAATCTGATTGCCTGCAAATTTGGATTTAAATTCCTCGATTTAAGAACACCAATTACTTTTATAAAAATATTATCCTAATATTAACAACGTTAAAATATACACCTTATTAGGTCATCTATCAGATATTTAATCAGCCAATCAAATACAAGCAACCGCATGGAGTCACAATGCTTGATTGACAGCTGTCACTGCACTCATCTAAAAATCAACTGTTTAAAATGAAAATATTTTTCCTTTTTGTTTTATTTTCAAAAATTAGCTTGGTTCGCTTTAAGCATTATGATTGGTTACTTTAATTTTGATTGACGTGTGAAACTCATACCCAGGTACTTTGGACAAATCCACGGTATAAAAAACCGAGTGGGCCCTGGTTACGAGATTAGAATTTTTGTTAACAAACTACTCTACTTGGTTAAAATGGCATTAAAACACTTAGATATATATACCTCGATGTATATCTCTAACAAACTAAGACTATACATATCAACAAATCGTTATTTTTATATGACTGGAATATTTAGATTATTTATACGCGATACGACTCAAAATTAGTTTTTTTGAGACGCACTTTTTCCCGCTTAGAGCGAGCCTACAAGAATTTTTGCATTGACCAGAAAACCATTTCCTGATGCGAAAAAAAATGGCTTTTTCTTCTTGTAAGATCGTTAAAAACTATTAAAAATCAAAGTTTATACATGTCCTTGTTTTTTTCTTCTTGGTTTTGACAGGCTGATTTACTTATCTTTTTAACTTAACTTTTTACATTATAAGTATATTTGTTTCAATTAAATATTGCGGGATGCTTAAGTCGTATACAAGCTAAACGCATAAGAAAACCAGCCTGATCAAAAGTAAGAAAATATGACGGATATATGGTAGTGAAGGCCAAACCCTCTTATAATGCGCACTGCAGTGAGGGCCAAACCCTCTGATAATGCACACTGCAGTCAGGGCCAAACCCTCTGATAATGCGCACTGCAGTGAGGTGGCGCATACCCTTTGTTAATGGGATGAGATGCGCACTATTTCTAGCAAGAGTCACATGATGATGCGCCCCACACGACCCCTTTGCCATACCTTGATAATGTAAGGACCTTGTCGTTTATATCGAATATTAGAAACAAAAAAATGCAACTATCCTAGGGCAACGCTTTGTACAGAATGAAATTTACAGTGTTCGTTCAAGGGTAAAAACGCGATTTAGAATAAGTTAGTACGCTGTCGCTCTTACAAGGCGAACATTTAGCTCAGCAACTCTTTACAAAAGAGAATATGAATAAGAGCTTCAAACCTATGACTATAATGGCATCCAAAGACGAGTGGATTATGTTTGTCTTACCGTCATTTAAGACAAGTTTCTCTTCTTCAAGAAACTTCATTATCATTCCCTCCAGCGTGGCGGCAGATGCACAGCAACTGTCTCCATGGCAACTATTTTCCTTACCACTAATCACGTGACATTAAACTAGAAATCCACTACTGACGTAACCAGGTTTGTGATCGGCTTCGCTGCTGTCAGCGGAAGGAGCTCGATTTCTACGTTGATTGACAGGTACTTCGGGTTCGGGTGCGACCAACCGAGGTGGATCATTTGCGTAGATGGGTTCACGTCGTTCAGTTCCATAGGCGGGTTCACGGACTGGGGAACCTGGCCTTACTACTTGGCCGTGCATATTAACGTAAGGCTGAAAGAGAGAGAACAAGCGACACGAGAATATTAACTTGAATTTGTTTAAAGTTCTTTATAACGCTTACAGTAGACCCACTGCAGCAGTTTCAGAGCAGATTTGAAAAGTAAAATTTTAGGAGAGTTGTGCTGCATTGAAAAATATGCTGTGCTGCATTGAAAGTATGCTGTAAGGGGTCTTATACACTCAATTTGAACCACAAGAGATTAAGATTGCTAGTTTGTCCTCCATATTGTGCCCGTATGAATGTGAAACTGAGCTTATTTTACGAGCATGTCGTGCCGTGACCGTGACGGTACCGTGTCCAAGCATTCTGATCGGATGAGCACTAATTTTGCGCGCATCGTATGTTCAACGGATGTTGTCATTTTCGTACCGTTACCGTGCCGCATACAAAGTCTTCTCTATGCTGCATGGTATACACATACATGTAATGAGTATTAACAAGAATCAGCGATACTCACCTGTCTGCCTCTATTTCTGGGTTCGGTGAAAGACCTTGGATGGTAGGGTCCAGAGTCTATTTCATCATCATCATCTTCGTATCCCACATCACGCAGGAATGAAGGCGGCTCAGGAAGAGTCTCACCTACTGTAATAAAAGAACATTAACATTCAATGATTGGAGATGGAACTAAAATCTGGCATGCGCTGCTACGGCGCTGTCTCTCACCACTGAGTGTAGTCGCGGGTTTGATTCTCGACTGAATCGCATAGGAAAGGAGTTTGTTAGATGTGTGATTCTCTCTCTTGCCATGAGGGTTTTTCTCTTCGTATGTGATTTGAGTGCTGTAAATAGTGAATGGAGTGGTAGTCTCTCTCTTGCCACGAAGGTTTTTCTCTTCGTATGTGATTTGAGTGCTGTAAATAGTGAATGGAGTGGTAGTCTCTCTCTTGCCACGAAGGTTTTTCTCTTCGTATGTGATTTGAGTGCTGTAAATAGTGAATGTAGTGGTAGAGTCTCTCTCTTGCCACGAGGGTTTTTCTCTTCGTATGTGATTTGAGTGCTGTAAATAGTGAATGTAGTGGTAGAGTGGGAGAACAGCGAATTTCACTGAAGACTGAGAACCTTAAGATGAGTAATGGTTGTAATAAACTTTTAAATGGCTTTTTTTAAGGTCAACAGTGACAAAGCGACAGAATGCGCAGAAGCGCGCCAAACTAGAATACGTCTATCAATAAAAATTGTCATAAAAATCATCATAAAACACAATTTCAGACCGTCAAAGAGCGCCAACATATTTTTTTCTATAACAGATTAACTTACTGGGTTCCTTGTACATTTGTCCCCGGCTATTAGAAAGTTCAGGCATGCGTGGTGGTAGGTCTGGTAAGTTATCGCGCCCATATGGATAGTCGTCTAGCTCTAATATATCACCAGTTATCGGCCTTCGCTTATTGACACGTGGTTCATAGCCATCTTCCATTCCTGGTATTGCACGGTCTGCTGGAGTGTACCGTGGGGGTGGCCCTAGCGAAGAATTAGTACAGAGAGCAAATTAATGACGGTGGAGAGTGGGGAGGGGAAATGTTTGGAAGAACAAGAAAAGATGAGATTGTTAATACGAAGAATTTTATGAGTATAGTGAAATTTTGTTTTGGAAAGAGAAAAATGGAGTAAAGATGAAGCTCAGAAGAGAAAAGATCAAGGAATATTCAATAAAAACTGCCTACTGGTCTACCTGTGTTCTTATCTCTTTATTTCTATCTGAACAATGTTACACTGCCTTTACAATAAATGCGCTATCAAAAATGTTCTTGTCTCTACACTAACAAATATTTCATTACAAAGGAATACAAGTGAAACATTACAGTGTGCAGAACACAAACTACCTGCCTCTTTCTTTAGCTTAGGCGTAAGGTTTTCCCCTTCAGACTATTGGTTGTAAATCCATGTCCAAGTAACAATAGAACGACAATAGAAGACAATACAATACATACAATATAGAACGATACACTACAATACAATACAGGTATTGTATTCCACTTGGACATGGATTTACAACCAGACTATTGGTAATTTCCTCACGTTATGTTTTAAGACTGAAGAGAGGAATTTCATTTACGAGTTGAAGATGTGGAAAGATTACGCCAGTAGCTCTATTACTGCCTACAACTAAAGTAACAATCAGTGAAAAACGAGTATAGAATCAACAATACAAAGTAAAAGCAAGCATTATATGAATTAATTTTGACATACTTATTACTTCAGAAAAATCCAGTCACACAGAAATTAACAGAATGTTTACGTGACGCCAAAGTAGCTCAATTTGGAGTACAAAACAATGAAAGAATTTCAATCTCCTGAGATTTGGAGACCTACTGTTTTTTCCTCTAAATTGGGCTGCACTGGCCGACGTGCTGCAAGGGGTTTATAATGAATTTAATATATTTTTCGTCCTCATGGGTGTGGCCGGCAAATACCCAAAGCACGTGACTGTATTTTAACTATTGATGATTTATTATGATTTATAGATGTTTAAGTGAGGTCAATAAGTATAAAGAAGATTGATTGGTGATTGAATAACGTTTAATTTAAGTGTTTTTGGAAGAGCAGTGTTCTTCTTTAAGGCGGGAAAAGTAGACTTTAAAGCTGTTTAGTTTAGTAAAACAATATATATTTAAAAAATCAAAATTACTTTCCGAAAGGTCCAAAACAAAGTAAAAATAATCTTTCCCGATTCGTTGAACAAGAACACTGTTGTGTTGATAGAATTATTATTATTATAATTATTATATTATTTATATTTATTGTAGTTACTAACATCCTGTTTCAGCCTCGTGGTGATATTGATCGCCTTGATCCATGAAGTCCCATTCAGGAGAATTAAACATGTCTACAGGATAACCATCGTATACTACAAAAACAACACAACACTCGGGGAATCAGCGCATTTCAATTACTTTCATCAAATTTACTTCGTGAAATAAGTTATATGAGGTAGTTTTGTCAGTTTATGAAGTTTTCGTACTTGTGACGTCATTTGTGAGCCCGCAATATTTTGGTATTAACCGCTGACCATGCGATGAAATCATCCTCTCTTGCTTGCATTATTGTACAGTTAACATGCAGTAAACTTTAATGTAGTTAAATATTTTTAGCATTAACCGCTGACCATGCGATGAAATCACTCTCTCACATTACTCGCATGCATTATTGTACAGTAGAGCATGTTAAATGTTTCCTTTATGTTTATTATTTAGAGTAAGTTTTTTTTAAAGAAAACTTGACTGAATGGAATGTCAACGTTTTTGTTAATAATTTTCAATGTTTTAAAGATAGTTAGTATGTACGACATTCTCACGGCTACTTCACCACCCCTCTCCCCTAGAACACAGTAAAATACCCCCAAGGGGGAGTGAGTGAGTAGCCGCCTTGCACAATAAATAAATAAACTAACGCATCACAACTCAAACACTAACGTACACGAAAATAGAACAATTATATACAAAAATTTAAAAAAAACCCAAAATAGCTGACTGTTATTTGATCAGTTCTTGTTTCCTGTTCTGAACTCGTTCAAAATACCTTTCTTTTGTGGTCGGGCGTACACTGCAGGTGGACGTCGTGTAGGACTCTCAATAGGAGACTGCAAAGCAGGAGCGGACGTGTATCTGTGATCAGTAGCTTCAGCTATTGGCCTGACTTTAAACATTGGATGTCTATTCAAAGGTTCCCCATCACTTGTCGAATCACTATCAGGCGACATGGGTCTTGAACGAATGTACGGTGGCCCTCCTCTTGTTCCTGTCAGATCTCCAGTAGACTGCGCGTGTTTGGATTTTTTCACCGACTGTCGCACAGCTTCTTCGAAGGTGGGTGGTTCATGGTAGGCTGGTAAGGTAGCAAAGTCTCTCTGGGGACCACTGGAAGAGTAGCTACCCCTGGCATCGAGCTGGGGCTGACTCTGGCTTATTCCACGCATCCCGGGTCGGGATCCTGGATTAAGAAGGATTTCGGGTTGTCGCATTGATCCTGATCAATACAGAATAAAGTGGTAAAGGTGATGAATGGAAGCTACTAACACGATAAACAGTTCCTTCGATTCGAAAAAGAATCTGAAAGGAGTTTACACAGACATGCACACAAGGCTAATGACAAGAACAAGAACGAGAACAAGAACAAGACAGAGAAGATTTCCTACATTGTATCTGGTACAGGCGGATCGGAATTCAACAATTTTCGTGGACGTGTTTGTAACTGCTACTCTGGCGGGTAGAAAGCCGAAATTCAAACACATTCAACTGATTTTAAAGCAAGAGTACTCTACTCTGCTCTTTCTCTCGCAGGGTGACAGAGCAGAAAAACTATTTTTGGCCTCTCGTTATAAGGATTTTTCAGTTCATTATTTTGTTAACAAGCTCTCTTGGGGCCAATGGACAAAATATCAAATGCGACCAAACTTTAGTGAATGCGGTTTAGAGATATGACGCCTTGGTAGTTTGGGAGAGGTGATATTTTGTTCAGCAGAATAACTGGCATTTTCTCCAACTAGCTTTAATCTACTCCAACAGGATATTGTCTCAAGTTTGGAGCAACAGTGACATAAATAAAATGCTTAAAATTTTGGCGTATCACTGCCAGTTTAAAACAATCGTGAAAGTAACAGCCTTGTCGTTTATCTGTTCTGGCTTGCAGGGTAATATATAACCACCTGTCCGTCACTCATTAGGACAGTCACTCATTGCAGATTTTAGAAGTACTCTGTTCTTTTACACGTTTCCGTTCAAAGAATTCAGGTAAAAAAAGCCGCAATCAGTAGTAGAGTTAAGAGAATAAGTCAGCGATCACTTGTTTTAGGAGGTTAGTCTTTTCTATCGTAGTCGAAAGAGAATTTGTAGAAGAAAAGAGAAGAATAGAAGTGAGAAATAAGAATTTTTATATCAAGTTGGTTTTGAAGTAATTTTTGTTTTCTATTTCACTTCCATTCATGTGCGTTTACCAGATCACCTGTACTTTGTGCTTCCCCACCCCAACCCCCCTAAAAACAATGTGTCATTCCTGTAACATGCTGTCCAATATCTATCATTTTGTCTCCTTCCACTGGCGGGGTATGGAGTTGTCAGTTTGGTTTTGTCATAAGTCTTTGAAAGATGGAAGTATCTCGTTCAAGTGCCTTTCCGTCAGTTGCTTGGCGATAAGCAGGACCCGAGCCGTGCTTTACAGAGACCTCCTTAATACGGCCACGTCGGTTAACAGAAGGAAATTTCTTTGTATTCTAAAAAACTTGTTTGATATAGACACTTTCTCTGGTCCCCTTCAATCTCCGTGTAATTACCTATTTTCGTATGACTGTGAATAAAACTCACGTTACAGGTGTGAAGTGCCGTTACCGTGGCGGTACCGTGCCACGCCCTAACCGACTCTCATTACATGAGAAGTGATCAAGTTGGTTGTGAGTGGTAAAATAAATGCCCTCGATTCCGTACCCTGACTTTTTCCTAACGGGGAACCAGTGTTGGTTTGGTTTCGTCTGGAGAGTGAGCCCAAACCTCACTGGCTTCATCTGCTAGGTCTTTTAACATAAGGAATGCATAAAAACCGCAATACAAACTGACCCGTGGACCTTGATCACACTGCGCCATGTCAGAAAAACCTTTAACCCTGCATAACCTCATCTTGAAGCGCTTGAACGCGAGGCTACGTGGGTGAAAATCTATTGTTCCAGCCGACATGGCCGAGGCGTGAGAATGGTCCATACTGCCTTCAAGTTCTCCTTTGTACATTTAAAGAAGACTGATAGCATACTCATACTGCATGGTATTGTGGGTGAATGACGCAGACATATGTCAAGGCTTTGTTCATCCCAGAATTCCATGCAAACTCATACCGCACTGGATTGTGGGAATGACATAACAAAATTCTGAGGCCTTTCATTTGCCCCACAATTCCATGCAAGAGAGTTTCACCGGCAGTTATTTTATGTTCTGGATAAAAGAATAACCATCTACCTACCTTGAGATGCATAACCATGGTTGATTCCATTTTCACTTGGTCTTTTTTTCTTCTTCATTTCATTAGCAATGTGGGCTTCAATGAAGGGATCATCTTCAATGGACTCAGTTGCATAGCTACGACGGTTATTGTCCTCATTGTCACCATAACTAAACAGATTAGGGCCGCTGGTAAAATAAATATATACCAATCAGATTGCTTATGGAATTCCTGTGGAATCTACACCACAGGTAGCCCAGACATACTGAGAAAGATGTTAGATCAGAGATCAAGATGAAGTTAAATGGGTTGAAAGACAGAAAATCAGTTGTCTTACCTGGCAGCCTGTGACATCTGTATAGAATCGGCTGTTGAATCAAACACAAAATGGATTGTTTTTATAGTTTCCTCTGGAACATCCCTCTACGTAAGACCTCCCCCTAACAATCTATCTCTACATCCAATCTAACACCCTCAAGCCACCACCTCATGTCATGTTTCAATATTCCACCTCATATCCCCCCAGATTCTTTCAATTCTTTAAACCCATAGGCCTTTTCTGAATTCAAAAACATAGTGCATTGTGGTCTAGCATGAGTACAAGGAACATCAAACATAAGGCATGATGAATACCATGATGGCACCCAAGCTAGACTACAATGCACCATGTTCCCCAGCTCAGAAAAAGTCCATAACACCTAACTCCCACATGAAATACTTTCAACCTATCCATGCACACACATAACCACGACCCGACAACAAATCCTTCAACCACAAGACACTGTCTTCCTTCACCAAAACCCTCATTTCCCTACAGCCCTTTGTTTCTCTCCCACAAGCAAAACCACAACGTCAACTCAATCAACAAAGAGATTACAGCCTTCGAATTGTGGTTTTGCCCACACAGAACCAAATTCAGAAAAAAGTGAAAGGCGAAAAACATGTATTACTTCATTTTTGCTTGATTTTTCATTCGCTTGTTATGGACAACACTATAGTGACCTCAAATGCGAAAAGTAATTGAAGAAGATTGCTTCTGATTTTATTTTTCATCTTTCACTTTTATCTAAATTGGGTTCCCTGTGGTATTGCGCTAACTAACTCCTTGATTTCAACATACCTCCGTAAGGCTTCTTTCGTCTCCTGCAGCAACAGAGGCAGAGAACAACAATCAGAATAAGAAGTACCCCAGCACAAGCGGCAATGATGGCTATCAGTTCATCTTCTCTTAAACCTGTTGTTTCGGCTGGCTTTATGACTGGGTATACTGCAATGAAGAAAAATATGGTGGGTTCAGTGTAAAAGTCGCTAATTAACAGAGATCATTTGAGCCACAGCAAAATAATGCACAGGAAATAGCGCTAGATCGAAACAAACTATTGGTATTATTTTTCATCACATGTAAGTAGAAGAGGGTTTTTCTCCAGGTTCTCCGGTTTTCCTCCCTCCACAAACCTGAATCCATTTCTAAAGTCCAATCTGAGGGCCAAAGGTTCACGATCATGGAGAATTAATTATTCTTTTTTATAGACCCGTGAACAAAGAGAACAGAAGAAAACGTGCAGCAAACACTTTGACATTTTGATACCTCATACAGTAGGTATTCTAAATCAACACCAACTAAATTTGATTGAAAAATCTATCGATATAATTACTTTACAGACAGACAGACAGACAGACAGACAGACAGACAGACAGACAGACAGACAGACAGACAGACAGACAGACAGACAGACAGACAGACAGACAGACAGACAGACAGACAGACAGACAGACAGACAGACAGACAGACAGACAGACAGACAGACAGACAGACAGACAGAAAGACAGAAAGACAGAAAGACAGACAGACAGACAGACAGACAGACAGACTTAATTTCATTACGATAAAATTTAAAGCTAAAAGCTTGGGGGTACTTGTAGTAAGAGCAAACGAGGACAACACACTGAATGCTTTTGAAAATCAACTCACTTGTATCTGACTCGACTACCATAGCGTCATTGAACCCACTCTCATCAGCCACCTTGAACAGTAATCTAAACTGGTATGTCTTGTCCGCATTTAGGTTGACGACAAGGAACTTGGTGACGTTACGAGGAAGACCTTGCGCGCCAACCACGTTGTTCCAACGAACTTCTTCCCGACGCGCTCGTACTTCTACTTCACGGTACTGGAGGTATGTGTGGGTAACATTCTCGTTCATAGTCCAAGTTATTTCAAACTGTGTTCCGTCTTCTAATCTTGTGACGGATACTAAGAAAACATAGACGAAGATCAATACAAGATACGCAAAGGTCATACGGTGCTGACTTACAGCACGTTCATGGTACGAAATGGCGTAGAGCAGATTTCATACGAGTGTGAAAAGTCAAGGCAGGGTTACGGCGCGGCGCGGACACGGCACCGAATGTCGAATGTTTTCATACACGGCACAGTACTGACACAGTCACAGCAAGGCGCGCTCCGTGCCGTAAGTTTTTCGTAGTCATACGAAAACTGCTCTAACATTGAAATGGCTTCCAATTATCTTCCTGTAATTCATCCAATTCACGACGGGTTGTTACAATTGCGGTAAAATACAGTACACGGCTATATATTTGGCGTATCGTTTCTCACTCATATGAAAACCGCTCTATTGAGCTAAAACTGAACATTTATGCAGTGCTAAGCTATCAAAGGGACAACGAGCAGAAGTACGGCACGGCTACAGTATGGTACGAATTTGCCGAATCCTTTCCCACTAGTACGAGAACTTTTTGACATTTCTAAGTGCTCGTCCATTGGGAGAGTTCTAGATGCGAGCGGTATAAGTCAGGGATGAAGGGATTACTTACCGGTGCCTCTTGCTGGCGGAACCACTGACGCTGTAACATGGAAAGAAAAAAAAGTTACTTTTATATTTGTTAATGATAATGAGCTCATTCTGTGAAGAGGATTTTTCTCTTGGTTCTCCGGTTTTCCTCCCTCCGCAAAAACTAACCAGCTAATTTCAATTCAATCTGTGAGTGCCCTGACTTAGATCAGCCCGGAGGTTGTTTCAGGGTTCAATCTGTGAGTTAGCCATGCCCTGATTTAGATCAGGCCGGAGGCTGTTTCAGGGTTCAATCTGTGAGTTAGCCATGCCCTGACTTAGATCAGCCCAGGGGTTGTTTCAGGGTTCGATCTGTGAGTTAGCTGTGCCCTAACATAGATCAGCCCAGAGGTTGTTTCAGGGTTCATTCTGTGAGTTAGCTGTACCCTGACTTAGATCAGCCCAGAAGTTGTTTCAGGGTTCATTCTGTGAGTTAGCTATACCCTGACTTAGATCAGCCCAGTGGTTATTTCAGGGTTCAATCTATGAGTTAGCTGTACCCTGACTTAGGTCAGCCCAGAGGTTGTTTTAAGGTTCGATCTGTGAGTTAGTAGTGCCCTGACTTGTTTCAGGATATCGATAAAATGTGGAGTTTTTCTTCTCTGATTGCGTAAAGACAGACACGGTTACGTTTCTTACCTGGCGTGGTATAGTACACTGGTTCAGATTCTTTTCCAAGTCCTTTAGAATTCTTAGGTCTTACTTTGAACACATAACCAGTATAAGGTTTTAGATCCTTTATTGTGCACTGTGCCCCAGCAGCATTATCGATCTCTATCTCTGTAAATACTTTAGCTTCCACGCTGTTAAGCTTGTAAAGAACAGTAAAAAACTGCTGCTCTCCACCTGCGTAACCCGGAGTCCATGTTAGATTTACGTCTACTGTTCTCTTCTTTGGCACTCTAATACCCTCGACATTAAGCTCTTGTGGAGCATCGGGGGGACCTACAGTAGGGGGCATAAATAAACAGTTCATCAATAGAAAATTTGTAGAATTATTAACAACGGCGAACGTTGCAAGACGAAGTTTCATGGGGTGTTATACTTTTCGTGAAACTTTCTCGAGACGAAACTTGTATCGCAATGCCAGGGCTTCAAGTGTCCCTATATTTCCTATATTTTATTTTCTAAGTTCCCTTATGTTCCCGTATATAGTTCTTAAATGTTCTATAATTCCTATAATTTTATTCAGAAAAGAAAAGGAAAAAATTATTATCAAGCTCATAAACATACAGGTGGAAGGGAAATAAAAATGAACTTAAATGAGGAAATATAGGGACACTTGAAGCCCTGCGATGCTGTTGCACACAAGTATCAGCTAAAAGTTTCAGCTAAAAGTTTCAGCGTGTAACAGGCCTTATAATATGTCTAATAATATACATGAAAACACACTCGTGCAAAATAATCCCAAGTTGAACTCGAAACCATATGATTACCTATACAAATAATATTCATAAATAGAGATACCAATCCTGGCCTTTCCTTCGTTTTCTCTTTTTGAATTTTGAATAAAATACCACTGATAACAGATTCATTTTACTCTGACAGTATTAGAAGAGTATTATAGATTTACCTTTTTTCCTGATTGTGAACTGCTGAGTAACATATCCCAAAATGTTCTTAGCATGACAGTAATATTTCTCTCCAAAATACGATACTGTTATTATAATGGTCATCTCAGAGTCTCCAATATTGAGTGATTTAACACGATCACTTCGAGCATTCAGCATAGCAGATTCACTACCTCTTGTCCACCATATTGTCGCGTAGGGTATGGCTTTTACTACACAGCGTATTGAAGTGTCCTCGCCTATTTCACCAGCTATTTGAGTGTCCATTGGTTTGTTGGACGTAATATTTGGTTTTACTAAAGAGGATGAAATAGATATTCGTTATTCACCCAGCAACCTGGGGTATCCAACTGGAGGGTGGTGGATTAGGTGGCTAGCTAGCAACCCCCCTTTAGGGCGTGGTCTTAAAATAAAAATACTGTAAAATCTTAAAGGAATGCAATACAATGGCTATACAACTGGAATCTTTCTGGATCCACTACTGATCAGATTTGACCTCCGTTTTAAAGACAAGAATGTCTACACAATGACAAAGCTTAGAATTAAAAAAAAAAAAAAATACTCAGAAACTGAAGATGGCAGAAATCAAAATTTCTTTCCTCAGAAGATCGATTTCGGTCCTAAATACCATTTGTGAGCGTTTTTGAAACCAATATTCTTGAAAGGTAACATTTACCATGATATCAAGGCAAATAGACCTCCTTAGCTTCATTGTTTGCTGTGCCCATTTCAGACCACGTGATGCCGGACTTGAGAGTTGATTCTTTCATGTGTAAATATTTTAATAAAAGAACATTTCTCAAGGGAATGTCATGTGGTCTGAAATGGGCAATTTGCATATGAAGCTAAAAAGGTATATTCATTTCAAACAGTTGAATAAACTTTAAGCCACAGGGTTCCCATCCAAACCCACAGATAATAGTTAGATTCAGAGATGTGATGATTGCTGTGGGTATTGCATGTGAGGATGTACTTTGGGCAAAAATGTAAAACAAAATCATTCACCATTTTCCATACATTGGCTCACTGGTCACAGACAAAGCATTCAATTGAGGCTGCAAGGTAGTTTCAAAGGGTTATTCAAATTTGAACCTTGCAGCCTTGATTGGATGCTTTGTCCGTGACCAGTGAACCGATGTTATGTATGGAAAATGGTGAATCCCAAAAGTGCCTCAATTTTATGCCAGCCCATGATACTTTAGCCTCTTTGCAGACGTTCTTAGGGTCGTCACGACATCACGCAATCTTTTTCTCCCATTTCATGGGGAGAGAAGCATTGTGTGACGACCCTAAGAGCATCTGCAAAGGAGGCTTATGATACTTTTGACAGTGATCATAACATCTTGGAATCTAACTATTATTTGATAAGCTTGAGTAACTGAGTTTTCTTTTTTGTACTTTCTTAGAATTCTAGAATAGAGTTTAAAAGTAGAGATTCCTACCTTGTACTAGAAGAGTCACTTCTTGCTTATCAATGTTCAGCTCATTTTTTGCAGAGCAGATATATTTTCCAGCATCTTCATAAGTTACATTGACAATACTGTACTTTTCTCCTTTATGCAAGATTTTAACGTCTCCTTTCCTTGTCCAGGTTATATTGGGTTTAGGAACACCATTTGCACGGCATTCTAGAACAGCTAAACCAGTGACATTTGCTACTGACTGTGGGGCATAGTAGATTTTTGCAGGAGCTGTAAATAAGTAAGAATTAAGTATTATATTTATATTATATTATAATATAATATATCTCCCTGAGTTCATAGCCTGAAACAACTTTGGGTTGTTCTACAGTAAATCTCAGCTTAGCTAACTCACTGATTGAGCCCTGAAACCGCCTCTGTATATACTGATCTAGCCAAGTCAGGACATGGCTAACTGACAGATCAAACCCTGAGACAACCTCTCTGTTGATCTAAATCAGGGCATGGCTGAATCACAGATCAAATTGGAAAATGATTTAGGATGGGTTATGTTGAAGGAAGGAAATCAAAGAACCAGCATAAAAACCCCAAATCAAGAGATACCATCAATCTTTGTTCCCATGATGGTCCAGGAATAAAAACATGAGACACCAGAGGTGAGGTTCCAGTGTACTGCTTTTATGATATCCAAGATTCTCCAAAGACTTGAATGCAAATTTATGCTACTCTTACGCTAAAATATAAAATTATACATACTTTTTATAAACAAATAAGCATAAGCTTGAGGTCCTTCACCACGGATATTAACACCACTGCAGGAATATCTTCCTTCATCATCTTTGACAATGTTTTCCTTGGAAAACGTTGACGAGCTTTCACTAGAAATGATTGCATCTTTGAACCTCCACACATATCTAATTGTAGGTGGGTTTCCAGTGGCCTTACAAGTGAATCTCACTGTCTGTCCTGCATTTAGTGTGCTGTTCTGTGGATGGTCTTTTGGAAGCATGACAACTGGGCGATCTGGATTAAACCAAAATAATTCAAGATGACATTTTTATAAATATTTTAAATTTTAACACATTTTATTATTTCAGAGTTTCCACTATCTGGAAAATAAAATTAACTGACTTTTCCTTGACAGTTCCCTGACCTAACACCATTTTTCACTGACAACACTGTGTACTCCTTTTATAAAAAACAATTTGAACTGACAGCCTGGATCAAGGGGAACAAAATGAAGCTATTCAGTTGTCTGTGCTCTGTGATTTTTTTTTTTAATTCACTGTTTAAGCTTCATCTTTGATACTGGTGTTTTCATCAATTAATAATTGTTTTTAGTGTTGCTAGGGAAAAACCAGTCTTCTATTGATTGCGGATAACCTACTAGCCTTCTTTTAACCTCCTCTATAGGTGTATCCACCATTTTCAGAATCAGTGTATTGACACTATAATAAAAACTGCCAAGTCAAAAAATATCTTACGTTTAACTTCAAGTATAGTTGTCTGTTTTCTTTGTCCAGCATCATTATATGCAATACAGCTAATATTCCCTGCCATTCTCCAGTTAACAGGGTTAAGAATGAGAGTACTTTCTGTCCTTTGATATTTGTTATTTGATGGGCTGACGGTGCTGACGGTGAACACTGAACCAAGGTATGTCGTGTTTTCTGTAACATTCTCGTTATTAATGGTCCATAACATTTGAGCAGCTGGTTTGGCATCTGCTACGCAGGTGTAGTTTTTAGTCTCATTTTCAGCTTTTACTTGTTTTGTGGTTGGAAGGGACGAAATGAAAGATGGAGTAACTGCAATGAAAAATTTATAGCAAACATTAAGTATGGCAAACAAAGTTCAACTTTAACCAGGGACTACAGAGCAACTTTTAGATTTAGAGGGATCAAGTTTTAGAGAATACTTTCAGAAACAGAACGAAGGTTAATTTAATGAAACAAATTAATAAAACTTGAAGTTTGCAGTTTTTAATCAATATTCTTCCTTTTAAATTTTTCACAACAGTCTAAAATTGTTGCAAAATAACATCTGCCTAGTCCTATGGTGCTTGAATAGACAAAAATGAAGGAAAAAGATAATAAATAGAATTCAAATAGGATAGCTATCTGTGGTGAGAAATGACAATATTTTTGTTTTGTTTCATCCTGCAGTCTTCCCTTAATGTCATTGAAATAAGCTTAAATAATGTTTTTACCAAAATACTGATTTACTATTCATCCCTTACACATTATTTCTTTCCTTCCTGGGAATAATACCGAACAATGGGGGAAAATCGTGTCCAATCTCTGTCAACTGCCGAACTTACCCAGTACAGTTATTTTACCCTCAATCTCTGGTCCTTGCCCCATCATGTTGTATGGTGTACAAGAGAACTTTAGATTTTCATCAACAAGTTCTACTGATGTAAATAAGTAAGTGCCTTCATTCCCAGATAACACAACACCATCTTTCTTGAGAATGTATTGAGGAGGGGGATAACCATCAGCTTTACAGGTTAATGTTGCTTTGGAGCCCATTATGGCTCCAATGTTTGGCTTCCCTGTGCTGAATGTGGTTTGTGTAGGTTTATCTGAAAAGAAGAAAATAAAATGACTATAAGTGGGCTTTCATTTATAATGGGGGGGGGGGGGGGGGGTAGGGGGTTGGCAATATTGGGGGAGGGGTTCACATTTTTTGGGAAGCTATATAGGGGGGTTGTTTCTAATTGTATGCAGCTTTATAGGGGTTTAGTAATAAACTGGGCAAAATATTGGGGGGGTTATGAAATTTTCTGCCAACCAGGAAGAAGAGGTATGGTAATATTTGGAAAAGACAACCAATGATTTTGCTGATAACCCCTCCCCCCCAGACAGTAATAAATGTAAGCCCCCTAAGTAATAGTTGAACTAAAAATAAACTTTTGTTATCCAAGAGGGTAGTTGGGGGTTTGGCTTGTGTCAATCACAGAATTGCTGAAGCCATTGTAAACACTTTGATTCTGAGATGTGATGATCACGTCAAAAGCAACCATGACAGCGAGGCAATTTGAGGTAAAAATTAATGTTAACAAGTGTGCAAAAGTGCCTTAACCTCATGCCAGCCCACAATACTTTCAACACCAATTACCACATTCCAGAATCAATCTTTTTGCTACAGATGACTTGATCAAGGGATATGAAAATGTTGGAACCCAAATAATAACCATGGATTCCCAATTTGACCCAACAATTGGGTCACAGGACTTGCTAGGATTATCAATGAACATAGTAGAAGTGGGTAAAAAGTTCCTTACAAGGTCCAGGTCATGGTTGTAATATATTATGTGATCAACTTACATCTCGTGTAGAGAATTTTGGTGTCCTCCTTGCTACCATGAGCATTCCTTGCAAGACAGGTGTAGTTTCCTGCTTGTTCCTTGGTGATACTTGATCGCACTATTTCTTTGCCTCTTTCACCACTCCCACTAATGGTTACTCCATTAAACTTCCAGGTGTAGGTTGGCAGAGGCATACCATCTGACTCACAGATAACCTTCACCGCCTCAGAGATATTTATAGGATTACTGGGCTTGAAAACGACAGTTACTAGCTTTGGGGGATCTGAGAAGGTAACATAACATATTATTAACTCTTATGAAAATTCCCATTACCATTTCCCATAACTCATTTAAAATCTTTACAGGAAACACAGTGTTAAATGGTATTGTTTGTACTGAAGGAAGGCCTTACTGGTTTACTTACACAATGTTGTCACATAAGTTGATTTGCCTTGTCCTATCCCTACGTCATTCTCTGCAGCACAAGTATACCAACTAGAATCATCTTTCTTCAAAGACATGATTTTCATTTTGTTGCTAGTAAAAACGTATTTTCCTCCATCTGAAATTTTAAACTCTGGTGAAGTTCCCTTCCCTTTGTACCAGTGATATTTTGTGACAGGAGGCTCGCCGACTGCTGTACATTCAATTTCAACATCAATGTTTTCAGTCCAAGACTGATTTCTTGTGATAAATGTGACCTCTGGCTTATCTGTACAAAATAATATTGATACCATAAGTTTTAAAAAAACTCAAAATCACTCAACAAATGTCAAAAAGGCACAAAAAAGAGCAAAAATGGTGAAACGGTCCTTGTACTCAAAGGTCATACCAAGTCCAGGAATCAAACCTGAGACCCTAGAGGAAACAGGTGTGTGCACCATTGCTATGCCACTATTTATTCACAAGTTACCCCCTAATTTTTGTTTGTGACCCCTTGTTTATGAATCTTCTAGTCAAAAAACTGAGAATCACTCACATCTAACAATGATGTTCACTTCATATGAAGAAGTCCTCACAATACTTCCTCCTGCAACAATAGCTTCACAGCGGTACAACCCTTTATCCTTCTTGCCAGCATCAGTGATGTTGTAACCATAATGATTAAAAAGGGACTGTATTTCAATACCATTTCTTAACCACCTAATCTTTGGCTTTGGGTTCCCAGTTGCCGCACAGGGTAGATTAAATGTCTGTCCTTCGTTAATGGTCTTGGGTGCTGTGAGTTTGTTGGTGATGACAGGAGAGACTGCAACAATTAAAATGTCATGGTCAGAATTATTTATTACATGATGAAATACGGCCTGCACACTGCTGGGCTCAATGCCTCCAGATTTAGTTCAGAATCCTTCTAGTATAATATAAAAAAGAATTACAAAAAATAATAAGAATTAACAGTGGATTCCACAGAGTGGCTCTTCCTCCACTGCATTCCAATTGGAATTAAGAAGTTGATTTTTTTCGCATGAAAACCCGTAAAAAGCACAGGAGAGAACCAACAACTCTACTCACATGTGACCCTGAGCCAGGAAGTACTCAAACCTGGGTCGCCTTGATGAGAGGCAAGCGCTCTCACTACTATGGCACCCATGCTTCCTGTAATTCCATATATGATTTTTTTTATTAATCTAAATTTGGACATATTCAGCCTAGCAGTGGCAGGCCGCATGTTATGATGAACTCAGTAAATTACCACTCAACATAAGTCTTTCCTGTAGCTGTGTTTAGAGCAACCTACTGGTATCTTATGTGTATGTTTCTACTCACACAAACACTGATTGAGAATTAAAATTATTGCTTTGCTGTGTGCTCAAGAAGTGTTGAGAATCCCTCTGCTACTAGTCATGCTTCCCCTAATACTTCTTTCACGATCTGCAATTCCTGTGAGCTTTACAGTATGACTACAGTATGATACAGTACTCTGTATGACTAATGCCCCTGAAACAACATACCCCTCGTACAAAAAATAACATTACTCCAACACTTACCTACGACAACAAGTTCTGCCGAATCAGATAATATATCAAAATTATCAAAATTTAACTGGCAGGTGAACTTTACATTATCTTCAGCTTTCAGTTGTCTGATTTGAAAACCTGCCTCTGAAGCACCAGATGTGAAAGTGACTCTGCCCTGAAAATCTGGAGCAATAGTTGTTGTCCCACTACTGTCACGGCGACCTATTGCTTTGTGAATCTCTTTGGGTGGATTATCATTGCTCATTGTAGTTTTAAACCACTGGATATTGTCTATTGGTGAGCCATTGTCATTATAACGCCATGAGAATGTATACGATCCACCATTTATTTGATATACTTTCTTATCATTGTATGGCGTACTTGTCCATCTTGGAGCACTTTCTGTAGAGTAAAAGAGCAAGAAAAAATTACATATTTCTGTTCTGTGTATTTATTTTGAGTTTTAATATATTAGAAACAGGTTTGAAACCAAATTCCAAAAGGCAGTTTAAAACACAATGTCTTCATATTAAATTGAAAATTCTTAATCAAGGACATATACGTCACACAGAACAATTTCCTGTAGGACTTGTCTCCAGAAAAAAAATATTGCAAGTTGCACAAGTATTTAGACCTCATATATTTTTGCTGCGGTAAAAGTAGAACTGGCAACAATTTTTGTTAAAATGTTAGACATGGTCATGCAACTTTTCTCTTAAATATGATTGGAGTGCACACCAAATCAATCTTTTATAAATTCATCACTGATTCAAATTATGCATGCAGCTTGCAGCATTATTTTCCACAAGAGAAATTGCAACTGAAATAGTCCCCTTTAGTTCCCTATGCCATCTTGAAAGGTAGCAGTGCCTTTGGATTGAAATGAGACAAATGGTGAGCTTGCAATGATAGATACCTATTTTCAACACCTTGGACAATAGACCACCACCCTTAGAAATTGGAAACATTTATGATAAAACTCGAAACTTAACAAAGAACATACATGTATGGCTGGGACGCAAGCCATGCGTCCCATCAATACATTCTATAGAAAAATTCATTGGATGACGAGGGAATTCCAAGATGAATTTCACGAGTAAAAATGATATTGCGAAGCGACGAGTGCGATATCGTTTTTTTGAGTGAAATTCATCGTGGAATTCCTGAGTCAGACAATGAATTTTTCTTGAATCACAAAATAATTGCTCTAACAGCAACTCGGATGAGGATAAAAAGCAAGAGAAAGAAAAACAAAATGCGGGCTTCCTGATTTTTCATTGAATTCATCTTTTCAGACTGCCATCAAACATTCTTTGTTTTTATAGCAAAACTCACTTTTTAACAAAGTTAACTATTTCCATTTATATTCTTTGCAAACTTTTGATTGTTTTTTAATGCCATACGTTAAGAAAATCAAGGGATAATTAGAAAAAAAAAATTTTTTGTGCAGCATCCCTGATCTTTCATTGAATTCAGCTTTGAAAGCGTTGGATTCCGTGCTGAATCCTTCACTATCTACGTAACATATTCATCATCTCGGACCAATCAGCGCGCAAGTTTATTTTGTGACATGGGATTCTTTGTAAAGTTTGAAGTTTTGAAAAAAAAATCTAAATATTTCCAATTACATCAAGAAATGCTAAAACTCAGCAACAGTACTAATAATTTATTTTAAGGTGCTCTTTCTGAATATGACAATGATTTTTTTCAGCAGAGTTACGTTTTTGGGAATTTGTGTTATGTGAAAAGATCCTGCAGAGAGTCTATTATTCACATGTCACTATCATTGCAAGCTCAATGTTCGTCTTGCATAGGCACAGCTACCTTTCAAGATGGCACAGGGAACTGTGTAAGGGACTATCGTTGTGTGACATCGTCTCATGCAAACTGCAATTAATTTTTTCGCAAAAACAAGTTGAACAGGAACTTGTTCCGTTTTACATTTTATAAGTCTCTGTCTACTTACAGTACTTTACTACATTTTTATAATGACAGATTAGTTTTGAAATATTAAAAATGTGTTACAGTACTTAATTCCCTAGAGAAAAAGATGATATTAAAATCAAAAAACTTTTCAAGATCTTTTCTCTATTGATTATCATAATTTTTTCAATGACTGCATGATCACAGTTTGAACTTCAAAGTACACAAATTTTGTTCATATATAGATGCTAACTAGACCATTTACCTAAATTTTCAGACTTGTTGGCTATTCAGCCTGAGATAATCAAACACATACAAGAATTATCTATTTTCGAAAGTAATGAAACTATTTACTTTATACAGTTAGCACCAATAATTTTTTTCCACTTCGCTAGTCATAAACACAAGCGCAGCTCTCATTATGAATAATTTCAGCCAACCATCAACTTTTAGACTACTTTTCTTTCAGTTATTGTGGTTCTACTTAATTAGCATTTGCTTGCATCAAATGAAAACGCTTAACTTGGACTTTCGATAACTAAAACGTTACTAAAAGTCGTGCTGAAGAGAAAAATGAAACCAAAAGTTGTTTTGCATTGAGTTTTACGAACGAGGTCAAGCTTTTTTGAAGCGAGACAATTCCTTATGAATTACTATTTAGGGTAATCCGTTAGGATAATTTACGTTGGAATATAGGCATTCACTAGTTTATAGACCTCAATCGTCGTATGTTTTTCGTATAGGAGGATTTAATGCTTTTTTAGGGCGATACTGGATTCAAAACAAAGCTGAAGGAAAATTATATTTAAGCTTAGCTTTAATTTGTCTAAAAAATAACAACTCGACTCTTGAGCCTCAAATTTCCTTTACATATATCGCGTCTCTAAGTTTTAAAGCGATAAATTAATAGACGTGTAGGAAAAAAGGCAATCTTTTTGAAGAGATTCATTAAATATCCTAAGAGGAATCCTATAAATTATCTAGAAGTCTGCTATCTACTGACATTAGATCACTAAAAAACCTAAAAACTTACCAACCAACCGCAGCCCACAAACTGATAAGACAACAACGGCTGTGAGCATTTGCAGGGCCATTACAAAGCTTCAGAGACGCTATCGGTGTTTGACAATCCCTATATAGTGTAGCATTCAATTTGGATGAATTATTTGGTGTATTTTTGAAGGGATTTTAGCATGTTTTTTGTCCGTGTCTTAGTATACGAATCACATACTCATAACGGCCTACCGCTGCTTGCCCGATTCCTCATCCAATCACAAACCGCAAATTACTCACGTGGGGCATTATTTTACAAATGTAATGCTAAACATACAAAGAAACTTTACTATGATTGGTGTAAAAGTCAAGACAAACGGCTAAAAACCAATAAGATAATTTCTTCTTGTTGTATTCATAGCTAACTGCGTTATTGTTTGCTACTCATTGATGCATGATAAAAATAGGAATGATATGAGGCTCAAATTCCAAGCATATTTTACTGGCTATTATTTGACAAGACTGACCCAACCCTTGGTACTATTATACTGAACTATATTGACCATGTTGACTATCTGTGTCTCTAACTGCTATCGCTTAATAATCAGATGAAATATTGTCACGAACTCTTTTATTCTTATCAAAAAGAATTTCTCTGTACGTAGAAATAATTTTTTTCATTGTGTATGTGTGTCTGATTTCGGTTTCGTCATTTCCTGTCCGAGCGAGTCATTTCCCGCATAACTTCCGCCCCCAGTTTTATAAGTATGTATTTTAAATTTTACCTTACTTTTCTATCGTGAAGATCCTTTTCACCTCACTGAATGCGCCGACTCTTCTTTCCCACATATTTCTTATGATCTTATGAAAATAATCAGCGAATGCATGACTTTTCAGCTGCTTGCCTGATACAACGTGAGGTCACTCGTACCATCATGAATCAACTGAGTAAACAATCAAGACACGGGAATGCTTCATCATTCCAACTAAGACCATGATACGACTTAAGTTTTCAATACATATTTATAAATATTAATGAATATTAAATCAGATAAAATCTTAAGAGTGGAGATTTTTCACTGGTGACGTATTACAAAGCCGTCCGCAAAAGCTTGACGTGGGAGGGGGAGGGGGAGGGGTTGTGGCAAAGAGTGTATTTTTGAGGAGAGGGTATTGAAAAAGTGCAAATAAAGATGCAAACTATGAAGAACAAATTCCTTTTCTCTGATGTTTGGGGGATTTTTTTCCAAAAAATCGAGGGCCGCTACGGAGTTTGCTAATCATAACTACCCATAATGCATTTCGAATGTGGTACATCTTTATCTCGAATTCGGTGGAACCCGCCTTTAAAAAACAAAAACAAAATCGTTTGAAAAGTGCAGAATATCAGGATACGATACAATCAAAGCTATAAAAATATTTTATTCCTAATTCCTAACTAGAACTATTTTAATACTTGAAATGTTTCTCATCGGTTACTTTACCAGTGCGAGTGAATGATATTCTTTTAACCATATTTTGCGTCTTTAAGCATGCATATGGCCGTAGAAAGGGGAGGGGCCTGGGGGCCGCCCCCTCCCCCCAATAATTTCGGATGTATTGTAAATGGAACACTGAAAATTTTAGGTCTGTTACTAATATATAGGGCGTTGTTTTAGAATATAGCACCCCCAATACTTTTGACCTAGGCCCCCTCCCAATATTCTTCGCCTTGCTACGGCCCTGTTAAGACATTTCTATGAACAGAATATATGTTTAAATTTTTAAAACATTACGAGCATACACAATCAAGCAGGAAAACAGGTAATGAAGAATCCTTATCAGGCTTTCAAATTCTTTCAGCATGTGCTTGCACTACGCCACGCTTAGCTGTAATTGTGCCGTGAATCGGCTTGAAAGCAGCAAGATCATGCGCATGCTCATGCATTTTCAGATTGTGTATTGACGTACTACGGGTTAGTTTCATGTTCTGAGTCTTCTGGGTTTTGTTAAAAAGGAAGTCTCTAGAAGAAATATCGAGGAAATAAATTATAGTAACATGTAGTTTAGTGCAGAAGCAGTCCAAGGGACCAAAAGCAGAGCTCTGTGGAACTCCATCTTACTAGAAACGAAGACTTGTTTGTCATATAATAAATCTGTTTTAGAAGAACAAAACTAGAGCTCTGCAAATGCCAATAATCAGTAAGCAGGCCTCTCAGCGGAACTCCTTTTAACTAGAAACTGTTGTAAGAGCTCGAGAACAAAACTAGAGCTCTATAGAACATAAATTAACGTTCAAAACCAATAAGATACAAAAATGAGATCGAGAATTAGGTTATTAAATTTGAGGAATAAGATGTCAGAAAGATTGATTTAGGTTAGATGTTGTGCAGTGCCGTAGCAAGGCAATTTTTTGGAGACTGGAAGACCAGACTAAACGCGGCGCATAGCAAATCAGCGAGGAAACGAGATCGTTAGAGATTTTGTGGGGTGTCCCCCCTGTCCCTCCCCTAGCTAAGGCCCCGAAATTCCTCCTCGGGAATTTGAAACCAGTTCATATTATTCATAAAAATAGTTAGCCAATCAAAAAGCTTGTAAAAGATTAGGCTGGCTTAAGGTACATCATCTTACCAATATTTAGGTGCTTTCAGTTTCTACGTTTATAATACAAAATAATTAACAACAACGATCACAATGATCAGCGGTACTACCCCACCAACGCTTCCACAGACGACCGCCGAATCTGTGGAAATTTAAACAAAAAAAGCCCCATTAGTTAATACATTTTAGGATCGTCATGTGTTTTTTTTATAAAGATAGACAGAGTACATTAAGTTAGTCCTTCGTTAGCCTGCGTAGCGGCGCATTTTGCGAGCCGGGACTGGGGAAGGGCTGGGGAGGGTTTTGGGAGAGGGGGCTGGGTAGAGGAGGGGAGGGGAGAGGGGCCAATACCGCTACACAGGCTTGTTCTTCGTCGCCTTGCTCCGACGAAGGATTAACACGATGCGTTATCTCATTTCTAAATTTAAACCTTTCTATGAGAAGTTGTGACGGAACAATTTCTTGTCCGCGACAGCGCGAGTTCGTTGAGTTGTGCGGGGCAATTACATGTTACACATTACATCAAGACAAATAGTTTACTTTTATTAATACACAAAGCTCACACGTATCAGTCTCAACATACATACATAACCTGGTAAGCACGATTCACGAGATAGCCATTGTAAAAGATTCACATTACCTTATATGCTAGTGCGTCCTTACATGTTGTGTAGTCCCTTAAATCTAAGTCTCTATACCTTGCTGAGGATCCGATGAACTCGAACTATATGTCACCTCTCTCTGACGCGCGCTCCGACTTATATAGTGGCGCTATGTCATGATGGACAGATGCCAATCTAATCTAGCTTCTCTTAACAACTGATAAGGTGTGCACCCCCCGGCTGGTAGCTATGAAGAAGTAATTCCTAAGTTTTCTAATAGATTCGTTAAACAGTACATTGAAGTAAAACAACAAATGCAAAGAACAACTAATTGTACGGTTTTCTATCAAACAAAATCTAAGTCGTAGCGAAGTTCGTTATGAGAATAAGCTAGCTAAAACTTTGGTAACAGTAAACACAAAATATCGTAAACAACTCATAAATTAGCTAAAATATTAAAATTACATTTAAGGACTTCCCATTTCATAGCGTCTCTGGTAACCGCGGTTTCCAACGTAAAATGAATGGTACTGAAAGACTATTTACTCAATGGTCTTATGTTCAAACAATAAGGGATTAACTAAGTATACACTAGGGATGAACACAATGAAGGCCGATTCCAGATTCTTATTGTTAGGACATGTAGTACATTTTTACCTATTATTAAGAAATCCTTTTCCATGTTTGATTCATGTTCCAAGGATTACAGTAATTTAATACGATAACAGCTGTGATTAATATGGGCAAGAGTTGAGAGAACACGACTACAATTCCGTGTCGTCACATACCCTTCACCTTAAATTAACATTTCTCCTGAAATGTTGACAAAAAGGAAAATACACGCTAACATTAAAATAACTATAAAAACGATTAAAAAGTTCAACAAACATGTTCATTGTTCGTGAGTCTCAGTCATGCTCTTCTTGAGTTCCTTGTTAGCTTAGGCACAAGCCTTTGGTCATGATCAGTAAACACATCGCCACGGCGTGTTGACTTGACAAATGGTTGCTGAACGGCGCATAACACTGGTAGTGGTTTACTCTCGCTCATCTTCTTGTGGATTTCGGGAAGTTCTTGCTTTTCTTCTCTTACGCTCTCACTAGTACTTTGACTTGCTGTTGTCGCTGTCATCTTCGAACAAGAACGGTTTTCTTGTATTATCTCTACTGATTCTTTACACATTGTCGCGGCTCCTACATCATCATCTGGTTTACTTGAAATGCCTTTATTTGGTACTGTACTCTGTTTGTCTTCTATGGTATCTTCAAAACTTGAACAAATTACTCCTCTATTATCTTCATTATCTCTAAATGCAAACTCTTGGGTAACATCTTCCAAAACTTTAAACTCGGCACACCTTGGGCCTTTACTCTTGAAATCTTCATAGTTAATCGCTATATTTTCATCAACTAATCTTCCTTTAATCGTTTCTTTATCCTTGAGAAATAAATGTTTTTGAACATGACCAGAACACTTAACTTCTAAAAATGGCACTTCAAATGACTTTGGTCTGTCTACATCAACAATGTCCCTTTTGCATTTCCTTTGTACTTGTGCGCGTAGCAAGTGCTTGTCCTTTGTAGATCGTTCAATTGGACTGCTGCTTTTCTTTGTGGTGGTTTCAGCTAATTCACTCTTTATTTGAATTTTAGATTCCTCATTTTTAATTTGAACTGTTCCTGATGCGAGTTGTCCAATGTTTACATTGCAGAATATTTTCTGTTTTTCATCTGTGTAACACAATTCTTGACAATGCTGTGCTTGGGCTGTTCTGCATGATAGTACTGTTGCTTTCAGGGTAGCCAATTCCACTGCATCTTGGAAAGTTTTCGGTCGCTTCAATGCTACATCTTCTCTCAGTTCAGGGCGCAAGCCATTAATAAACTTGTACAATTTCTCGTTTTCACTCAGTTCAAGACTTCGGGCTCTTCGAGATACATCACAGGCGTAATCTGCAACTGGTTCGCTTGGTCTCTGTATACGGTTATTGAATTCTAGCCATCGCAAATACGACTGTCCACTGTATTCCTTCTTGATCGCTTCTTTGATTCGATGATAGTCACCTCGAATCTCAGCTGGAAGAGATCGATACCATTCGCCTGCACTGCCATTGAGGTACAATCCAATAATAAAATGCTTTTCGTCTTCAGGCCAGCGACACAAGATGCCCATGGTTTCGAACTGTTCAAGAAAGTCTTGTACATTCTCCTCAGTTTTACCTGCGAAGGGTTGTAGTTGCGGCAGTCCTGTTATTGCAGTATTTTCGTACTGTAGAGCTTGTTGTTGTTGAAGATTAGTTACTAACGTCTGTGTAATGCTTACAAGGTTCTTCAGCAGTTCAGGAAGCTTGATTGGTTTGGCTGGTTGCGTACTGTATTTTGCCAAGTCATCCATAACACGTTGTCTTTATGCCAGGTACTTCTGGACAACTTAAGGATTATGCATGGATTCGGTATACGTGAACTTTAATGACAACAAGTTGCTAGCGTTCAATTCCAAAATAACATCAGCCAATTAACTCCAATGATACCGTGAATAGTTTTTAAAGAAATTTAACTTCCCTTTTTTGAATATGAATTTAGTCCCACCTTTCTTAAATTATAAAACTCGCTAGAAACTTTTTGTTCGTGAATCGTGGCCTACTAAACAACACGTTACACAACACTTTTCTCTCGACAACACAGTCCTAAAGAAATATCTAACTTTTCGCGCAACTCTTCACACAATGTCTCGCGTTTAAAACTTCCTGTCAACCACAGCTTTTAGCAAAATATTTTAATCAAATTTCTTGGAATTTTTATATTCTATCGTACAATAACGACAACGCACGCAAGGCAAAAATATTTTCTCGCGCGAAATAGTTGACAATAAAACTAGCAGCATCTTCTCACAGAAAACTATAGAACTCGTACTTTCGCGACTAGGCTAATATTGAAGCAAAGTGAAAACACATTGCGCACTAAACCTCAGCAACTCTTTCACTTGTTATTCTACCACTGCACTCTCACCTTAACACGTTCTTTTGGTAAGCAGATACCTTAAGATCAATTATTCAAACAACTAAAAACGCGCTTTACAACACTTCACCTCACAAGTTATTAACGCACAAAAACTCGTTCGACAACAAATCGTTCCACTCGCGCTCTTAACAACTCTCTCCTTATGAACTCACAAGCACTCTTTCTCAAACGTTCTCGCGGCAACTTACTACCTATTAACAACTCATTCCTCACACGGGGCACCAATTTGTGACGGAACAATTTCTTGTCCGCGACAGCGCGAGTTCGTTGAGTTGTGCGGGGCAATTACATGTTACACATTACATCAAGACAAATAGTTTACTTTTATTAATACACAAAGCTCACACGTATCAGTCTCAACATACATACATAACCTGGTAAGCACGATTCACGAGATAGCCATTGTAAAAGATTCACATTACCTTATATGCTAGTGCGTCCTTACATGTTGTGTAGTCCCTTAAATCTAAGTCTCTATACCTTGCTGAGGATCCGATGAACTCGAACTATATGTCACCTCTCTCTGACGCGCGCTCCGACTTATATAGTGGCGCTATGTCATGATGGACAGATGCCAATCTAATCTAGCTTCTCTTAACAACTGATAAGGTGTGCACCCCCCGGCTGGTAGCTATGAAGAAGTAATTCCTAAGTTTTCTAATAGATTCGTTAAACAGTACATTGAAGTAAAACAACAAATGCAAAGAACAACTAATTGTACGGTTTTCTATCAAACAAAATCTAAGTCGTAGCGAAGTTCGTTATGAGAATAAGCTAGCTAAAACTTTGGTAACAGTAAACACAAAATATCGTAAACAACTCATAAATTAGCTAAAATATTAAAATTACATTTAAGGACTTCCCATTTCATAGCGTCTCTGGTAACCGCGGTTTCCAACGTAAAATGAATGGTACTGAAAGACTATTTACTCAATGGTCTTATGTTCAAACAATAAGGGATTAACTAAGTATACACTAGGGATGAACACAATGAAGGCCGATTCCAGATTCTTATTGTTAGGACATGTAGTACATTTTTACCTATTATTAAGAAATCCTTTTCCATGTTTGATTCATGTTCCAAGGATTACAGTAATTTAATACGATAACAGCTGTGATTAATATGGGCAAGAGTTGAGAGAACACGACTACAATTCCGTGTCGTCACAAAGTCCATATCCTGTAAAACTGTGCCATCGTATTATACCCTACATGTAGAAGTGATTTTCAAACTAAACCGTCAGGGTTGATAGGTAGGCAATATCATCAGTTAATCCCTAAACACTTGACATTGATGTATCACCATCTACTTCTCTCCTTGGAAGAGGATTAGGAGAGAAACAGAAAGCTTCTGTTAAACAGGCCTAGGGTCATCATCTACCGATTAGCGCTTACCTGTGGGTTCTGTTGTTGTTGTTGTTGATGTTGTTGTTGTTGCTGTTGTTGTTGTTGTTGTTGTTGTAACTCTTGGTTCTACAAGCAAATAATAACAAATTCTTTGAATTTAATGTCCGTTTCGTTTCTTAATATTCACAACTTCTGACTACTCCTATCCGTGTTCTTTGCAGGGAGAGGTATTAAGTGTAAAAGAAAAAGGAGGAAATGGAGTGGAATGAATGGAAGGAAATAGACTCCTTGCAGCACTTCGGAATTTCCTGCTCTACAAGCACAAAGAATAACAATAACTTACGCGTACGGTTCAGTGTCACTGAGTACGAATCGTTTCCACGACTGTTCTGAACATCACAGCGATAAACACCAAACTGGGTTTCATTCGTTACAACAAAACTAATAACGTTGGAATTACTAACAGGATCTGCATGTGGTGGACGCCATGTGTACGATGGATCAGGATTCCCAGACGCGTTACAGACCAGTTTCACCACATCATGCAACCAAGAATCTCTTACTTTGGGCATCGGGAAGATCTTAGGTGGGTCTGGAACAGGTGGAAAGAAGAAAATAAATGTTGCTCTCCCCACAAAGACGTCCTATATAATTCCCCGCCTAGCCTATGGTCCACTGGTCGCTGATGCCTAATTACAGAAATACTATACTGCAGAAAAGAAACGCGCACGACAAAAAAGTTTGTAGTGCATTTTTGCTCGATTTTTCCACTAGCTTGTGTTAGGGATGACACTATTTTTATCTCAATTGATCAAATATGAATAAAAAGCAAACAAACGAACAATAAAGAGTAATTTTCTGCTTACATTTTTACCTTTCACTCTTATCGAAATTAGGTCCCCTGTGTAGTGTGCATGACAAGTTTGAAAAAACGAGTCAGGGGTTTAAGGTAAAATCGCGGGTTCATTTGCTTGGTATAAAAATGCCCGCTACGTTTTCGAAAAATTCACAAATCCCTAGTAAAGGGCAGAGGATAAGCTCATTTTTAAATGATTAAAAATATTTTAACCAATACCTATTGTGTGTAGAACTTTTCTGGTGTTTGTTTCCTGAAACCCTCGACCAATTTTCGTGTGATATATGAAATTTGGCGGCTTCTATATTTTTTGTTTTATTGTGTTTTTATTGGACAATTTGGCGCATGCGCGTATCTTTTTTTTAGCCCTATTTGTGTGTATCAGTAGTGGGTAACACGTTTGTGTATATCAGGGGGAAAATGGCGGTAAAATCAACTTTGTTCAATTCCCATTGCCTGGTTCACTGCGTTTCTGGCTATTGCTGTATGAAAGGCGCTCTGGGGAAAAGGAACAAGATTGTGGTACGTATACGAAGCTAACAACGAACTGAAGATCTACAGAAAAAGCAAAAAAATTCTCCACCAAGTTAACTTAAAGGTTATTATTAATGATTACGAGTGC
Source organism: Anthopleura sola (assembly GCA_023349425.1). Classification (NCBI taxonomy): domain Eukaryota; kingdom Metazoa; phylum Cnidaria; class Anthozoa; order Actiniaria; family Actiniidae; genus Anthopleura; species Anthopleura sola. The sequence continues at coordinate 8,733,112 of JALHLI010000002.1, forward strand.
AGTTCTCACAACATATTAACCTTTATAAAATAACTTTGATATTACGCGCGCTCTGATTGGTCAAAAAGCCATGTTTTATGAGAGTATAATACATGCTCGCGCTATTTTTTTTCTCTCTCTGCTTCTTAAAAGCATTTGAGCGCTAGTTATTTTATAAAAGTAATAAAAAAAAACAGTTTTCCGTGTATTATACTCTGATAAAGATACGCGGGATGTGGAGAGAACACTTGAGAAGCGTAGGAAACCACGACGCGTATTCCTTAAATATTTCTCAGTTTTCTAAGTTTATACTCTGCGTATTGCATATGGACAACGTCAGTCATTTCCTATCTAACCAAACCCATGCATAGCCATGTGGCATTTGTAGAACCCACATCAGTATACTTACATTGTACATCCAGAGTAATTGTCCTTTCTAAGCTGTTACCGATACCGTTTGACGCCGTACATCTATACGTTCCAGAGTCAGTCCTGTGTATACGAGGGAATCTGATAACCTGGGACCGTTTTGTAGGTGCGACTGTCTTTCCTTCCTTTGCAAACCTGATATCTGGTATTGGATTCCCAGTGGCATTACATTCCAAAGTAACTGACGAATTTTCAAGGACAATTTCCTTACCGATAATCCGTAAATTTTCTGGAGGATCTGTGGATAAAGTAATTTTGATTGCGTTACAAACATTACTAATATTATTGTAACATCTAGAGAGCTTTCATTATCAGCATTGTTACGTACAGGGACTCAAAGGGAGCAGGCTCAGGTGCGGGGGACACTATAACTTCCTACCTCCTCCCTTCCATTATATTTCAAACAGCCCCAACCCACTCCTGGTCCCAATTGCTTACTATCAATCACGTGACTTTTCTGGATTTGACTGAGGGGCAAACAATGGTTGACTGGGGGGCAACTAGCGATTCTTAAATCAAATCATGTCAAAATAACTCCTCAAAGTATTCTGACTATTTATACAACATGAGACCAGAAAACAGGATACACAGACAACCTCCAACATTCTCCAAGCCAGTGAGAATGGAGATAATACCGGAAGTGACGTATATTGATAGTAAGCAATATCAGTGTGGCATGTGGTTTGCAATCAGTACTTCCTTCCTTCCCTCCCGCCGTCATATTGTCAAAACTCCACTCTGTTTTTGTTTGGGATGCTGTTCTTGCACCCCATGCATTCTTTCTTATTTTTGCGACTTTTATAACCTTGCCACTCAGTAAGTTTTTATCAAAACATGCTCAAACTCGGTAATAATACTAATATTGATGAGGAACAATTTTTAATTAGATTGATATTTGCACTCGTCCCCAGTCCCTTCCTCAACCTCGGAACGACTAATAAGACTTGTGGGTATATACTACTCTTACACTAAAATATAAAATTATACATACTTTTTATAAACAAATAAGCATAAGCTTGAGGTCCTTCACCACGGGTATTAACACCACTGCAGGAATATCTTCCTTCATCATCTTTGACAATGTTTTCCTTGGAAAATGTTGACGAGCTTTCACTAGAAATGATTGCATCTTTGAACCTCCACACATATCTAATTGTAGGTGGGTTTCCAGTGGCCTTACAAGTGAATCTCACTGTCTGTCCTGCATTTAGTGTGCGGTTCTGTGGATGGTCTTTTGGAAGCATCACAACTGGGCGATCTGGATTAAACACAAAATTACATTGAAATACACCTTATCGGCTAACGCGTTGCTACGTACGTTTACACCCAATGCAAAACCTCTGGAAATAAGAATGTGCGTTGCAAAATGTTTTCATTTGATACTCAAATTTAAATATACACGAAAGACAAACAATCTTATTCCCAGAGGTTTTGAATTGGGTGGAAAAGTATGTCTTACGTTTAACTTGAAGTATTGTGGTCTGTTTTCTTTGTCCAGCATCATTATATGCAATACAGCTAATATTCCCTGCCATTCTCCAGTTAACAGGGTTAAGAATGAGAGTACTTTCTGTCCTTTGATATTTGTTATTTGATGGGCTGACGGTGCTGACGGTGAACACTGAACCAAGGTATGTTGTGTTCTCTGTAACATTCTCCTTATTAATGGTCCATAACATTTGAGCAGCTGGTTTGGCATCTGCTATGCAGGTGTAGTTTTTGGTTTCCTTTTCAGCTCTCACTTGTTTTGTGGTTGGAAGGGACGAAATGAAAGATGGAGTAACTGCAATGAAATAGGAAAAATAGTCACTTAGAAAAGTTAACAAACTGACTTGTTAACTGTGTTCTACTGTTTCTACCAAAAGCACTATTTGTCTAGTTGTTATATCTCTTGCATGTCTTTTATTTTTTCCTGTGAATAACAAATTATGAAGGGAAAATCGTTCCCAACCTCTGTTCTACTGTAGAACTTACCCAATACAGTTATACTACCCTCAATCTCTGGTCCTTGCCCCATCATGTTGTATGGTGTACAAGAGAACTTTAGATTTTCATCAAAAAGGTTTACTGATGTAAATAAGTAAGTGCCTTCATTCCCAGATAACACAACACCATCTTTCTTGAGAATGTATTGAGGAGGGGGATAACCATCAGCTTTACAGGTTAATGTTGCTTTGGAGCCCATTATGGCTCCAATGTTTGGCATCCCTGTGCTGAATATGGTTTGTGTAGGCTTATCTGAAAAGAAGAAGATAAAATGACTATAAGTGGGCTTTCATTTATAATGGGGGGGGGGGGTGGGGGGTTGGCAATATTGGGGGAGGGGTTCACATTATTTTCGGAAGCTATATAGGGGGGTTGTTTCTAATTGTATGCAGCTTTATAGGGGTTGACATCATGATTATCAAAGTGGGAAAAATTATTCATATACAGTTATTTAAAAGATGTTGGTGTAGTTCCCATGAGAGTCACAGTTAACAAACGATCTTTGCTGTGACTCTCATGGGAACTACACCAACATTTTTTGAAGAACAGCTTATGAATAATTTTTTCCACTTTGATAATCATGATGTCAGTTTTTGACATCGAAACGTCAGACTTTCCCATTGCTAGTTTTTTTCTGTTAAAAGCGCCAAGAAAGCCACTTTAGTTGAACTAAAAACAAACTTTTCTTATCCAAGGGGGTAATTGGGGGTTTGTCTTATGACAATCACAGAATTATTGAGGTCATTGTAAATACTTTGATTCTGAGATGTGATGATCGCTGTCACAAGTATCAGTGGACAGCAATGAGAGTGAGACGATTTGAGGCAAAAACTGAAATTAATCCTTTGACCCCTGGAGATTTTTCGGTGTATTTCTGGCCCTAAATGTTCTGCAGTGCAAACCCTAGCAAACCCATATTTAGAGTTCGGATTGACACTGTCACTGTTTTATGCAAATGAGGGATGACGTTTACGGCGGGAGAAGCCGTTGTACAAGGAATTTAGCCGCCATGTTTTTGAGTTTTTTCAAAAACAAGAGATTTTGAGAGCCATTTTGTTCATCTATGGAGTGCTGGAGGGCATCATGAAGCCGAAAGACAGCTTAAATCAGCATGATCTCGAACAACTGAGAAGTATGCAAGGGATTTTACAATCCAAAGTTTGTATATCATGTACAATTGTACAGTTAGAAATTTTGGCATTATGAACACCCAAGAACTACTATGGCATTTTATCGGATATTTGGCTGGTGGAAAATGCTCTAAAGCCGATATTTCGCCAGTAGGACCGAGTGGCTTGGAGGAAAAACGATCCAATAAAAAAGAGTGTATTTGGCTTTCGGGAATGACATCAAAAACAGTCATTTTTGGTTTTTCGTTACAATTTTCGACATTTCTCGGATTTTTCTCTATCTTAAAAGTTGTTCTGTTTCGCTTTTTGAAAATTTTAGACCGGTATTTAGGTTAACTTAATCAAAACTATTTGAGCTGGAATTTTTCATTTAAGAAGTGTTTTTTTTTACGGGCGGTTTCGGGCGTCATAAGAGTCAAAGGGTTAACAAAGTCCTTTTGCCCAAAGTGCCTGGATCTTTTGCCGGCCCACAATAATTTTGACAGTGCTTATCACATCCCAGAATCAATCTAATTGCTTACTATCAATATACGTCACTTCCGGTATTATCTCCATTCTCACTGGCTTGGAGAATGTTGGAGGTTGTCTGTGTATCCTGTATTCTGGTTTCATGTTGTACAAATAGTCAGATAGGATACTTTGAGGAGTTATTTTGACATGATTTGATTTAAGAATCACTATTTGTCTCCCAGTCAACCATTGGTTGCCCCCAGTCAAATCCAGAAAAGTCACGTGATTGATAGTAAGCAATTGCTAAATGATGTTTTTTAGTAATACAAGATTGCACTATTTCTTTGTGTGGAGTGAACCGGACTAGAAAGTTCCTTATAGATACAGGTCATGGTTGTAACATATTATGTGATCAACTTACATCTCGTGTAGAGAATTTTGGTGTCCTCCTTGCTACCATGAGCATTCCTTGCAAGACAGGTGTAGTTTCCTGCTTGTTCCTTGGTGATACTTGATCGCACTATTTCTTTGCCTCTTTCATCACTCCCACTAATGGTTACTCCATTAAACTTCCAGGTGTAGGTTGGCAGAGGCATACCATCTGACTCACAGATAACCTTCACCGCCTCAGAGATATTTATAGGATTACTGGGCTTGAAAACGACAGCTACTTGTTTTGGGGGATCTGAGAAGGTAACATAATGTATTATTCTTCGTATTACCTTCGTATTCTTCGTTTTATTTTTATTCTTGCGATGTCAATTAAGAAGCTAGTAGGTTAGTGAGCAAAGTGGACCAGTCCAGTTCTGGACTAAAAGTTTCATTGTTGCTTGAGATTTAGGTAACACTTTTGTGCTGAAACCTAGAGGGGAAAAACCCAGGGGTTTGAGCTGTTTTTCACATGCAAACCGCCAAGTATAGGACAAGACACTCACAGTAAGCTTTGTAGTAAGTCATCTAATTTCTACCTTATGAACCTTACTGGTTTACTTACACAATGTTGTCACATAAGTTGATTTGCCTAGTCCTATCCCTACGTCATTCTCTGCAGCACAAGTATACCAACTAGAATCATCTTTCTTCAAAGACATGATTTTCATTTTGTTGCTAGTAAAAACGTATTTTCCTCCATCTGAAATCTTAAACTCTGGTGAAGTTCCCTTCCCTTTGTACCAGTGATATTTTGTGACAGGAGGCTCGCCGACTGCTGTACATTCAATTTCAACATCAATGTTTTCAGTCCAAGACTGATTTCTTGTGACAAATGTGACCTCTGGTTTATCTGTACAAATAATAATAATTAATACCGTCAGTTTAAAATACACTCAAAATTATTCACTCAACACCAAAGAAGGCACAAAAAAGAGCAAAAACTGGGGAAACAATTAACCGGAAACCCTTGCAAATTTTACCAGCCTTGTAACTTAATCTCCTGGGTTATAATGTTTTCCAGTTCGAAGTGACATTTAAAACATGTTTATATTGTTGTTAACATTTGCTTGTTATCCTTTACGAATGTTAGGCTACCCTCAAATAAGCGCCCCCTGAATAAGCGGTGCTATATGTCCCTGGCACATGTGCCTGCTACATGTCTCCGTTACCGACATGTCTCCGCTACACGTCCACTCGTGTGTACAGAATGTGATTTTGTCGCTGCTATGTTTCTGGGACATGTCCCTGCCTGGGAGGGGGGGGGGGTTCTCCCTATAATACGGGGATGCTCCGCCCGAAAGGGGTACAGGCCGTACGTGTATAGAAAAGGGGTGGAAATTTGTGAGTTTTGGTATTAAAGGGGGTAGATTTTCTTCAAAGGTATATGAAAGGGGTACCTTTTCAGGAAAAAAGGTATAAAAAGGGGTACCTTTTTGCTGAAATTTGGTATAGAAAAGGGTAAGGGGTCAAAAGTCCTGGCGGAGCATCCCCGTATGAAACGACCCGAAGTACCCCCCCCCCCCCCCCCCCCAGTGTCCCTGCTACATTACCTCTACTGTACTGATCGGCACTCTAAAACTGAGAATCACTCACATCTAACAATGACGTTCACTTCATATGAAGAAGTCCTCACAATACTTCCTCCTGTAACAATAGCTTCACAGCGGTACAACCCTTTATCCTTCTTGCCAGCATCAGTGATGTTGTAACCAAAATGATTAAAAAGGGACTGTATTTCAATACCATTTCTTAACCACCTAATCTTTGGCTTTGGGTTCCCAGTTGCCGCACAGGGTAGATTAAATGTCTGTCCTTCGTTAATGGTCTGTGCCGGTGCTGTGAGTTTGTTGGTAATGACAGGAGGGACTGCAACAAGGAAATTGTCATGGTCAGAATATTAATCATAAGTTTTAAATTGCAACGAACAATGGTCATAGATGGTATTACAAGAGAAGCACGTAAGTGGTACGCTGCTCAGAAATGAGCCACTTCTCACCAATACACGCTTCAAATCACGGGCTCGGTATCGTAAGCGAATAGAGTTTCTTGTTGGTTCTCTCCTGTGCTTCGAGGGGTTTTTTCCGGGTTTCCTTCCTCCACAAAAACCAACTAGCAATTAGTCATGAGCCTGTGGCTTGAGAGACCGTACAATCACTCTCTGCATGGGTATGCAATTAGGTATGCAATATAAACGGCTATGCTCTATACGACTACGCCCCTGAAACAACATACCCCTCGTACAAAATATGACATACTCCAACACTTACCCACAACAACAAGTTCTGCCGAATCAGATAATATATCAAAATTCTGAAAATTTAACTGGCAGGTGAACTTTACATTATCTTCAGCTTTCAGTTGTCTGATTTGAAAACCTGCCTCTGAAGCACCAGATGTGAAAGTGACTCTGCCCTGAAAATCTGGAGCAATAGTTGTTGTCCCACTACTGTCACGGCGACCTATTGCTTTGTGAATCTCTTTGGGTGGATTATCATTGCTCATTATAGTTTTAAACCACTGAATATTGTCTATTGGCCAGCCATTTCCGTTATAACGCCATACGAATGTATACGATCCACCACTTATTTGATATACTTTCTTATTATTGTATGGTGTACTTGTCCATCTTGGAGCACTTTCTGTAGAGTAAAAGAGCAAGAAAAAATTACATAATATTTCTGTTCTGTGTAATATTTTGAGTTTTAATATATTAGAAACAGGTTTGAAACCAAATTCCAAAAGGCAGTTTAAAACACAATGTCTGCATATTAAATTGCAAATTCTTAATCAAGGACATATAAAAAGAGTAAAAGAACAATAATTTACAGCTCAAAATTAGACCTCACTAGTTTTTTGTGGTAAAGGTATCCAGCGTTCCGTCGCATGGAATAATTTTAAGGTTCACACATGGCTCGTTTCGGAAACACTCTAATGCTCAATTTTTTGTGACATAGTTGTGTTATTTATAGGTCTACATATGGTCGTGGGAATTGGTTTTTGATTGGCACCGAAAAAATATTCTGGTACTAAAAAAAACCACGCAGTTGAAAACGAAGAATAGACGTCATTATAATTAACGATTTTTAAAGATATTAAGTCTAAATACATGCATGGGTGCCCACAAAAAAATTTTTTTCCGGTTTCAAATATAATCCTTGGCATTTGATTAAGATAAAGAATTTATATGTTGGAATATAGGTATTTGAAGTAGTACGAGTTTGAAAGACAACACATTTAATGCTTATTTAGGGCGTTACTGACGGATTCAAAATCGATAAAGCTGAAGGAAAAATAGTTTTGTCTAAAGTAGAAGGAAAAAACTGACCCAAATTTCCTTTACATACATCGCGTCTCTAAGTTTTAAAGCGATAAATTAATAGACGTGTAGGAAAAAAGGCAATCTTTTTGAAGAGATTCATTAAATATCCTAAGAGGAATCCTATAAATCATCTAGAAGTCTGCTATCTACTGACATCAAATCACTAAAAAACCTAAAAACTTACCAACCAACCGCAGCCCACAAACTGAAAAGACAACAACGGCTGTGAGCATTTGCAGGGCCATTACAAAGCTACAGAGACGCTATCGGTGTTTGACAATCCCTATATAGTGTAGCATTCAATTTGGATGAATTATTTGGTGTATTTTTGAAGGGATTTTATCCTCTGGCTGCGTGAACTATCGCTGGAAAATACCTGCGTTATCAAAAATATCTAACAACATCTGCATAATTTACTCGACTCCTTAACCACAAATTTCTCACGTGAGGTATCGTCCTAAAAATATAACATTGAACGTCCAAAGAAACTCTACTATGATTGGACTAAAAGTAGAAATAAACGTCTACTTACCAATAGGATAGTTTCTTCTTGTTCATCTTATGTACGTGGATCAAGGCATGCGGAAGTATTTAGAGTGGCCTGAATAGATGTCCTTGAAAAGGAGCGATTTTACAGATACTAATAACGAAGGAAAAAACCTTTCCTCATCGGGATATTTTTGGCTTTCACCAAATTAGTGTCAAGAAATACGACATCTTCGAAATGCATTGTGGGTTTTTATGGCTAGCATTGAATTGTGGGTAATAAAATGCACTGGAGTTTGGAGTCCAAAGTCATTGTTTGCTAGCATAAGAAAAACGTGATATCTGACACGAGCTAATTCACTTTGGTTCAAGATACAATACAAATTACGGAAGCTATAAAAAAACTTTATTCCTAATCTATGTATTCACTCTATCATTCTGAAAAACTATTTACTTGAAATGTCTCTTATCGAGGGTTACTTTACTGGTGCGAGTGAATGATATATTCTTTTAACCATATTTTGCGTCTTTAAGACATATTTACGTATGGAAATATATTCAAAAATTTCTAAAACATTATAAGCAGGAATGAAGCATGAAACTCAGATCATGAAGAATGCTTACTAAGACTTATCTAAGTTGTTAATTAGCCGAATGAAACTGTATGTAACGATATAGTGATTCTTTGGTTTTAACAAACCTGCGTGTATGAAAATAATAATTTGAAAAACAAATCATTCACCTCCAAAATTTTGTACAATGATTCTTCCATCCCACCACACTCCCCCGGGAAACGATTTTTGTTTTGTGCATTTATATAGGGGAGGGGTGGGGTAGGATATGTAACTGCTGTACATCCCCTCCATTGTTTTACTGCAGTGTTATCTAAATATAATTAAATAAGCATATTCTAAAGTGTTCTATCTTATATTCTATTGTTGAAGTGATCAGTGGCGGATCCAGGATTTTGTTCAGGGAGGGGTGCAGGGCACAAAGTCAACCGGAGGGGGGGGGGGGGGGTGCAACCCTAAGAATCACAAAAAGAAAGCGTTATTTCGTATGGGTATCTTGAAAATGGAGGGACAAAGTTTCTCCGAGGGGAGGTGCGCACCCCCTGCACCCCTCCCTGAATCCGCCCCTGGTGATTATATGGGAGACTAGTCAGCTGTCCTTCAAAGATAAAGAAAGATGATACTCCTTCGATGATCACGTTCTGTAATTTAGGACGTGATATCTTCTTACCCATCCCCCTGCATTCTCCTCACCAGGGGAGGGATGGGACATAGCGTGGTGAAGACTAGGCATGCCGGCATGACGTAGAAAGGTTCAAATCAGAAATGAAGATCATCAAGATTTTCGTAAAGTTTGGAGTCGTACTCTTCAAGTCTGACATAAACCTACAAATATATAAAGATTTGTACCATGAAGTACCACACACATATATTACAGTGAGGACACTCGAACCGTGAACACTTTGAGGTTTTTTCATACTTTTTTTCTCTTTTATCCCTTGTGTGAATCAATTGGAAATATGATTTATTTTGAACAATAAGATTATTTGAGTTCAGTGCTTCATTTTCAGAAGGTTTGAAGCAGTAGAAAGTTCATAAAATAAAAAATATAAAAATATCAAGTGTTCATGGTTCGAGTGTCCTCACTGTAATAGAAAATAAATAATTGTACCATTGCACGAATTATAGTGTAATAAATATTGCTTTTTTCCAATCATTCCCAAGAAAATGGGGAAAAAAAGATATGGCGGCCATGTTGGTTGATATAACAAAAAAAACTGATTACAAATCTTCTTGTAAAGTTCAACCAAGATGGCGGCTATGACGTCATGTGAAAACCAGCAATGGAACGGAAAGACAGGATATTTTTCAAAACCTACATTATGAGCTGAAGACATCTTCTTTAAACTTTCCCGTAATTCGTTGAAGGTTGGACGAGCGTCAGGCTTTTCTTGCCAGCATTCCATCATTAATTTATAACTAAAGGTAATAACAAATACTCTTTAATAAACTCTTATTTTTAGGATTGAGCACAGGGAGCCCAAGCAGTAGTAGTCCCAAATTAGGTATGTGAGCTTGTGAGGAAAGAAATTAGAAGGAAAAAAAACCATCAACAATCAACTCAGTACAAGTTTACAAGCCAGAGAAACTATTTATATATATATATATATATATATATATATATATATATATATATATATATATATATATATATATATATATATATATATATATATATATATATATATATATAATCATATGAGGAAGTAGCTGATCCCATTAAAGAGTGCTCAATACACATATGGTGTAGAGCAAAGTATAAATGTAATAACGAAGAGGCAAGATTTGCTGTTACTCCGAGTTTCGTGCTTACGCACTCGTCAGACAGTATTAATACTGTCTGACGAGTGCGTAAGCACGAAACTCGGAGTAATTAATACTGTCTGACGAGTGCGTAAGCACGAAACTTGGAGTAACAGCAAATCTTGCCTCTTCGTTATTACATTTATATATATATATATATATATATATATATATATATATATATATATATATATATATATATATATATATATATATATATATATATATATATAGTAGAAGGTTTAGAGAGTAATAACGATGACGTTTTCACTACAACGCTGTTTCGTAAGACCTTAAGGTCTCACTCATCAGGAGTTTTAATGGACTAAATGGATTAAAACTGTACAACTTTATAGAATATACTAAATTTACATATGATTGTTAGTTGTTACGCTGTAGTTACTTATTTCTGTGCCTGCACGATGATATTAGTTCGTTCCTTTTGTTTAGGGTGCAATGATGCGGTTGGCAGATAATTATGTATTTTTCCAGTACACAAAGGTTACAACGCTTGGTTGCGCTGCTGTAAGCTTTAGCTCGAGCTATTTTGATTCACTTATATTTTTAGTTTTACATAACACTGCTTGACACTATCGACCCCAAGAGTCCTTCTTACTGCGCATGCTAGATGAAATGCGCAGTAAAAATGACTGGGCCCTGGGGTCGACTAACAGGTATAACACAGGAAGACCACTTACAGTTCTTGTTTGACGTGTTTTGGTCGAGGCATCCTGTATCCTTCTTGAAGAAGGTTGACCAAATCTTTTCCTTCGACTTTTGGGTAAGGAGATCCACCTTTTAAAGGAAATCAAAACGAAATCGATCAAAGGAGAAACAGTGGATATTAATTCTCTATTCTCGTGCGGCGGCCATCTTGGATTCAAAACGAGGCGATCCACACAAAAGTAGGGCTTTATCAACATGGTACAGTAAGCGCACTTGGAGAGGTTTATACGAAGTTCCAATGCACATCGCCCTTCCATTGTTTTTTAAATTATCCGCGCAAACACGCCCAAAACCTCAGATTCTAATTATTTTTTGGCCGTGCCGAGTCTCAACCCATTGAAAACCGAAAATCCATCCTTGAGGAGCTTTAACTATCTAATTATCAAGAATCCATGAAATTATTAAAATACAGCTTACCAATAGTGAATATTTCATAAAGCAAAATCCCAAAGCTCCACCTAGAAAAAAAAAAATGTTCTCAGTAAAGGGACCCTAGAGGGGGGTTACAGGACATTCAATTTGATTTATTCCATCCCCTCTCCACTCTTCCCTATGAAGACCACAGGGACACAGATGCATAGGAGAAGTAACTTACACATCACTCATTGTGGTACACTTTCCGTACAAAAGTGATTCGTACGCTGTCCACTTGACTGGTAAGCGACCCTAAAGAAACCATACACACAAAAAACAGAATGCAACGATTACTAAAGCTTTGGCTGTTATATATCACAGCGTGGGAAAATCACGATACTGAGCTAAGATCCAAAGTACGTGAAAGCCCAAGATCAAATTAGATTTTAGAAGTTGCTGATTTTTTTGAGGAGGGAGGAAAACCGGAGAACCGGAGACGGAAAATCCCCAGAAGAGAACCAACAAACAATTCTACTCACATACGACACCGAGCACGGCACGGCGCATTCCAGAGAAGTGCACATCACCCGTGCTTCGGGGTTAATAATCATCGCTCTTATTACTTACAGTGATTCTCAGTCAATCGCACAATTTACCGTCGTGACAAAATGAGGTTTTGGTTGACGTTATTCGAGGTGTTTCCATGACAAATTATGACGGAAAATACAAATTTTTCAAGGGCACATGCCTGTCATGGAAACGCCTTGATTGACGTCCACAAGCAGCTCAATTTGGAGGACAAAACAAAAGAATTTTAATCTCCTGAGAATTGGAACCTATTGTTTGTCCTCCAAATTGAGTTGCATTCCGACTTGCTGCAAAGGGGTCTATTCGCACATTACAGCAAACATTACCTTGGTGGTGCGAGTGTAGATATTATCTTGATGAACGGCACGAGCGAGACCGAAGTCTGTGATCTTGCACACCTCACCTTCGCTCACAAGTACGTTCCTCGCTGCGAGATCCCTGTGTACAACCTTAAAAAGGTAAAAATACGAATCACAAAGAAGAATCAAGAGTGCATGATACAGAGCAGGTAGATTGTTTTGTTTTGATTGTTTTGCGGAGAGAGAAAAAACGGAGAAAATAACTTCGAATAAAGGGAGAAACTTAACAAACTCTAATCAAATGGGATGCCGAGTCCAGGAATCGAACCAGAGATCTCAGAGGTGAGAGGCGAGCCACCCTTAATTGACTCCTACATAACGTTTATAGCTTTAGGAAAGCCACGCATTGTGCTAGACTAATGCCCGCACACCCTATGATACGATGTGGAATAAAACTAACCTTTCTAGAGGAGAGATAAACCATTCCATTAGCGATCTGCGAGGCGTACGAGAAGAGCTGTTTTGACGTTAGAGAACTTGTTGGCTTGATGTCCGGATCATCAAAGTAAGTATCTATCAATCCTCGACTCTTTCTTAAGTGACCCAAAAGATCCCCAAATGGAACATACTCGATGATCATTAAGTACGGTTCTACACAATAGAATAAATAATATAATAACAATAATTATTATTATTATTATTACTATTATCATATCATCACCATCATTGTCATCATCACCATCACTACCGTCATCATTATCATCACTACCATTAACATCACTATCATCATCATCACCATCATCATGATTATCATCATCATTATCATTATATCTACATCATTATCGATATGATCATCATCATCATTATCATCATCATCATCATTATCATCGCTACCACCACCACCACCCGCATCAGAACAGCATTTTCATCACTGCCATCATCTTTAAGGTCACCATCATCACCATTATGTCGACATCGACATCATCATCACCATTATGTCGACATCGACATCATCATCATCATTATATCGACATCGACATCACCATCATCATTATATCGACATCGACATCATCATCATCATTATATCGACATTGACATCACCATCATCATTATATCGACATCGACATCACCATCATCATTATATCGACATCGACATCATCATCATCATTATATCGACATCGACATCACCATCATCATTATATCGACATCGACATCACCATCATCATTATATCGACATCGACATCATCATCATCATCATATCGACATCACCATCATCATCATCATTATATCGACATCACCATCATCATCATCATCATCATATCGACATCACCATCATCATCATCATCATATCGACATCACCATCATCATCATCATCATATCGACATCACCATCATCATCATCATTATATCGACATCACCATCATCATCATCATCATATCGACATCACCATCATCATCATCATCATATCGACATCACCATCATCATCATCATTATATCGACATCACCATCATCATCATCATCATATCGACATCACCACCATCATCATCATCATATCGACATCACCATCATCATCATCATCATATCGACATCACCATCATCATCATCATCATATCGACATCACCATCATCATCATCATCATATCGACATCACCATCATCATCATCATTATATCGACATCACCATCATCATCATCATCATATCGACATCACCATCATCATCATCATCATATCGACATCACCATCATCATCATCATTATATCGACATCACCATCATCATCATCATCATATCGACATCACCATCATCATCATCATCATATCGACATCACCATCATCATCATCATCATATCGACATCACCATCATCATCATCATTATATCGACATCACCATCATCATCATCATCATATCGACATCACCACCATCATCATTATCATATCGACATCACCATCATCATCATCATCATATCGACATCACCATCATCATTATATCGACATCCCCATCACCATCATTATCATATCGACATCACCACCATCATTATATCGACATCCCCATCACCATCATCATCATATCGACATCACCATCATCATCATCATCATATCGACATCACCATCATCATTATATCGACATCCCCATCACCATCATTATCATATCGACATCACCATCATCATATCGACATCACCATCATCATTATATCGACATCCCCATCACCATCATTATCATATCGACATCACCATCATCATATTCATCATATCGACATCACCATCATCATTATATCGACATCCCCATCACCATCATCATTATATCGACATCCCCATCACCATCATCATTATATCGACATCCCCATCACCATCATTATCATATCGACATCACCATCATCATATTCATCATATCGACATCACCATCATCATTATATCGACATCCCCATCACCATCATCATTATATCGACATCCCCATCACCATCATTATCATATCGACATCACCATCATCATCATCATCATATCGACATCACCATCATCATTATATCGACATCCCCATCACCATCATCATTATATCGACATCCCCATCACCATCATTATCATATCGACATCACCATCATCATCATCATCATATCGACATCACCATCATCATTATATCGACATCCCCATCACCATCATCATTATATCGACATCCCCATCACCATCATTATCATCATCATATCCGTCGACATCACCACCATCATCATCATCATTATATCGACATCACCATCATCATTATATCGACATCCCCATCACCATCATTATCATATCGACATCACCATCATCATCATCATCATATCGACATCACCATCATCATTATATCGACATCCCCATCACCATCATCATTATATCGACATCCCCATCACCATCATTATCATCATCATATCCGTCGACATCACCACCATCATCATCATCATTATATCGACATCACCATCATCATTATATCGACATCCCCATCACCATCATTATCATCATCATATCCGTCGACATCACCACCATCATCATCATCATTATATCGACATCACCATCATCATTATATCGACATCACCATCATCATCATCATCATATCGACATCACCATCATCATCATCATCATATCGACATCACCATCACCATCATTATCATTATCATTAAGTGTTAAATTGTTATCTTAATCTCGCGCATATGTCCTCATTCCCTTCCGATTACAGCGCTATTCGTTACATAACATATGAACAAAAGATACTCATGTAGCTTGGCGACTGTTGCACAGGACCACATACACACTCCAAGTACCCTCCCCTCCCCTATAAACAATATGAATGTACCTTCGACGGTTACGCATCCATACAGTGATATAACGTTAGGATGATAATCGAGTGTCTTCATCAATTCCAGTTCAGCCAAGAAGTCTTTTTTATCATCTTCAGTCGAATTTTCTGTTCCAAAACATAAAATCTCTTTAGTAAGTCTGATTCACTTGGCTGCATTACTCAAAACATACGTAAAATCTGTTGCAGTCAAAATTGTGCGAATCAACAAAGGCTCTTTAGAGCAGGCACTTCTGTTATTTTATAATGACGTCACTAGGAGTATTTTTCTCCCTACCCCCTGCCCCCCTAAATTGATGGAAAGCTGTACACGTTTGATATCACCAATTCTATCATCTAAATTACTTCAAAACTTTCTTACTTTTCAACATTTTCAAGGCGACAATAGTATCTTCTTTCTTTTCTCCAATCTGTACAATTCCCTTAGCAACTAGCCCAAACGCTCCCTTTCCAATTACTTTGACAACCACTATATTGTCCCGCGGGCATTCCCACTCTCGGGATTCGGGATCTGTCCCGATCGGTGGAATGACTTGATAGTTATCGCCAGCGTCGCCGTGTGATCCACCATCAAGGTTGTCCTAAAGAATTTATAATACAAAAAGGTAAGGTTATTGCTAACTTTTCATGATACAAGTATACATGGATGACAGTTACTCAGTCAGCATCTCGCACGTGACCAGTCAAGACGACTATTCCAGTGGCGCATGCGCATTACTTACCAAGTGTATTATTACATTGCCGTTGGGAGCTCGTTGACTTTCCCTACAAAGATCAACAGAAAATATAGTGGGGCCGAAAATGTGTTAAGAATGAAAAAAAAAAAAGAAAAAAGAAAAATAGAAAAATAGAAAATCGCGTCAACATGGTGGCGATGAAATTACGTGGAAACGAGGAATAGAGCAATATATTTCTTCAATTTAATCAAAGGCATTAATACAAACCTCATTTGTTTAAATTTTTCTATGAGAAAAGAAAGAAAAGAACAAAGGTTAGACTGAAATTCAATGACCCTGTCAACGACAGTGGCGAGAAACACTAACCACGAAAGACAAGATGGTTTAATGGAAGGAGTTTTGAAAATGAAATATTGATGAACAGTTTTACCGCAGAATCACCGCAAGATACAACAAAATCGCCCATCAAAATCACTCATGATAAACCTTTTTACCTTTAGCGTAATATTTTCCCCTTTCAGACCACGTGCCATTCTTATGAGAATAAGTCTTTAGATTCTTTGTTTGAGTTGTATCCATATTCATGCACAACCGTTAAACACTGAAAGAAATGATACTCTAGGGAATAATGACACGTGGTCTGAAATGGACGAAATGGGAAAACATTGAATTGCTCCCAAGCTAAAGAGTTCTGTATCTGATTTCTTACGTTGTTTTCGTCTCTGAAGATAGATGTAGATTAACACGAGAACGATGAGAAGGAAGACAACAACGACGAAGATCCAGTAGTAATGGCGACCATGCAGCCCTTTTGATCCGGAATCCGAACCTGTAGAAGATAGGGAAATTATTCGTTCTGGTAAAAGTATCGCATCATTGATGGTGGTGGTGGTGTATCATTATTAGTGTAACCTCTAGATTATCTATTATCATTATCCCGGACCAATTATCATCATTATCATCATCATCATCATCAACTATGATCACGATAACTAACTATAAGCATCATTTCCAACATCATCATCATCATCATCACCAACACTACCATCATCACCATCATCATCATCATCACCATCATCATCATCATCATCACCTTCATCATCATCATGATCATCATGATCATCATCATCATCACCACCACCACCACCACCACCACCACCACCACCACCACCACCACCACCACCACCACCACCACCATCATAGGCCCATGCTATCAGTACTTACCATCTCCCACCAGTACCTGCGTCGTGTTTCTAAGTATATCACTCACTCCATTAAACTTCAGCTCACATCCATACCAACCAGCATCACTTGTCTTGGCGTTTTTCACACGCAGCGACACTTTCTGAAAAACTTCCACCTTGTCTTTGTATTTCACCGTATAAATTATGCTCCCCCCACCGTTCTGTTCGGCGATGAGCTCCCTAACGTTACCGTTGCTATCATATTTCTTCCACGAAGCGGACACAATAGACTTGTCGCTCCAGAATTCCCACCTGATATCAAACGTGTCACCCTCGAAGACTTGAAGTGGATTGGAAGGGGTCATGGTAAAACAAGGCTTGGAGCAGATCCCTGTTATAATGTGTAATGATGGTTATTGATCATTTGAAAGGGTATGAAATGACAAATGACAAAGACATGGCGGCCATGTTGATGGTATTGGCAAAATTGATACTCATGAGGAATCTTTCGTTAAATATCACAAACATGGTTGCGATGCCGTAATGGGCAAATGAGGAATTGCATAATGATTTTCAATATTATCATTATCATCATCACTTCAACATCATTATCAGCATCATCATCATCATCATCATCATCATCATAGCCTGCATAGGGGCGCTTTTGATTTCCCCGCAACCCTCTCCCCCTAAAAAAAAACAAAAGCACATCTCCTACCCTCCCCTCCGCTCCCCTCCCCTCCCCTCCCCTCCCCCCAAAAAAGAAAAAACGCCGCTACTCAGTCTAGCATCATCATCATCATCATCATCATTACCATCATCACATAAAAACATTACCTCAACATCATCATCACCACCGTCATTACATCATCATATCATCACATCAACACATCATGCATCCTCAACAAACATCATCGTCACGATCATCAACTTCATCAACACTATAGCTGTCGCCAGCTCAATCCAATCGCCGAAATAAACGCAATAAGAAGTTCCGCAGAACAACTTCATCACAAACGCCGGAACGTTTGCTTTTGCACCTCTCAGATTAGGAAAAGAAACTGAAACCGAAACGAATGAGCTGGGATTGACTGAAGGGAACCGAAAAAACCCAAGAACATTCGACAAATTCATTATCAAGAACAAAGTAAAACTAAGTAGAAACAGATAAGATCAAAAACAATATGCAATATGTTTAAATCAATAAACTCGAATAGAAAAATATTATGCAAGTTGGTACATGCTTCAGCAGATAAATCAATTGATTCAAATTGTCGCCGGTAATTTTATAATTTACACTTGTACTTCCTTTACGACTGCTCTAATCTTAGTCCTAATTAATATCTTCGTTTCATTGGTAAAAAAAATTAATCAAAATTATAATATTTAATCATTTTTGAAAAATTAGAATTATTGTCATTCCGATGGCGTGATGATGGCCCGATCCATACGTCAAAGGACATTTCACTTATAACAAATAAAAAATTAAATGAATATATATATCACTTAAAACTTTCATTAAATATATTATTAGTTTTCATGTGTAATAGCACGTAATATGTTTTCGTGATATTTTTTGTTGTTGTTGTGGGTAAAAATGAGCTTATTTTCAATGGAATGCAAATTCTAATGTCATTCTAGAAAAAAGCTTTTGTTATGATAGTGTCGGAGGCGTGTGCGAATCGCTTCCCGTGTCAAAACAAAGCTAGCGTTTTCGAACTTGATATTGAAGTTTTTCATGTTCGTAATTCTTTTGGTTGACGAACTATTTTTCTAGCCTTCAAGAAGGGAAGTTTTTCTTAAAGCGAATAACACCGTATGACATTATAAACGCGATAGAACTGAGGTTGAACGCATGGATGAATAGTATTCTTTTGAACAATGCTAGTTGACTATACACTTCGTACAGCATCGGTTTAGCATCCCTATTATAGGCCAAAGTAGAACTCCAGCTTAAATATATATCCTAGATATCATTACCTGAAGAAGACCCAATGAAGAAAGAAAGAACCCCGACGAAAAGTGAAGTGTACTCGAACCAAAACATCACTTGTTCGTTGTTTGACAACTGGTTAGTACTACGCGTAGGTCGTTTGGATGTTCGAACTGTCACACTCAAATTCGCTGGATTCCCATCCCTTTTTATGAGTTCTAATGTGCTTTCATTCTTGGGAGTGTTCTTAGAGTCCTTTCACTTTCCAAGGAATCGACAGTGGAAGCTATTTTAAGGATATTCTTGGTTTGGTTTTATCGTGTTATTAGTTTTTACGTCCATTCATTGACCCTTAGCAAATGTCAATCGACCCAGGCTTCCTGGTCTCTCATGTATGACCGTACCGAGGAAGACTTGGACCACCACCCCCTCTCCTCCCTCTCTTTCCATTTGGATCTTTCTCTTTTCTCACGTGTCTCTTTCTCTTATCAGCAGCATAAAGAAAATATTTACTAAAATATTTATTAGAATATTTCTTTATTTTTTACTATTCTATTTACTAAAATATTTATTTGAACTATAATTTTCTTAAATTTTTAAACAATTTTAAGGTGTCACGGCACGACGGAAGCCAAAAGTAACAGATGAAGACGTGCGACTTCTAGAGTTGTCTGGGTCACAGAACCACAAAACGTGCTGTAAAATGTGTTCTTGTTTAGCCCTTGACGCGACCTTGCATACCAACTGACTGCCGTCGCTGGTGGGTAAAACGATAAATTAAGAGACCCCCACTTGGTTTCAAAAATAACTACGACACAGTCGGCTTTTGTGTAAGGTTACTGTGTTATGAGATAAGATTCACCGTTAAAATCCCCGTATTACAGCTCTAGCCAATGTGAAACGTGTCTCGTAATATTTAAGGACACACCTGGAAGTGTTAGTTTTAAAGAATCCTTCCCACAATTCCTTGCGGAATGACTTGCGGGAGGCCTAACGGTCAGTTGAAAGTAAGAAAAAGATTCATCACCAAAATATATTTCTTTTTCAGTTAATGCACTTTTACTGGTATGATTTTACTTTAATCGAAACATTTTAAGTCAAAATAAATATCTATAGTAAGTATTTCATTATTTTATAGGGTCGCAATCCTCGGTTAAAATTCTGGGTTGGATCTAGTATTCTAAGTAGGTGTCACAAAATCTATACTAACCAACTAATACCAAGCAAGAAAGGGGGGAGGGTCACGGGCGCCGTGTGACCACCCCCTTCATCCACCAATGAAATTGCCTCACAAACAGCATATCCAAGATGGCTGCGTTTGATTGCTTATCATCATATATCGGCTTCCAAAAAATTTAACAGGAATTAATAATTCTTTAAAAATTATAGTTATATTTAATATATATGTATATATAATTCAAAATATAAAAGTCCTCCATTTTGACTTTTGTGTAGGTAATTACGCCTTGCATTTTTACCATCCAATAAAATTCAAGCTTTTGTCGCCGCTGTGCATCCTGGGAACGCTGACGTCATCATAAATCGTCAAGGTTTTCATACAAGTTTTTCTCATATTGATTCATAAATATGTGGTCCTGTGAAGCATAAACATAATGTATTAAAGTAAAATCACAGCGCCGCCATCTTGAAAGGTAACCACGCCTTAACACGAAAACGAGACTGTGGTTTTATTATTAGCCCATAGCATGTTGAAATAGTGACGTCATTTTAATACCAATACCAGGATGCTTCGCGAATTTTCTTTCTTGTTATTAAATTCCCTTCATGAGAATAGACCCCTTGCGGCACTTCGGAATGCAGCTCAATTTGGAAGACAGAACAAACGAATTTCAATCTCCAGAAACTTGGAAACCTATCGTTTTGTCTTCCAAATTGAGCTGCATTCCGAAGTGCCACAAGGGATCTGTTGTAAGACAATTGGTGCTAATTAACTGAACAAAAGAAAGTGTGCAAGGGATTCTGGTAATGGTAGTACATGACGTCATGATATAACGAACCTTAGGATGACGCTCCAGTCGTTTTATGGTCTTGACGACGTCATCAAATGTCGGTCTTCTTTCTGGCTCAGTTCTCCAACATTCTGACATTAAAGCATATCTGGAAACAACAATCTTACCAGATTTAATAATCTCTAACCCATAATATCACAAATCTATTACTAATTATTGTTAATATTATCCTTACATTTCTTTGTCTACATGTTTGGGCTTAGGCATTCTGTATCCTTTCTGTATATCCTGAGCAAGAAGACGACCATCTTTACTAGGATAAGGACAACCGCCTGATATACACAGAGAAATGTTCATTGTTAGCCGTGAATAAAGGAGAAAGAAATTCTGTGTAGACGGGTCTAGGAATTCCCGCCAAAAGATATATGGGCATGCGCATTAACAGCATTGTGTGTAGACGCGTCTAGGACTTCCCGCCAAAAGACATATGGGCATGCGCATTAACAGCATTGTGTGTAGACGCGTCTAGGAATTCCCGCCAAAAGATATATGGGCATGCGCATTAACAGCATTGTGTGTAGACGCGTCTAGTACTTCCCGCCAAAAGACATATGGGCATGCGCATTAACAGCATTGTGTGTAGACACGTCTAGAATCCGGACAAAAATGCGAATGGGCATGCGCATTAGTATTGACGTGTGTAAACGCGTTTAAATTTCTGCCAAAAATCGTATATGGGCATGCGCATTCACAGCATTGAGTTTAGAGGCGTTTAAATTCCCGCTGAATATTGTATACGGGGATGCACATTAATAGCATTGTGTGTAGACGCGTCTACTTTCCCGCCAAACTGCTCACTGCTTGCCGAACTAAAAAGTTGCAAAATAAAATGTTTAAATACCTATTGTAAATATTTCATAAAGAACAATCCCATAACTCCATCTGAAATTCAGAAAAAAGATTATTGCAAAATCATTAATCACAATCTCTCTAAAAGCCGTTACTCGATCTTGATCTTCGCCAAGAAACGAAGGTCTGCTTGAATCAAGGGTTTGACACCCTTTTGATGGCTATATTAGCCAATCAGAATGGTAGTTGGATTCATCCAGAGTCCTTTGTACATGTTTCTTGTCGTGATCACAAGTCTCGTAGAGGCGCAGGCTCTGACAACAAGGACAGATTTCTAGATTTCGCTTCACTATGAAATGTTTAGAATAGATTTAGAACCGTGTGTAGAAACTTCTGCAACGTTGTTAACAGCGTGTACCAGAATAATTAGATACTGCCTTAATTCCTTACTATGTCTAAGAACTAAAGTACTATCGAACTTACACATCACTCTGCGTTGTATAAAGACCATATAATAGTGCTTCGTATGCTGTCCATTTCACAGGAAGGCGACCCTTATACGAAAAGTGCACAGTGAGTTACAACAGTTATACAGTAATAATATAATAATATCCGATATCTATAAGAGTAGCAGCAGTATAGTTAAGGCGCAAACACACGATGTGATTTTTCATGCAACGTTGCATGCGACGGACGTTGCAAAAATTAGGGATCGCACAGTGTGACCACCCGTTGCAAAAAGAAGAAACGAGTTCAATTTTGCGGCGTCATGCAAGACGAACCTCACAGTGTGAGGAAACGTCGCACGGGTGGTCACACGGTGCGATGTAGTTTTTGCGACGTAGCATGCAACGTCGCGTGAAAAATCGCATCGTGTGTATTGTGCTCCCTCTAACAAACGGCTGTTCGCATTTGAACCGTATTCCTTTCTCTACTTCGACACCGCTCAAAACGGCTGCGGGGGAAACTACAGTATTAGTTGGCTTACCCTGGATCTTTTTTGGTAAATATCGTCGTTGGTCACATCCCTCGCCATTCCAAAGTCAGTTATTTTACACATCTCTCCTTGACAAACAAGAACATTACGAGCAGCGAGATCTCGATGAACAATCTGCCAGAAAAATAGAACATTTCTGCTGTAAGATAACTGAGGCCAAAGCGCATTTGATTAAAAAGTAAAGCAACTTACTTTTTTCCTAGAAAGGAAGGCCATTCCTTCAGCGATTTCTCGTGAAAATCTAATCAACTGTTGCGACGTCAATGAGCTGGAAGGCTTCTCATCCGGGTCATTATAATATGTATCGTTGAGCCCGCGGCTCCTTCGTAGGTAGCCCAGCAGATCACCGTACGGAACATACTCAAATAGGACCATAATTGGATCTGACGAGGGAAAACATTTTTATTTTTTATTTTAACCTACGTCTGCTTATTATGGCTGGCACTTCATACATTATACATCATTACAAAATAGATATAAAAGAATTATATCAATGAAATACGAAAGTTGGTATAAACCCCTTGCAGCACGTCGGAATGCAGCTCAATTTGGAGGACAAAACAATAGGTTCCAATTCTCAGGAGACTGAAATTCTTTTGTTTTGTCCTCCAAATTGAGCTGCTTTGACGTCACGTGCAAGAGGTCGACATTGCTGTAAATAAACTTATTTCAAACATCCCATGTCCACACCTGTTATCGTTACACCACCTAACACCAGCACAACATTAGGATGTTGACCAAGGTGTTGTAATAGGTCGTACTCTGCTAACAGGTCTTTGCGATTGGATTCTTTTCCAGTCTTGTCTGAAACGAAAAAAGACGATAAACCATGCATACTATAGTCCCAATGTGACAAAGAATAAAGACCCAGAAACCTGGTTGCACCTACTTCAGACGTTCCATTAACTGACAAACATATTAGGGAAAAGAAAATCTTACGCTTGTCTTCTGCCCTACTAGTGATAATTTTGGCAGCTACTCTAGGGCTAGTTTCGCTATATCTTTCTTTTAGATAAGAGAGAGAAATAATACTCAAAGGAATGTACTCCGTCTAAGACCATAGAGGTATGGTGCCTTCGCCTTACCCCTGATCATTTTTACAGCCACAGTTCCGATCCCCTCGACAAATGCTTTAGCAACTTGACAGAAAGCTCCTTTTCCAATAATCTTTTCAATTCGGACTCTTTCTCGCGGTATTTCCCAGCCCTGTACAGATGTATCGACAGAAGCTAGATTATCGTATATTGCTGGCTGCGCAGGCTCATTCACAGCTTGTACATTGACGTACGACACGTTGGTTTCATTTACGAAGTCCTGATTGTCCTGGTTTTCGTTAAAAGGAGGATGTCTCTGGAAGAATGATTAGAGAAAAGAAATTCTGGTCAGTTTGGTGGAGAAGCAAACGAAAGAGAAGAAACCAAAAAAAGAGCCCTGTGGAACTATTATGTTTTAAGACGAGAAACCAAGCTCTGTCAAAATTAGTTATTTCGCAGGAGAACAAAGCTAGAGCTCTGCAAATGCCTAAAATCAGTTAGAGATGTAATCCAACGATTGAAGGGCCCAACATTAGAGCTCTGTGGAACCCCAGAGTTTCTTTAGTATACTTACTGAGCTGTAGCGCTCTTTCGTTCCCTTTCTTGTCAATCGTGAAGTTAATTCCTTCATAGAAATACTAAAACAAAGCAAAAAAATATTATAAAACAAGAAAATATGTAACTAAATAAGAGCACATTTTGAATACAGGTAAGCTATAAAGGGTCAAGTTCGGTTGGAGAGAAGCAGTTATAATTTATAACTTTGCATCGCGTGTCTTGGGCCTTTTTTCACCACCACCACCACCATCATCATCATTATAATCATCACCACCACCACCACCACTATCATCATCATAATCATATAATGATCACCACTATCACCACCACCACCGTCAACAGTACACCATTACCATTACCATCATCATCGTCGTCATCATCATCACCTCACGGTCAACACCATCATCATCATCACCATTGTCATCATCATCATTATCATCGTCCTCATTATCACCATCATCAACCATTGCCACTACACTGAATCATCATCATTTTATCAAGATAAGATAACTAGGTACATACCTTCTGTGATGGGTTTCTTCAGGTACATGGAACTGTGGCTTAGGACAGGGAGGCGCTGAAAGACCAAAAATCCATTAGTCTATATAAATATTAGTCTATATGAATATTAGTCTATATAAATATTAGTCTATATAAATATTAGTCTATATAAATATTAGTCTATATGAATATTAGTCTATATAAATATTAGTCTATATAAATATTAGTCTATATGAATATTAGTCTATATAAATATTAGTCTATATAAATATTAGTCTATATAAATATTAGTCTATATAAATATTAGTCTAGTATGAATATTAGTCTATATAAATATTAGTCTATATAAATATTAGTCTATATAAATATTAGTCTATATAAATATTAGTCTATATAAATATTAGTCTATATAAATATTAGTCTATATGAATATTAGTCTATATAAATATTAGTCTATATAAATATTAGTCTATATAAATATTAGTCTATATAAATATTAGTCTATATAAATATTAGTCTATATAAATATTAGTCTATATAAATATTAGTCTATATGAATATTAGTCTATATAAATATTAGTCTAGTATGAATATTGTATACGACGCCACCACAGCCATTATGGATGTACGTGTCTAACAAAATATTTGTCATTATATTCTCACTAATATCTCCAACATAAAAGTCATGCTATTTTCCTTTGGATCTCTTGGTAATGACATGGCTGGCCCTAAACTCGTAATGTGACGCACTTTGGATACATTCAAAGCATCCCACACGCGATATGTTTCGCTGGCTTTATGTTAATTATTCGATGTGCCATCATATTTCCGTGCAGTACGTTTCTTATATACTGAATGTACTTACGTGGCTCTCGTTTTCTACGTTTATAACAAACAACAACGACAGCGATCAAGATGATCAGCGCCACTACCCCACCAACGCTTCCACAGATGACCGCCAAATCTGTGAAAATTTAAACGAAAAAAAATAGAAAAAAAATTTGAAGATCAGAATCGTCTTTTCCTTATATTGTAAAAGGTTTGTGGAGAGACATAGACATGGCAAACTGTTGGCTCAAGTAAAGAGCCCATTTAATGCATGGTTTC
This sequence comes from Anthopleura sola, assembly GCA_023349425.1. NCBI lineage: Eukaryota > Metazoa > Cnidaria > Anthozoa > Actiniaria > Actiniidae > Anthopleura > Anthopleura sola. The sequence goes on from JALHLI010000002.1 coordinate 8,759,793, forward strand.
CTGCTCAAGTCTATCATTATGACGTCACTATTTGTATGATGGCTAATGACGTCATTTTTAATTTGAATTGTCGATGAGTGTTAAATGTGTAATTGTATCAAGATTATATGAAATGATTAAATGTCGAATGTCTAGTGCGCGAACAAGTCGTATATTTTCTAGGCAGCTCTTTGACTGGTTCTTTCTAACTACTTGATTGACTTCAATATATCATCTACTTACTTGTGGATGTTTTTGTTGTTGGATCTTTTGGTTCTATAGGCAAACAAACAACAAATAAATGAATGAATGAATGAATGAATGAATGAATGAATGAATGAATGAATGAATGAATGAATGAATGAATGAATGAATGAATGAATGAATGAATGAATGAATGAATGAATGAATGAATGAATGAATGAATGAATGAATGAATGAATGAATGAATGAATGAATGAATGAATGAATGAATGAATGAATGAATGAATGAATGAATGAATGAATGAATGAATGAATAAATAAATAAACAGATTAATAAATAACTGCGAATATCCATCTTGTTTCGCAAATCTCGTTCATTGCAGAACGAGGTATTTTGGACATGGGCTTCAGTTGAAAGGAAGAAGGATGGGAAAGGGAATGGAAGGGGAATGAAAGGGAAAAAATATTTTTTCTCATCTTCATGCGCTCTTCTTTGCTCAAATATCATGGACAGTTTCTCTCCTTACCTCTCTTTTTCTCGATCGATCTCTTGTTCAAAATCACTAGCTACCCAGGGGTTGATTTACACCCTAAACACACACAAATACACTTCTCAGAATCTGCTCTATCTATATCCATACCAGCAATAACTGTAATGTTTTTGGGTGGTCCAGTACTACTGCTTCCTTGTTTGTTTTCAGCAGACACAGCAAACCGGTAGCTCGTTCCCCAGTCGAGAAAAAAAGACATGTTGAGAGGAAGCAGTGCATCATGCTTATACTTCGACTTATCCATCGAGCCGTTGTTAAGAATCTTCATCCTCGTCACACAGTATTGACTGATGTTACTATTATATTCGTTTGGCTTGGCCCATTCTAGAGTGAAATTGCGTGACGTGACAGTAGTAACGTTGTTAGTGATGAGAGGTGGATCGGGAGGAAAACCTACAACAATAAACCAATCAGAATTCAAAACTCGTTTCTTACAACACAACCCATTGGGGATTGATATTTGTAGTCGTATGCAGTTGTGGATCCAGGGTGGTTCTAGGGGGCTGAATGGAACCCCATTCCCCCGCTTTGTGAAGTCAATCTAGTTCTTTAAGCTCTGAATAGAGTGAAATTGAAATACACCCTTTTTTGAAGCAGATCGTACCAGCTTTTTCTGCGTTGCGGTTATTTTGTAAACCCCCCCCCCCCCCTTTTTAAAATCCCGGATCCGCCAATGGTATGTAAGCATTGTTGTTTCATGATTCTCTCTGTTTTTCCCGCGGTTTCTTCGGGTTCCCAAACTGCGCAAATATCAACTCTTACAATCCAGTTGTCACAGACAGGTGGATGATGAACTACCCGAATTATTTGTGACTAAAAACACGAGTGTATTTACGCGGTTGGAGTAGAACACCATACGGCTTCATGGCTTTAAATTTTCTGCTCTACAAGCATAAAGAATAACAATAACTTACGCGTACGATTCAGTGTCACTGAGTACGAATCACTTCCACGACTGTTCTGAACATCACAGCGATAAACACCAAACTGGGTTTCATTCGTTACATTAACACTAATAACGCTGGAATTAATAGGATCTGCATGAGGTGGACGCCATGTGAACGATGGATCAGGATTCCCAGACGCGTTACAGACGAGTTTCACCACATCATGCAACCAAGAATCTCTTACTTTGTCCATCGGGGAGATCTTAGGAGGGACTGGAAAGAAGAAAAAAGTGTATAATTCCTATGTAAAATTCTACAGTCCTCTAGCTAGTTGTTCACAGCGCAGAAAGTTTTGCGAGCAGAAAACAAAGGTGCGCAAAAAATATTGTATTGCGTTTTTGCTTGATATTTTCATGTGACATTGTATTGACCTCTAAAACAAAAATAAATCAATAAAGAGTATTTTTCTGAGTATATTTTCAACTTTCGCTTTTATCTAAATTGGGCTACCTGTGCTACCCTAAGAGCCAGATTGGAAAAAAGACAAAGTCTTTATCTGTGTAATAACCTAATAAAGATTGATTGATTGATTGATCATATCTCAAGACTGCGCGCGCATCAGTACTGGGGAAAACGTTTGCGCATGTCAGGAAAAATGGCGGGAAAATGAACCCCATTCCCTGGTTCACTACAAGCATTTCTTTCGCGTTATATTAATCAGTCGATTCTAAGTTCATTTCTGTGTATTGTTAAAGGTAATTTCCTATCTAACCAAACCCATGCATAGCCATGTGGCATTTGTAGAACCCACATCAGTATACTTACATTGTACATCAAGAGTAATTGTCCTTTCTAAGCTGTTACCGATACCGTTTGACGCCGTACATCTATACCTTCCAGAGTCAGTCCTGTGTATACGAGGGAATCTGATAACCTGGGACCGTTTTGTAGGTGCGACTGACTTTCCTTCCTTTGCAAACCTGATATCTGGTATTGGATTCCCTGTGGCAGTACATTCCAAAGTAACTGACGAATTTTCAAGGACAATTTCCCTACCGATAATCCGTAAATTTTCTGGAGGATCTGTGGATAAAATATAGTCGATTGCGAAAAAATATTATTAACTGATTATTCATAATATGTCTAACGCGTTTAATGATGATCAGCATCAACACAAGGAGGAGTAGACTGTATGCTATGGGGACATTTGCTTCCTAACCCCTCTCCAATAATAATTCAGTTGGCGGTCAAACCTTTCCGACCCAAACCCACTTCAATCAACTGTTAGTAGGGTTAATCCCCATTTCCGTAATTTAAATCTCCGCTCCGAGGTCCCTGAATCATTCATTTTATTTATTTATTTATTATTTTTTTTGTTGATAATATTTAAACAGGTTGCCCAATTCAGCATAGCTGGTTTAAATGGGGACCTGCATATATTCATTTACTAGGATATTTAATATTGAATGGGAAAATAAAATAAAGAAACAACCATTTCGATCCCGAGTCGCTGGGCTACTATGGATGACACCTCAGCTCAGCTTTGCAAATTTTCTCTGATTCTGATTGGCTATATTTTCCTCAGATCAGCTGCTTAGTAATGTTACTTACACTGGACATTGAAATCAGTGCTACCACTCAATAAAACACTGCCGTTACTTGCATTACATATGTAACGTCCGCCATCTGCTCTCATGATGTTTCTGATTGTTAGATTACGATTGTGTGACACTACTTTATCAGCTTTGCTTTCTTTGAACCACGTAACATTTGCATTTGGGAACCCGGATGTGTTACAGTAAGCTGACGCTGTACTCTTCTCTGTGACATCTTGATGGTTTACTGAGATCAAGACAATTGATGCTATGGAAAAAAAATTAAGAAAAAAAACTTTCATTATTTGGAGAAGTTAATGCTTTATAGTTACAGTAATTATCATCTTTTGGAAAGAGGTAGTTTTAATGGGAATTAATGCGAGTGAGGCGGAGTGGTAGTGAACTCGCCTCTCACCTCTGGGGTCGATTCGGTATCACATCACATATGAGTGTAGTTTGTTAGGGCTCTCCCTCGATTCAAGGGTTTTTCTCCAGGGTTCTCCGTTTTTTCTCCCTCCGCAAAACCTAACACGCTAAATCCCAATAAAAAAATAATTCGACCTGTGAGTCAGCCGTGCCCTGACTTTAATCAACCCAGAGGCTGTTTCAGGATATTCTATACAAATTTTAAGGTAATGAAAATATTGAAACTCCTTCCCCCTTGGTCATGTGTTCAGCTTTAGGCAACCATATCCTTCAGCTGGAAAAATTTCGGGACTTCAAGAATCATATCTCTCTTATAGCTATATCCGATCTCGCCCTCAAAATGAAGCATTAGAAAAAACGTTCGACGGATACAGCAGCCAAACTTAGTCTATTTGGCCCAATTTTAAACTACTAGCTATCTCCTTTTTATATGTAAAAATGTAATATATATTCTATGATCTTATAATACCTTTTTTGAGTTCCACTCAGTATGGATTGCTAACACGGAAATGATCATAATGAAAGCAATTTATTGAGTTCATTAAGAGATTTAAAAGAAAATGAATTAAAAAAATAACTGACAGCCTAGTTAAACGTGCCAAAAATGATTTATTTATTTATTTATTTTAAAACTGACATTGCTGGGTTAGAAATGAGAAGGTAAATTCAAAAATACGAAAGAAAGGAAGCGGAACATTTAGCTAACAAGAACAATTGATAGTTTTGTTGAATGACATTTGATGAAAAATGGCTGAACGACCTGAACGGTTTAAAGTGATGAACTTAAAATATTTTGTACAAAATTGCCAGAGTATCGCTTTAATAATGGTAATTTGTACTCTTCTTCGTACAAGAATAATCTCATGAGTATGCATAACCGAAAAAAAGAAATCTGAGAAAACATATTTTGTTTTGGGTGATATTGGCCTGAACGTCCGTACGTATGTTACGTATAAACTTTCAACATATTTAAACTTTGAACAGTTAATACGTTTTCTATTAACTCATGGAGGCCACCTCCCTGATTAACTAAAACCTTTTAAGTTAATATCAAAATATTAACTTAAATTGACCAGCAAAGACTTGTAAAAAGGTCCTTTCTTTAGATGTTTGTTCAAGGTGAAAAGTAAATTGTTGTAATTTAATCTTCAAGTCAAGTTGACGATACGGTTTTTGACAAGACAATTGCGCAAAAGCAACATTCTGTGTCCAGACAAACACACGAAGACCATATCCAACCGGTCTATGCAGGACTTGAATGCAAACATGCTCTGAACTTTTACATGAAAATACTGCTAAATAAATGTCACTGAAACGTCAGTGGCCATAATCACTTATCCTGCAGAAAATCGAAAGTTTCATTTTCAATCTAATGGTGGTTATTTGAAGTGAATTTTCAATCATGTCTAGCAGTCCTAGTAAGACTAAGTCGCACGTATTCCTAAAGCTCGCAAAGTTGTTCGTTTTTTTCTTGTGAAATATTCTAACGCTGCCTTATTAATCTTTCAAATGCGGATTTTAAAACAGTTTAAGCTATTAGGAATATAAAGTAATTGAATTTGACTTCAGCTATGCTCAATTCAAACATGTTCAAAAGGATTACGAATGTAGCAAAACAAATGACTTATCTGTTTAAGGATATGTGTCTACCTTGAGATAGTTGTATAAGAACTCCAGCGCTGCCTAGAAGCACGTACAAGACAAAAATAAACCTCATTTCTTTAGACTTCCTCGTGAGTATCTCTCAAGAACACCAAGACATGGCCGAGTCCTTGGTTCCGCATCTAGCGTGACTGTCACATAAAACCTGCATTGTGTGACTTGTGGAATTTGATGAATTTTCCATTTTTGCTCATGCCGATTTGATGTATTAGATGTAGAACATGCAGTCCAACACGAAGTGTTTGACCAAGAAATCAAAGAATTTTGAAAAGCAGTGTTCGTTTGAATGCGAAACAACGTTAGAAAGAACGATACTGTATCGAACCGCTCGAACCTTGTCACTATTCTTTACCAACCGGAAGTTCTTAGGATAAGCACCACAGGCAACCCAAATCTTAGATTTCACACATGATGGTCACTAGAGATCAATGAACAATATGAATACCAAACATATCATGACATGGATAAGGACATAACGGCGTTTTTGTTTGTGGATGTGTCTACATAATAAAAAGAAAAATTACATGTTGGCTTGAAGTTAGTCTGTGTCACATCCAGACAAATACCTTGGCCTGGATGTGATTTCACTTGTGAAACATTTTCACTTCATGTTTGCTTCTCCATGTAATACATGTATCCTCTATTTATCATAAAAACAACATGGAGAACACAGATATCATAGGGCATGTGACATGGCATGGTAAGGTCTGGTCAGTGTTGCCCTCCTGCATGCCTACTAGCATTTTCACTTCGCAGGTATTAGAAGTTTCGGGACGATAAGACTGTGACTGCTTCAACAGACACTAATATAGAATAGTTTTGTGGCAAGCGATGTTGTAGGGCCAAAAATAGAAATGTTCTCCTTGAAGAAATGAAATCTCGTCATGTAAAATATTGCAATATGTTCCTGCATTACGACATAGATGCCATGAAACTAATCTATTGACAAGGAAAGTTTCAAGTTATAAAAATACTAATTGCTTAATGTCTAAAAATATTCTCTGAAGAATGACAAAATTATGTAGAATCTATACAACCCTTTAGATGTATTTTGGAATTTCATTTTGACATTGTTCAACGTTACGAAGTTGTATTGATATGGATGCTTCTCATAGTAGTGAATTTTTACATTACTTTAAGAACTAAGCCAAGCTTTTACAGGATATTTCAGCTTTTCATTTAAGCTGAAAGAAAGCCGAGATTCAAGCAAGATTCAGCTGTTGATAGCAAGGAGTGCCATACTGCATAGGAAGACTTTTCCCCTTCTACTACAGGGCTAGAATTTCAACTTTTTAGTGACAAGATAAATTTATCTTGTGCATTGAGCAGCTACAAGATCATGGATTGAATGCAAAGACCTTGTTTTTCTTTGTATTTCATGATTATTTTCTAAAAAGAGAACTACTGTAGCTAGAAAATGTAAGTTCAATTTCTTTTCACTAAATATTTGTAATTTTCAACATTTAGCCAATTATCTTGTGGGAAAATCCAACCCTGTTAACTACCTCATTCCAGTCACCCATTCCATTAGCCATCACTAAATTTGTTAATTACAAGCCCCTCTATTCCTAACACTCACTTTTTAAATTTTGCCCACAGAGTCTACACCCAACTTTTAAATTAAAGGACTAACAGATAAAAATATAACCATGCGTATCAGGAAGAATTATTTATTTGTTTTTCAATGCTTTTTCATTTAATAAGGACTTTCAAGGACCTGAAAAACAAGAAAAAAATTATTTTATTATACAGACCAAAAGAAGTATAGATGGGAAAATTTACTAAAAAAAACAACAATTTGTACAAACAACATTTTTAGTTTTTACAAATGGCTTGCTACAGTAAGTTAGATTTTTCTGCTGAATCTTGTGACTTGTCTTTTTAGGATGACAGCATGTATTGGTTGTAATAATGGTCATTGATTACTAAACATTGAATTCAAGCATGCAATACTTATTCAGAAACAATGGCAAAATAACAAGAAATGTACAATACCTGGCCAGCAATACGATCCATATCTCTCTGGCCCTGGCTTGTAATGGAACGTCCACTGAAGAGAAAATGGACAAAATTCAAACATTAATGGTGGTTAAAATATACCCAATTTCTAAGTCCAGGGAAGTAAAAGTTCCTGTTCTTATCTTCCTTATCTGTGTAACTACCCTAATAAAGATTTATTATTATTATTACTACTGTATGACTGCTTTTACTTAACGATACTTCTCAATAGCACATGCAGAATCATCACAACAAAGTAGATTTTGGTAGATATCAATCAAGGCGTTTCCATGACATTCCAGACACATTTCTTGAAGACTTTGTGTTTTCAGGGCACGTCATGGAGACACTTAGATTGATGTTCACCAAAAGCCTATTTCATCATGACCACCAAATGAGGGATTTCATGAATGTGTTTAGGAAGCACTGTAAAGGCAATTTTATTAAATTGGATTTAATCCTACAGCAATCTTTCACTTACTTACTTGCTGATTGCTCAACAGAGGTTTCGTAACATTGTGTGCCGGTGGCCATGTTAGAGGGAAAAACAATAAAATCCCTTTACTTTCGGGATTTTAATTCTTTCTTGTGTAAAAATGATTGTATTGTTGCGGCGATCCAACATGGCTGCCGTCACATGATGGTACAAAACCTCTATTAATGCATCAGTTAATAAAAGTAATTCATGTCAAAAAAAACAACCATATATCTTACCCTCCTTCCTTCTTTTCAATGAGTTTTATCTGTTCTAGAGACTTTAAAACAGAGCGAGCAATGGAAGATGAACCTTTGACAAAGTGACTGGGTGCAACACCACGGTTATTGCTACCTGTTAATCGTAATGGTTCAAAAAAATTCAAAATGAATTATAAGTTAATGATTAGGTTATACACACTGGATATCATGCTTTACAGAAACAGAACTGCCAAGGTTTTACTGGTACACCTTACCTCCATAGACTTTGGTTAGAGCCCCAACACCAACACCTCCACGAAGATAGACATGTCGAAGAACAGAGGCTGAAATACATGATAAAAGGTAAAATTGACATACTTGTTTGTCTCAGTGGAGTCATACCAATAATTTTGGCATAAAATAGGCCATATTTGGCATATTCTAATCTACCCAAATGAGTCCATTCAGGTCTCAAGAAGAGGCAAGTGCATTGCACTACACCTCCCTTGATTCTGACCAAAACTTGATTTCACTGTATTTACACCCAATATTTCACTAGTTGCAAGTGAGCAAAAAGTGCAGGATACAAATATCCCTTCCCTTGTCAAATCTATGTTTTTAAGACATACTTACCAGCTCTAATGTAATACCAGTCAGCATCATAAGGAGCAAGTTCCTTATACTTGCCAGTCTTGACAAGATCTACCCAATCTGGGACCTTGAGGTTACCAGATCTACAAAGATAATGTTGAAATAAGCTTACAAACTTTAAGAAAGGAATGGCACAGTGTTGACCAAAAGGGGAGTAAATGTTGATCAGATGGCAGAGAAAGATGCATGAAATAATGAATATTGTGTGCTAAACGTGTCACAAAATAAAAACTGATTTTTCAAGGAGATAAAGTGAAATTTTGTAGATGAAACTGTATTCAAGTTCAACAGTACAAATTTAGGTTTATTGACCAAGAAAGATGCCATTTGAATCACATCAAGATCCAACCACTTTGGGATTCATAAAATCTTAAAACTTATAAAATATCACCCTCATATGACGTTGGAAAGCATAAATGGGTTCAAATCAATCGATATATTTGACTGATGACTAATTTTATAACATAAAATATTCCAAGCAAACTGCTGAGCCCCAGTGAACCTACTTTTTCAAGAAGGCTGCCATAGCCTTCACGAAAGCGTGAGCATTCACGTCCTTTACTGTAGTACCACCAGGCATCTGAGAGTTAAAAACGATAATTTTTGGTCAAGAAAGTGTAAAATATTACGAGTAAAGTTGGGTTAGAGTGAAAACACGTGGAGAGATAGAAAAATGGCCGCCATGTTACCTTGATGGAGTAGAAGAGAAAGAACATGGGGTGGACCGAGCAATACAACAGGGGCAAAAAACACAGGAAGCCCAATTAGTCATTTTCAAAACAGACGTCCTTTCGCGCGATCGCGGGGGGACGAGTAGCGAAAGGACGTCTGTTTTTTTCGGGCTAGCCGTCAATATTTAATAATAATGGTAATAATAATAATGGTATTTTATTACAAAAAATATTCGCACCGTTTTAACAGTGAATTGCAATATTTTTTGATAAGATCGAAGCGAAAAATCGAAATATTTCGATTTATTTCATTCATTTATTTACTCACTTCAATTACAAATAAAGTAAATAATAATAATAATAATAATAATAATAATAATAATAATAATAATAATAATAATAATAATAATAATAATAATAATAAATAATGTCTGGATATCTGTATAAGTAGGACGGTTTACACAAAATTGATGTATTGCAAGCATTCCCAAAAGAGTCAAAAAACAAAACATGGCGGTCATTTCGGTGCTAATGATGCTAATGAGAAATCTTTTGTTAAATGGCACCAACGGTCCCCCGAGAGGCCGCGATGACGTATTCGAGCAGTCGAAGAATCACAACTGAGTTTTCCAAAGGTGGCTAAACTGTCTGGAAATTAAACCGCATTGGGAAACAAGTGTAATATTGTTTCCATGTGGCGAGGAAACACGATTTTTTCCTGCTGTCCTGCAGAAACATACTTTGCTTCTCGGAAGCAAAATGTTTTTCACATGGCCAAACTGGAAAAAAATTGAGGAAGCATGCGAGCAGTAAATATGTTTCTGAAAACATGTCGTCGTTTAGCCAGGGTTTAAAGCAGCTGTTTCGTGATACGTTGTCAAAAAAATTAGCCAAAAGTGGCGGGAACATTACACTTGTAAACTTTTGAGCCCAGTAATCTGAGTAATGTAGGAGCTGTGCAATTGTAATTATTGATAAATATTGTTTTTCTCTTATGCGCAAATTTGAGCGCGTTTGCCGAAATATCATGTGAGCGCCCTCCCCCTCCACCCTCCTAGAACAAACACAGGTAGGTGATGAGAGAAGGCAAGAAGTATCCCCTGGTTAAGGAAAGCATCTTTTTCTAAGCTTTGAATTATATAGTTGCATTGATACTCGGGACTGCGGCAAGAGCGACGAGTGATTGATGACCGGATAGATGCGCCGTCGCACGCGCGTATCATATCCTACCAGATACGTGATCTCTTGACCACAAACCATCCAACCCGACAAGAATGGAATGCTGTGACAAGAACTGAGTTTACTGAATACATTGTCACGGTCGGAGAGAAAATATAGTTGTCTTGTGATACTGAATCTAGGTGTCTTCTTAAGGTGAGTTTTTCGATGATATTTGCGCTATTTTCTTGAGGAATTCGTCCTTTAAATCCAATGGATCAGGTATCGGGTTTTCCTTCAACCACGTAATACTGCTTCAAGGAGTTTTCATGAGATATGAGATTCTTCTCCATGTCTAGCGAAACCTTTCCTGATAGAGCTCGCAAACGACGACTGAGAGAATGATATGCTATGCACAATCCATTGCATTTTCGACTCAAGGGCCACTAAAGGGATTTCTCTCTTAATATAAGAGAAAATCTCCAAGTCAGTGCCTATGGATGAGAACCATAGAAAATATTTTATATGATTTATCAGATATATTTTACAGGTCTTCTTCGAATTGACCCATATTGGAGCAGTATTCACAATATCTTTCACGCAACATTGAGAAGAATGAAGTGTGTGGTACAGTGCTAAGATGAACGTTGTAGAATTCATTATCACTAGTCTTCTCTTTCTTGTTGTATCTCGTACTGATGGGCAACAACAACGGCCGTGGACATCACGTGACTGCCAGGAGGTAAACTATAAACTTAGAAGGACTGAGGGAAGGGTGGGTTGGGTTAGAAAGGGAAGCTGTACTGATGAATTGTGGTATATATGAGGGGAAGCTCTAATGATCTTACAGGTGCATAGACAGCCTCCGTTAGACTTAATAAAGATTCATTATTCAACTGTTATATTAATAGATTTATTTAAATATTTTTCTCTGCCTCAATACATTCCCTTGAGTATTCATCTTCTCTTTACTGCCAACGCTTTAGGAGAAGATAAGATGTATAAATAGAGCGGTTTTCGTAAAATTGGGGAACGTGCGATGCTGACGGTACGACATGCCGTAACACTGAAATGGCTTTCTATTGTCTTCTAGTAACATCCAATCACGACGCTTAGTTACAGCTGCTGTAAGATATGGTGCGGCTACAGATTTGCTGCATCGTTCCCCACTCATGCAAAATGAACCACTCTATGAACGTAATAGTGAAATATAACTAGTCTTATTTTTATCATCAGATGTCGAGAGCCTGCCAACCTTTACCTCAAGGTGCCAAAGGATTTTCCGGGGACGTCGGCCCGCCAGGTAGAAGAGGACCACCGGGTAACCCCGGAAGAGAAGGACCACCCGGCCGTCGGGGATTTACACTACCACGTCCCCGACCACCGGGTCCATCACCCGAGAGAGGGGAAATCGGGAACCCTGGATCTTCTGGACCTCCCGGGGAACCAGGAGAAATCGGCGCCAAGGGTGTAAAAGGAAGACAGGCGACTGTCGGGGGTTTTGCTAGGAGTAAAGGTCGAAAGGGGGAAAGAGGTCGGGTTGGGCCTCCAGGAGAACGAGGAATGGCAGGAAATTCGGCATCAGCATGGACCAGGTGTACGTGGAGGATAGATAGCACACAAGATGATGGATTGATTAAGGTAAGTGAAACTATATTACAAGAGTAATCTGTCCGAAAGAGGTGTGGTGAAGCCAACCAGCCTTCTCTCTCTGTCGACTCTCCCTTTGAAATAGCTAGTAATCTTTTACCTTGTGAGCGGTTATAACTCTTCACTACCGAATTATTCCTGGGGGTGCAGGTTTTTACACTAACAAAGGAAAAGACCTAACAAACTCTCTGTCGAGCCCAGGAATCGAACCCGAGACCCCAGAGGTGAGGCGAGTGTACTAGGTGAGAGGCGAGTGCACTAGATGAGAGGCGAGTGCACTAGGTGAGAGGCGAGTTCACTAGATGAGAGGCGAGTGCACTACCACGACACCACCCTTGATAAATAATTGTTGATTGATATTTTATTCTCAGGAGTGCATATTCTCCAAGAGAGACCAACAGAACAGCCTCCATGTTGTATACGAAGGGGCTCTGAAAGTTGGGCTATGTGCACGCTGTTGCAAGCGATGGTACTTTACCTTCAACGACAGAGAATGCTCGAGGCCCACTGTTATCGACGCGTTCATGTCAGGCGGAATAAGCAAGGATTATCCTCACCACTCCTACGGCAGGATAGAGGGCTTGTGCGAAGATCCGTTACAATTAGGACGAGTGCGCATTGCTCTACGAATTGAAAACTGCCCGGGTATACCGGGGGCACCCCGGCCAGTGGACATTGATCTTTATAATCCTATTGGAAAAATAATGATACGCGAAGTAACACCTTCACAATAAATGACAAATAATTTAGCTTTTCCCTAAAATAAAATCTCTTAGTAATCGAATAAGATTCTTTGTTGGAGTCACGCTGAAAGTGTATCTGTCAACTCTAGGGTTACTCGTTAATAAAGAAATGATACTCAAGCGAATGACACCTGTTCTGGAATCAGTTGCAAAACGTAATGCTTAGCTAGAGAGAAGCTGGTGTATTACGCAGAGGATACACCCTTGCAACAATTCCCAGAGCTGTTCAAATCAGAGCGTAAAAAACAATGAATTTGAACATGGTTGCACAGAGGTTATGCGTGAATCAGCCTTTTTTTGGACCGCGATTCTTGAAATTCAAAAAAAATAAGTTCGTGATTCGTAAATTTCAGTCGTCCCCCCGTATCAGCTTATTTTGAAAACAGTGATTCGTGGAAAATTCGTATTACACCCTAAATCCTTGTATCAAGGTTATTCATTAATCATATTTCGTGTATTTATGAAAAAATTGTCCCTGATTCGTGATCGATACCCCCTGTGCCACTCTGTTTGAATTCTAGAGAGATTAAAATTTTGTTTTGTCCTCTATCTGAATTGAGCTGCATTAGGGTCTGACCTGATGTAAACGCTTTCAAAACTTGTAGTCAGCTATCCTATCCACATAGAGAACTTTCTGCTTTTACACAGTCTAATGGCGATCAAAATTTAGCCCGACTCCACTACCTCAAGGAATAATGATGTAAAGGAAAACAGACATCTATCATCAAACCTTTAACATGAATTCTAATCCTTTGCTTGGCCCCCATGCAATGTTGATATCATATGACTATGTCACGATAACATTGCAACAGTATCAGGTCACAAATCAGTATTTGTCTAGCGGTTGTTGATTGAACTAGTTCAGCTATATTTATCAATGCTACTAAAGAAGATAGGAAAGCGCACATCCAGCTAAGGCTTGTATGTTGGCCGGTGTAGATAGAACTAATAACGACGAAGTATAATGAGGAGGATATCTATGATAGATCTTGTGTTGGTTTTCACATTGTCGTTTATAGTCGACCAAAGTGTATCCCAGAGAAGTCGCATTCAATGGAACTGTCCTCTGGTGAGTCTTGAGTTACTGCTCCTAAAATATTAATACTTTTTCTGTATGGAAAAAAAACCTGACGTTTGTAGAGTCCAAACTAGACTCTATTAGTTACTTCATTCAATAATTTCCTTTGAGTCTTACTATGACTTCGATTTGACTATTGAATTCTCTCTCGTCTTTCTCGTCAGATGCTTGAATCATGTGAGCTTCTACAAGGCATCGAAGGCTTGAAAGGATCCAAAGGAGTACCGGGGATATTAGGCACTACAGGTCCCCCCGGTCTAACGGGTCCTCCTGGACCTCCTGGAGACCCGGGGACTGTAAACGGCGGTGGAACGAGATATATTAAGGGATCAAAAGGAGATCCCGGTGCCCCCGGTGCTAAGGGATCCAAAGGCGACGAAGGTCCTCGCGGGTATCCCGGTGATAGTGGTGATTTAGGAAGCTCACTTGGTGGAAGGGGTCCACCCGGTCAACGTGGCGATACGGGATCTCCTGGAGCATCGGGGCAGAAAGGAGATTCAGGTGTTACAAACGTGAACTGGAAGCAGTGTACGTTTAAACTGGATGTCAACAAGAAGGAAGGAGTTATCCATGTAGGTGACAATACATCGTTACCACCATCATCATTATCATCATCATCAAACTCAGCATCATCACCATCATAATTTCACATAACTATCATATCACCATCATGTCATAACATCACTATCATCACCATCATTCACCATCATCACAATCAGCATCAATTCTAATCATTAGGTAGTCATCACCACCACTATGTTTTGGATAATACTTTGTTCACTATTATCATCATCTTCGCCATCATCATTATCATCACCATCATCTCTATCATCAATAATTACCACCATGCATGATCAACATCACTATCATCATTGACCATCACATCATCAATACCAATTATTAGGTAATCATCACCACCACTACCATTTTGGATAATACTTTGTTCACTATTATCATCATCATCACCTTCATCATTATCATCCCCATCATATTTATCATCAATAATCACCACCACGTACCTCCACCAACATAACTGTGTCACTCATTATCTGACTTTTTACATGAAGCAAATCACACCTAATATTTTCCGTCATCCTCTTTGTTCCAGACGTGCATCTTCCGCAAGTTTCGCAGCAACACAGCCCTACACCTTACGTACCAAGGAGACGTTCACGTAGGTCTTTGTGGCACCTGCTGCAAGAAATGGGAGTTCCAGATCAATGGTCAACCCTGCTCCTCACCCGGTCCTATCGATGCGGTCTACGATAATTTAATGCTGGTTAATAACGGCAGAGCTAATGTTCTTCCCGTATTCTGGCATGGAAGCATATCAGGGTACTGTAGTGCTATTCCTAGTGGATCCATACGCGTTGCTCTTGTCCTCAGCAATTGTTCAAAATATCCTTCTGATTCTATCACAGTCAACTTGAATGTCGTAAATACAGGTAGATTTATCATCCAGGAAGTTCAAGAATCACAATCATAAGACTGTTGCATGATTTTAGCTCAATGTAGAGAACTGAGAGAATAGAATAAGATAGACTTTGGATTTGGTCACGCAAGGCTCTCATAGTGTCACTTGTTGTCCGTTCTTATGCAATGTATTTATTGATAATTCAAGGCGTTCTGGGGCGTGACTTGAGAAGAAGGGTATGTGTAGTCTCTATTCTTGGAATCTTCCTAAGCCTTCTTCAAGACAGCAATTTAGAAAGCTTATCGTGGGTATTTCGAATGAGCTTAATCATGACTTGATACATAGCTTACTACAATTATAGTAGATTTAATTCCGTTTGAGTGTGAAAAATCACGACACACGGCACGGTTACGGCGCGGCGCGGACACAGCACCGAATGTCGAATGTTTTTCATACACGGCACGGTACTGACACGGTCACGGCAAGGCGCGGTCCGTGCAGTACGTTTTCATAGTCACATGAAAACTGCTCGATGCCTGCGCAAGCAGTATTGCATGCAAGGTATCTAGGATTTCTACACTAAACGGCTCAACAATTGCAAATCATCCCTACCTCCCTTCTTCCAAATCAAATGGATATGTGAGACAGTTCAACTACCAATGAGAAGAGGGGTGGATACCCCTGTCTTGGTTAATATTGCATTGGTACACAGTGCTTCATGATCAGCACAATTAAAATAATTCATTAACACATGCAGGTCCCTTTTTCCGTTATCATTCTAACCTTTGAAGTCTATTGAACATGCAATAATAACTTTAGAAAACTTTTGAAATATGTTTCTTGTTCGTTCTTTCGAACCAAGCAGTGACTCGTTCATTTTCCAACTCAATACCACTTTTCTTTCATTTTATTTCATTCCGAGACTCAAAAACGTAAAATTAAATCAGACAAGGTGCCGACAATCGAGACACTAAAACGAATTCCTATTATTTCAGGAATTTTATATCCACTTGAAGTTGCAATCGATATTGCTTTCAAAACACACCCTAAACATGTTTCTTGTGCTATTCTTGGCCCTGCACGACCAGACTGGGCCGCAGGTTGTATTATGTTAGGGGCATGCGAGTCAAGATCTGAAATCAGTTGTCCAAAACAGGCCGGGACGCAATCTTATTGATTTCGGTGGTGGCTCCCGCTATATGCCCCCTCCCCCCTAAGAGCTAGACCTCAGTGTGGAAATGCTCGATACCAGGTTGTCCGCCGTGACTATTTGAGACACAAATACGTTGATTAGAATATATGCAAACAGACAGTACACTCTTTTAAACTGCTAACGCTTTTCTGCGATTTGACGTTTAGTTTTGGAGATATTTGAGGACGAAATCCAGGATTTTACTTCCAGAGGGGGTGTGGGTACCGGGTAATCCCACGCCTCCATTTTATCGGGTACCGCTATAAAGCCGTGTATCTGCAGGCTAAGACTGGCGTGACACTACTGACATAAAGGAAGGAAGTACTGGAATGCTTAAGAGAAGGCGCAGATTGACAATTAACCAATCCAACCGACTCATATCATTTTACTCCAGTTTGTAATAGTATCCAACTCAACTCCAAACTATTACTTACTTCAGTGTTCGAATTCAAAAACTCAAAGCAAAATATCGTAAGGACTTTGGACCTTGTACTTTATGCAGGCTGTGTGCTAAACACTTCTGATCCTAGTGTCTAGTGGACACTAACGGTGAGTTGGTAAGTAGTAAATACGATATTTTTTCATGTATACTTTTGAGCTGTCTGGGATTGATGCAGAATATATTGGTTTATCTTGTGTTCAAAATATTCGCCTTTGCGTGTTACTATCATTCGTTACTTTCCATCTATGTTATCCAGTGTAGTCTAACCTAACCTCTATTGTTTGATAGCTCGATCGTTACACACAATATAAGGAGAAAATAAGCTGGTTAAATGTTGTTGATCTCATGACTGAGAAGCTCGCTTAATTAAGAAGCAAAGAGGACTTATATAATTTTCTTGATATGATAGAAACATTTCTCATTTCTCATTCCTCTTTAAACTCAAAAATCCAAGATTGAACTTTTCTAGCATTCGCTCTTAATTTAGTATTCATTTTCCCAAATACCTCCTATCACTCGAGAGTGCCGTAATCTCAGAAGGGAATCCCGCGGGATCTACAACGTGATTGATTTCTTGATTTGAATTTCGGATGTACATACCATTTCTTAGTTTCTTTTGCTCATAGTCTGTAGGGTACAGATGAATCACTGATCGTTCCAGGGTGCTAACATGTCGTACCTGCTGCCATCCATCGCCGCAATACTTCTAGTCACAGTTCAACCAACCAACTCACAAAGCCAAGGCTTGAAATGGGGAATATATAACTGTAGAGAGGTTAGTTGCATGTTATTCCTAGTAATTTTTTTTCTAAAAGATTCATTACAAATTACGAAAAAAGCTGCATGCCACGCAATTCTTGAATGGGTTGCCTGTGGTGCGGCTTCGTATTGCATTCTTGACTACACGCAATTTGATTCTTTCTTGTTCTTAAAAAAAATCTCTTTTGCAGCTTGAAACCAAATGCGTGTTATACTTCTTGGGTTCTAAAGGGGATGTGGGACAGTCAGGGCAACCCGGGATCCCAGGACAAGAAGGTCTCCCCGGTGCACCTGGACCAAAAGGCCCTAAGGGATACGGCGGGATTGGACAGCCCAACCCAATATTCGGTCCAAAAGGCTATACCGGTATTCCTGGTCTTAAAGGCATCAAGGGAGCCCGCGGACGTCAAGGATTAAAGGGTGAAATAGGAGACTCTGGAAGCGGGAATATTGGCTTCAAGGGTGATAAAGGAGAGACTGGATTTCCTGGGTTTACAGGCCCCAAGGGATTCCCTGGTAGCGGAGGAATGGTACTAGGATGGAAGAGTTGTTCTTGGAAGTTTGATTCACTACAGCAATATGGCCTGACCAAGGTACGTGAGTTACAGCACAGCACAGCACAGCAAAGCACATGCACAGCACAGCACAGCTCAGCACAACACAGCCCATACACAGCACAGCACAGCACAGCACCGCACAGCACAGCACAGCACAGCACAGCACAGCAAACCACAGCACAGCAAACCACAGCACAGCACAGCACAGCACAGCAAACCATAGCACAGCAAACCACAGCAAACCATAGCACAGCAAACCACAGCACAGCAAACCACAGCAAACCATAGTACAGCAAACCATAGCACAGCACAGCACAGCAAACCACAGCACAGCACAGCAAACCACAGCACAGCACAGCAAACCACAGCACAGCAAACCACAGCAAACCACAGCACAGCAAACCACAGCACAGCAAACCACAGCACAGCAAACCATAGCACAGCAAACCACAGCACAGCAAACCACAGCACAGCAAACCACAGCACAGCAAACCACAGCAAACCACAGCACAGCAAACCACAGCAAACCACAGCACAGCAAACCACAGCACAGCAAACCATAGCACAGCAAACCACAGCACAGCAAACCACAGCAAACCACACCACAGCAAACCACAGCACAGCACAGCACAGCACAGCACAGCAAACCACAGCAAACCACAGCAAACCATAGCACAGCAAACCACAGCACAGCAAACCACAGCACAGCAAACCACAGCACAGCAAACCACAGCACAGCAAACCACAGCACAGCAAACCACAGCAAACCACAGCACAGCAAACCATAGCACAGCAAACCACAGCACAGCAAACCACAGCACAGCAAACCATAGCACAGCAAACCACAGCACAGCAAACCACAGCAAACCACACCACAGCAAACCACAGCACAGCACAGCACAGCACAGCACAGCAAACCACAGCAAACCACAGCAAACCATAGCACAGCAAACCACAGCACAGCAAACCACAGCAAACCATAGTACAGCAAACCATAGCACAGCAAACCACAGCAAACCACAGCACAGCAAACCACATCACAGCAAACCACAGCAAACCACAGCAAACCATAGCACAGCAAACCACAGCACAGCAAACCACAGCAAACCACAACACAGCAAACCACAGCACAGCAAACCACAGCAAACCACACCACAGCAAACCATAGCACAGCAAACCACAGCACAGCAAACCACAGCACAGCAAACCACAGCACAGCAAACCACAGCAAACCACAGCACAGCAAACCACAGCAAACCATAGCATAGCAAACCACAGCAAACCACAGCACAGCAAACCACAGCACAGCACACCACAGCAAACCACAGCACAGCAAACCACAGCACAGCAAACCACAGCAAACCATAGCATAGCAAACCACAGCAAACCACAGCACAGCAAACCACAGCACAGCAAACCACAGCACAGCAAACCACAGCAAACCACAGCACAGCAAACCACAGCACAGCACAGCACAGCACAGCAAACCATAGCACAGCAAACCACAGCAAACCATAGCATAGCAAACCACAGCACAGCAAACCACAGCAAACCATAGCACAGCAAACCATAGCACAGCACAGCACAGCAAACCACAGCACAGCACAGCAAACCACAGCACAGCAAACCACAGCACAGCAAACCACAGCAAACCACAGCACAGCAAACCACAGCACAGCAAACCACAGCACAGCAAACCATAGCACAGCAAACCACAGCACAGCAAACCACAGCAAACCACAGCACAGCAAACCACAGCACAGCAAACCACAGCAAACCATAGCACAGCAAACCATAGCACAGCAAACCACAGCACAGCAAACCACAGCACAACAAACCACAGCAAACCACAGCACAGCAAACCACAGCACAGCACAGCACAGCACAGCAAACCATAGCACAGCAAACCACAGCAAACCATAGCATAGCAAACCACAGCACAGCAAACCACAGCAAACCATAGCACAGCAAACCATAGCACAGCACAGCACAGCAAACCACAGCACAGCACAGCAAACCACAGCACAGCAAACCACAGCACAGCAAACCACAGCACAGCAAACCACAGCACAGCAAACCACAGCACAGCAAACCACAGCACAGCAAACCATAGCACAGCAAACCACAGCACAGCAAACCACAGCACAGCAAACCACAGCACAGCAAACCACAGCACAGCAAAGCACAGCACAGCAAACCATAGCACAGCAAACCACAGCACAGCAAACCACAGCAAACCACAGCAAACCACAGCACAGCAAACCACAGCACAGCAAACCATAGCACCGCAAACCACAGCACAGCAAACCATAGCACAGCAAACCACAGCACAGCAAACCACAATAAACCACAGCACAGCAAACCACAGCAAACCACAGCACAGCAAACCACAGCACAGCAAACCACAGCACAGCAAACCACAGCACAGCAAACCACAGCACAGCAAACCACAGCAAACCATAGCATAGCAAACCACAGCACAGCAAACCACAGCACAGCAAACCATAGCACAGCAAACCACAGCACAGCAAACCACAGCAAACCACACCACAGCAAACCACAGCACAGCACAGCACAGCACAGCACAGCAAACCACAGCAAACCACAGCAAACCATAGCACAGCAAACCACAGCACAGCAAACCACAGCACAGCAAACCACAGCACAGCAAACCACAGCACAGCAAACCACAGCACAGCAAACCACAGCAAACCACAGCACAGCAAACCATAGCACAGCAAACCACAGCACAGCAAACCACAGCACAGCAAACCATAGCACAGCAAACCACAGCACAGCAAACCACAGCAAACCACACCACAGCAAACCACAGCACAGCACAGCACAGCACAGCACAGCAAACCACAGCAAACCACAGCAAACCATAGCACAGCAAACCACAGCACAGCAAACCACAGCAAACCATAGTACAGCAAACCATAGCACAGCAAACCACAGCAAACCACAGCACAGCAAACCACATCACAGCAAACCACAGCAAACCACAGCAAACCATAGCACAGCAAACCACAGCACAGCAAACCACAGCAAACCACAGCACAGCAAACCACAGCACAGCAAACCACAGCAAACCACACCACAGCAAACCATAGCACAGCAAACCACAGCACAGCAAACCACAGCACAGCAAACCACAGCACAGCAAACCACAGCAAACCACAGCACAGCAAACCACAGCAAACCATAGCATAGCAAACCACAGCAAACCACAGCACAGCAAACCACAGCACAGCACACCACAGCAAACCACAGCACAGCAAACCACAGCACAGCAAACCACAGCAAACCATAGCATAGCAAACCACAGCAAACCACAGCACAGCAAACCACAGCACAGCAAACCACAGCACAGCAAACCACAGCAAACCACAGCACAGCAAACCACAGCACAGCACAGCACAGCACAGCAAACCATAGCACAGCAAACCACAGCAAACCATAGCATAGCAAACCACAGCACAGCAAACCACAGCAAACCATAGCACAGCAAACCATAGCACAGCACAGCACAGCAAACCACAGCACAGCACAGCAAACCACAGCACAGCAAACCACAGCACAGCAAACCACAGCAAACCACAGCACAGCAAACCACAGCACAGCAAACCACAGCACAGCAAACCATAGCACAGCAAACCACAGCACAGCAAACCACAGCAAACCACAGCACAGCAAACCACAGCACAGCAAACCACAGCAAACCATAGCACAGCAAACCATAGCACAGCAAACCACAGCACAGCAAACCACAGCACAGCAAACCACAGCAAACCACAGCACAGCAAACCACAGCACAGCACAGCACAGCACAGCAAACCATAGCACAGCAAACCACAGCAAACCATAGCATAGCAAACCACAGCACAGCAAACCACAGCAAACCATAGCACAGCAAACCATAGCACAGCACAGCACAGCAAACCACAGCACAGCACAGCAAACCACAGCACAGCAAACCACAGCACAGCAAACCACAGCACAGCAAACCACAGCACAGCAAACCACAGCACAGCAAACCACAGCACAGCAAACCATAGCACAGCAAACCACAGCACAGCAAACCACAGCACAGCAAAGCACAGCACAGCAAAGCACAGCACAGCAAACCATAGCACAGCAAACCACAGCACAGCAAACCACAGCAAACCACAGCAAACCACAGCACAGCAAACCACAGCACAGCAAACCATAGCACCGCAAACCACAGCACAGCAAACCATAGCACAGCAAACCACAGCACAGCAAACCACAGCAAACCACAGCACAGCAAACCACAGCAAACCACAGCACAGCAAACCACAGCACAGCAAACCACAGCACAGCAAACCACAGCACAGCAAACCACAGCACAGCAAACCACAGCAAACCATACCATAGCAAACCACAGCAAACCACAGCACAGCACAGCACAGCACAGCAAACCACAGCACAGCAAACCACAGCACAGCAAACCATAGCACAGCAAACCATAGCACAGCAAACCACAGCACAGCAAACCACAGCACAGCAAACCATAGCACAGCAAACCACAGCAAACCATAGCACAGCAAACCACAGCACAGCAAACCACAGCACAGCAAACCATAGCACAGCAAACCACAGCACAGCAAACCATAGCACAGCAAACCACAGCACAGCAAACCATAGCACAGCAAACCACAGCACAGCAAACCACAGCACAGCAAACCACAGCACAGCAAACCACAGCACAGCAAACCACAGCACAGCAAACCACAGCACAGCAAACCACAGCACAGCAAACCATAGCACAGCAAACCACAGCACAGCAAACCATAGCACAGCAAACCACAGCACAGCAAACCACAGCACAGCAAACCACAGCACAGCAAACCATAGCACAGCAAACCACAGCAAACCACAGCACAGCACAGAACAGCACAGCAAACCATAGCACAGCAAACCACAGCACAGCAAACCACAGCACAGCAAACCATAGCACAGCAAACCACAGCAAACCACAGCACAGCACAGAACAGCACAGCAAACCATAGCACAGCAAACCACAGCACAGCAAACCACAGCACAGCAAACCACAGCACAGCAAACCACAGCACAGCAAACCATAGCACAGCAAACCACAGCACAGCAAACCATAGCACAGCAAACCACAGCACAGCAAACCACAGCACAGCAAACCACAGCACAGCAAACCATAGCACAGCAAACCACAGCAAACCACAGCACAGCACAGAACAGCACAGCAAACCATAGCACAGCAAACCACAGCACAGCAAACCACAGCACAGCAAACCATACCACAGCAAACCACAGCAAACCACAGCACAGCACAGAACAGCACAGCAAACCATAGCACAGCAAACCACAGCACAGCAAACCACAGCACAGCAAACCACAGCACAGCAAACCATAGCACAGCAAACCACAGCAAACCACAGCACAGCACAGAACAGCACAGCAAACCATAGCACAGCAAACCACAGCACAGCAAACCACAGCACAGCAAACCACAGCACAGCAAACCACAGCACAGCAAACCACAGCACAGCAAACCACAGCACAGCAAACCACAGCACAGCAAACCATAGCACAGCAAACCACAGGACAGCAAACCACAGCACAGCAAACCACAGCAAACCACAGCACAGCAAACCACAGCACAGCAAACCACAGCACAGCAAACCA
This sequence comes from Anthopleura sola, assembly GCA_023349425.1. Taxonomy (NCBI): domain Eukaryota; kingdom Metazoa; phylum Cnidaria; class Anthozoa; order Actiniaria; family Actiniidae; genus Anthopleura; species Anthopleura sola. Next base: position 8,783,770 of record JALHLI010000002.1, read on the forward strand.
TAGCACAGCAAACCACAGCACAGCAAACCACAGCACAGCAAACCACAGCACAGCAAACCACACCACAGCACAGCAAACCATAGCACAGCAAACCACAGCACAGCAAACCACAGCACAGAACAGCAAAACACAACTCACCTAAATTCTTTGATTAAAAAATCCACTGGGAAGAGGATAAGCTAAACCGGCCAAGACGATCCTTTACATGAAGGGAAGCCATTTTCTTCTCTTTTAGGAATGTATCTTCAACAAAACCCGTCCAGACAGTGTTCTCCACGTCATCTACGAAGGAAGCATGCGAGTTGGTTTCTGTACTACCTGTTGTAAGCGATGGTTCTTCACGTTTGATCACCAGGACTGTAAACAAGGACGAATCGAGACTAAACTCTCAGGAACCAAGCTCTATTCTGGTCCTAGCTATCGACATGGAAGACTAGACGGCTACTGCGCAGTCGCACCAGGACGAATCAGCGTTGAATTATGGGTAGAAGACTGTCCTGGTCATCAGAGAGCTATGAAGGCTTCGATAGCTAAAGTGGAAACGACTTCTCGGATTATTATTGAAGAAATTGATATCTCGGCATGATATCTGGGGAAATAATTCAGCAAAAAAAGTAATAATAAAGTTCTTTAAATTCATTTTTATTTAACCACCGTAGCAGAAGTTTTTTCCAACCTAAATGTCGTCCCAAAACCCGCGGGTCTCAAAATCCAATTCTTAAATATATTTTTTCCCCATTTATTTTCAATAGAGTAAAAAAGAAATGTCATCATAGCTCTGCGATAACAGTTCTAAATTCTGAGATATTTTAGGCAAGAATCAATCTCTTGTTCAGTCATCTAGGCTTCCTTAAAGTCCAACGCGACTACGTCACTCGAACATCCGAAAAAAGTGTATGTGGTTGACTCGTAGCATATCCAAAACTACAATAATTGAACTCTTTTTGATCCTACGCTGTTATCAGAATTAAACGTTATACCACTATACGCGGGTTTATAGCAGAACAAAGGACAAGATATATTCTTGCAGCAAGTTTAATCACTTTCTGTGTCTGTTGTTTGGAAAATTAACATTGAATATATTTTGGTTCGCGTTTATAAATCTTGGATTGTTCTGGTAGAAAGACGATGAAATTCTTGAAGTACACCTGTTCTCGTTCTCTTCTAAGCCAAAAACTACAAAAAAAAGAAGAGCTATTCTTGTTCATTTTTGTCCCTTTTCTATGCTTAATCATTACCACTATACCAATTTACTTAAAAATAAATAAAAAAATAAAAATTCTGTCAGCAAGTACTACTGATTTAGTATTTTGCGTCTTTTCGGCTTGGAAAAAACATTAACGTTGATTTTACTCTCTCGCGACAAGCTATGCATGGGCCAGGTACGTTGGCACTCATATTAGCTCAATCGCAAGTCCTGGAATATTCTAATGACAGATTATAAAATCATTTGATTGATATATTCTTGTCATCCTCTCCGGAACGCGCGTAAAATTCTAAATCCATTCTCGCTCATGTTTCAGTTCCTGACTTAATGGTCAAAGCATCTAGACTTAAAGGTCATTGAACATGTTGAATACCTCTCTCCATAATGCATGAAATCTGGTGGTTTGAACTAATTCATTACGCTCATGACTAGGTTCACTGAAAGAATAATGTAGTAGCTACTTTCCCAAGCCATCAAAGTTTATTGATGAGAAAAAAGGTGAAACGCACTGAGGTAATATTCTTTGCAAGAAGTCAGTGAACTTCAGCTCCTTAAAAGCCAGGGTGACTTTTTTAAGAATTCTGACCACATTTCTTGGCATCTGTACCAGCAAGGAGTTAGAAAAGTCGAAGCTGTTCCGCAGTTATTGACAATTTTAAGGATTTCACCTGAAGCTGCGCTATTTACAGGTAAGTCAGTGACAAGTTGCCGGTGATTTTCGCTTTCTTGCGGCTGTTTTTTTTAGGGATAACCTATACTCATCGAGTAATACTCGTTATATAACGAGTTTTTATGATAACTAGCGGTAAGCTAGTGTGGGCTGCGTCGGTGTTTCTAATGAAACAGTTGTGATAAAAAGTTTTACTCCGACGAAGGACTAGCGTCCGAAACGTCAGTAAGTGATCTCTCTTATTTTTTACGGTGTAAAATTTAACTTTTTATCATAACGATTTTTTATGATAACTAGCGGTAAGCTAGTGTGGGCTGCGTCGGTGTTTCTAATGAAACAGTTGTGATAAAACGTTTTACTCCGACGAAGGACTAGCGTCCGAAACGTCAGTAAGTGATCTCTCTTATTTTTTACGGTGTAAAATTTAACTTTTTATCATAACGATTTTTTATGATAACTAGCGGTAAGCTAGTGTGGGCTGCGTCGGTGTTTCTAATGAAACAGTTGTGATAAAAAGTTTTACTCCGACGAAGGACTAGCGTCCGAAACGTCAGTAAGTGATCTCTCTTATTTTTTACGGTGTAAAATTTAACTTTTTATCATAACGATTTTTTATGATAACTAGCGGTAAGCTAGTGTGGGCTGCGTCGGTGTTTCTAATGAAACAGTTGTGATAAAAAGTTTTACTCCGACGAAGGACTAGCGTCCGAAACGTCAGTAAGTGATCTCTCTTATTTTTTACGGTGTAAAATTTAAATTTTTTATCATAACGATTTTTTATGTGACAACAAGTCTCCGCCCTAAGGCTGCTGAGGAATTAGGAAGAAACTCTAACATTCAGTCAGTCGACCCAATCAAATTTGCTAAAAATGCGTACGCTTGGAAGCCACGAGTATACCTCGAGTACTACAAGCAGATTGGGGATGCATGGTTTGGTTTGGGGCGTTAAAATACCATGTATAGGAAAACAAGTACCCCTATTTTTTTATATTAACTGCCTTCGTTGCGTAAGAACACATAACGACAATATTTGCCCCAAGGTTTTTTTTCATGATTTGGGTGTATTTCTTTATCTTAGTCGGCGATAAAACGAACTAGTTTAATTACCACAACCGGGCAGCCCAAACAAGTAAAAAACGTACACACACAAAAACAACAACAACAAAAACAAAACGTTTCATATCTTTATCCTAACTATCATACATTCCCTTATGAACCATATACCGTCACAGGTACTAGTTTGGGCTGCCTTGGGGTGTAAACGGCCGCTAACGCCGGTCATAAATGTGGGTATTAAAATTAATTGCTTTTAGACCACATGTTGTACGTTGGGTTGGTACAAGGCATCGGATATGTTGTACGGTCTTCTACGAGACTGCCTTTTTCTTGTTAATTAGTTTTTATCACTGAGGAACCACCAGTAAATGTGAAGTACCTTTTCAACGCCTGGGTTAGTTCACCAGACGCAAATCAGAGAAAGAATTTCGAATATCAAGTACAAATATTATATTACAGGAAAATGTTATCATATTCCTGCGATAAGAACTTTTAATAATTCTGAGATATTTTGGTGCAGCAACCTCTTGTCAAGTTCTACCAATAAACCAAAAATGCGAATACAATCCTTCCAAAAAACCTACTGATTTGAATTAACTCTGAAACAACCTCTGGGCTGATCTAAGTCAGGGCATGGCTAACTCACAGATCGAAACCTGAAACAACCTCTGGGTTGATCTAAGTCAGGGCATGGCTAACTCACAGATTGAAACCTGAAACAACCTCTGGGCTGATCTAAGTCAGGGCACGGCTAACTCACAGATTGGACCCTGAAACAACCTCTGGGCTGATCTAAATCAGGGCATGGCTAACTCACAGATAGAACCCTGAAACAACCTCTGGGCTGATCTAAGTCAGGGCATGGCTAACTCACAGATCGAAACCTGAAACAACCTCTGGGCTGATCTAAGTCAGGGCACGACTAACTCACAGATCAAACCCTGAAACAACCTCTGGCCTGATCTAAGTCAGGGCATGGCTAACTCATAGATAGAACCCTGAAACAACCTCTGGGCTTATCTAAGTCAGGGCATGGCTAACTCACAGATGGAACCCTGAAACAACCTCTGGGCTGATCTAAGTCAGGGCATGGCTAACTCACAGATTAAACCCTTAATTATATCCATTTTGAAATCACTAGCAAATCCTGCAATCTGATTGGTTCTCAGCAGTGCGATTTATTCACAAATCGCACCATTTTGAGTTTTAAATCGCACTGTTTTTGAAGAGTCAATAAAATTGCAGAAAACCTTAAATTTGACCAATCAGATCACAGAAAACAAAAGCCAATTCAAAGCATGAGATCAATTTTTGAAGGAGGTTTTCTAGGTGAAAATGGGTGATATTGAAAAATTGGATTTAAATTTGAAATTCCTACAGTAGTGATTTCAAAATGGACATAATTAAGTGGTAATTGAACTTCGTGTCGAGCAATTTTGGTCTGAAATCAAACTCGTAATTAACAAATTGCACTCCCGCTGCGCGGTCGTGCAATTTTGTAATCACTCGTTTGATTTCAGACCAAATTGCACTCCACTCACTTCAATTACCATTAGAAACAACCTCTGGGCTGATCTAAGTCAGGGCATGGCTAACTCACAGATTGAAACCTGAAACAACCTCTGGGCTGATCTAAGTCAGGGCATGGCTAACTCACAGATTGAAACATGAGGATGAGCGTCGCGTAGCTAATTCTTCTCCTAAGGCAAGTCCCTTTGATTCGAATCATTAGCCAGTTGTACGTTATCTTTTAAAATGAAAAATAAAAAATAAATTCATTTTCTTTCTTACTTTCCTTTAAGCAGTGAAACCATGAAACCTCTTATCACGTGCTTTGGTCTGGTGATCATTGGAGCGTTGCTCTTGGCTCCTCAGCTCACACACGGTAGAAGCTTTCTGGATCTTGAGAGGAAGTCTAGTGGTGCAGGAGAGAAGTATGCTGTGGTATTCGACGCGGGTTCAAGCGGAACAAGGATCAAAGTCTACAAGATACAAGTCCATACTCCTCTACGTGTCTCTGATGTCCAACAAGTACCAGTACCCAAGCCTGATAAAGTCAAACCTGGGTTAAGCGAGTTTCCTGATCCTGACAAAGTTGATCAAATTCGTGGATACCTAAGGCCTCTGATCGATGGAGCTCTGACTGTGGTTCCCAAAGATAACCAAGCGGAAACTACGATTCGGTTGTTTGCTACGGCTGGGATGCGTTTGCTGAAAGACGATGAGGTAATGTCAGCCGTCTAGGCCAAATTATGTGGCATTGTATGCGATGCACTAGTGCAACGAGTCTGGAAAGAGCTGAACGCATCGAAATGATAGATTATCATATCGACTAAATCCGGTCCGTGACGGTGGGAGGACGGGAGGCAGAGATGAAAACTTCTGAGAGAGCTCTCACTGGGGAAGGGAGAGATACCTTAGTGATCGGATAGAGTCGGGGGAAATTAAGAAGACCAAGGGTTCAAAACCCATCAAACTATCGTTGTTTATATATGATATTTGATTGTGTTATAGAGGAAGAGAATCCTAGACAAAGTAGATGACCTCCTCTCCGACAAAAACTATTGTCCATTCAAATACGAACGCGGTTTTTCCAAAGTGATCAGTGGTGAAGATGAAGCTGTTTATCTGTGGGTGACTGTCAACTTCCTCAAGGGATTGTTCTCTGGTGAATCATCACAGAGCTTTGGCACCTTGGACTTGGGCGGGGCATCAACACAAAACGCGTTCAAGGTTTGTACCGTCTCGTCTCGTCTCATCTCGTCTCGTCTCGTCACCTGACCTGACCTTTCTTGTCTCCTTTTTACAGATTCGATACAGAAAGTCCGGCCTACCGATGGTCCCACTACACATATCCGGTAAGACGTATCGCGTCTTCGCTCACAGCTACCTCGGCTACGGAGAAAGAGAAGCAAGAAAACTCTACTTTGATAAGCTCGTGAGGAAGACGATAGCAACCAAGCAGTTCAAAAACAAGGGCCAGAAGGTCTACAGCCCATGCCACAACAAGGGGTTCAGCACATCAATCACAGTGGACGGCATAGACTATCTTGTCCAGGGAGATTTCAAAAACCCGAGGATTTGCCAGAGATATTTACGATCTTTGTTCTTTTGCCCTAAGTGCGCGTTTAATACCCAACCCCAACTGACAGGCGATTTTTACAGCACTAGTTTGTTTTACTACGCATTCGAATCCACAGGAATAATCCAGAACCATGACGAGGTAGTTACTCTGGACAAGATAGATAAAACAGCCGATTCATTCTGCTCAAAGTCGGTGCATAAGCTCGATCTCAAGAGGGATCCTTGGGCATATGATCGCTGTTTTCACTTGAATTACATCGAAGTGATGTTGGTCAAGGGTTATAGGGTAAATAAGAAAAGCTTTGTCCTACATAACGCGGGAAAATTGAACGGGTTTGACTTGAATTGGACCCTCGGGGCTGCTTTGATGTCCAACCAATTCCTATCGTGAATTATAACATGAAGGTTTTATGTAAAACCGCGTTGTTGCATGAAAGATGAATAAATGAGCTTATGTTCACATGGTCGTATTTTTCATAGTCTTTGTTCTTTCCATGGATAAAAATATGGGTTCAGCTAAAAAAGGATTTTAAAAAATGTGTGCTGTCCTCTTAAATATTACGTCCTTTTACCTTGGGTGTAATGATTTCCCATCTCAGACCATGTGTCATTCCCTAGAGAATAATATTCTTTATTCGAGTTGTTCACATGGTCGTATTTTTCATAGTCTTTCCCTTTTCCACGGATAAGAATATTGGTTCAGCTAAAAAAGGATTAAAAATACGTCCTTTTACCTTGGATGTAATGTTGTCCCATTTCAGACCATGTGTCATTCTCTTGAGCTAAGATTCTTTGTTTGAGTTGTATCCATATTCATGTATCTTCTCATGCACAACTGTTAAACAAAGAAATGAGAATGAGATATTTGATTTCCATTTGAAGGAACTAAAAACCGGTTATCCTAGCCGAAATTTCTGGATTTTTTTTTTTTTTTTTTTGGTAAATAGCAAACACCCATGCAAGGTCTACTGTTTGATAGCCTGATCGTTTCACACAATTTAGAAGAAAATAAGTATGTATGACAGGGCTGTTGTTGCTGACCTTGAGCTGGTCGGGTGTTGAAAAGCTAGCTTAAGAACATCTTGAGCCGGCCGGACATATTTTCTTAATACAATAAAAAAATTTTCATCCCTCTTCAGAACTCTAAGATTGGATGTTTCTATTCGTTCTTTAGTATACATTGTCCAATTAGCTTCAATGCCAAATACCTCCTTTCACTCGAGCTAGTATGTAACCTTAGGAGGGAATCCCGCGGGATCTACAACGGGATTGATTTCTAGGTTTCAATTTCTGTATCATTTTTGATGTACCTACCATTTCTTAGGCGTTCCTTTAGTTCCTGGTCTGCAGGGTACATGACAGATGAATCACTGATCGTTCTTAATTTAGTATTCATTTTCCCAAATACCTCCTATCACTCGAGAGTGCTGTATTCTCAGAAGGGAATCCCGCGGGATCTACAACGGGATTGATTTCTTGATTTACATTTCGGATGTACATACCATTTCTTAGTTTCTTTTGCTCATAGTCTGTAGGGTACAGATGAATCACTGATCATTCCAGGGTGCTAACATGTCGTACTTGCTGCCATCCATCGCCGCAATACTTCTAGTCACAGCTCAACCAACCAACTCACAAAGCCAAGGCTTTAAATGGAGAACATACAACTGTAGAGAGGTATAAAGGAATTACTACGAAATACGAAACAAGCTGCATGCGGCGCTATTCTTGAATGGGTTGCCTGTGGATTTTTATTGCATTCTTGACTATACACACAATCTATTGATTCTTTCTTGTCCTCAGTATTGTAGTGCAAAATATTTTTTCTTTTTCCCCAGCTCGAAACCAAATACGTGTCATACTTCTTGGGTCCTATAGCGGATATGGGACAGCCGGGTAACCCGGGACTCCAGGACAAAAATTATATTGACACAAATCCACACATAGGACACCATAGGGAAATTATATAGAAAAACAAAGGCGGGCGCGAAAAAAAAATGTTCTAGTGCATTTTTTACGATTTTTTTGCTCGTTCGTATTATAGAGGACATTATCTTGACCTTGAATTAAAAAATGATAATTAAACGCGACTTTCTCCCCGATTTTATTTTCACCTTTTACTTTTATCTAAATTTGGCTCCCTGTGGTACAGCATTGCAAAGCAAAACACAACTAACCTCAAATCTTTGATTTTACATAGACCAAGACGATCATTTACATGCATGGAAGCCATTTTTCCTTCTCTTTGGGAATGTACCGTATTAGAATGGATTAAACTTTGGGGTCGCTGATTAGAAATCAGGTACGCTTCGCTTTTCATTTACCTGAGTATTAATAAAATGAATTTTCATCAATGTTTAGGAATGTATATTCAACAAAACCCGTCCGTCCAGACAGTGTTCTCCACGTCATCTACGATGGAAGCATGCGAGTTGGTTTCTGTACTACCTGCTGTAAGCGATGGTTCTTCACGTTTGATCACCAGGACTGTAAACAAGGACGAATCGAGGCCAAACTCACAGGAACCAAGCTCTATCCTCGTCCTAGTTTTCGACATGGACGACTAGACAGCTACTGCGCAGGCGCACCAGGACGAATCAGCGTTGAATTATGGGTAGACGACTGTCCTGGTCATCAGAGAGCTATGAAGGCTTCGATAGCTAATGTGGAAACGATTTCTTGGATTATTATTGAAGAAATTGATATCTCGGCATGATATCTGGAGAACATATTTAAGAGAAAAAAGATCGAAACTACATTTTCCCCTTGTATTTCCAATAGAGTAAAAACTTAAACAAAATTCCATCATAGCTCTGCGATAACAGTTTTAAATTCTGAGATATTTAAGTGCAGAACTGTCTCTTGTTATGGCTAGACTTCACACATCCAAAAAAGAAGTGTGGTTGACTCGTGACAGAAACTCTTATGTGTTTAGAACTGCTTGTGGCAAGTCTACTTGTCATCCTATCCTGAACCAAGAACTACAATAATGAAGTGCTTTTGAGTTTACTCTTTTATCAGAATTAAACGTTACCACTAGACGGAGGTTTAAGGCAGAACAAAGAACAAGATTCTTGCAGCAAATTTAATAACTTTCTGTGTCTGCTGTGAAAAACACTACTTTGAATAGAGCTTTCTAGTGACAGAAGTGGTTTGGTTAGAGCTCGATCATAGATCTTGGAATATGATGGTCTGGTAGACAGACGATGAGGTTCTTAAAGCGCACCTGTTCTCGTAGCATTAGACCAATTTACAAGAACAAAAAACCAGATCAGATCAGATCAGCAAGTTACTATAGTGTTAAATTTTTGCGTCTTTTGTTTGGAAAAACATTTAACCTTGATTGAACTCTGGGGACAAGCTATCGGTTGGCGTTTAGCTTCCAAACCAGTGGAATCCTGGAATATTCTAGTGACGGTATATAAAATTATTTGATTGATATTATATATTGTTGTCAATCCTCTCCTAAACGAAACATTCTGGGGAAAATGGTTCTGTAAAACGTCTAGACTTGAAGGTCATTCATGATGAAAACCTCTCTCTAAAAAATCTTCCATAATTCATGAAATCTGGCTGTTTCAACTCATTCGTTCATGACTAGCTTTAATGAGTAAAACATGATTTAATAGCTACTTTCCCAAGCCATAAAAGTTTAGTAAAAACGAAATTTAAGATACTTGATAATAAGGTACACTGATGAAGATGGAACCGCTTTAATAACGAGAAAAACAAGGTAATATTCTTTGCAAGAAATCAGTGAAGTGAAGTTTCTTTTAATAAGTTATGATTATATGTTCCCCCTTATAATTTTGTCCTCCAAATTGAGCTGCTTGGACGTTAGAGTGCAAACAATATATCCATGAAATTTTGTACAACTTTGTTGAAAAATTGTTAAAGCCACTTGAAGAACCACTAAATCGACTCCACAAAAGATATTGGTTAGACTATAAAGTCTAGGCTAGAGTGCAAACAATATACCTATGAAATATTAGTTATACTAAATAGTACAAATTTTCTTATTTCTGTTTCCTCATATTTCGCCTTGTTTACTTTGACTTAATTTTTCACCTTCGCTTCGTTTTTCAGCCAAGTGTTCTTTTTTCGGACCATTTCTCATCCTCGGACATTATCAGCCAATATCCCAGCCGCCAGAAGGGGTTTATTTACTAATTATTATATCATATCAAGGAAAAAACAGATCCCACATAAAATTAAACTCTTAAATAGTTATCTGATAATCGAGATCCATTGATAATCGCGTCTAAATCCAATATTTTAAAATATCGACTTACACTTGAAGTGTCTTGATTCTTGTTAGCAGGTAATTGTGTTTATTCCATAGACTTTCTTCGTCGTGGTTCAACGTTATCCCATCACAGACCACTTGTCATTTCCAAGACTATCATTTCTTTGTTTAACGCATGGCTAACTATTCCGGCCACTAAGCCCGCAATGAGGCAGCGGTTATCCCCAATTGAATTACAAAATGGCGAATCTAAAATATAAAGATTTGATAGCCGCGAGCCAAGAAATGAAAGATAAAAGTACGCTCTTTAAACGAAGAACAATTTGCCGGGTTATCATAGCATACAATAACTCCTTACCCTTCATTCTGACCAACAAAATTAACAAAATAAAGCGTTTGAATGTTTCCTTTCTTTGGTAATCGTTCGGACCGAGAAAACAACATACTGTTTCTGTAAAATTTATACAAAAACATGCAGCACTGCGAAGTAACAAGACTAATTAATCGAATTACAGAATTCATATGAAATTTGCCGGGTAAAATTTAAAGAATACACTAACCCTGGAATCCTTATTTCAAGGGTTTGTCCAATTTATCGATGTTTTGATGTTTCCTTTTTGGCGATGAAATGCTGCAAAACTTCTTCGTCCTCGTACGGTATGTCGTTCTTCCGGTCTGCGAAGTTTAGTGAATTTCCAACCATTTTTATTACGTAAAACTCCATCAAATATCGACATGTTTGGTATCAAAATGTGGCTTGAAAACACTGCTTTTTAGTCTCGCTAAGAACTCTGTGATTAGCTGCAATGCAGTAAAGATGGCCAGTGGTTTCTATATCTACAGCTTTACTTCCGGTGCTTTTTGGCGCAAAAGCGCGCGAAAGTCAAATTATACAATCTCTAGAAGTGAAGGAAAAATGTCCGATCTATTACAAAAATACGACCTGCAATTTCAGGGTTGGTGTATTCTTTAAATTTTACCCAGCAAATAGATTCCCCATTTTGTATACAATTCAATTGGGGATAACCGCTGCCTCATTGCGGGCTCAGTGGCCGGAATAGTTGGCCATGGGTTGCGTATGAGGACTGAGACTCATGAATATATGGTTACAACTCAAACAAAGAATATATTAACATAATTTCTGTAATAACCCCCTACTTTACCCTATCTATGCCATTATCATTCCTTGGCTTCACTAGGAGAAGCTAGCTAGCTCTAAGAGGTAAGTGTGAAGAATAATATGATTCCTACAGTGTGCCCAGCACATTTTATTCCAGTGAGAAATTCTGTAACATTTTCCCTCTTTAAGACAATTTCTTCTTAGTCAGTATAAAATTGACTACGACATAGATAGCGAAGTTAACCTAGTTAAAATTATTTCAAAAGTGTTTTGGGTGTAGTCATTGAAGACACAGCCAATCTGTTTCTCTTGCAGTGGCTGTTGAACTTCATGCAGTTATCTGTTCCACGTCTTAGACAGTTTATCAAGTTTTTTTTCTTTCCGCAAAGGCAAAAAATGGCCACACTTTCATCGTTTTCCTGCATTTCACTTTACCTTTAATAGTAGTATAGTTCGCGTAGTACGATCCGGATTTTTGCGGTGGATTTTTGTGGTGTCGTATGTGAGTAGAGTTGTTTGTTGGTTCTCTCCTGTGCTTAGAGGGTTTTTCCGGGTTCTCCGGTTTTTCCTCCCTCCTCAAAAATCAACTTCTAAATTCCAATTGGAATGCAGTGGAGTAAGAGCCACTCCGTGGATTCCACTGTTAATCGCATTTATTTTTTTATTTTACTTTATTTATTTTATTTATTTAATTAATTTCGTAAAATGGCCCGTATTCTTTCATTATTTTTGAGGTGGCTTCCAACAAGTCCAGGCAAGCCCATTGTGCACCACACAATAAAACAGTAAAACTGCTGACTTGAACGAATGTTTAACGAATGAGACTCGAGAGCAAACGATTGACGTTAATACTCCATATCAACCTTGTGTAGTTGGAAGTTCCTTGGAAAAATTGATCTCAACTCTTGTGCAAACTTTTGAACTATGGATCGCTCAATCGATCATATCGATCACTTTTCGATTCTCTGCCACAATTGGAGGTCAAGGAAATGTTTTGTTAATCACTTTTTTGTCTAATTTCTTTATATCTAAGAAAAATGAATTATGTTTTCTAGGAATGCTTATTGATTCGTGATGAGATATTCGAGCCTATTTCGGATTCTGAGGAATGATTTGCCCTATCGTGTCCAACACAATACAATTAATTACTCATAAACGACTAACAATGGCAATCAGGCTATCATTAGCTTAGCGATCAGGCTATCAGGCTATTATTAGCTTCGCGATCGGGCTATCAGGCTGTCATTAGCTTAGCGATCAGGCTATCATTAGCTTAGCGATCAGGCTATCATTAGCTTCGCGATCAGGATATCAGGCTGTCATTAGCTTAGCGATCAGGCTATCAGGCTATCATTAGCTTAGCGATCAGGCTATCATTAGCTTAGCGATCAGGCTATCAGGCTATCATTAGCTTAGCGATCAGGCTATCAGGCTATCATTAGCTTAGCGATCAGGCTATCATTAGCTTAGCGATCAGGCTATCGATAGCTTACCTACCTGGCTATCAGGCTATCATTAGCTTAGCGATCAGGCTATCGATAGCTTACCTATACCTGGCTATCAGGTTGTCATTAGCTTAGCGATCAGGCTATCGATAGCTTACCTACCTGGCTATCAGGTTGTCATTAGCTTAGCGATCAGACTATCAAGTTGTGTTCGTTGTGGAAATAGCACATAACCATAAAATGCTTTTGTTTATCTACTACTTGGAGATTTTTGCGATTCGGTTTCACTTTCGTGCATGCCAGCTGACGTTTCACGCTTTCACGCTTTCACGCTTTCACGCTTGTACGACTGCTTAGTCCAGGTAGATACATAGAGAGTTGAGCATGAGGAAAACAAAGAATTATTCAATAAGCTAACTTTATGATTAACTTCGTGATTCTACAGTCATAGACGATCTTTCTCTCACCCCTGCCGAAAATTTACGTCTTTAAATGAATATTTCGACTTCCCAAACTGATCCGCTTCCTCTTGGTCTTTTAGGATGTTTTGCTAGCAAAATATCTGCCGTAGATAAATAATTTAAAGCAGCGAACAAACCTTTATGTTCAATGCTAAGTTGTGATGTATGAACCAATTACAATTGAGATAAGACAATAAGAATGATTGGCATTTATTTTTGCATGATTTTAATTTTGCATAATATAGTGCCCACCCACTTTGGTTCGGAATTTCTGGCGATGATATTCTCTTTGCATCATTAGCCAGTTATTATATCATTTTTCTTTCTTTCCTTTAAGAAGCACTTGAAACCATGAAGCCTCTTATCACATGTTTTGGCCTGGTGATCATTGGAGCCTTGCTCTTGGAGGGTCCTCAGCTCACACACGGTAGAAGCTTTCTGGATCTTGAGAGGAAGTCTAGTGGTGCAGGAGAGAAGTATGCTGTGATATTCGACGCGGGTTCAACCGGAACAAAGAGCAAAGTCTACAAGATACAAGTCCATACTCCTCTACGTGTCTCTGATGTCCAACAAGTACCAGTACCCAAGCCTGATAAAGTCAAACCTGGGTTAAGCGAGTTTCCTGACAAAATTGATCAAATTCGTGGATACCTAAAGCCTCTGATCGATGGAGCTCTGACGGTGATTCCCAAAGATAACCAAGCGGAAACTACGATTCATTTATTTGCTACTGGTGGGATGCGACTGCTGAACGACGAAAAGGTTATATCAGTACAGGCGCAAGTTATGTTGCATTGTATTGCATTGGGACTTGAGTCTACCTGTACTTTTACAAGCTCCGAGCACTAGCTAGTAACGATTCTGGAAAGAGCTTAACAGATGGAAATAATAGATTATAATGACTAAATCCCGACCATGAAGGTGGAAGGGCGCGGAGGCAGACATGAAACCCTGCCAGGAAAAGCCTTCTGGGAGAGCGCACTATCACCGGGGAAGGGAGAGATGCCTTAATGATCGGGTAGAGTCGTGGGGGTGGGGGGAGGGGGAGTACACCAAGGGTTCAAAACCTATTCAGGCTATTGTTGTTGTTCATATACCGATAAATTTGATTGTGTTATAGAGGAAGAGAATCCTAGACAAAGTAGATGAGCTCCTCTCCAACAAAGACTATTGTCCATTCAAATACGAACGCGGTTTTTCCAAAGTGATCAGTGGTGAAGATGAAGCTGTTTATCTGTGGGTGACTGTCAACTTCCTCAAGGGATTGTTCTCTGGTGAATCATCAAAGAGCTTTGGCACCCTGGACTTGGGCGGGGCATCAACACAAAACGCATTCAAGGTTTGTACTGCCATATTTTCATTCAAGCTTTTACCCTTTTTACGTATACGTAACAGAATCTAATAGAAACATGCAGGGTAGGAAAGCCTTTTCTTCCCTCTTCTACTTTCGTCTTGCCTCCTCACCTGACTTCACCTGGCCTAACCTCGTCTCGCCTCACCTCACGTGATCCTCCATTCTTCTTTCATTTTTTACAGGTTCCAAACAGCGAGTCCCGCCTACCGATGGTCCAACTACACATATCCGGAAAGACGTATCGCGTCTTCGCTCACAGCTACCTCGGCTACGGAGAAAGAGAAGCAAGAAAACTCTACTTTGATAAGCTCGTGAGGAATACGATAACAACCAAGCAGTTCATCATCCAGGGTCAGAAGGTCTACAGTCCATGCCACAACTATGGATTCAACACATCAATCACAGTGGACGGCATGGACTACGTCGTGCGAGGAGCCTTCCAGAACTCGAAAAATTGCCAGATATACATACAATCTTTATTATTTTGTGCTACATGCGCGTTTAAAACCCAACCCCAACTGACAGGCGAGTTTTACAGCACTAGTTTGTTTTACTACGCATTCAAATTAACAGGAATAATCCAGAACCATGACGAGGTAGTTCCTCTGGACAAGATAGATAAAACAGCCAATTCGTTCTGCTCAAATTCTGTGTATAAGCTCGATCTCAAGAAGGATCCTTGGGCATATGATCGCTGTTTTCACTTGAATTACATCGAAGTGATGTTGTTCAAGGGGTATAAAGTAAATGAGAATAGCTTTGTCCTACATAACGCGGGAAAACTGAACGGGTTTGACTTGAATTGGACCCTCGGCGCTGCTTTGATGTCCAACCAATTCCTATCGTGAATTATAACATGAAGGTTTTATGTAAAACCGCGTTGTTGCATGAAAGATGAATAAATGAGCTTATGTTCACATGGTCGTACTTTTTATAGTCTTTTCTTTTTCCATGGATAAAAATATTGGTTCAGCTAAAAAAGGATTAGAAATAAGTCCTTTTACCTTGGATGTAATGATTTCCCATCTCAGACCACGTGTCATTCCCTAGAGAATAAGATTCTTTATTCGAGTTACAGCATACATATTCATATGTCTTCTCATCTTCTCATGTGCAACCGTTACTGCTATTTTCATAAACATGCGAACTCGGTAGCTGCGAGCTGCACGCTGAAATTTGGTTTTTTGCTGCCGTCAATCAAAACTAATCAGTCGGTACCTTTTATATTTTTGACTAGCGGCAGTGAAAAACCAAATTCCAACGAGAAACTTGCAACTACAGAATTCGCATGCTTATGAAAATAGCAGTAAACAAAACAAAAAAACAATGATAATCTAGTGAACACATTACACCAACACGAATAAGGGGCATTTTCCATTCGAGATATTTGCTTTCCATTTGAAGGACTAAAAACCGGTTATCCTAGCCGAAATTTCTGGAATTTGTTTGTAAATGGTAAACACCCAAGGTCTATTACGTCTTCGAGCTCAGATCCGCCATAAAGTTTTCGTTACCAAACTGCTCTTCGAGTTCTGTTTTGCAGCTTTGTACAAGTGGCCGTGGTTTAGCATCTTATCGATTGCTTTCTTAGCGTCTCCGTCTAAGAAAATATAATCTAAAAATGCTTACGAACTTTATTTTGGAGTTTTCAAAAGCTAAAGCCACTCGAAGCTATACCGCAGTAGAACTTATTTATCTTAGCAATTTGTGTTTTGGTGTTCGATATGGGATGTTATTTAGCAATGAGCATGCGCACTGGGCATTTTTTCGGGGATTAAGAATTTTTAATCCTCGTGATTCGGGAAACTGGAAAAAAAATCAGGATTTCGCGATTATACCCCCTCCATCGCGACCCTGAGACATTTGAACAACGATGTGGAGTTTTTCTCAAGCGATAGTTCCAAACGCGGTATGGACTTCTCGAATGCCCGATGTACAAACGGGTTGCTGGTCGTAGATAACTCGGGACGTCGTGCATTCTTCGGATCCAGGACACATCCATGCAAGCACTCTCGTCTGATCTCTTCATTCGAAGTTGTAAATATTAAAAGGAGTGGAAAAATTCAAGAATAGCAACAGAAAACTCCTGTATTATGAATTATTATTTACATGACATCTGATCTCGTGAATATAGAAAAAAAATTGGTATTGTTTTTCAAATTCACTCCTTAGAAATGCAAACGAAAACAGAATAAATGGAACGCCCACGGATTTTAGCACGTTTGCTTCTCGCTTTATCTTTTTCGGCATCTCGAGTTTTGGTCGCCTGTCTAGATGTATAGCGACAGATTTTATCGGCGTGATTTACAACTACTCAGAGACGGAACACGTGGTCGGCCAATATTAGATCAAGTTAAATACCCTAACGCAGGGAATGTTGTGCGAGACCTCGCTCTTGGCTACCATTGTTCGTAGTGGTCGATTTACACACGAGACTGCGAGTTGTGAACTACGAGTTAGGATTTTCACTTAGTAACATTCAAGCGACGGTCGGGTTCGTGGACCATTAGGCCTGTTCCAATTGTGCTAGTAAAATCCTAGTAACTAGAAGTGCTCACAAAAATGCCTAAAAAGCGCTAAAAAAAAGCGCTGAAAAAGTGCTCAAAATCCCAAAATAGTTTTGATTATTAACAGGATTTTTTTTATCTTAAAAATAAAAATAGTTGAAAAAGTTGCTAAAAATAGTGAACAGTTACTTCGTTCTAAGTTTTTCGTAAATATGTCCATTTTTACTGTATACAGCCGTCCAGGCAACCATAAAAATAGACTTCTGCAACAATGAAACATGCATCAGCCAATCAGAATCTTCTGTTTGTAAGCTCATTAAGCCCACGTGCTTTTTCATGGCAAGGCAAGAGTCCACGTGCTTTTCTTGGCAACCTTAGTTAGCCTGGAACATGCACCATTCTCGTTATACGAAAACCAGAATAATCAGAAAATTAAAGGCCGTGCGACACAGTTCTTGCTAAAAACTGTTTCATAGGGCAAAGGTTGCTAGAAATGTAATTTGATATATATAGATATATTGCTTAAATTTATCCCAAAATGCAAAACAGTGCTTCAAAATCGAAAAAGTGCTCAAAAGTTGCTCAGCGCTTTCGGGACAGGCTAGCAACCATGTAGACGCAAAGCTATCGATGCGTTCTCAATGGGACGAAAATGGCGTTGCGTTCTGGAAAATGCATTATTGTTGACGTGGCCTAAATCAGGACACAGCTAACTCACAGATAAATCCTAAAACATCTTTTGGGTGATCAAAGTCAGGGCATGGCTAACTCACAGATAGAACCCTGAAACCCTGAAACTCTGAAACCCTGAAATCCTGAAACCCTGAAACCCTGGGCTGATCTACTGCAAGTGCAGAATCTACCTGTTCTCACTCCTGTCCTTCAATATTCAATCACTAGTGAGATATCTGCCATCCTATATCGGATAATCTCCAATACCATCATGTCTTGTCTCATCAATATTGCCCGGGATATCATCAGATCATATCAAGGACAAAACAGATCCCACATACTGAAAATTAAACACAAAAAACTCTTAAATATCTGATCTGATAATCGAGATCCATTGATAATCGCGTCTAAATCCAATTTTTTTTTAAATATCGGCTTACACTGGAAGTGTCATGATTCTAGACTTTCTTCGTCGTGGTTCAATGTTTTCCCATCACAGACCACGTGTCATTTCCAAGACTATCATTTCTTTGTTAGCGGTTGCGCATGAATATGGATACAACTCAAACAAAGAATCTTATGCCTAGGAAATGGCACGTGCATGGTCTGAAATGGGAAAACACTGTCATACAACGAACAAGGTCTATTGGTATTAACATAATTTCTGTAATAACCTCTTACTTTACCCTATCTACGTCATTATCATTCCTTGACTTCACTAGGAGAAGCTAGCTAGCTCTAAGAGGTAAGTGTGAAGAATAGTATGATTCCTACAGTGTACCCAGCACCTTTAAATTTTATTCCTCTGAGAAATTCTGTAACATTTTCCCTCTTTTAGGCAGTTTCTTCTTAGTCAGTGTAAAATTGGCGACATAGATAACGAACTTAACCTAGCTAAAATTGTTTCAAAAGTGTTTTTGGTGTAGTCATTGAAGACACGGCAGCCAATCTGTTTCTCGTGTAGTGGCTTTTGCACTTCATGCAGTTATCCGTTCCAGTTTTTTCTTTCCGCAAAGGCAAAAAATGGCCACGCTTTCATCGTTTTCCTGCATTTCACTTTACCTTTAATTTTACAAACCTTCCCGCAAAAGAAAAATATTCTTAAGCTTTTGTTTATCTACTATTTGGAAATTTTTGCGATTCCTTTTCACTTTTGTGCATGCCAGCTGACGTTTCGCGCTTGCCATAATCGAGATGCTTAAACTCTCTCTTGTCGGCTTGAAAGAACTAATAATAATAATAATAATGCAAAGTTTGTACGACTGCTTAGTCCAGGTAGATACATAGAGAGTTGAGCATTGGCTAGGTGTAACCGGGGATCATTTTTCACGTCCTTTTTAAGACAAAACCCAATATTCTCTTTGCATCATTACCCAGTTATTATATTATCTTTTCTTTCTTTCCTTTAAGCAGAACTGACTTGAAACCATGAAACCTCTTATCACGTGTTTTGACCTGGTGATCATTGGAGCGTTGCTCTTGGCTCCTCAGCTCACACACGGTAGAAGCTTTCTGGATCTTGAGAGGAAGTCTAGTGGTGCAGGAGAGAAGTATGCTGTGATATTCGACGCGGGTTCAAGCGGAACAAGGATCAAAGTCTACAAGATACAAGTCCATACTCCTCTACGTGTCTCTGATGTCCAACAAGTACCAGTACCCAAGCCTGTTACAGTCTGGCCTGGGTTGAGCGAGTTTCCTGACAAAATCGATCAAATTCGTGGATACCTAAGGCCTCTGATCGATGGAGCTCTAAAGGTGGTTCCCAAAGACAAGCAAGCGGAAACTACGATTCGTTTGCTAGCTACGGCTGGGATGCGATTGCTGAAGGACGACGAGGTAATGTGTGCAGGCACAGGTTACATTGAAGCTGGAGTTGATCCACTTGGACAAACCACCTGCAACGAGCCTGGAAAGCTGGACGAAAAGATTATAGATTATGAAGAATGAATCCCTTCCAAGAAAGAGGGGCGGAACAGAGATGAAATCCTGAGAGTGTTGCCGTCGGGGTAGAAAAGGAAGGATTTTTGAGAGGATCGTATGAAATTCTGTATGAATTGTTCCATCAAACTATCGTTGTTTATACATGATATTTGATTATGTTATAGAGGAAGAGAATCCTAGACAAAGTAGATGAACTCCTATCCGACAAAGACTATTGTCCATTCAAATACGAACGCGGTTTTTCCAAAGTGATCAGTGGTGAAGATGAAGCTATTTATCTGTGGGTGACTGTCAACTTTCTCAAGGGGTTGTTTTCTGGTGAATCATCAAAGAGCTTTGGTACCCTGGACTTGGGCGGGGCATCAACACAAGACGCGTTCAAGGTTTGTAACGCCATGGTGTTTACATTTAACCTTTTGCCCCTTCATTTTAATAAAGAAATGTTTACTGAACAGTATAAGTAATAAAATGTTACGAATTTAGGAGGCCATTGCACGTGGGATAATCCATTAAGGAAGGATTTTACAAGTTAGCGTCTGTTACTTTTCTGTTCTGTTCTCTTGTCACCTCACCTCACCTCACCTCACCTCACCTCACCTCACCTCACCTCACCTCACCTCACCTCACCTCACCTCACCTCACCTCACCTCACCTCACCTCACCTCACCTCACCTCACCTCACCTCACCTCACCTCACCTCACCTCACCTCACCTCACCTCACCTCACCTCACCTCACCTCACCTCACCTCACCTCACCTCACCTCACCTCACCTCACCTCACCTCACCTCACCTCACCTCACCTCACCTCACCTCACCTCACCTCACCTCACCTCACCTCACCTCACCTCACCTCACCTCACCTCACCTCACCTCACCTCACCTCACCTCACCTCACCTCACCTCACCTCACCTCACCTCACCTCACCTCACCTCACCTCACCTCACCTCACCTCACCTCACCTCACCTCACCTCACCTCACCTCACCTCACCTCACCTCACCTCACCTCACCTCACCTCACCTCACCTCACCTCACCTCACCTCACCTCACCTCACCTCACCTCACCTCACCTCACCTCACCTCACCTCACCTCACCTCACCTCACCTCACCTCACCTCACCTCACCTCACCTCACCTCACCTCACCTCACCTCACCTCACCTCACCTCACCTCACCTCACCTCACCTCACCTCACCTCACCTCACCTCACCTCACCTCACCTCACCTCACCTCACCTCACCTCACCTCACCTCACCTCACCTCACCTCACCTCACCTCACCTCACCTCACCTCACCTCACCTCACCTCACCTCACCTCACCTCACCTCACCTCACCTCACCTCACCTCACCTCACCTCACCTCACCTCACCTCACCTCACCTCACCTCACCTCACCTCACCTCACCTCACCTCACCTCACCTCACCTCACCTCACCTCACCTCACCTCACCTCACCTCACCTCACCTCACCTCACCTCACCTCACCTCACCTCACCTCACCTCACCTCACCTCACCTCACCTCACCTCACCTCACCTCACCTCACCTCACCTCACCTCACCTCACCTCACCTCACCTCACCTCACCTCACCTCACCTCACCTCACCTCACCTCACCTCGTTAAGGTTTGTCTCGCCTCCTTACCTGACCTCCATTCTTCTCTCCTTTTTACAGATTCGATACAGAAAGTCCCGCCAACCGATGGTCCAACTACACATATCCGGTAAGACGTATCGCATCTTCGCTCACAGCTACCTCGGCTACGGAGAAAAAGAAACAAGAACCCTCTACCTTGAAAAGCTCGTGAGGAAGACGATAGCAACCAAGCAGTTCAAAAACAAGGGTCAGAAGGTCTACAGTCCATGCCACAACTATGGATTCAACACATCAATCACAGTGGACGGCATGGACTATGTCGTGCGTGGAGTCTTTAAGAACCCGAGGATTTGCCAGAGATATTTACAATCTTTATTCTTTTGCCCTACATGTGAATTTAAAACCCAACCGAAATTGACCGGAGAGTTTTACAGCACTAGTATGTTTTACTACGCATTCGCAGCAACAGGAATAATCCAGAAATATGCCAACGAGGTAGTTACTCTGGATAAGCTAGAAAAAACAGCCAATTCATTTTGCTTAAAGTCTGTGTATAAGCTCAATCTCAAGAAGGATCCTTGGGCGTATGATCGCTGTTTTGACTTGAATTACATCGAAGTAATGTTGGTCAAGGGTTATAGGGTAAATGAGAAAAACTTTGTCCTACATAACGCGGGAAAACTGAACGGATTTGACTTGGAATGGACCCTCGGGGCTGCTTTGATGTCCAACCGATTCCTATCGTGAATTATAACATGAAGGTTTTATGTAAAACCGCGTTGTTGCATGAAAGATGAATAAATGAGCTTATGTTCACATGGTCGTATTTTTTATAGTCTCTTGTAGCTTTCCCTGAACTAAAAATATTGGTTCTGCTAAAGAAAGGATAAAAAACACAATTTGCTCTATCCTTCAATTTGCACGAACCCTACATTTTGTCCTGTAAGGAAGAAGTCAATGAATTTATTAGCGAAGAAAACTCCGTTTGTTTGCTCCAAGAATCGAATTTTGGAGCAGAGAATCGGGAATCTCTTTTGATGCTTAAGATACGTCTAGTTTTCGCGCCTTTTTCATGTCCAAGTAACAATAGAACTATAATAGGATACATATGTAATAATAGAACAGTATAATAGGGGTGGGTGCATGGGGCGCACTCGATGTGTACAAAGCAGCTGCCTCGACTAGAGTGACACCAGGCCACGCGAGGTCCCTTTTATACTCTCATTTGCATAATCCCCAGGGAATAATTACCAATGCAAATTAAGTTTGCATAGTACACTACAATACGATATATGCACTGCATTTCACTTGGAAATAACAATGGACCTTAGACTTCTGTCGCAACCCCATTGAAGTCAAGTCGTAGAGAAAATTGCTCCGTGTAATCGCGTCTTGTATGCATTAGAGAAAAAAATGTTGATTGTCTTTGATAAATTCCAAGTTACAGCCAACAAAAGGGTCGAGATTAAGAAGATCTAAAACGGTGAATAAATTAGCGGTTTTTTTGTTAAGTTTGCCTTTATAAAGGGATTACCATTTGAATATCATTCTCGTTCTTTGACTGCCCAACTTTGGATCAAAACTCCTCTGATATCAAAAACTATCGAAAGAATTGCATTTGAAGCTCTAAAACTAGAAGTAAGTAATTGTTGACCACATAATCTCTGTTACAAGTTTTCCTCTACAATAATATGACAGTTAAGTTAGATTAGGTCGAAGGAAGACTCTATCTTACTCAGTTCAAATTGCCGTTATTACAGTAACGTTTGTTTGCATTGTGCACTACATCGTGTTTTTTCCACAAGAATTACTAAAACTCCGCTTACAATAGCTTAACATATTGATCAAGGAACAGATCAGTACTAGAAATTGGAGTAAATTGATTAAGGATTATTGGTTACCTGACCGGCTGAGCATGAAGTAAGATTGAACACGTAAAGGGCGTCGGATAGGAAACCTTCTGAGGCTCTCTTTGCTTCGTATCAATCTAACATCTCTCTCTCTCTCTCTCTCTCTCTCTCTCTCTCTCTCTCTCTCTCTCTCTCTCTCTCCACATATTTCAGTAGAATAAACTCTTACTGAAGATTATAATTTACTCTTGGCTTTCCTTTAAGGAGCGCCAGAAGCCATGAATCTTCCTATCACGTTTTTTGGCCTGGTGACCATTGGAGCGTTGCTCTTGGCCCAGGGTCCTCAGCTCTCACACAGTAGAAGCTTTCTAGATCTTGAACTTGATCTTGAGAGGAAGTCTAGTGGTGTAAAAGAGAAATATGCTGTGATATTCGACGCGGGTTCAAGCGGAACAAGGATCAAAGTCTACAAGATACAAGTCCATACTCCTCTACGTGTCTCTGATGTCCAGCAAGTACCAGTACCCAAGCCTGATAAAGCTAAACCTGGCTTGAGTAAATTTGCAGACAACATCAGTGGGATTGGCGGATACCTACGGCCTCTGATCGAACAAGCTCTGACGGTGGTTCCCAAAGACAAGCAAGCGGAAACTACGATTCATTTATTTGCTACGGCTGGGATGCGATTAATGAAGAAAGAAGAGGTAATGTAACGGCCTGTTGGATCGTGGAAAGCTGTGCAAAACGGTTATGGATAATGAAGAATGAAAGACGTTCAATGGAGGGGTGTTTGAATGAAATGGGAGTAGGTTGGTAGGGTTCCCCGAGGGGGGAGGGGATAGGGATCCTCAAGGGAGTGGGAGTTGAGAAAAGGAAGAACTTAGATCGAGTTGAAACCGAGCTGAACACTTCGTTGGTTTGTTTAGATCGACAGAATCCTAGACAAAGTAGATGACCTCCTCTCCGACAAAGACTATTGTCCATTCAAATACGAACGCGGTTTTTCCAAAGTGATCAGTGGTGAAGATGAAGCTGTTTATATGTGGGTGACTGTCAACTTCCTCAAGGGATTGTTCTCTGGTGAATCATCAAAGAGCTTTGGTACTCTAGATATGGGCGGGGCATCAACACAAAACGCGTTCAAGGTTTGTATCGCAATGGTATCGATAATAAGGGACAAGGTTAAAACGATATTCTAAATTATCGCTAAATACCCCCTCCCCCTCAGAGATCTGTTGAAATGCTCGATACTGGGTGTTCATAGTGACTTTTCCTATCCACAAATACGCTGTTTAGCATGTTCTTAGATTTGGCTTTCCGTTTTGGAGATATTTGAGGACAAAAGGCCAGGATTTTACCTCCAGAGGTGCATGGTGGGTACCGGGTAACACCACCCATCCCCTCAAGAGAAGTATACAAGAAAGTTACTGAGTTATGTACTTTTTTCTCCATGTTTCTTCAGATGTCAAGGAGAAAGCCCAAAGTACCAGTGGTTAGTTTGAATATAACAGGGAAAAATTACAGCGTTTTTGCTCATAGTTACCTCGGCTATGGAGAAGCAGAAGCAAGAAAAACATTCCTAGAAAAACTCGTCAGGAGGAAAATTCAAAAGTCTAAGGATAAGGACCTAATAGTGTATAGCCCATGCCATAACTATGGGTTCAACACGTCTGTGAACGTAGAAGGGAAGGAGTATGTCGTTAGGGGAGCTTTTCAAAGCGCGCATCAGTGCCAGCAGTTTGTTTCATATTTCTTCTTTTGCAGAAATTGTGCGTTCAAAAAACAACCAAAATTATCAGGCGAGTTTTACTGCTCAAGTCTATTCAACTACGCATTCCAAGCAACGGAAGTAGTTCACCAAAACGACCAGGTAGTTACCCTGGACAACATAGAGGAAGCGGCAGATTTGTACTGCTCGAAGTCCGTGTATAAGCTCGATCTTAAGAAAGACTTTTTAGCCTATGCTCGGTGTTTTCACTTGAACTACATCGAAGTGATGCTGGTCAAGGGTTATAGGGTAAATAAGAAAAGCTTTGTCCTACATAACGCGGGAAAACTGAACGGGTTTGACTTGAATTGGACCCTCGGGGCTGCTTTGATGTCCAACCAATTCCTATCGTGAATTATAACATGAAGGTTTTATGTAAAACCGCGTTGTTGCATGAAAGATGAATAAATGAGCTTATGTTCACATTGTGGTCGTATGACAGTTTAAACTCACGACAAATATAGCTTGAGTTGTTTGACTTGGTCTTACTAACTCACAAACATGTACTTGGCGAGTGGGCGAGCTCTTGCACAGGCAACCCAGTGAACGCTCCAAGAGTGTCTAGCGGTTATATTTACATCATCTTCTGATCAGTCTTGACCGACCCCCTCCCCTCCCCCCGTGGTTTAGCTGGGGAAATTTCTTTTATTTTCGATTGACCAAAACTCGGCGGTATCAGTTGTCGAGTGAACAATCCGCTATATCGTAACCATCTTGTTTTTAACATGTTTCTTATCAAAGCTGGAATATTAGTCAACTGAGAAGCAAACGCCGAACTTTACTCCGATTCTAGCTGCTCTGAACCAATCAGAGGGCGAGAAAGCGCTTACTATCCAAACACAAAAGCCATTTGAGTCGCTGAGGATCGTTTTTTTTTTCTCTGAACAAATTAGTGAGCAAGAAACAAACGCTCATTATCACATCACACATGATGCTTGAGTTCGCGCGGAAGCCATTTCGAAAGTCACTGTGCCGTTTGAACCGTGTGCTCTTTGTTCCCTCACGAATTGCTTGTAATAATAATTATAATACTTAAAAATAATAGCTAATGAAAATAAGAAAATCCGCTCTATTCTTTACAGTTTTTAATGTATATGACAATTCTTATCCTTTCAACACCGACAAAGAAAATTTATCAAACTATTGATCCAAACCCTGTTTTAAGATATAAGCTTCAAATAGGACCCTTTAGTGAAATAATTCAGCATAGGTTGACTTACCTCACCCCCCTGAGTATCAGTTTTGTGGTTTGAATCTTTTAAGAGTGACTGTCATGTGATGACTTGAGACTTCAGGATCATCGGGGGACATATCGGTACAATAATCTGTGCTGCTGAGATCCAACTGGTCATAACTGCTCAATAAGTGAAGTGAACTCAACTCCAAGAGAACTGTCCTTAACTCGCTAATGAATATGAAGTTCCTTGGTGTATTGCTGTGCTTGCAAATCATCTTGAGCCTCTCTGAAGCCAGGAAACTTACCTTCAAAGACTGTGGATCCAAAGTAGGAAAACTGGTCTCTTTTGACCTCACTCCATGCTCTCAAGACCCCTGTATCATCAAACGAGGATCAAATGCCACTGGAACTATTACTTTCATTCCTAGTGAAGAAGTTACAAGCTCTAAAGTCTACGCGTACGCCATCTTTGGTTTCGTCCCTGTTCCTCTCCCTCTACCGAACACTGACGGCTGTAAAGGTTATGGTTTGACCTGTCCTTTGAAGAGTGGACAGCAATATGGGCTGGTGTTTTCTCATTCCATTGACTCTACGTTCCCAACTGGTAAGGTTACCTTGAAGGGCGAACTCAAGGACCAGGAACGGAATAACATCTTCTGTGGCGAAGTCTCAATCACTTTACAGTAAGACAAACCTTAATACGAGACACTTTAAAAACTTTGCATGACTTTCACCAGGAATACATATTTGAGAACTACAATAACGTTTATTAATTTAGTGTAGAATTTTGGATGAAAGTTTGTAAAACCATTTTGGACAACATTTAGATGCAGGTCAGAAAGGTCAAAGATGCTTCCGTATGATGTATTAAGATTGTAAGAAATTCTAATAAATCGAAAGATTTTTCAAATATCTATCGCTAAAAAGGACTTTATTTCTTCGTATGAATTGTTTTAGCTTGTAGATTAGATAAAAAGATTAATTTTGAGGACGATCAGCATCGTGAGCATGGGAAGCAAATGTACAATCAGTCAAATTGGGGGCGGAAACTGATTGATATTGTGTGACATCTCATAAAACATGAAAAATATTTGCGGGTACTTGTTAACTAACGGGAAAACTGGTTAACATCCTCCAAATAGCCTTAAATGGCTCCTAATGAACAGTTAGAGTCTATACTTTATGCTATGCTGCAATATAAGTTATTTTCGAAGATAATCAAGATTAATTCGATGCAAATGATATCAGTGACGTCGACCCAGGATCAATTTAACATACGAAATTACTATCCTGTAAGGTAATGCCAGTTTTCAATTAAATAATGCCGGATTTTTATTACCAAAATATATCTTGTAGTAGAGTTTTGGTGAGTTTACTTGAAAGTCACTGGTAGTAAAACACACAAGAAAAGAGGACAATACCTTGGTCGACGTCATCTCATTTGAATTTTTAAATTAAAATATTTTTTAAAAGCCCTTTAGTATCTCTGAAATGAGAAGTCTATATCCTGTAAAACTGTGCCATCGCATATTTCTACTATACCCTACATATAGAAGTGATTTTCAAACTAAACCGTCAGGGTTGATAAGTACTTTAAACTGCTTTAAGATGATTTCTTTTTGTTTCTGGATGTTGCACATCTTTCATGAGGAGCTGGAGCCGGATTTGAGCTGTAAGCACAGGGAGCCCGGCTTTCCTTTGCCGCATTCAATATTCATTATTCTTTACGTAATTGATTTTTATGGGTTTCCTGTGGTTTAAGATCGGCTTCCTGTGGTTTGGGATTGGTTATGATTACACAAGCTGTAATCAGATCTGTACTGTAAATTGATAACCGTTGGTAACGCGCTCTCTATAAAGCATTCAAAAGAAGAGAAGGGACGAAACCAAGCGAGTTTATCGTATTATGATCACCTTTTGAATGCTTTATAGACGGTGCGTTACATTCAAACAACACAGGCAACCCATAAAGAGCACGTTACCAACGGTTATCAATTTACAGCACAGATCTGATTACAGCTTGTGTAACCGAAGCCGATCTTAAACCACAGGAAGCCGATCTTAAACCACAGGAAACCCATAAAAAACAATTACGTAAAGAATAATGAATATTGAATGCGGCAAAGGAAAGCCGGGCTCCCTGTGCTGTAAGTTCCTGGTTGCTATGCGGGGGGTTAATTACGTTCAGTTGTTGATTTAATCCAGTTAAACCAAATGTTTGTGGTTTTAATACTGAGCTTAGATGAAAGATTTCTTATTTTCTGAGATGAATAACTTGGGCTCTGACTTGGGCTTTTCTGGTCGCTACATATATCTCAGTTCGAACTTCGTGGGTCAAAGGTCTGTGCTACATAATTCGAGCAGTGTTTTGCAAATAATCTGAGAATTCGTGCTGAGAAGCAAACGCCGAACTTTACTCAAATTATAGCTGCTCTGAACCAATCAGAGGGCGAGAAAGCGCTTACTATCCAAACATAAAAACCATTTGAGAGTCGCTGAAGATCGTTCTTACCCTGGTTCCAGAGGCGCATTTAAATGGCTTTTGTACGCCTCCGGCTCGTCTCGCGCAACGCCGCATAAAAGCCATTTAAATGCGCCTCTGGAACCAGGGTAGATTGTTCTTTGCTCTCTGAACAAATTAGGGAGCAATAAAAAACCGCTCATTATCCAATCAAAATGCTTGGATTCGGGAGCCATTCCGAAAGTCAGTCACGGACATGTTTCGGACTCGTGAGGACTGTCCTTTGCTCTCTGAACCAATCAGTCAAAGAAAACGCCATTCTCTAATCACAAGGCTTGTTTTCGGAAGCCATTTGAAAGTCACGGTACCGGTGGACTATTTCCTATTTGTAATACTTAAAATAATAATACTTAAAAATAACTAATAAAAATAGGTAAATCCACTCTATTCTTTACGGGTTTGAATGTGTTTAACAATTTTTTATCCTTTGAACACCGGCTACAAAAGAGATTTCATCAAACTATTGATCCAAACTCTGTTTTAAGATACTGGTGTTACTAAATTTGACTTACCTCATCCCCCTCAGTATTACTATTTTTTAGTTATTTTGGATCTTTTAGGGGTGACTGTCATGATCATGAGGGTGACTTTGGACCTCAAGGTACATATATATGACATATATCTGTGCTTCTAAGATCCAATTGGTCATAACTGCCCAATAAGTGAAGTGAACTCAACTCTACGAGAACTGTCCTTAACCCGCTATTGAATATGAAGTTCGCTGGTGTATTACTGTGCTTGCAAATCATCTTGAGCCTCTCTGAAGCCAGGAAACTTACCTTCAAAGACTGTGGATCCAAAGTAGGAAAACCGGTCTCTTTTGACCTGAATCCATGCTCTGAAGACCCCTGTACTATCAAACGAGGATCAAATGCCACTGGAACTATTACTTTCATTCCTAGTGAAGAAGTTACACGTTCCAAAGTCTACTTGTACGCCATCCTTAAGTTCTTCCCTATTCCTATTCCTCTGCCAAACACTGACGGCTGTAAAGGTTATGGTTTGACCTGTCCTTTGAAGAGTGGACAGCAATATGGGCTGAAGTTTTCTCAATCTATCAAGTCCAGTTACCCGGCTGGTAAGCTTACCTTGAAGGCGGAACTCAAGGACCAGGAACAGAATAACGTCTACTGTGTTGAAGTCCCACTTATTCTACAGTAAGACAAACCTTAATACGAGACACTTTGAAAACTTTGCATGACTTTCACCAGGAACACATATTTGAGAACTACAATAACGTTTAATTTAGTGTAGAATTTTAGATGAAAGCTTGTAAAACCATTTTGGACAACATTTAGATGCAGGTCAGAAAGGTCAAAGATGCTTCCGTATGATGTATTAAAATTGTAAGAAATTCTAATAAATCGAAAGATTTTTCAAATATCTATCGCTAAAAAGGACTTTATTTCTTCGTATGAATTGTTTTAGCTTGTAGATTAGATAAAAAGATTAATTTTGAGGACGATCAGCATCGTGAGCATGTGAAGCAAAACTACGGTCAGTCAAATTGGGGGCGGAAACTGATTGATATTGTGTGACATCGCTTGTCACGCTATGTACATGTCACGCTGTTTTATTGAGTAGAGAAATTGCTACGATTAGTGTGTTAATAATTTTTTATTTAAACTTTTTTTGTGCTTTAAGAGAATGCATATTTCGTGGTAAAATATATCCCCGGTAAAAGGAAAGGAAAGTTAGTTATTTTTGAGGTTCAAAAATCATTTAGAATTTTGAAATCATCAAAGAAATTATTCTACATTTAGAGCAAAGACCAGTATTTTTCCTTTACTTAAAGAGGGGAACTTAGCACCTTATTCAAGTTTATAAACTGCAGAGCAGTATGAGTACTGCACAAATATAGGCATGCATTATAGAAATATATCAGCTCCTTGTCAGACTTGTACGTCACGAAGTTTCGTCACACCCCAAAAAACATTTCTAAACGAGTTTTTTGTTACAAAAGAAATACAAAAGTTCAAAAGCACTCTAACAGCCCTAATTGACTAAGGCTTGCCTTGATTCTTAGTTACAAGAAACATAAAAACTTAACTTTTACGTACAAAATTGAAGCAAAACTATTTTATCGACGGATTTATGTCACTTGCCCAGCATTTTGCTTGGGACTTCCTTAATCTAAACAGCACAAGTTTTTTTAAAACTGCGTGACAGTTTTAGACGTGAACAGGTTTGACGTGATTCAAACAAAGCAAGGAAATGAACAGTACGAGGACAAGAATCGAGAGAAGTTTCGATACTTGCTTTGCTAGTTCGAAACTAAAGCGTCTCCTCATTTCGCTTGCTTTGTTGTGGCTAGCGAAACCAGCCTTTGATTAAATGAATAACAATGAAATCATTTGTTTTAGACTAAAAAATTATTTTCTTTGCGAAATAAATAATTATGCCTCGTTTTCATCAACTTAGAACCAAGCGAAGGAGCAGTGACGGGAATATCTGAACACTGAGACGCCATCTACACGAACACACTTCCATATCAAAACCGAATACGTTTCCGTTCCGTTTTCAGTGTTTCAGTGTTTCAGTGTTCTCTCGTTTAAGCGTGAATTTTACTATTTCTAGCAAAAATAACCATATAGTTTCGAAACCGCAGACGTCACAGTGAGCCAACCACGATTGCTTAAAAAAATTTCCACAGCCTGCATTCTTTCTGGTCAGCACCGCGGCCAGAAGAAGCGTGGGCTCTGGGATCGAGGTTGATTGTTACTCAACTATTTCCAGACTTCCTCTTTTTACCCCAGTCCTACTCTTCTTGTGGTTCTAAGCAACCGCTGGAAACGAGGCAGGGATGCACGTGGTGTTCCACCAGGCACCCCTTCATTGTTGTCAGTGCTATGAATTCAATTATTTTTGCTCGAAGAAACTAAGGATAAAACTGGAACTTGAATCACAAAACCTTTGGAATTCTTGGCATTTCTTTACAGGATTCTGCGGCTAGGAGATTCGAGTTTCCGGCTTTCTGCCTTATTTCCTCGCGTCTTTCATGCATGAATTAATCATAGATTCAATAACATTATGATACGTGAAAATATATATTATGTACCAAAATACCAAAAACAGGTTGAATTAATCTATTTAAAATTTAGCTCTAACAAGTTTCAGAAGACAAGATATAAACCAAAGAATCTAGTGCACAGCATCTGCTTACCGCTCCCCCCACAGGATGTCATTCCGAAGGGGAGGGAAGTAAGTAACGCCAGTGCTGCTCTTTTACTTCTGAGAACTCCAAATCGTTGTGATAATCTTCACTTAAATGTATCCAGATATTATCAAAGTTTACCTCGGGTTGATACAAAATCACGTCACGTGATTATTTTACCGGAAGTAAAAATCATCAATGTTTTACTTCCGGTTGTGACAACGCAGGGTGAAGGATGTCAGTTATGTGTTGCATTTAATAAATTGATTTAGTTTTATGAATTGTAATTTAATTTAAAGTGGGAAGATTTAGAAAATGTTATTGCGCAGAGTGTGTATGAATGTGAAAAGTCACGCCACACGGCACGGTCACGGTACGGAAATGACGCTAGAACCAATCACAGGCCGGACGTAAGATTAGCGCTCAGCCAATCAAAACCTTCGGACGCGTCCCTAGCTGTCATGACCACGGTACCTCACACTCGTAATGGGTATTTTTCACATTTCATACGAACTCTTTTCTATACTTGTTTAGTCGTTAGTGCTACCGTGCTTCCCATGCTTTCGTTGTAATCCATTAATACCATAGAATCAACGGTGCGGTTACTTTGCTCTGTATCGCTTTTTCGATGATTTACTGAGTTCTTCTTGGGCTTGGGGTGGACTTTAGACTCCATCTGGAGCAAGAAGGCAAGCACACATCAGATATGGATGATGGATACATCGGATAGCGAGTGAAAATATGTGCTTGTGCTTCGATTATTTCTACGATATTAAGATTTTTACATTTCCACATCACATCACAGCTCAGTCATGCCTATATGCATTAAGGGATCTGTTCAAAATAAGTAAATTAAGGGCATGATTACGCAAACTCTCCTAAGATAAGACCACTTAGAGAATTGGTTTGGCAAAGTAAGACTATTTCATGGACGTGCAAATACTGTGCCATTAAATTTTGCTTATGAATTTTAGGTGTTCGCTATGTTATGTCAGATCCCGTTATCACTTCTGCCATGTTGGATGACGATTGAGAAAAATCATGGCGGACATCATGCTACAAAGTGGAACTATCAAACTAAACACATGCAGGGTTCCCACAGCTCATCCAATCAAACGCTTGGATTCGGTACAGTCACGGTCACGGCACGAGACGGCGAATGAACCGTTAATTTTTCTCAGTCTTGCAAATTAAGTGCGTGACCTTAAAAGCGCGATTGCACGGAGTATTTTTCTCTGCAACCTGTCTCCTAATAGCGTTACGACACAAGTTGCATGGAGCACTGCGGGGTGTAACCTACAGTGCAGTTTGAAAAAATATTGAGAGACAAGTTAATTGCAGCAATCGTTGCGAGAAGTGGAATTCGTTTCTATTATTATAAACTTGTTTTTTTTTGCTATTGTGTCGCAACGCCGTGTAATTGCGCCTTGACTGAGAGAAATTCGAAGTTTCGACATGCAAAAAAACGAAGTGCGTTATACTGGATATCAACTAACAATGTACTTTTAGTTCCGTGATGTAGATGGTTCATTCGATCCATTTCTTTCCGTGAACTAGTGTGAAAAATGAGACAATATTTTTTTAAATTACGGTGCGCATGCGTAGTGCAAAATATAATACCGCTGACCAGTGATGGAGGAATTGGTCGACAGTGAAAATAATTCAAGGTATTTT
Organism: Anthopleura sola; assembly: GCA_023349425.1. NCBI lineage: Eukaryota > Metazoa > Cnidaria > Anthozoa > Actiniaria > Actiniidae > Anthopleura > Anthopleura sola. Next base: position 8,817,274 of record JALHLI010000002.1, read on the forward strand.
TCTATTCACTAACAATTGGATTGTCTCGTCCTTTGCCTTTTGCTTTGGATTGCTTCACATTGAACTAAAGCAGAAAATATTATGAATAAATAAAGATTTACATTTATACTGCATACAGCGCCATTGAACTGCTGGAAATGGCGCTATATAAATGTATTATATTATTATTATTATTATTATTATTATTATTACTGAGACTTCGTCTTACGTCATTGGTTAGTGTCTGCGCATGCGCAATCAAAATCTGTATTATAAGCGCAAGGAGACAGAGTGCCTTTACTATTAATTAATGAACTGGTAGTTCTCGACGGGTCCAAAAATTGGCATGGGGGATGACGTCATGACGCCATCAATAATCCTAATTACTTATTTAATTTGTATTTAGATTTATTTGAGGGATGTGCGGTGCACATATAGACACCCCTGGATCCGCCCCTGGTCCGAGTGCAGATCCTGTCCCCTCCACCCTTTGAGAGAGCATTATGTATTTGAGATTTATTATTAACAATTGATTAATAAAACTAAATTAGGGATAAAAAAGTTTGTTCTTTTTAATTATCAGTTGTGAAAAAAGTGAAATGCTAGAAATATGGCAGCCATTTTGAATAGTAACCAGGCCATGTCACGACCGCTGACCGTAAGTCTTGTGTCAGTAGAACTGACTTCAAGATGGCCGCGGGATATAAATAAAGTAATACATTTACATTGTTAACCTACTATGCTATTAAATGATAACAATAAAAATCCCCATTTCTATGAATCCCTAAAATGATTAATTTCCATTTTATAAAAGCTAGTGAAAACAATATTACAGTATTCCAGCTATACGCTGAGATTGTTCTAACGGTTACATACCGAGATTACCAGTTCCTATCCTAAATTAGACCTCAATTTTTAAAAGCCCAGAACACATTACACTATCCGAATAAATTCCCATGTAAGAATCCCAATAATCTTATTGAAGAATGCTTTTCAAATTGAAATACTAGTACTATCAAAGGCATAACGCCTCATTTGGTAAAGGTGCTCACGTGACAAATTTACAAATTCTACTTCCTGTTGTGTCCATTTTGAACAAATGAGGAAATATTTCAAGGTGGCTGTATTCGTATTGATATACGTAACCTTATTTGGATATTAACTTATCACGTGGACAAAACACGTGATAATCAAATAAATTTCAAGTGCTATCAGTAACACTTAAATAGTCATGGTCTAGCCACGTGAACCAAATCACGTGATATACAAATAAATCTTAGGTGCATATCATTAACACCTTATACGGTAACGCAATGATCACGTGAGCCAAATCACGTGATTATTAAGTCAATTTTATACACGAGAATACTAAAAGATAATACTTTGAGAATATATACAAACTAGGCTTAAATTTTCGACTTCAGATAACGTCAAAAGACTGACAAGAGTTGGCGAAGACTTGAAGTTTGCGGATCAAGAAAATAAGAAAGTAAAGAGAAGACAAGAACGCAAGTATGCGTAGAGAGTAGGTTTGAGATAACAGAGTGTAGAGAGTGAAGTATTATCTAGAGAAGAGATTTGAAGCTGTATTAGGAGATAAACCGAAGTGCTTCTTTCAGCAGTAGCGGAGCATGCGTCTCAGTTGTCAAAGCTTTGTGTCTATTGATGTCTCGTCAACCGTGACCTACAATGAAGAAAGCAAAGACATCTTAGAAGACGGGGGTCGCGAGGGGGCTACCAAGACATGCTAAAAACAGTGCAAAAATTATAAATTTATGTGATAAGTGCAAACACATTCAAATTAAAATAAAGTGTGTGTTACATGTAAATATTAGAATAAGAAGCGTACGATTTTGTGCGGTGTTAGTGAACAGGCTGTGACTACAGCTACACTGAGCTACTAGAACATGCATTTTAGTCATACAACGACCTTATACAGATTATTTTCGGTATAACATATTATTGCATTATTATTAAAACCTATACACTCCTTGCAGCATGTCGGAAGTAGCTCAATTTGGAGGACAAAATAATAATTTTTCAGGATTGAAATTTGTTTTGTCCTTCAAATTTGAACGTCACGTGCAAGGGGCCTATGCAAAATTAGCTACCTCGCCTTCATGCTGAAGCTTCTTACGTTTCTGGTAGTAAACCTTTACATAGCACACTTTATGACAAAAGAGAACATTTAACACACCAGGTATTTAACACATAAAATACTATCAACGCCGGTTAACATTATGTTAGCAAGTTAGCTAATGCTGAGAGACTTAGGAATGGTTAAGAAGGGAAAACTGAAAAAATAGGAAAAAGTAGGAAATATTGAATGGAAGGAAGGCAATCAAATGGGATTGAATAGAATAAGAATGAGAAATCAGAGAGGAAAATGAAATATCGGTCTAACTTGATAGTTCTTTTCCAAGGGAAAGAATGAGAGTTATGGTACTGGGACGGGAAAAGAAATGAAAGGAATAGATAGAAGAAATGAGAAAAATCCAGCATAAAATATGGAATGGAACATATAGAGGGATTTTAAGACGGCGTTTCTGGTTTCTGGAGGTATTTCACTGAAACAGTGAATGGAAGATTGGTTGGAAAAGAATCCAAGTTCTGGCTTACAAGACAGAGCTAGCCAGTAATCAGTCAGAATGCGTTAGTTTTAGGAATTCAGCACAACTTGGACTTACACTCTTGTGGTTTAACAAGAATGGTGTTATTCCTGAAGAGGGAACACCACATTTTTAAATTCTATGCTGCTAAAGGTTGTCCTGGATCGCCCTTCATGATCAGTATTAATGTTTTTGAAGGACTCCTTTGTATTAAGAAGAGACGATGAATGGTTAGTAGAATGAGTTGAGGTAGAAATAGAAGAATGGGAAAGAATGAGAAAGAATTTGGGTATCAGGACACAGCGGTAAGAAAGTATAAGAAAATGGAAGATAGAAAAGAAAGGAGAAATGAAAAAATAAGAAAATAGAGAAAAAAGACAGAACAAGGAAGAGCAAGATGAAATAAAGGAAAAAGGACAAAGAGAAGAAAAAATAGGAGGAAAACAAGAGACGTTATTTCACAGTACATGCAGATTTTTTCTTGTTCATTGATGCTAAGAAATTGTTATCATCTTCCACCACAAGGATCTGCAATCCTAGAGGACTGGCGTTGTGTGATCCAAATGACTACGGATAAACAATAGATCCAATACTCGGGATTCGATTGGCTGAACACAGGATCAGGTTTTTCTTTTCAATCAGCTCTTTCCTTTATATTTCCTTGCATTTTGTCACTAGCCAAGGTGTTAAAAAAATTAAGTATTTTGACTGACGTTTGACAGAAGTGAGACCAGGTTACACAGTTCTTATTCATGGCCTGGTTACTAATAATAACCTCGTTTTAATGTAAGGCCAGGTTACTTGTATTTTTTATGGCCTTGACTTGGTTGGTTTACGGCCGGGAAATCTTCATTTATGTGCAAGGCTTGGTAACTTGGTTACTTTAAGAAGACTACTTTGATGTTAAGAGAAGACTTTATATCTTATATGCGCATGCGCAAACGCGAAACAAATGTATTATTTTTTGTGACTACTTTTTAATTTTAAACCTATTCTAACTAGTACTACTACTTATTAAAAATTCTTTATAATAATGTCAGTGCGAGAAAAGAATTGGTTAATATAATCTCAGTGCGAGAAAACAATTGGTTAATATAATCTCAGTGCGAGAAAACAATTGGTTAATAATACAGTTATTTTTTTTAAATATTAAAAAAAAAATTCAACAATATATATATATATATATATATCATATAATAATATGATTTTGGTGAGAAATAAAAACTAGATGAATAATAAACAGTTGTGAATATAGTAAATAAAATAACTATGCGAATATTAAATAGTATGAAAGTATCTATCCATGGGGCTATCTACGCTGGCACTATTAAAAGTTCGACAACGAATAATACGAAAAAAAACTCACTGGCTCCTATAAAAAATATTCTGAAAAAGAATTCAAAATCCTAAAAGACAGAGAAAACCAACCAGGCATAAGAGTGAGGCTTAGAGCCAAAATAAAAATTTTCAAACCACCCACCCCCCACCCCCCAAAAAACAACAACAACAAAACTGATCGTTAATCACCACCGCAAGTACAACAGTAGCGCAGCTCAACGGGGTCGAACTGAAAGCACGTGAAGGCGCCTCTAGCCTTTATGAACCCGGAGCACAGCTCTATAGACCAGTTTGAATTAATTAAGTTATTTTCTAGATGTAGCCTCACTCCCATGAAAAGGCCTGGGTGCTTTTCAAGATGGCCGCTGAAATGTAATTCAAGACTATTGCTTAATACAAAGAAGCCTAGCTATGTCCAAACTTCGCGTCTTCTCCACGAATTGCTACTTGAAATTGTACTCATACTGGAGCGGGGGGTTGGCCACGCCCCTCCACTGTCCACCGACGAAACTAGGACAGCACCGCCGGGTTGATTTGGGGCAAGCTGTGAGGAAATAAGATGAAGTGTAAGGTGAAAAGAGAAAGAGGAAGTATGAGTCAGTACGGTGGAAGGGAAAAGACTATGAAAGAGAGTGAAACCACGGTTGTTGGATTTCTCATTGAAAAACCTCTTCCTCAAAGCAAATAGAATTCACGACTGAAATGAAAAAACGGAAATGAAAAAGAGAAAGAAAACTGACGGAAGTAAAAGAGGAAAATGAGAAACAGAAAGTTTCTGGAAGGATTAGTTGACGCAATTTAAACCCCTTTTGCAAGCCGAAGTTTAAACATAGCGATTTTAATAAGCTTTAAAAGCAACTCAACATTTACCAGCCGTTAATGGTTGAACTGTAGTTATTAAGCCGTCAAGAGGAGTCAGTCGTTTGGTTACCTTGATTTTCCTAGATTTTCCACGAGGAATACATGTTAATCTATCCACGACTACATCCTTGTGTGTATCAAGATTAACAAATTATTAGCAATGAATAATAAATTATTATTAATTCTAATTTAATGATATTATTACTCTAGTTGACCAAGAAACTATTTTTGGACAACAAATAGTTTATAAAAAAAACATAATAGAAACTTTGGTATTAATGGTAATAACTATAACCATATATGGTAAAGAGTTTCCATATATGGAAGTATGACTCAGCTCTCCTTAGAGCCTGGGTCGAGCACTAAAATATCTTCAAATTATTAATTAATCTATGGTTTTCAAAACATTTATTTAAGTTATAAGCAAATATATTTTCAGCAAAAGAATATTTATGGAGAGTTATATCTTACAGTTTTTTAAGATCGGATAGTTTTAGTGGAGCATTTTAGACGAATCTATTAAGCATCACTTAACATGGAATCTAGACCCAAAAACAATAATTGTACATCATTTAACATGTTATTAATATTATTTAAACATGGGTAGATCAATAGTAAGTCTGGTTTAATGCTTACGAGCAACGCATGTGACATTATGGTTGATGTTATTCAAAGTCGATTATGTACGTTTGGATTTGGGAATAACAATTTGTTTGTGTAAGTAACGATGGATGTTGAAGACATACGCATCTAAAATCAAAAGATATTTGAAGATCGGAACTGATGGGGAAGTGAAAACCATGGGAACAGCAGCCTAGTTGTAATACTGGTATGTGAAATACGAACCCAAATAACAAGGTATATTTAATAAGCGTTGGAATGGAGTAGGGATTCGGGGGGGGGGGGGGGGGGGGGGGGTTGGGGGTAAAGTCATTATTCATAAGGGCGTGATACAGGGATAGTAAGGCATTTCAACGCATAAGAAAGCATGGGAACAATGAAGCCCGGTAAAATACAGGTGGGTGGTCATACTCCTACAATACTAGGAGGTACATGATAAATAAAATGGGAGGGAAAAGTACTTGGGTCAATGAGGGGGGGGGGGGGGGGGGGGAGAGGGGAGGAGGATTATAGCACCACAATAAAAAAGTATTAAAATTATGTCAATTGTTGTTATGTCAAGTTGTGAACATACGTAAAAGCATGTAGGAGGGTACTCCCTGGAGGGGTTGGGTGGGGCTCTTGGTTGCACTCTAATGTGATATTCAATTAATCATCCTGTGAAAGAAATTCTATACATACTTTGTACTCTTCAACGACTTCCTCCCCCCAACCTCCCGAAACCTTCATTCCCCTAGCAACCCAGACTTAGCAACAGGGTGTAATTTCTTATATCGACGTAGTTTAACCTCGTCTAGGGCGTGTCGGTTCATACCTGTGCTTTTTGAGTCTCGGTTGGATAGAAGTGTCTGGTGAACATCATGCCGATCATGTCAGGTAATAGGGATATAGGTATTAGTACTAGTATCCCTAACCAGTTGATGCCTTGACTGTAGAAGGTGAAGAATACACGATACATGTCTGATGATACACCATCAGACGAGAAGGTTGTTTGAAAATCAACCCTAAAAAAAGTAAAATATAACCGTTATATTCCAGGTGCAAGATGTTGATGGTGCTGTTAATGGATATAACTGCTACATACCACATACTACTATTGAAGACCACAGCAAACAGGACGAAAGTAAGAATGGAGCCCCAAATACCCAAGTGTGTAAGCCACGTCCAGTAATGCGTTACTAACGCCAACTATCAAGGAAAAAAAGAACAGTTAATATAGATGGTATATACCCATGTAGGAATACTATATATATCCATGTAGGAAATAATTTCTGCGTATAGAAACGAGTTTTGTCTCTCTAGGTCAAAACTAACTTAGGAAATGGTCACTACTTCGAGTCATGCTAAATGCAAGTTGAGAGCTGTACGCATAGAATACTGTTATACTGATGCGACAACTGAATGTCCTGTTTATTACCTTGAGATTACTGACAATTACACAGATGGCGAATACGAACGATCCGAAAGACCAGATACCCACATTCTGGAAACAAACAAGAGGTATTTTGGTTAGTTTTCCCCGGACATTAAACGGATATGGTCTACCAATGGATGGACAGACAGACAGACAGGAAGTACAGAACTTACCAATGAACCAAGAAGATCGCCCTGGAACATCAAATACCCACCAAAGAAAAACACAAAGGCGTGCCAATACCCTATACAAAAGTAAATATACATTGCATTAGTTATTCTATCCATGTGTGATGCTGGAAGATTTTGAATAATCTTAGAACCTTGCCCAAGGTGTTGGAGTAAGTGTTGGATTGGTTGAGTTTATGTATGTGGGGGGGGGGGGGCAGGGGGTTTAGAGCGTCCTCCACAGACGTCCTGGGTCGTCACGCATGGCATATATTAGAGATGGACATACAGATACAATTCTTGAGAGCTCATCTCTTTTGTATAAAATACTGTGTGCATTCATCAAAAGATTTCATGGTGTATTTTGAATATGACGTACCTGACGCGATCCAGTATATAAACTGTCTCCATGACAACCGACTGTTGGATGCTATATCCCTTTAGAACAAGAACAGAACAGAAAGCGATTGATCAGCATCATTTACATGAAGCTAGTTATCCTACTGCTTGTGTCCCCAGGGGAAACAGTAGGATAAATCAAATCAAGGGAGAGTCCAAACAACCTCTACTTACATATGATGCCAAGTCTAGGAATTGAACCCGAGACCCCAGAGGTGAGAGGTGAGAGGTGAGAGGTGAGAGGTGAGAGGTGAGAGGTGAGTGCACTACCACTACACCACCCTTGATTCCCAAGAAATATACACCAACATAACTCACTTGTATAGCTGTGGTCTTGATTGTAATGTTTCACTATTCAAATGTTGTTCAAACACACCATAGACTAGGATGGGAACCGATGTGAAGAATATGTTGTAACACGTTAAGAAGAATCCATGATATAGTGGCTGAAATCATGATGAGAAAAAAACAATGTAAGATAGTGAAAACTTTTAGATTATAGGAGCTTGTCTGTGTTGGCATGGCAATGGAAATAAGATGGAGGCGGGGCATCCCCCCGATTGTCTTCAAACATCCTCCCTTAATAGCCAGGCAATGAAACGTTCTATTTCCCGTTCTAATGCCAATTGGTGATTGTAGAGTATATAATCCCGTCACGGTCATGGCACAGTATGATACAACATATACTATTCTACTGACCTGTCCTGAGAATGCGTTGAAGAAAGCGTAGAGAAATTGGGGTGTGATGAAGCACACATTCTGCAACAGAAAACAAACTAAATTAACAACAAGAACATAAACCCTGAGCCGGTATAAAAAAAAGCATGGTCTCTCACCTTGTAGAAGAAGTATTGAACCAAGATAGATGAGCGAATGTAATAATAATGTCCATGTACGAGTAAGACTCGCCACAAGAACTTAAATCTTGAGATAGCATAGTCACTGGTCATGACAGCTTGTCTACCCTCCTTCCCCATCACACCTATACCAACATGTGCCTCTTGGATCATACCACAGTCATTAGCACCGTCTCCTATAGCTAGTGTCACAGGCTTTTCTTTAGATGTCTTCATCATTTGCACTACCTAAAAAATAAAAAATAAAAACGTGTGACGTCATCATTTGTAAAACGAATATTATGACGTCTTATTACTGGGTTGCTATGGTAGCAAACCAGTCTTAAAATGAGATCAGTTTTTCGGGCATCAGATAGACCATAATTTCACACGTCATGATTGGTCGAGAACTTGTAAACAATGTCCAATGTCCAATGAAGTTGCCACACGACATCGAGGACGATGTAATTATAGTTTTTAGTGTTGTGTCACCATTAATTCTTCCGATCTCTTCACGATTACACAGCGAAAATACCTCATGCTGCGCAGTTTGGTGGCATTTCATTTTTACTCAAACAAAGAACTAGTGTCCAAAATGTTAGTAAATTATTTTTCCCACTTTTACAGTGCACAATTTTCTTTTCTATTGCGACTGTGCATTAAAACACCAATGCAGCATAGCTACTATCTCCGCATACAATCGTGTTCCAGGAGCTCCTTTAATTAAACACTTGAAAGCCATATCTTCTATATTTAATATTACTATATTTCATTCTTTTTGGTAATTTCTAACCATTTTCACGAAGCCATGTCTTGTTCGTAGAATATGAAGGTAAAAACAAGATCAAGAAGTAACACCTATTTCCAGATCTTCCTCGTTAAATTGCAGTTTAGTACTAAACCAGATATTCAGAGCTTTTTAAAAAAAATGTAATCCTGATAAGTTTAGTGCTAATTGGATAAGATATAACAAAATATTAAAAAATGTAAAAAATTGTGCCCTTCCTCTCCCACCTGAGTACCAGATTTGCCTCCTCCTGAATCAAATTAAGGTGGGCACATAGTTGCGTGTTGACCCTAAGAGCGTCTGCTTAGAAGGCTAGGCGGCCCTACAACGGACAACAGACGATCAAATAGACTGGCAATAACGGCTAAATAGAAGATCAAATAGTCTGAATGACGCTTCATTCCAAGTAAAGAACAACAGATAAGAACGATAACATGTAAAATATATTACACATTTGAACAACGGATTTGTCCTAGTGCCCTTGGTGTGAATCAGAATTTCTTCATCAATGAATAAGTGAAATGAGTGATCATGAAGAGCTGTTCGTCCGCTTAGCGACAAACAATGACTTCGAAGACGTCCTTGAAATGTCTAAAGGTATCTATGATGGACGGGACTGTCTTCCAAAGCAGTTTCACAATTGGCTACAGGAACACAATAAGTTTTTGTTTGTTGGTGAATTGGAAGGAAAAATCATTGGTTTACAAATGATACAAATCATTGATGGTGGAAACACAGCCATTTTACAAGCCTTTCGAATCCATCCAATGTATCGTGGTAGAGGTTATAGTTACCTTTTAACATCGGCAACTTTAAAGGAAGTGCAAAGAAAACATCTACACTTGTCCAAAGTACGTTTTACAACAGAGCACAGCAATAAACGAATGCAAGCCTTCGCTACGAGGCTAGGCTACGATAAAATCATGGAAATGAACTTTGTCATGATTGAAATCAAGCAATCCTCTTTCAAGATCTTCACAGAAAAGAACAGCCAGCTAAAAGAATTACAAGAACTGAATAAAGATGTTGTAGTGGTATTGATGTTGAGTGGAAGAAACCTTGGCACAGTGATATCCAATAAGATGATAATCGTGGATTGGATTCCTTACCAAGTCATCCAGTCAAACATGGACTTGATCTTCAAAGAAGGGGATATAATATTGTCAGATGCGAGCGAGGAGGAAATAAAGCGAGGACAGATGCCAAATTTGTTCAGTCATGGAAGGATAATACATGCCGCCGATATGCAAGTTTGGCATTGTACTATCTATGCAGAGGAATATAGCTCATTCAAGGCCCATTTCATGCAGCAGATGATCCTTAGTGCTCGGAAATTACTATTTCCTATACATTTTGAGGTTTTCTTTCACCAAACTCAAAGTATCGACAAGATGAAAATAATACAAGAAGAATTTGGAAATAATATCGTAGCCATCGACGATTTATTTTTGTTTGAGAGCTCACTGGAATCCATAGTTAATGAGACGATGACAAAAAATAAAGGTTATCAAGAGGCTAGAGCATAAATATATTTAATATTTATGCTCCTTTGAAGTCATTCATCTCAATGAGGGTTTGTCACGTCTTGCGTGACATTTAAATTTTAATCCAACAAAAAAGAAAATATATATATATATATATATCTTCAGCGTTATTCAATAACGGACTAAAAAAATTGCAGAAAATTTCTTTTCTTTGGTACAACTATTTCACTACTTTGTGAGTGGGTGAAAATGCTCTTGGATAACCAAAATTTCATTTTGATATAAAAAAGCTTATTTGGTAGTGAGCAGTTGGATCGTGAAATAGATATAGTTATTTCATCAGATATGCTAGCAGTTTTAACTAGTTTTAAAAGGTAGTCTAGGTAAACAAGTAACTTAATACTCGTTAAAACGCGTTAGTAACGCAATCAAACCTGTCGTCCTACTAAAAAAGTAAGATAAAGGTTGTTCTCCACGGGAATGGGAAAACTCCTGCGCGAAATAAGTAAGCGGGATTAGCTTAGAGATTTGGCGAGTCTTGGAATGTTCATCATCGAGCTCTAGAATACTTGCAAAGGCAACCCAGTGAACGCTCCAAGAGCGTCTAGTTTAGATATGACATATCAAAAGACCATAATGTCATATGTGCAACCCTTCCAGATGACGTCATTACGAATACGACAAACATGTAGCAAGAATTCAACCAATAAGATGTCATCAGGAATATAATATCATCACTGTACGACGACAACTTGAATACGAATAGACCCCTTGCAGCACGTCGGAATGCAGCTCAAAACAATAGGTTCCAATTCTCAGGACATTAAATTCTTTTTTTTTTGCCCTCCAAATTGAGCTGCTCATGAGCAAGGGGTCTATAGAACCTGAATAGAAGTAATAGCTGGTTTAGACTGTAGCAAGCTTGATGTTCGGAAGCCAAAACGTGGCGTGCGATGTGAAAGTAAACATTCAATTAATTGTCATCATTACGGTACCTGAGCTTTTTGCAGTGGAGACATTCGACAACATAGCACAGCTACGCATTCACGGCATACGTCTTTGAACAGTTCTGATAAGATAGAAAGAACATAATACATTAACCTCAATGCCGCTCCTCTTCCCCGACAACAATCAACCAGCCTAAGACTACGACCATCAAATATTAAACCATTAGTCTCATGGGGGAGGGATCTGATGATACGAGTGATTAGTATGGGAGTATTGCAAGTAAAGATTACAAACCTTTGTGTCCATTAAAGACATGACTAAGACTACGACCATCAACTATCAATCCATAGATTTTATCTTCAGGCTTGTTTTGAACCCTACAAAACAAGAAATGATTATATCCACACTTTTAGTGACAAAAACATCAAACACTAGAACAACCTCTGGGCTGATCTAAGTCAGGGCACGGCTAACTCACAGATTGAACCCTGAAACAACCTCTGGGCTGATCTAAGTCAGGGCATGGCTAACTCACAGATTGAACCCTGAAACAACCTCTGGGTTGATCTAAGTCAGGGCATGGCTAACTCACAGATTGAACCCTGAAACAACCTCTGGGTTGATCTCAGTTAGGACACGGCTAACTCACAGATTGAACCCTGAAACAACTGCTAACTCATGGACAGAATTGGAATTTAGCATGTTAGGTTTTGTAGACGGGGAGGAAAACAGTAGAACCTGAAGAAAAAGACCTAACAAACTCTGCTACACCGCCCTTGACTCCTGGTTTATTGATCAACTAAGCCTACTTACTCGTTTTTGTAGAGTATCAATCGTTGTTCACATTCGTCTGGTGAGTTTTTCTTGACTAGGAACATCAGTTCCATTCCGTGCTGTAAAGAAATAATAGACGTGATGAAATGCTCAATATTGAACAACGTAACAACCAGATTCCATTCTTGTTGGGCACCCTGTGGTGCGCGATGGTCGATCCCACCTTTAACTGTCGCTTGCTGTTCAGTTTTCATTAAAATTCTTATGTAATTATGTCTCTTTACCTTGAAATGTCCGCATGAGTGACTGATATTCACTGCTGTCTCTTGCTTGTCTCCTGTTAGTACCCAGACCTACGTGCAAAGTATGGACATTAGTACCCAGTTTTTCCCATGAAGCAAAGCGCCAACTCAGACAATCAGCGCTAAAATCACCCACACCATACTAAGCACCATTCTTGTACCTAGCCCACTCTCCTACATACGGCTTGACACTCAAACTGAAGTGAAGGATTAAGGTGGCTAATAACGGCAAACCTGAAGTGTCAAAGTCCCTTTCTCGCACACACAATAGCCATCAAATTTCACTGTTTCGCGTCAACAATTTTGAGCGGGGAGGGGTGGGGGATTATACATTAAAAGATTTTTATAACTGAAGCTAAAAGGACTTACTTTGATTCCAGCTTCTCTCATGGCTTCTATCGTCTGTGGAACTCCTTCTTGCAGTCTATAATTTATTATCACATAATTTGTTACTTCAAAGGAAAATATCATAAACCGTATTTGGAATAATAGTTTTTCACATTAAAAAATAAATAAAAAAATGCTACCAAAAATCCAGTACGACTTTGTTTTCAACTGCAAGTTTACTTACTTGTCTTCTACTGCCGTGGCACCAAGCAAGTGTAAGTCTTTTTCTACTTCATCGTACACCATGGCCAACTATGGTAAACAAGGAATTTATTACGAGTATGTAACTAACTAACAGCGTACAGGGTAAGCAAATTAAATTAACCGAAATCGCCTTTGTGCTAAAGAAAGGAAATTTTTTTTCTTCAAATTTTTACAAATGGACTTCGCAAAATCAGGTAAAATCCGATCCAGTTACAATGAATTGTTGTTGTAGATAGAATTTCTTGATCATTACAGCTGCTCACCTGTTCATCTCTGTCGTTGATTGCCTGTTGGGCTTTAGTCAGCTGCAGAAAGAACAAACGTTAAGTTTGATTAGACTATGGTGTTTTACATATAAGTTACTTGCACCTTTTCCCATGAGATAAAAGGACAAAATAAATGACCGCCAAGTTGGTTGACATACGAAAAGAACCCAAGACTAAATCTTTCGTTTAAGTCAACCAACATTATGGATATCACTTCAAATTCACCCAAAGGATATACGTAGTGAAAGAAAGCCGACCCTAGCCATAATTCTTAGTTTTTTACGACATTATTACCTTGGCATCCGCATCCAGATATTCATCTTCGGTGAACTCTCGCTGGGCAATCGCGAGGGTGCGTAAGCCTTTCTGTAGCAAATGATTAAAACATAATCAATTATAAAACAGATAGTACACAAACAGTACCACGAATGCCATGGTAAGTAGCGTAGGGAAAGACTCATCTTACGGTGTCAATCCCACTTCACAATACCCCCCCCCCCCCACCCCCACCTCCACCCTCCACAATTCCCCCCTCCCCCAATTCTCAGCCACCCACATGAAGGAAAAACACTAGACGTAAAAACTAGTAAAGACTCTGTTTCCTAAAACTACTAACCAACCAACTCACCTCTGCGTATGCATCTACGTGATCCTGCGTGGTGTCTTGGGGACCACTTCGAAGACGATCAAGCACTGCTGTCTCTGCTCCCTTGGTCAGTAACAAATATTTACCTATAGAAATGTTCAGTCAACACATTATTGGAGGATTCATTTCTTTCTTTTTCTTTCATTTATTATTCCTTTCTTTCTTTTCAGTTCCTACCTTCAGAAGTCTTTACGATGACACTCATTCTTTTGCGTGTTGAATCAAACTCAAGTACGTGAAGAAGTGTATATCTGAGTGAGAAAAGCATAAAAAATATAAGGTCGCTTCCAACTACTACTGACCAACACAAGTACGCAGTTAAATGAAAGATTGGCAATTCATATTGATCATAGTGATGTTTTGAATCTACTGATGCAGCTTTACCTATGTATGCTTCCTTGTATTTCCAGTTCCATATCATCGCCGGTTTTTCCTCTGAAAACGATACCGAACCTACGAGAACCATCACAAAGAAAACTGTCAGTCACAACAATCTCCGCTGCAATACTCAACATTACAACTAAGAAGAAACGATACATCTGTAACCGGAGTTAAGATTACTTCCGGTGACGCGGCGCGCGTTTTCGGCGCGTTTTCCTTTTACATTGGGGCTGTGACGTTGTCCTAGTACCGCCTCGCCTCTCCTAACATACCTAGTCGGCTGACAGAGTAATGATTCAAAAGTCGGGACTAAACAAATGATATGAGAACTCAATACTAACCTCACTGCTGCTTCGACAAGTGCTTTTTCATCTGGTGAAGAAGCCTTAAATAAGATAAGTATCATCAGTACTACTGCACCAGATACTGTATGTATATATATATATATGCACCTGTGACGTCACAACTACAAGTCGAATCACGTGATAGTCGGACTACGTGACAAAGACGTTTCGTAAACCCTCCCTCAATCTTAGTCTCCCCTCCTCCTGGACACAGTAGAAAGGAATGAAACTTCGCTTTCAACATCAAAAGCAAATCATTATTTTAGATTTGATTACCTGATAATGGTACTTGTAAAATGACTGGGGATTCTTTTCAAGAGATGCTTGTACTGTATGACACAGGGATAGCGCGATGTAGAAGCCCATGACATCTTCCTGTAACCATGAAAAGAATAGGATGTGATCCTCCATAACTTCTAGGAAAAGACGTAAAATGTTTCAGTCAATAACTTACAGTGCAGTTTCGAACCCGAACTTGAGTGTCTTCACCATCAACAAACAGCTGCATGTCTTTTTCCTGGTAAAGTTGAAAAACAAGCATTAAAGACTGATAGCCGAGCAAAGAATGTATGGAAATAAGTAAAACATAAATAAATCATTGCAAACAGACAGAAGAAAGGATACACAGACAGACAGACAGACAGACAGACAGACAGATAGGACAGACAGACAGAAGGTAATAATATTCAGACAGACAGACACGCTTACCACATATAGTGTTCCATTAATAGAACACTCCTTGAACTGCATGTCATTCTCAGTTAAGGTGCCTGTCTTGTCAGTGAAGATGTACTCAATCTGCAGAACAGAAGAATAACAACGGTCAAAAATACCTCCTAAAATACTTAGACAATTAATCTCTTTCATCAAGACTTTCTCTCACCTGCCCCAACTCTTCATTCAAGTCTGATGTGTTGGCTATAGCAGGTTCATCTGTTTCCTGAAGAGAAACGTGAAACACACTAAACATCAAATACTTTGATTATGAGCAGTTTTAATTGTAAAAGCCAAATAAAGACATTTCAGATAATAAGCACACTTTTAGAATGCACAACAGGAGAGTCCACATGTTGTGAGAGCTTGACAACTTTATAGCAAGTTTCAATTTTCAAATTTTATGAATGTATAATTGTCATTACTTACAGAGTTATACATTTTTGCATCCCAGACAAAGAACAAAGCTCCTATGAACTTCTGTAATTCTGTCAAAGAAACAAGAAAAGTCTTAAACTACACTGTATCCCCTCATCATGTCAAGTGAGGCTGTCATCGCCAGTAGAACACATGACTGTCATATTTCAATATATCAGCTTACCTACTGTAACGTAGAGTGAAATAGGAATGACGTAATTGTAAAGAATTAGGAACACCAGAAACTCTTCAACAACTTTTTTGAACTGAAATAGAAAATAGAAAATTAGTGCAAAGTGACCAACAGGAATAGGAAAGTGGAAGTGAATGAAAATGTAGGATTGTTAAAGTCTGAAGGTAGTGCTGCTTACACTGCCAGAATCCAAAGATCCAACGTAGGGTGCTGAACCAGCTTTGGTACTCTGTTTCCAGTACTTGAGACCAGTACAAAGCATTGCTTGTAGGACTAATACAATAAGAAATACTACCAAGAACCAATTCATTGTCCTGTGGAAAAGATCAGAGTAATTCATGATTTATTTTTGGTTTATGGTTTATTATCATTGTATATCAATAAATCAATTATCATTACTGATCATCATTTCTAAACCATCATCATCACCAACACCATCATCATCACCATCACCATCACCATCATCACCATCACCACCACCATCACCATCATCACCATCATCACCATCATCACCATCACCACCACCATCATCACCATCATCACCATCACCATCATCACCACCATCATCATCACCATCACCATCACCATCATCACCATCATCACCATCATCATCACCATCATCACCATCACCACCATCATCATCACCATCATCATCATCATCATCATCATCATCATCATCATCATCATCACCATCATCACCATCATCATCATCATCATCACCATCACCATCATCACCATCATCACCATCATCACCATCATCACCACCATCACCATCATCATCATTGATCATCTCTACCATTTCAGACCAAATCTTAATGTAAAACAGCACTGACTTATCGCACACTTACTTTTCAACAGTAGAGAATTTATGTGGTGCCTCTTCTTGATTGAGTGCCATCTAAAAAAACAAGGAATATTATGTTATTGATAGATGTTTGTATGTGATACATGTTACAGACCCCTTGTACATGTAGCACGTTGGAATGTGGCTAAATTTTGAGGACAAAACATTAGGTTTCAAATTCTCAAGAGATTGAAATTCTTTTGGTTGTCCTCCAAATTGAGATGCTTTGATGTCGCGTGCCAGGATAGAGATTTAAGACACTGTACCTTTGTTTCTTTACCAGTGTAAACAGCAATACCTGTACAAAGAAACCATAAAATTATGAAGATATACTTGAATATTGTAATATGACAGAAAATTTTAAAACAGCATTCCTTTTTTTTTTTTTTTTTTGGCTACTATGAACTATTTGTACATAAGGGAATTGCGAGTAGAGGGATGGGTTTCAATCACTGAAAACCTGCAATTCAGCTGATGAACATTTGGCAGGAGACAAGAAATAATTTCATCTGAAACTCAGTAATGCTTACCATAGACATGGTCAGAGTTTTTAAGCCTAGCTCCTCTGAGTAGAAGATTTTGTGGACCTAATGATCTGAATCAGCAAATGAAACAAAGTTAGGGTGCATCAAATACTAGTTAACTAACTGGACTAACTAATGCATGGGATGGGAGTGTTTGGGATGGGATGGGATGGGATGGGATGGGATGGGATGGGATGGGATGGGATGGGATGGGATGGGATGGGATGGGATGGGATGGGATGGGATGGGATGGGAGGGTTTGGGATGGGATTCATGGGAATGAGATGGAATGAGATCAAGTGATAGGGGATAACATGATTGGAATGAATTTGGAAAAGTGGGATGGGTGGAAGGATTATGGGAGGGGAGTAAGATGATAGGATATAAGATGGGATACAATAGACATAAATGGGAATATAGGGAATAAATCTAGAATAGAATAGAATGAGATGAGTACAATTCATAGACTAAACTCACTTCACTTCAGGCTCTTGTCCATTATTAAGATTAATCATCATTCGACCAGAATAACTAAAAACACAAACAAATATCAACATTATGATGGCCTAGTTTGTCTTGGTGTAATGTTTTCTCATTTCAGACCATTCATCATTCCCAAGAGTATCATTTCTTTGTTTAATGGTTGTGCATACAGGGCTCAAAATAATGGCAGGTCAACAGGCAATGTCCGGCCAAATTTGGTACTTGACCGGTCAAATACAGTTTTGAATGGACATGTTGACCAAGCCAGTCATATTTGAAAAAAAAAAAAAAAAGTATCATACACCAGACATCTTGGCTGGCATATGACTGGCTGTTATTTTGAGCCCTGTGCATGAGAAGACACAATCATGAAAATCAATAAAAGAATTTTGTCTAGGGAATGACATTTAGTCTGAAATGGATAAATATTGCACTTGCAAACTGCACAGGATTAGCCTCAGTCTATTCATTGTAAATGTACAAAAATGCTGAACTTTAACTATATAAAAGTCAAATCAAATTAAATGTTAAATTTCAATTGAGGCTAAATCTTTGTAACGGTGCAGTATTGTGCCTTTTGTAAAGAAAAGCCAGCAGTATCTACAGAGTAGATGATAGATGTATACTGTAAGTAGCTAACTACTTTTAGTTCAATTACCCGTAAAGATCAACATGAGGGTGTTGACATTCTATGGTCGCTGACAGGTCATCAAGTTGTTGAGGAGTCCTCATGCTGGCTGTCGTTGATACTGAAGATCGCACCTAAAACAGTTGTACAATAAGTTAAGCCAAAGTATATTATAATAATGGATCATATAATCCAAAGAAACGCAGGGCAATTCCAAAGAACCTGGACCATGCTCTTCCTTTGATCAGTCTAGGGGATGTTTGATAAAATTACAGTGGAGTCCTGTCATCTCAAACCTCCTGAGGAACAAGGATAAGGTTCAAGATAATGGGGGTTCAAAATATCCAGGGTGAAATTGTAGTTATAATACAAGTGCACAGGACATGGCCTCAAGTTCAAGATAACTGGACAGTAGCAAAGCTGTCTATAGGCAGAAAGGCACTTGCCTACAGAAACAAACAAGCCATCCCCCCAGAAAGACCCCCCTAGATGGTTCCCTCATTTTGCTTTGTTGCTCATGCCCATACTAAAATGCCCTAAAATGGGACCTGAAAGTTCTTGATATCCAGTGTTTGAGACAACAGGACATCACTTTAGGGGTTTGCCCACTATACCTTGAGGTTAGTTTCTCCATCTAGATTTGCTGTAGTGATATGACATACTCCATCAGGGTCTTCAGATGACAGAACCACCAAGTCACAGGGGAATTCTTCATCATCCTTGATTCTGACTATATCACCAACCTTTATGATGAAAGAATATATGCTGATATGAGTATTAGAGTTTTTATGACATTATGAAGACTCATTAAAAAGAAACCAATATAAGAAAAAATAGATTAGATAATTAATAAAAAAGGGAAGGGAAGAGAAGGGAAGGGAAGAAGGGAAAGAATGGACAAGGAAAGGGAAGGTGAAGACAAGGGATAGGCAATGGAAAGAAAGGAAAAGGGAGGGGTGAGATAACAGAAGGTAAATATAATGGAAGAGAAAAGAAAGAAAAAGGGAAGGGAAGAGATTGAAAAAGGAAAGGTGATAAACTTATTAAGTTTTGCAGCAATAACAATGTAGGTTAGGTTGGGGGTATTTTATGGACTGCTTGTAATAAGATGGCAGCTATTAACCAACATACCCTTATATTCTGTGATTCTACTTCATCTATTTTTCCATTGATGACCACTTCACATGGTCTTTTATTTACTTCATTGTCTACTTTATGTCGCAGGTAATCTTCATATCCCTGGAAAACATAATGCATCATAAAAATACCTTATCGTTATGGTTCATAAGTGGATCTGAAGAGCTTGGGAAGAGGGAGGCTGTGATAGGAAAAGGAAAGAGGGGGACTCAAGGGAAGGAGAAGAGAGAGAAGTGGGAGGAGAAAAAAAAGGAAGAGAAGGAAAAATACAAGTGGGAATACAGTATGTTTGGAGTGCAGGACTGGGATGGGAAGTGAGAGGAAAATTGAGATAGAAGTGACAGGAAAAGAATATGAAAAGAAAGAAAAAGTGTGAAGAAAAGGAATAGGAAGAGATGGGAAAGGAGAAGAAATGAAGAAGTGGATAAAACGAAAGCAAGGACCAGCAGAAAAAAGAAAGAAGAGAAAAGGCATGGAGGGAGAAGTAAATCAAAAGGAGGAGTAAATCAGAGGGAGAAGGGGTCTAAATATTGTGTACATAGTAATAATAATAATAACTTTATTAATGCTCCCAAAGGGCTCTTCCGCAGTAATTTACAAAAACAAAGAAATGATAAAAGTCTATATATATATATGTATGTATGTATAATGATATAAAACTCTAAAACATAGTATAATTATAACAGGAAACGATAAATTCATTTAAAAACTGTATGAAAGTGACTCTTAGCTTTAGCTTTGAAACTGTGTAAACTCGTACACTCGGTAATTTCTTCAGGGAGGGTGTTCCAGCACTTCAACGCTCTATATATAAAAGAACGCTGGCCAGCAGCAGTACTAAACGCTGGGATATCTAATTTTTTCTTATTCCTAGTATTTTTCCCGTGAACATGAGCACGCGTCTTAAAGCGTGAACTGAGATACTTTGGGGCTATTCCCTTTAAACATTTAAAAGTTAGAATTGCATCATAAAACGCCAGCATGGCAGACACAGAGAGCCATCTAAGATCGTTCAATACAGGTGTTATATGATCGTATTTTCTAGTTCCTGTAACTATTCTGGCTGCAAAGTTCTGGATCTTCTGTAACTTCTGCACATTAGTTTTGCTAGTGTTAGCCCAAACAGTTGAAGAAGATGACATTAATATACTTTTATTAACATCCTTATACTAAGTTGGATTGCTGATATTACCTGCTTAATGGCAGTGACTGTAATGACAAACACAAGAGGTAGTATACTGGTGACTGGACTGACAGGACTGTCAATAATTAACTGAAATAATATGCAAACACACAGTTATTACACAAACAGTATTCTAGGTACCTTACATGTAAATCTCCCTTTATTGAACGTCATAATCATCATCAACTAAAGCCTGGTTCTCACTAGCAACACAAGTAGATGTGATAGACCCCTTGCAGCACATCAGAATGCAGCTCAATTTGGAGGGCAAAACAAAAGAATCTCAAACTCCTGAAAATTGGAAACTACAGTTTTGCCCTCCAAATAATTGAACTGCATTCTGATGTGCTGCAAGGGGTTGTTTGGGTTGAGCCTTTTTTTGTTTGACGGATGATGGCAAATGCCACTGGCATAGGGAGGGGATGGAGTAACATGCTCCCCTAAATTTTACCTTTTTATCCATAAATACATACCTGTACAGCACCAATACAAAGAAAATAAAAATTGGCTATCCTACGAAACTGTTCAAAAAGGTTCTTTGGCACAAAATTCCATAATGTATACTGAAATAAAATTGAATATGAAAAATATGAGCGTAACAGACTCGCACATTGTGATCAAGACTCTAGTTGAGTCGAAAGCTTGAAAAAAAGGTACGCTTCTCTTTGTTCTTCTCTTATCTACTCAGTGACTCTAAAGTTTAATCCATTCTAATTATTTTAACCTTTTTTACGATTAAAAATTCCAGACTTAGCTATTTGGTGGAGGGGGGCTTGGTGTGTGTGGGAGGGGGAGGGGGAGGGGGAGGGGGATTGGTGTGTGTGGGAGGGGGAGAGGGACTGGTGTGTGTGGGAGAGGGATTGGTGTGTGTGGGAGGCGGAGGGGGATTGGTATGTGTGGGAGGGGGAGGGGGAGGGGGAGGGGGAGGGGGATTGGTGTGTGTGGGAGGGGGACCGGGGGAGGGGGAGATGGAGATGGAGAGGGACTGACACTTTCTTGAAAACAAGTTCCACACCCCTACCCTCAAGAAGTCTCACAAAGAACACATGTACAGCTGTACAATATTTGCACATGCACTCCTCAGATTTACGCTTCCCTTGAAAACCCCAAACTCCTCTCTACAGCTGTTGTACATCAGTTGCTATAAATATTTTCTGCATAATTTACACAATGAAGATTTTAAAATCAAACTTTATCTATACAGAGTGACAGATATTTCTAACAATAATTTACCTTGGATGTTACAATTTTATTATCTGCATGATGTTTCTGTTTGATTTCTACATCAGGGTCGTTACTAGGGTAACGATTATGTGCATACACAGAACGCCATTCATCCTCATGTTGGTTACTTCGACCCAGAAGATTCTGCAATTAATGAATATTAATATATTAGCTTCTATATATATACTAGCGATAGCGTCATGCAGTGAATTTAATCAAATATTTCATAAAAGCTTTCGAAACAGTCCAAACTTCCTGTACCTAGTGGATAAAAACATATTAATTAATCATATCTGGAATGAATACCCTTTTATTCAAAAATAAAAAGTTCCTTAATGGTACATGTAGTGGTGACCAATTCACTGTATAATGAATATATTTCAGGATGATAGCTGTCATGAGACAGCTGAAATATCAATGACACTGTCTAGTGGAAACTGTAAAACCACAAAAAAAATTTGTTTTTATTACCAAGTCTCAATAGTTCTAACTGTTATGAAATCAATATAGCTTGTTGTCTTATAATTCGTATTTCTATTTCTAATTTCATCTCTTATATGATCCTAGTGTTCACATCATGTACCAAAACAAAACTATTAGCAGTAAGGTTATTACTAATGCATTGTATTTTATATAAAATAATTATACAAAATATCCTAGTGATATTTGTTATGATAAAAACAGCTTGAAATATTACCTATTTTTCCTTATCATCAAGGAAAATATACACAATAGTTATAACACTTTTAATGCATAAACTAAAAGAATCAAATTCATGTAAGTATACTTGAATATTTGATATAAATTTTAAGTGCGTTGAAAAAATTTTGTCACCTCGATCAGTCATATCACACATCATTTCGAATACTTTATATATATCATTTGATCTACAGCAATGTATTTCAGTCATAGGACCGACTGCCACCTAGACTTTTGATCAAATGTGCAATCTAACTCCATAAAAAAGGACATGTTATAACCAATTAAGTTGGTTGCTTTATGACTTTTTTGGATCAGAAATAGTATAAGGATTTAAGAAATAACAATTTTCCATTCTAGATGCTGTGATCTAAACATGTGGGATGCTGAGAAAACAATAAAGAAGCATACATATAGGGAGAATCACATTAACAACAAAAGAGCTCAAAGTAATATCTAGTGATCATCAGACAATGTCTGGCCAGAATTGGAACTTGTCCAGTCAAACCTTTACCTTGCCTGTCATTTTGAACAGCAACGTTCAGCCAGAAACAAATACCATCAAGCTAAGACTATCTCGGCCAGTGATCATGACTGGTGACTGACTGGGTGTTATTTTAAGCACTATTAAAAGACCTCATACAATATTGGTCGCTCATAATTTGCATAAAGAAAAAGCTGAATCAAATATTTTTGAAATACTTTGGATTGAGAAAATTTGAAAAAATTGAAAAAAAAATTTGAAAACATTTTGGATCTTCATATGAAACACCATCAGTGAATTAGTAACAGTGCAGAGTTTCAAAGAATAACGATAATTGTTTGCAGTGTTATAAGCATTTAAATTTGTCAAAAACATGAAAACAAGGCTAATTGGGCCATGGCTGTTTTTCACACATAAATCCCTCTAATCCTGAAACATCCCTAGTATTTATGCTAGAATTTTGCTTAAATTTTGCTTTCAAATGCTGGCAGTTATGACTTTAGGAGTAGATCAGCTCCTGAGTGGAAAACAATACTAGTATAGTAATACTCATTTATGGGTTTTGTATATACTGTAAGGTCTATATAACAAGCGTATATTTTTTTGCATCATAGTGTAAATTCAGAGTGCGTGGAAATAGGAATGACATGACAATTTTAGATACTCTTATCTAAAACAGCTTTCCGACCAATAATCAATCATTAAGAGTAGGCATTAAAACTTAGTCATTAAAAAAAATTCAAATTTTTCCTGGGAAATATTAGAGTGAATGAAAGAAAAGATGTTGAGAAAATCCTTCAAAAATGGTAGTGTTCAGCTGTTTATAGAAAAAAAAAGTTAATGATGTGGTTTGTTAGAGGAAGTCACTCCCTGCCGAGAAAACACTGTTTGCTTAACACAAAATTGAAATGCAAGGACTAGATATCAGACGATGTCATTAAATATAAATAAACTGAAAGATAGATCAATTGTGTCTAGTCAAATAAGAATTTTGTTGGAAAAATATTAATAATTCCACCAGATATCAGTAGCTTAAATTTTGTTTATATTCTTTCAGCTATAAATTATAATTGTTGACTTTAATGACAAAAAAAGAAAATAAATATATATATAAAAAACAAACAGAAAAACTGAATTAAATTTTTCTTGAAGTTATTTAGTTTTCTATATAATAGAAATTTAAGTTTTTTATTGCAGATTTCAAATTAAATTAATTTTGTACATTTTATTTTGCATAAGTATACGTAGTGTGAAAGTGTATATTCTATGCAATTGTAGAAAAAAACCTCCATAACACAGAAGATTAAAACATGAGGAGATCCTTCTGCTAAACCCAAGTACAACACTTTCAGATGTTACGCATGTTTCCTTAAGAACCAAGAGCTCTTCTCTCCTAATCTATTATTGTTTGACACTTCAGTTAAAGAAACAAATCTTAAAAACACATGCACAAAATCTCATAGAGATTAAAGAAAGAAAATATAGCTTGTGAAGCAGAATAAATCTCTTGTTGTCATTTATCATACATGTATGCGCCATAAAAACAATCAATTGATGTTTTTTGTTGACATTGGAACAATCTAACAGAGTATCTGTTCTTGCATGTAGTTTATTTTCACTTGTACTTTGAAATACCTTTAATTCATTTCCACTTGGAAATGACATTTTGTGCAAAAAATACATGTACGGTACTTATGATGAGAGAATTTTCAAAGTAAGTGGGTAAATATATAACTTATAGTTTATTTACTCAAATGGCTTCCAGTTTGTTGAAAGCCATTTTTCACTTCCATTCTATTCCATTCTGTACTTAAAAAAATGCATGCAAAATATTATAACTCATGAAAAGTCTTTATAGAGTATTTTGTTCTAAGAGATTTATATTTTGTGCATGCAATGAAGCAGGAATATCATGATAATTAAAATAAATAATTATTGCCCTGGGGCTTAAGTTTATCATAAGAATATACACAATCATTGGCCAGTAATGATGAGCATTGTATTCATTCTTTTGAGCCTTCTTAACAGCTATGGAAACAGACTAACAAACAAAAAATATTAATTTCAAACTCATCTCAAAAAAAAAAATGTTACAATAATGCTTGATGGAGCTTGAGGTACAAATAACTCGTACATGATATGAAAAAAAAATGAAGTTTAATGTCAATATTGGAAAAAAAAAGGAATAGTTCTTGCATATCAATTCAAAGAGCTTCACTAAAATTTATGGAACTAAAAAAAATTAAGAAGATTTGTAAAATATGTGTACAATTTTTTTTACATTTTGGGATTTAGTTATTCACTGACAATAACTTGATACCACTTCTGTCCACTATAAATTCAAGTGATAAAAAATGAGTTAAAAAATCATTTGAAGATTTGTAGCTTAGGTAACATAATTGCCATGGGACCTGTATTTTAATATACTTGAGGATTCATGATCTTGAGAGGCTAGACAAAGTTACGAGACTGAAGGATAGTGAACTTAATATTTTATAGAAATATCAAGCAAAATAATGTTGGAGTTTGATGAATCATATATTAAACAGCAATAAGCAAGAAGAAAAAGAAAATATATTTCTCGAAAGTTAAAAACGCTAAATAAAGCAAATTTATTTTTTATTCTCAGGGTTTATAGGATACCCATTTAAAACACGCTTTATCTTAATTTTTATATGACATTTATTCAAACTGAATTGATCAAGCATATTTTGGATTAGCCAAGCCGTTGTACAATCACATGTTGTGCATTGATTAACAGATTGACAGACCACAGGTTGACAAAAATTAATCTTAATCTAAATTATAATTAAAACTTATCAGGGTTTTGGCTAGCTGTGAAAGTATTTTTGCTTCCACACAAATAGTTCACAAATTTAACATTAATGGAAATTATCAAACATTGAATAAAAGGTCCATTTCTATGGCTACACTAGCTGCTGCTAATGCTAACTACTAACTACTTATACTGCTGTTTCTACTAGTCAGAGTGATTCTACTTGAATGAGAAAAAAAGTTGTGACTAATAGCCAAAGTAAAACAAAAGAAAACAATGGAATGAGTGATTGTACTATAATTTATGCTTTATATTCCTATTTTTTCATGGGCTGAGTAAAACTACTCTGCTGCTGCTACCATTGTTACTGCTGCTGCTCCTACTACTACTTCTTGCTGCTGCTGCTACTGCTACTGCTACTACTGCTATTGCTACTACTACTGCTGCTGCTGCTACTACTACTACTACTACTACTATTCCTACTGCTGCTGCTACTGTACATACTGCTACTACTGCTACTACTGCTGCTACTGCAGTAACTACATGCAACTAAATATTCTACTACTATATATTGGTACTACTACTACTAACTTGTAAGTAAGAATTTGAAATAAAATTTCAACAGCAACATGACAATTACCTATTAAACCCTAAAATACATTTTCTGCCCAATACCAGGGAGTAAAGACAGAAAGAATGAAAATCAAAAGTTTTAATAATCAGGGAGAAGTAGGCAAAAGAAGCCAAAGGAGAAAACCTCACAAGGAAATTTAGTTTCTTTTAAACATTATTATTTAATACATATATCTTTCTATGAATCTGAATGGAAACCTAAAGGGTGTAAACTCAACTTAGTCTGAACACTTGAGACAGTTTTTAACACCTTGATAGAAAGAAAAGTGTATTCAATTTGGCAGCAAAATTGGACTGGAATGTTTATCAAATGGGACATCGCTGATAGATATCACTGTTGCTGTATCATATTTTTATCATTTAAAAAAGGAACAAAAATGATGGTCCTTGACCATGAAAGAAGGCTTGTGCATCTAAGACATATTATACAACCAAATCAATGACTTTGTATATACCTTGTTACTTTGCCAACCCTTATAGAATACTACCTGCATGCTTATGTCATGCAGTTTATGACAACCTTATCTAATTCAATAACCCAGCAGTTAATCCTAATAGGTGACAATCCATTACAAGAGTTATAGTAAGCTTTAAATTTAATGTTGAAAGCGACTTTAGTCTCTGAGTCAGTACTCAAGTGAGGTGTTGTATATGTATCCTACTGGATTGCTATTCTAGCCTATTCATCTATATAAATATATGACCAGGTGTCAACAGATTATATATGTGAATCATAGATACTGACAAACTTAATAATACGAACATGACAGGAAAGGATACCTAATTGAAATAAAGATTTTTGAAACTGTTACAAATTTAAGGTATACAGAAAATTAAATGGAAGAGATAGAATGTTATGAATTTCAAAAAATTTTATGAATTTAATTTTGCAATCCGCTTGATGTTTCTTATTTTAAGCAATATTAATTTAGTTTCATAAATTTTTTATTGCTGTAAGACAGGAGAAAAAATCATAGGAGAGAGGACGAAAAAACAAGTGCAAAAATATGTGAAATTTCTGAAATGAATGAATGAGAACTTCAAAAATTAGAAGAAAATATATATATATTTTGGGTCGCATGACATCATTTTGAATATGTTTTGCTCAGTTAAATACACAGATCTAAATTAATAATTGGTATAGCCTTGGATACACGTTTGTCCCTTACAATCAGCATCCTTTATTTTCACATAACCACAAATAGAATTTTCTGGAACAAAAAGGGAGACAACTATTTTTTTCGGAATCCGTTTCTCTTTTACGTGTCAATAAAGCGGCGAATCTACCGTTATCATAATCCAAAAGATTTATTTAAGAGACAAATAATGATAAAAGCCTCTAGTTATAATAAGATACCAAAAAAAATTAAAGTTCCGGTGTTAAGAATTTTGTAGGAACCTGTAATTAAGAAACAAAAAGTTTCCTCGAGCTTTAGAAAGATGAAATGAATATATTAAATATTTTCAATAGCCATAGTGATGAATTCAAAACATAGAAATGCGAGAAGAGGAGATTGTAGAATTATTATTTCACAGTTTCTGTAAACTGAAAGATTTCAAGCCTTTATTTCCGGATAATTTGGAGTCCAATAGATAAAGTTATGCCGAAGTTTCAGCTGGTATCGAGATTAAAAATTACAATAAAACTTGAAGTATTGAAAAAAACTGAAGAAAAATATTGAAGTGAATGGTTTGTCTTTGAGTTAAGTCGGAAGGCATGAAGACATACGTACCCTTTCTTTCAAACAAAGTAAGCTTTCTACATAGAAAACGGCCTTAAACTCGACAATATCGAAAAAGTGAATCTTGAGGTTTATCAGATACGAGAAAGTTTGTGCTTAAAGTGGCTTGTATTGTTGATAATATTCACGATAATTTGAACTTAGATAAGTTTACTGAATGACAAGCTATAGGATCTCATAGACACGATTTATTGTAGTAGACAGGCCAGGAATATTAAGCCTAAATGATTTAGTTTTTGTTTCTATAGTAGTTTCTGATGTTGTAGCGATAATAGGCGAGTTCCGGGTGAGTAAAAATGAATTCACAGCAACATTCAACTTACAGAAAACATTCTCAATTTTACTCACCAACACACGGTCTTTCAGCCCGCCAAAAGGCATTTTAGCTCCCTTGAAGCGTATTGAATTCCTCCGCGTTTGATTTTTGGTTAAATAGGTGTATAAATCATGGTATTTCTGGGGGTATTTTCACCTGTCTTTCCCCTTGCCGTGCGAGTATTTATCAAGGACAGTAATATCTTTCTGTCAGTACCTCCCTCCCCACAGGAACATCCAGGTACCTTATATACTGGTACACGCATCAAGCTGATTTGAATAAAGGACCTTTATGTACCGAATCAAAATCCCTAAAAAAAACTCTTTTGAATTTTTTTTATTTATTTGCTAAAGATTTTGAACTCATTCCGTTTCAATTGAATTTGAAGATAATTTTTCTTAATATAATAAGCGGCAGAATAAAATTTTCATTCTTTGAAATCGTGAACTAGAATGAAAATTGTGTTGACGAAGCATTCAACCGTGAAAAGAAAGAATGTTCTTTAGATCTATGAATTAAATATGAGAACATTTCAGCTGAAAAAGCTTT
The DNA here is from genome assembly GCA_023349425.1 of Anthopleura sola. Classification (NCBI taxonomy): domain Eukaryota; kingdom Metazoa; phylum Cnidaria; class Anthozoa; order Actiniaria; family Actiniidae; genus Anthopleura; species Anthopleura sola. The sequence continues at coordinate 8,846,567 of JALHLI010000002.1, forward strand.
TTTTAGCTTGTAATGTTTAACTTTGTTTAGCTTACCCTCCCCTCCCATTGTGAAAAAGAGTTGACAAAATTTCCTCTCTACTACCCCCTGGAGAAATAATGCAACAAAGCCAGGTTGCTTTTTCGAAATTCAAGATGGCGTCCGGCAGACAAGACATTGCTCTGCATGTCTGGCTACAAAATAAACTTTCTAGCGATGATCCCTGGTCAGGATCAAATCTACGCTCCTTACTAAGTCAAGATGTATTGAGGAACATCCCTGAATGCTTTCATCGGCTCGAGCCTCAAGTAAAGATTAAACTTTTGATGGCTTTTCTTCATCTTCCTCGACGAGTTTTGGAAGAAACCAGTGCTGACTTGTGTGAGACGTTAGAAATAGGATCCCAAGATGAAGATGAGTGGGTTCGTGTTATTTGTGAAATCCTTAAATATTACCCAACATCGGGGATGCTGAATGTACATTTGGAACAAGCTAGCCCTGTATTTGCTGAAGTCACTCAACAGCTGAAGCAGAGTTGTAAGTTCCTAGTAATTCATTCATTAGACCTTTTGAGTATGATGTATAATGGTGCTAAATGAATGAAAAATAGCTAGTAAACGGGTTGATTCGCATCACTCTGGTATACAGATTAATTATGAGCTAGTTCATGTAAGTATAGCTGTGTTGTGACTACGATAATGACAAGAAAACAAAAGAAATAGTTAGGTTAGGTAGCCATTTCAGTGTTACGGCACATCATAGAGCATCATAAATGTAGCTACTGTACGCATTGTGATTGGATGAATTACTGGAAGACAATGGGAAGCCATTTCATTGTTGCGACACATCATTAGAGCAGTTTTTACTACATATGAGTGGCAAATTTATAGTCATACTGTAGCCATGCCCTATCTTAGCATAGCTGTAACTATGCATTGTGATAAGGTGAATAATTACTGGAAGACGATAATGTGAAGCCATTGTGATGTTGCATGGCACATCATAGAGTGGTTTTCATATGAGTAGAAAATGATACGGAAAATTTATAGTCGAGCTGTAGCCGTACTTATCATATAGCCGTAACTATGCATTTTGATTGAATGAATTACTGGAAGACAATGGGAAGCCATTTCAATGGCATGTACTGTATAGTTTTGTATATATGTTGTAATGCAGGCACCAGACTACAATGTAGTTGAGGAGACTGTCTCCCTTCTTATCCACCAGCCCCCAGCAGGCCAGACAAATGCTATTTAATTAAGGAATAAAAAACAGTTTTCCGTGTATTATACTCTGATAAAGACACGCGGGATGTGGAGAGAACACGAGAGAAGCGTAGGAAACCACGACGCGACGCGTATATTGCTTTTATAAAATAACTAGCGCTCAAATGCTTTTAAGAAGCAGAGAGAGAAAAAAAATAGCGCGAGCATGTATTATACTCTCATAAAACATGGCTTTTTGACCAATCAGAGCGTGCGTAATATCAAAGTTATTTTACAATGAGCTATACACCACCTCTGATAAAACATGTTTTTTTTTCTTATTCTGTTCAGTGGCTGCAGCAGAAAATGGTTCAAGTCTTCTGCCACTAGAGTGTACATACCTCAATAAGATGGCTCTTCACTCTGCAGTGGGTCAACAACCTTCATTACCAAAACACTTCACTTTGAGGAGAAAACCCAAATCAGCTGCTCTCAGAGCTGAACTCATCCAGAAAGGTATTGCATGTGCTTATTGAAATGTATAAATAATTATTTAAAATATAATGTAAACTTGTGCTGATTGGCTGGATAAAATATTTGAGATATAATGCACATGCCGATTGGCTGGCTACCACATTTATTTTAGAGGACAGCCACGCAAAATGCTTCAAAAATATTTTATAAAAGCACCAGCACTTAAAAGACGGCTGCTTATATCTCTGTACTGTGATGGAAACACTCTGGTATAGTGGCACTACAGCACATTGCATTGTCATGGAATGGTATAGACCCTATTTGAATATAGCATCTATGACGTCTAACAAGGAGTCCTAGAATGTCCCGGATGTTATGAGTGCTAATGATTGTGTTTTTAAATCTGGGGCATTCTAGTCCCAGATGCTGCTAGAGGAAATCATTAGGTTTCAACCATAATTATTGAAAAAGGATCTATTGAAGACACAAAAATGTGTCAACAGTTTGTAGATTTTGATAATTACTGTTTGCAGCTAGTGAAGCTCTTTCTACTCAGAAGAAAAGTGTTGCTGCTGGAAGTGCTTCTCACAAACTCCAGTCACCTGCAAAGAAGTTTGAACCACCTTGTAAGTAGAACAAAATGTAAATGCAACCATCGTTCCCGATCTTGAGGGGCTCTTCTGTAAGTTTTCTTCATACACACAGGATTGCCATGTTATATATAATAATAATAATAATAATAATAATAATAATAATAATAAGAGAGATTTATATAACGCCTTATATACAATACTCTAAGGCGCTATATATCTACTACACATAACGTTCTTGATGACTACAATTTATGCTAATTTTTATGGAGGGAGAAAAGTCCCACCAGCACTATCACTACATTCTATATTTACAACATACAACACTCAACTCATACATGTTGATTTTTATGTAGGGAGGAAAACTTTAGAACCTGGAGAAAATCCTTTGTGGCAAGGGAGAGAATAACACATTATATAATTGAACTCAACTCACATTTACAGCTCAGTCAAAAATTAAACCACAGCAATGAGATACTGTGGTGTGCAGTTTAAAGCCATTTAATGATCATTATCAGCCAATACTTTGCAGTTAGATGGCCAATACTTCACCATCAAGTGTTCTTTTAGCAATCAATGAACAGCTGTATATTTAATGGAAGTTTGGCATACATTAACATATCACAAAATACCATACGTCTAAAAGAAATTTTATTCCAATTAGCACGCGTAAATACACGGCCCATCAACCGACCAAGAATCTCTACTGGCACTCCACCATCAAGAAGCATCATTTCAGCTGCTACTCTTAAACAACATGGCAGAACAAAGGTTAGTTTTAATTGACAATCATATTCCTAACCACCATCTGTACTGTTAGAACACATCTTACTTGGAAAACTCATAGTATAAACATTCCCTTCTGTGCCCAGAATTTTTATTGGCTGTGCAATTCCATATTTGTGAGAATGCCATGTGATTTTATAGTCATAGAATATTAGAGTTACCATAATCATTAATTGGTCATTTCTATATTGCCTAAGGAATTCAGTATTGGTTTATATTTTTCTAACAAATGATCACAAAATGTTTTAGTTGCTGGATATAAATGAGCAGCCAATCGGGGGAGGAAGAGAAGTCAAGAGAAGAAAGAAGCTGGCAGGTACGTTAGTAAAGATAAAAGGACCTTTTGTTAATTGCTGCTCAACGTTGTTGCATTGTAATTTGCAGCATAAAAATGCTCATTTTTCCACTCCATGAAGTGACAATATGTACATTTGCTCTGCAACATGTTTCACAACACCATAACTCAGTTATATCTCTAAAATTTCATTAAGTAGAACAAGTTTCATGTTTATTACTCTTAATGATATTACAGAAGCCGAGCAAGCTGAGGAAGCAAAACAGAAAAAGGCAACAGAAGCAGCAAAACCACAAGAACCTGCTACTCCAGAGTATGCTGCAGGGTTGCAGCCTCTCGCACCTCAGACAAAGGTATGAAAACATTTTTTTACAGGCTGAAGATTGAGCTAGTTTTGTCATGTCTAAACTGCCAGTAGTTGAAGCTGCAAGAAGACACATGAAAACGGATACAACTCAAACAAAGAATGTGCCAACCAGAGATTTATTAGCTGCTGAAACAAAAAGATCTTTTGTTTTATGGTTGGCAAATTTGAATGAGAAAACATTCCTGACATCAATGTTTGTAAAAAGTAAACATTGTTATTCTAACTATATCACCATGTTTTTCTTTGCAGGCAACTCCAACACCAGGTACACCTTCCACAACCACAACAAGTGTTACTCCTACTCCATCATATGCCGTAATATCCAACAGGGGTGTGGCAACAAACCCTACACCCCCTGCAACCTCATCAAATGCTACCACTGACACCTCTAAACTTAGTGAAAGCACTTTGGATCTTAAGAGAGAACTGGAAGTAAGTAGAACCTATTAGTAGAGTCTTAACTTCACAAGGGTGGGTAGCAAACAAGTATAACAAAAAGTTGTCCATATGCAAAAAGCTTTGTCCATGAGTGAAAAATTATCAAAAATCAAAGGTAGTTGTAGTGCTTTTCAAGACACCTCCAGAAGTTTTACACCCATTTTCAAAATAACGTGACTTGTGTTGACAACACTTGACAAGCATTTGTTGTTCTGACTGCTGTAAAACCAAATTGCAAACAATTTGTTTTCAATCAACAAGCCAAATTGAACTCAAATTCTGAATACTTTGTATGTTCAGGGAAAAAAGTTAAGTTTGATACATTTTGGGGTTTAGAGAGTTCGGATTTCCAAATACCAACCATTACTTATTTGATTGATATCAGTTAAAACTCTAGATGATTAATATTAGCACAGGTTGCGTTATTTTGTAAATAGGTGCAAGGCCTTTTGATTACTGACCATCATCATTGGTCTGAATTAGTAGTGTTTGCAAAGGGAACATGTTATATTTTATGTCAGGCTCGTACTTTTTTCGTTTTTTTTTTTTTGGATGATGAGTTAATCTCTGAATTTTTTTTCAATTCCCAGACTGCAGTAGAGCAGCAACGACAGCTGATGAGGGAAAGACAACAACAAAAACTGTCTGCAGCCATGACAATGTCTAGCACACCAGCCTCAACTATCACCCCAACCAACCCCACAGCACCAGCTGCACCTTCGACATCCTCACTGAACAACATGCCATCAGCAGCTCAAGCACCAGCGATTCCAACTCCTTCAAATGCTGCACCATCAACATCACTTCAGCAACAACAACAACAGCAACAAATTTATCAACAACAGCAACAGCAGAATAAGAGGCAGCTTACTCTCTCTGTATGTTCAGATCATTTTGCCATTTTTTTTTTCACATTATTTTCTTGTACACTTATTAACATTCCTGAAATAATTTTATTTGAATTCTCTGACAATGCTTATATATTTTTCTCCTTTTTCAGCGTGAACAAATGCTTGCAGCTCATGAGATGTTCAGAAATGCTAATAGAGTCAGTCGAGCAGAGAAGGCTCTTATCTTAGGTTTCATGGCTGGTGCACGAGGTAACTTCATAATTCTCTTTTAAACCTAATTTGTAGGGTTGCATAATAGTAGTAGATGCTGTCAAATTTGAAAATTCTGAGGACTGACAAAATTGGACAGGATGAAAAATTGAAAATAAGTTGTAAAACATAATTACCAGACAGCACAGATAGGAACGAGTCTTTGAATCTTTGATAATTTTCTTCAAACTACATGTAATAAGAATCATTCCCTCCTGTTTTTCCAGACAAACCTTTCCCTAACCAAGGTCCAATCATCACCATCAAATTAAGTGAGAACACAGAGAATGTCCAGGGGCCCGATGGCAGCCAACAAACTCTACTTGTGGAGATGCTTTTTGAAATGAACTACGACACTGGGCACTGGAGAAGGCTCAAGAGAACTAGAGTGGTGTCCAAACAGACCTCTGGACAACCACGGCCTGCAAGCTGATGCAGGAACATTGCAAGTGTGTGTGTGTGAAGTAAAGGGAAATGAGAAGAAAAAAGAAAAGGAACTGCAAAGTGGGAAACCGCATGAGGGGCCAAGAACAGTTTTTCAACAAAATGCTGTCAGAACAGCCCTGACCAACCAGGTGATCCTCCTGAAGGTTAAGAGTATAGGGAGTAAAGGGAAATGGAAAGAAAATGGGTTCAAAGAAAATTCTAGACATCTCAGCTATCAGTAAATTGCTTGCTAAGTGCTGATAAAGTGCAGTGAAAAAGAATGTTATTGTAAGTTTGAACTTGTCATAAAATTGCTTTAGCCTCTGTAAGAAGCACCGAGAATCAAATATATTTATCTATGACTATTATAATAGAAGTAAGAAAAATGGCAAAAATATATAAATAAAAATACATTATAGAAATTTTTTGTGGCTTTGTATTTATAGACTCCTTTTAGCAGTAGGTCCCTCTGCAGCCCAATATGATGATGACGATCATTTCGTATGCTGAGTTTTTCATATTTATAACAACATTGGCAGATCCTCGTTTTAGCTATTAGATTAATACACCTTAGCCAGCGATATCTGCCCTCGTTTTGATGTGTATCTGCACCAGACGCGGCGCATAGCTCAGAGTTATAAATAAAATGTACAGACCCTTTTCACGTGACGTCAAAGCAGCTCTATTTGGTGGACAAAGCAAAAGAATTTCAATCTCTTGAGAATTGGAACCTATTGTTTTGTCCCCGAAATTGAGCTGCATTCCGACGTGCTGCAAGAGGTCATTCCAGTCTCTACAGATGAACGAACGAGAAGATCCGACCATTGATTTCATTTTGATTAGTTTTTGAAGCAGTGAAATGTAATTAAAGTTTTACGGTTGACTAAGTAGGCTGAATACAACAGAACCCTAACAACTCTAGATATGTGCTAGAAACATATTGGTTTCTTTGCTTTTGTTATTCTTAGGAAAATAATTCCGTCAGAAAGAAAACAAACAAAATGGTTCAGGTCACGAATATAAATTTGCTTCATTTTCTTCCATCACGAAGACCTAAGAAGAGGTATATTATGTAATGAGGATTGCAGAAAGAAATCCAAGATAGGTGAGGTATGAAAACCGTGTTAGGAATGAAATAATGTAATGAAACTACTCAAAACTACTAGAACGCATCATGCGATGGATTGGTTGGACATGACGTCAGAGGACGCGTCTCCTATGAATGACAATCAGATGAGCTACATCGGTCTTGCAAGCTCCTCCCGCAGTAACGAAGGTATTGTTTTCAAGTGCTGTCTCATAAACAAGCGTCTTGGCAAGACTAACTTGTACTTAGTACTGTTGACCTGCAGAATTCAAGCTCATCCACGGCCACCTAGAACCACTTAAGGAATATTACATCTGCAGCAAAAGAGCCTCATAAAATTCCTGTAGGTATAAAAGATATAGCACTTGAAATCTAGTCGGGAAAGAGTTAGGATTGCGTTGCAGCTTGACACATGAAAGGTCACTCAATGCATTGCATGTGAAGCATAAAATAGCCATCATATTATTTTCTATTCAGCGCCTCTTGGACACCAAAAGATACAGCGATATAAGAAAAAATTGCACATATTTTGTTTGACTCTTCGTATTACAATTATCGTTGTTGCGTGCAAGGGGTGATATCATGTATTTATAGCCGGGCCATCAATGATAGATTAACTACTGCCTAACAGTTCACTCGTTAAATATTCCTAGATCATGTCGTACGAAGGTTACACTACGTTCAAGGTTGAGATCAAAGAAGGCGTCGCTTGGGTGACATTTGACTTTCCACCAGTCAACGTGCAGGGGAAACCAATGCTGGATGACCTGAACCGCCTGGCAGAAGCTCTAGAGCCAGATCGTTCTGTAAAAGCCGTAGTATTTCAGTCAGCCCATCCCGACATCTTTGTTTGTCACGCTGATATCGATATGTTGTGTGAAATACCTGTAGTGGAACGAAGCATGTCGGAGCCAATATTGTACTTGCAGCAAGTGTTGCAGAGGATAAGTTCTCTCCCTCAAGCTACCATCGCCAAGGTCGAGGGAATGGCGAGAGGTGGTGGTCACGAGTTTATGCTGGCTTGTGATATGCGTTTCGCAGCTCGAGGGAAAGCAGTGTTCATGCAAATGGAGGTAGGGATGGGCATTGTGCCATGCGGGGGCGGTACTCAGCGCCTGGCTCGTCAGGTTGGTATGGGACGTGCAATGGAGATTATTCTCGGGGCTCATGACTTCGATGCTGACCTTGCCGAGAAATATGGCTCTATCAACCGTGCCCTCGATCCTGAAGAAATAGGACCGTTCGTAGAAGAGCTTGCTAACCGTATTGCTAAATTCTCTGCCGGATCTATAACCGCATGTAAGAAGTGCGTTATCTCCGCAGTTGATACTTCAATAGAAGAGGGTCTCAAAGTCGAGGCATACCAGCTTGGACAAGCCATGTCCCAGACCCCTGCTGCTAAGAGGTTTGCCTTCGGTAAGGAAAAGGGTATCCAGGATGACCTGGAGACACAAAAGAACTGGGATAAGGGAGTCATGGATATCCAAGCTATCCAGTAAGTGTGAAACACGGACAACGAAGAGGAACCACAGCCAGCCCAAACACTGTATTTTTGAACCGAAAAAAAATGTAAAAAATAATAAATAAATAAAAAAAACTAAATCAAATTGTAGTCATATGTTATTTTACTACATTCTCCATTTCATCGGTTCACTGGTCATACAGAAAGCAATTATAGACAAATTTTGCCGCTGCTATTTGCACATGGGGGGGGGGGGGAGGGAGGGAGGGGGGAGGGATGTAACTTATTTAAGTATGAGTGGGAAACAGTTATGCTTCTGACTTATACATTACATGCTATGACATGCCTTATATAACACTGGCTTATTATAAGAATATGGTTAACGTATGAGTAGGAAACATACAGTGCTGATTTATAGCATGTACACTGCACGCTACGAAAACCGATCGAAAACTAAAACCTTATTTCGACTTTCGGCGTATACACCTAATTGCAAAAACGTTGTCATACAACATTTGAACATTTGCAGTTTCAAGATTAGGAATAAATTAAAAGTACAAAAGAAAGAGTTCTGCTTCAATGATCTTCTTTTGTACTTTTAATTTATTCCTAATCCACTAAACTACAAATGCTCAAATGTTGTATGACAACGTTCTTGCAAGTAGGTGTATATACATTATAGTTTTTCTTTTTCATTTATTTTAATGAATTTGTATAGATCCCTTGCAGCAAGTCGGAATGCAGCTCAATTTGGAGGACAAAACAACTCATAGGTTCCAATTCTCAGAAGATTGAAATTCTTTTGTTTTGTCCTCCAAATTGAGCTGCTTTGACGCGGTCACGTGAAAGGGGTCTATATCATTCAAAAATACACAGTCCACGTTAATTAGCATTTTACTCTTGGGATTAATATCTTGCGCAAAACATTTTATAAAAAAACCTAAGGTTCGGACGTGCTGAATTAACGGTTTAATTCTGAACTAACAGCTTGCAATTTGGTGTCAGACGCAATATTTTTTAGGAAGACTCTAAATTACAAGAGGGTGCTTCAACAAAGTGCTTTAAAATCAAATCTAGAGCTCAGTCTGAGCGTGTTACGAGCTTAAATACCTGTTCAACATTGATTATGAATCATTAAACGGCTTATAGTAATTACACAAGACCAAGTTCAAGATATGCTAAGAGGGTATTTATCATGGTTTGATGGTCTGTCATCGTACGCCCTAGGCGTCGTGAATCTAATAAATTTTTTTATTCCTACAAACACGTACTCGTGGAGAAATGAGTTAATGGGTTTTTAACTTCTGCCATTCTCTCACGTACTTCAGAACTCATTGGTGACTCATTAAATCAAGGGTTCACCTATTAAAGTATTTGAATAAAAGTTTTCGCAGCCGAAAGCTAACAAGCAACAAGCTAAGACCACCTGCAAACGTTGCTTTAGTAAGCTGAAGATTCGGGACATCACTTACAGCGCGGCGCTCAAAAGTATGACCACATATGAGCCACGGCCGAGTCATTCGAAACAAAACCAGTTCGGAAATTAATGTCAAAAGAACGATTAGAACAGCTCTGGAGTTCCAGAATTTATTTTAGTTTTGCCTGATAAAGTTACTATCTGTAAAGGATCGAAACAGTTGCAGCCTACAATTACAAAAAGACTAAAATAATCGCGTCTAAATAATGAATAAGGAGTAAAATACAGATGTTCTTAGCCGTCTTGTGTTTTTAATTGTAATTTCAGCCGCGACAACCTTTTTTGAAATAGTTGTATATCCATAGCACACTGGTAGTGCACTCGTCTCTCACCTCTAGCCTCTCGGGTTCGATAGACCCCTTGCACGTGACGTCAAAGCCGTTCAATTTGGAAGATAAAACAAAAGAATTTCAATCTCCTGAGAATTAGAAGCCTATTGTTTTGTTGGGTCTTGATTCAAGGGTTTTTCTCCGGGTTCTCCGGTTTTCCTCCCTCCGCAAAACCTAACACGCTAAATTACACAGCGTAATTTCCAAAGCTAAAGTGGAGGTGGAATTCTCAATATCGTGTATTAAAACCACAGGGAGCCCAATTTAGATAAAAGTAAAAGGTGAAAATAAAATCGGGAAAAAAATCGCGTTTAATTTTTTATTTTTTTTTTATTCCAGGTCAAGATAATGTCCTCTATAATACATAAGAGTAAAAAATCAGTAAAAAATGCACTAGAACATTAAGTAAAAGCGATTTTTTCCGATCTTATTTTCACCTTTTACTTTTATCTAAATTGGGCTCCCTGTGGTTAAAACATAGCCTTTTGATTCTATTTCATTTTCTTAAGTCAGCCTCTGATTTCTCATCGCGCAGAATGGCCTTTGTTTAAAGGACACTTTGAGTTTCTTGGAATTAATTAATCTGGTTAATCCATACCGATCATTTTATTTTAAAAATGATAAATGCGGCCCGATTGTTCTTCTAGATAATAATCAGGATAATAATAATAAAGATAATAATAATAAAGTTTATTTCTATAGCGCTCATCTCCAAAACATGTCCAAGGCGCTTTACAAAAAATTACATAAGATATTTAAAAATTTACAAAACTTGAAATATACAAAAAATGGTCCGTTTTATGAATAAAAATGTAATATTAAATGTAGTATTATTCTGAAGTGAAATATAAAAAAGAATCTAAATGTATTTCTTATTGTTAAGATAAAAAGCAAATAAATATGTTTTAAGCTTATTTTTAAAACTAACGACTAACTTCTAGACCTATTGTAAGTAAGGGTGCGCTTTTAGTGACAGGTCCAAGATGGGATTTTATTACAACATACGGACTGAAGAAAAAAAAATTTTAAAGTTAGAACTTATAACCTTGATGACTGTTTTTCATATGTAAGGGTTGAAAAAACATTTTAGATGTTATTCATATATATATATATATATCTTAATTAAAAGTGTTCTCTTATTTGTGTTAGTCTTCTTCTAGAAAATTTGTTTTAGCAAAAACAGCTGGTAAAACAGAGCCGGATTGTTAGAGTAAATTAATCATTGACGCAATGGTATCTTGTTCCGCACTTCTTTATCTATGAGGCTGCATTTTCGACCGATTTTGACATTAGGCAGATTCTAACATTTGTCCGCTACTTCCTTGTGCTTAAAGTCAACTTTTCTCGTAAAATGAGAGAACGGAAGGCAGGGGAAAGTAAATAGGAAGAGAATAGGATGGAAGGGAGGAGATAAAAGAGATGAAAGGTAAAAGAAAAGGGAACATCTGTCTGTATTCCTTGTGCTTAAAGTCACTTTTATGGAAGGCAAGGGGAACTAAAAAGGAAGGGAAAAGAATGGAAGGGACGAGAGACAAAAGGGATGGAAGAGAAAAGAAAAAAGGCAACATCTGTCTATCATTCTTGTGGTTAAAGTCACCTATTCTCGTGAAATGCAGAGAATGGAAGGCATAGGGGAGTGAAAAGTGAAAAGGAAGGGTACAGGATGGAAGGGACGAAAGACAAAAGGGATGGAAGTAAAAAAACAAACGAAAAACTATTAAGATAGCAGGACTAAAGGGTAGGGATGAAGAACGGAAAGCAAAGGAACGGGAAAAGATAAAGAAAAGGAAAGAAGACGAAATCTCATTGAATAAAACTGCCTTAATTAGTTTGTCTCAAAATAGAAATCAAAAGAAAACTAATCATTCCAAAATAATAGCAATGGTTATCTTAATGTCCGCAATTAAATGTGATATAAATGCGAGTATTATTTTATCCAAAATATTCATTACCAATCTTATGGGAAAATAAACTTATTTCAAAATGACATAACGTGCAATTCATCCCCTCCTATATTTCCTGTTTTTGATGAGTTCTGAAAGACTATACAATATGCTGGAAGGGTCTTTTAAGAGATAGTTAATATAACTCTTCCGCTATCAGTTTTAGATCTTATCGTTACTGCAATTTAAATATCTAAAGGTGTATTCAAGTGGCATCCAAACTGTTTGGTAATATTAAAGTCATAACTGGCGCAGAAGCCCTGAAGCATGAATAATATTATGGAGCTACACACGAGCTTTCTATCTTTTTTTTGTTAAAAATTTCTCATTTTTCTTGCCGTCCATGCTTCCTCTCAGTTTCTTCACATCCTCTCTTTTTTCATTTTTCTCATTATCTTTCCTTTCTCAGTTTTCATTTTTTCCACATTTTGAAGCCTCTTTTTATTTCTCTTATATCTCTGTCAGTTTTCCCATTCATTCCCAATTCTTCCTTTATCTTGAGGCTCTCTTTTCTTCCATTTTTATTTCAATTCATCTCATTCTGATACTTTCAGGTTCCAACTTTCTCTTCCAATCTTTCTTCTCCTTATTTTTATGTCCCCTTCCATTTCCTTTATTTTCTTCCATTTCTGTATTACATTTTCCATTCACTATCCAGTTTACCTCTACATATATCAATCCCTTCCCTTTCAGTTGATCATGACTATCCTATTTTTAAAAAAAATCATAAATCTGTCTCGCCAACACAAACAAAAATCTTATCCCGAAGACATATTAATTATTTCTAATTATCTTAAACATTAAACACTCACCCACCACGTAAACAGAATCCTTCAATTTTAATTTCTAACAACAAACGAGCATGTTCTAATTATACTATAAATAACTAGCTCAACATTCATAAACGCAAAGATGTCGGGCTTTTTTCAGCCCATTTTGGCAGCGTTCGAAGTAATTATCGATTACCTGTAATGACGAATTTGGATTTTTTTTATGATTGCCAATAACTTCCTCAGAGCGTCTCAGCGCCAAGGGCTTACTCTGACTATATTTACAAATGAATAGTGTTTACTGAACGGCTTTTATTTTTTCAATAGCCAGTGAAAGAAAAACCTAGATATTGCCTTGATTATCGTCTATTAACTTAAACCTTCAACTCCGGGAGATAACAAGAAAATTGATTGATTATACGTCGACTTTTGCGCTCTGATCTGTCATTCGATTATCGAAATGATAAGAAAGTTAAAGTTTTCCACTTCAAAGTGCGGTTTTTGAAGTCGATATCAGAAGCTACTAAATAATATACGTAGTGACCTACTTGTAGAGCACCCCAAAGCTTTAGATCTTAGATACGCTTTATATTCACTAAGCTACCATTTCAAGGAGCAAAACGACCATGCGAGGTGAGACGCCAGGTAACTATGCATGAAATCTAACGATTGAGTTATTATACTAATACATCTGAGCTAATCCCTTTCCTGATGTTTTGGGATGGACAGTGTACATTAGAAACACCCTAATCTTTTTTAGACTCAGGTTTTTAAAATGCGCAAATCAAACAATTTCCGCGTACTTAGGGGCGCTTTTTGTTGGCAGGTTCAATCTATACTTCGCAATTTTTTTTCTTCTTTTTTCTTGATTTTTCTTGTGCAATGTTTCTTTTTTGAAGAGGATGTTAAGACTAAACCTGCGCCGAGTTGTACTGCTCATATGGATGGTACTGACTACGTGCATGTCTTATTAATATTAGCCATTTTAAGCCTATTTTAAGCCTATAGCGCTTGATGTATTTAAAGCGTACTTATTTCCCTAGGTACCGCTAGTGGTGTGCCAGACATGTGAGAAAAATAGATCCAAGATAGGAGATATAGAAGAGAATAGCACAAAATAGTAGTCAATGTAGTAGGAAAAACATCAAAACCAAACATCATTTTTATCTCTGGGATGATCAAAGTCAGGGCATGGCTAACTCACAGATCGAGCCCTGAAACAATCTCTGGGCTGATAAAAGTCAGGGCATGGCTAACTCACAGATCGAGCCCTGAAACAACCTCTGGGCTGATCAAAGTCAGGGCATGGCTAACTCACAGATCGAGCCCTGAAACAATCTCTGGGCTGATAAAAGTCAGGGCATGGCTAACTCACAGATCGAGCCCTGAAACAACCTCTGGGCTGATCAAAGTCAGGGCATGGCTAACTCACAGATCGAGCCCTGAAACAATCTCTGGGCTGATCTAAGTTAGGGCACAGCTAACTCACAGATCGAGCCCTGAAACAACCTCTGGGCCGGCAAACTCTACTCAGTCTGAGGTGTTCGCGGCCAGTGTACTCTACCACAGACACCCCGATTCCCTAAGGGTATAATTACGCCAACGTTTAGCTACCAAAAGCCTAGCATTTCGATGGGGGATTGATAAAAGGAAGCCAGGGTTTTCTAAAAGTGACAACATTTCAAAGTCAAGGAAAGATGCCCAAAGGAGCCGAAGGGGAGGGGGGGGGGGATGGGAGGGGGTTTGCATATATGGATTGCATAACCGTGTGAAACAGAATCTAATAGACAGATAGCACACTAAACATAATGAACCAAAATATCCGCTGTCACAGTTAAAAATACTGGAGCATTTCACAGACTTTTTGCATTGAACCGCAATAACAATACTAGGTACAGCAGACTACCCAATACTAATGATTGACTTGCCTTCATACAAAACGACTTTTTTCTCGAAAATGAATCCTACTTTCTGTGGCATAAAATGACGCAAGTAATGTTTTGAAAATTCTAGAAGACTGAGACATCGTAGATGAATAAGATCAGAAGTAACACACGTAACCTAGCAACCAACTGACAGCTGAAGCTAACCGTGAATGTGGTTCGAAGAGCATGTCGTCAGTGTTGAATAATTCCATTGTTTCTCAAGTGCACTTAGGAGAAAAATAAAGATCCACATCCCAGGCAATCTTGAAGAGCAATGATTTCTTGAATCGAAAGCTGAAATTGGGAACGAAATCTGAAGATATATATTCGAACGACAAGCTGAAAGAAGCCGCCATGAAAATTGTCAGCGTTTTAGCCGTTCTCGTATACTTCCAGTTTTCAAGTTTACCATTCTCAGGTAAGTCAAGGAGAACAAGTTTAGTTCCGAGTCAAACAAACAAGTCATTCACTTTTACTGATCATTAACCGTTCAAGAAACTATATCACTCATAGGAAATGCTTGTCAAAGTATTCTAGTTCAGAAAACACATTTGAAGGAATATTATTTCGATTTGTTAAGAAGTTTCTTTGACTTCGGTTTCTTGTTCTGGTGAGTTCTTCAATTATTAAAGACATTCTTACGTCTACCATTCCTTCTAAGATGCGAATACATCACTTCATCAAAGGTATTTTTACATCCAATTTTATTTATGAACTTTTTTCAAAATTAGTTTTATAGATTTTGGATTTTCTACGTGGGGATATGATATTTCTGTGGCATAATTTGATTGTCGACATGCTTTACTTTCTAATACTAAATGTGATCACAAGAATTTGAAAATTAACATAGGTTTTCGCCGGAATTCCAGAAAATTAACATCTGCTTTACATTAGAGGAGAGAGTATTACTTTGTGAAGGAATTTCAGACGACATCAGCGAAATACTTTTCGCAAAGGCTAAAGAATCGTTAATTTTGAAGATGACAAACAAAAAGTTCCAAGCTTCAAAGCTTCAATTGTCATTGTCGCGGAGGGGTTTCCATTGCAGTCGTTTCAGCTGCAGAACAAATGGAAAGTGAAGCTTGACTATCAAGCTATGAATCTAATATGTAGAGCAGTCATTCAGAACTGAAACTCTTTGCTGGGCTTTGTATGTGGGCACTGCACAACTATGGTACCAATAATGACTTGGTGAAGTGCTATAGAGGGTATAGAATAATAAATAAACTGGCTTTGCTGGGCTTTGCATGTGGGAACTGCACAACTATGGTATCAATAACTGAATGACTTGGTGAAGTGCTATAGAGGGTATAGAATAATAAATAAACTGGCTTTGCTGGGCTTTGTATGTGGGCACTGCACAACTATGGTATCAATAATGACTTGGTGAAGTGCTATAGAGGGTAGAATAGTGAAGAAACTGGCTTTGCTGGGCTTTGTATGTGGGCACTGTACAACTATGGTATCAATAACTGAATGACTTGGTGAAGTGCTATAGAGGGTAGAATAGTGAAGAAACTGTCTTTGCTGGACCTTGCATCTAAGCAACTATGATATCAATAAATACCCCAGCGGCTTGGCAATGAAGGATAAGATCTTCAGTACTTCGTTTGCGTGTTTCTGTTTTGAAAGGGGAAGATACTCGTCGTACCTTTTAGTGTGTTCAAACGAAAAACGAATCTAAGATGCGTTAAAGTCAGCGGTATTTCAGTGGTACCATTTAGGGGTGAAACTTGCGATACGATTCTCACAACTACAAGTACAGAAGAGATTTTCGGGTATCTTTTAGGGGTTTTCAAAAGTTCTGATGAGCATTCCCAGCCTCTGATCTTTTTTTATATAATGTATCAACCGACTCCCATAGAGAATAGCGTGACCAAAACCTATCACTCAATATCTACCATTCAAATCGAGTCAAGACAGATAATTCCCTTGGAAACTCTCTTTGAAACACAGGTAGAAGCATATCATAATTTTTACAGTCTTCTTGTTAAAACTAGTCTTAAAACAATCATATTTCTATGTCAAGAAAGTTGAAAAAATGCTATTAAAAAAAAAGAAGTTTTGAACTCAACAGTCTAGTTGTTATTTTAGCATTCAGCATTCTGAGTCGATGACAAAATCATATTTTTTTGTAGGACATCAGATTTAAGTATTCGAATTTTGAGTTAACAAACTCGTAGAAATATGGATATTTGAAATGTTGATATTTTGAATTTTCAAGAGATTTTAAGAGAGTTACAAACGCTTAGATGTAACTATTGGCTTCCTTAATGAAGTAACATCAAAATAAAGATTGTTTTTGTTTTCTTGTGAAGTTTCGCCTGATGGAGATCTTTTTAATGAATGTTTTGGCTTCAACGTAGACGTCTCTTCCCACGCTATAACTGATGTTTTCTTTCGATAAAAACTTCAGAATTCAGTCGGTCCCATTTAACAAAATCGCCGTAAATAATTCATCGTTTTATCAACTTTCAACTATTTTTATTTATTTTTCTCTTTCATATGCAAAAATAGTCATGTTTTGAAATCTTAAAAATAGCTAAAAAAATTCTAGAAATCCTTGAATTATAATTAGGATTAGGCAATTTCTTGTTTCATAAATCGTATAGTTTATGTTTTTAAGTAGTAAAAAGGTTTTTGAGGTTTCATATTTTAGTTTAAACTGTTGGTGGAAGAAAGGCAAGAATTCAGAAAAACAATTTTTGTATTTCATTATGACGTCACATCAAAATAGTCTATTGTTTCAACGCTAAGGATCATGGTCGTGAGAGGGGGACAAAACAGCAACAACACAAAGAAAATTGATATAAAATACGTTTTATAGAACGAAGAAAAGCGTTAACAGCCATCAAATGCAGTAAATATTGTTTAGTAAACATCGATACACCTTATATTTGGCAAACCAGACTCTTTGACATTAAAGTGCACATGACCTTTTTTTCAATGCCTTCAATACTGATTGCACAGGACTTAAATAGTTCAATGCTAAATTATTTCTTGATTTGAGTGTTGCGTCTTTAAGGTATGAAGGTTTATATTTCCAATATGTTAATGACTGTGAACGTCTAGTAAGGCTTCATTAAATATACAAAATTGATCTGGTTCACACAAACAGTATTTAAAAAGCATCCTTATTTTACTCGTGGTTTACACAAAATATATCATAAATTTGTTTTCTCAAAATGGCCAGGGTTTAGTATTACTAGTTACAACAAATACTCTAAAATACCTTAGTAGACGCCACAGTCATTAACATATTGGACGTCTTAAAGACGCATCACTCAAATCAAGAAATAATTTAGCATTCGACTATTTACTTCATGTAGAATCAATATTGAAGGCATTGGAAAACAAGGTTATGTGCACTTTAAACTTTTTTAGCAAAGGAAATTTTGTTCAAATTTCTATTGTTCTGGAAGATTCTGTCCCCCTTATAAACAAGCCGTGACGTGCCATAATGAAATAGGGCAATTGAACATTTTTTTCTCCAGAATCAATAAGAACCTGCCCTGAAGAATGGAAGGCGATCAACAATTCCTGTATCCAAGTGTCGAATATAACCGTGTCTAAGCAAGACGCACAAGGCAAATGCAACAGCATGGAAAGAAGTAAACTCGTCAGTATCAGGAACCGACACATAGATGACCAGATCGTGGAAATACTTAAAAATGTCACTAATGGTTCATATGCGGAGGTAAGATTGAATACTAAAGTAAAAGCTTTAAAAACGTAAAAACGAAACAAAATGGTCCAAAGGAAATGAAAAGAGTTCAAAAAATGTCGAGAAGCTGAAATTTACGATTAAAAAACAAAACAATTCCGACTCAGACAACTTCGGATTTTTCGAAGTAGAAATAAAATCTTCTTTACTGTTAAACAACTAAAAAAATATATCTGTAAGTGTAATACTTAATTACAAGGATTTTATTTTGTAAACTACTTTGCGGCAATCAATAGACTTATTTCGGATACCACATTCCCTAAGTTCCAATTAAAAACAAAAACTTTGACGGAAACTAGAAAAAGAAAGATACAATAGTCCCCTTCACAGTTCCCTGTGCCATCTTGAAAAGTAGTCGTGCCTTTGCATTGAAGCGAGATGTGGACGGTGAGCTTGCAATGATAGAGACAGAAACACTATTGACTTGAAAACATTTGGCACTAGAATGTTAGCAACGGAAAACCAAATATTTCAAAATTTGTTAAATATTTTAGACCAGTATTTTGATATTTTTATTTCAATTAAAATTATGTTTCATTTTTTCTTCGCAGTTCTATATTGGGCTGTCTATAAAAAAGTCGGACAAACTATTTAGGTGGACAGATGGGACATCTTACAATTATTCCAACTGGAGATATCCCAATATAACCAACGTGACCTTCCCATCGGGTTTGAACGTTTTGTGCGGGTTTTATGGCGCTGATTTGAAGTGGTTGCTCAAAGACTGCGACACGAAGAGAAGGTTTATTTGTCAGAGGAGTTTCCCTTCTTGGACTACTCCAGGTAAAGAGATGATGCACATGATGATCAATATAGGTGATGCTACCACGACGATTATGATGATGATCATGATGAAGGAAGCGTAATTTGATAAAGAGGTTGATGATGATGATGATGATGATGATGATGATGATGATGATGATGATGATGATGATGATGATGATGATGATGATGATGATTAGGATGATGATGACGATGAATAATGATGGTGATGAACATTTTGATGATGATGATGATTTTGTTGACAATGGTAGTGATGGTCGTGATGATAATGGTTTGTGAAAATTTTGATGATGATGATGATGATGATGGTGGTGGTGATGATTTTGATGATGATGATGGTGGTGGTGGTGATGATTTTGATGATGATGGTGGTAGTGATGATGATTTTGATGATGATGATAATTGTGTTAACTAGTGATGATGTAATGATATTGATGATGATTTTGATGATGACGATGATGGTGGTGGTGGTGGTGCTGAAGCCAAAGCAATGTTAGTTTAAGGGCCGGCTAGAAGCTCGAATTTCATGTCGATTTACCAATATACATTGGAACAACAGCAACATGCAAAGAACACCAAACGAACAACAACAAAGCTAACTACCCGACAAAAAACTGATTTCAACTTTTCTCCTTCTTCAAGGTCCATCTGCCAATAACAGTCAGTCATTGACAACTCCTTCTGCTCCTACTTCAAGTATGTTTAACTCTTACTGTAAAAATAGACGTTTATTGGGTCAGTTATACCCAAAATATGACAAGAAAAAAATCCCAAAGCATTATAACCTGACGGTTATCTAAATGAAAACATGAAAAGCAACAAAAAACAAAACTGACAAAAACACAGCAAAAAAACAAGAACTAGAAAATTACGAGAACAAGAAAGGAATACAAGTCTTTAAATTTGCTAAAATAAAATATTGTTTTCATGCTCCTTCGTTTTCTTGACAGGGTCGAATGGCAGTGTGAGTTCAAATGCTTCGGGTTCAGTTAACGGTAAGAACGAAAATCGAGGCTGTTTCTCGACTTTCTCTCATACATTACTTAATTTGACTCTGAAATGTCAAACATTTCAAGCCTCTCTAAGCTTAGGATCCTACTACTCAAGTCAGTGCTAAATCATAGGCAAATAAAAAGGCAAAAAAATTAGGAAAAATAAATAGAAAAGAGTATGATGCAAAAACCTTTGGGAAAACCAAGGTAAAACATATATATGGCGCTATATAAATGTAGAATATTATTATTATTATTATTAATATTATTATTATTATTATTATTATTATTATTATAATTATTATTATTATTATTATTATTATTATTATTATTATTATTATTATTATTATTATTATAATAAAGAAGTAAAAACGGTGATAACAACACATGAACTGAGTGCAAACTAGGCTTGTGTTAGACAACTAACTGTTGTTCTTGATATCTTGTAGGTACACCAACTGCAGCACCATTAAACGCAACCAGACCAACAACGAATAGAACAGGACCCATGCATAAAACAACTACTACACCTCAATCACCTAAATCAACGACTAATCCAACAACTTCAGGTGAGCTAAGCAAGTCAGTAGCACCGTATCATAATATGGGTATGGCTCGTGTTCTAAAAAAAGGCTTTTTTTTGGCAATGACATCATCAGTGTTATTGTCATGATTCTAGTATCTTAATTACGAGTAAACTCAACGGCCTTGAGTCGAATATGAAGTTACTCAGTCTAGATCATATAATCACTGGAATCATCAGTGTTATTGTCATGATTCTAGTATCTTGATTACCAGTAAACTCAACGGCCTTGAGTCGAATATGAAGTTACTCAGTCTAGATCATATAATCACTGGAATCATCAGTGTTATTGTCATGATTCTAGTATCTTGATTACGAGTAAACTCAACGGTCTTGAGTCGAATATGAAGTTACTCAAGATCATATAATCACTGGAATCATCAGTGTTATTGTCATGATTCTAGTATCTTGATTACGAGTAAACTCAACGGCCTTGAGTCGAATATGAAGTTACTCAAGATCATATAATCACTGGAATCATCAGTGTTATTGTCATGATTCTAGTATCTTAATTACGAGTAAACTCAACGACCTTGAGTCGAATAGGAAGTTACTCTAGATCATATAATCACTGGAATCATCAGTGTTATTGTCATGATTCTAGTATCTTAATTACGAGTAAACTCGACGGCCTTGAGTCGAATATGAAGTTACTCAGTCTAGATCATATAATCACTGGAATCATCAGTGTTATTGTCATGATTCTAGTATCTTAATTACGAGTAAACTCAACGGCCTTGAGTTGAATATGAAGTTACTCAGTCGAGATCATATAATCACTGGAATCATCAGTGTTATTGTCATGATTCTAGTATCTTGATTACGAGTAAACTCAACGGCCTTGAGTCGAATATGAAGTTACTCAAGATCATATAATCACTGGAATCATCAGTGTTATTGTCATGATTCTAGTATCTTGATTATTACGAGTAAACTCAACGGCCTTGAGTCGAATATAAAGTTACTCACTCAAGATCATATAATCATATACGCGAGCGGCGTGTCTGTGAAGCAGTCTAGAGTGACCATTTCTTTTAAATTTTTAGGGAACTTGTCCCGTGAAATCAAGCCAAATATGGTAAGACGTTTTACTTGATTTAACTTGAGATTTTATGACGTTCCTTGAGCGCATTCGAAATAATAACTGAGTGAACACATGACGAGTTATTGCGCACAATATGCGTTCAGAAACAACTATTGTTCAGTCATTTGTTTAAAACAGTGCTTGTTTTTACGAGGATTGCACAACGAACTAACAAACCAGTGGCTCTCGTTCCATGATCGAATTGGAAATTAGAAGTTTGTTTAATAATAATAATGTGTCATATTATAAAATGTTAAATATATACTACAAACTTTGAATATGGCACTTAAAAGCAGATTTAAAACTATTCACAGAGCTTATTGATTTCAAACTGTCTGGTAACTTATTCCATAGAGTGACTGCTCTATATGAAAACGTGCACGTGCGCTGGCCTGCAGCTGATCGATATTTTGGTATTTCTAACATGCACAACATGCAATATATGAAAAATGATTGTTTTGCAGGCCATTAAAGATATTTTAAAATTAGTGGAAATGATAGAAAAAGAAGGCAAGGAACGTATCGATGAGATAAAAAAGAATGGTAGTATCACTGAACCGAAGATCGTCCCATTAAGGAACATTAAAGACTTAGGTTAGTATATATTGATGAGAGAATATTTAGAATTCTTTGCTCGCTACGAAAAAGCTTGTTTAGTGGTCTGAAAAATTTGTGCGCGCGCGTGGCCAAATCGCCTCTAAATTGGCGGGAAAATTATTCGACGAATTCAAACAAAGAAATAATCTCGTACGTAAAAAACAACAACAAACAAACAAGAAAACAGAGAAATTTTTGTACTTTTTACAACAATGTTGTTGGAAAAACCTGGTTGAAATTAATTTTGAGAGGCAAACTATGAAAAACAAAGTATGTTAAATATCTGAAATATTTTTTTCAGTGGCTGAGGTAGCAGTTGTTCCTACCAACGGGAGCTCTTCGCTGACATTCCCATCAGGCAGCGTTGTTGGAAACATTAAGCTCCCTAACTCTGTATTTAATCTAGCCAAGAACTACGAAAATAATTCTGGTATGTGAACTAAATCTTAAAATGAAAATGCTAACTCATTACGATTAATTCTAGAACTGCAGAGTGTTATTTCAATTATTTAATAATAATTTTTTTTTATAGATGCGGTTGGAATCACGTCAGTATTTTTATCAGGTCTTGGGAAAACAAATGGGTAAGTTAGTTTTCTATCGCTTACCTTTGAGGCGCGCTGTATTTTTCTTATTTTTAAAAGCGTTTATTCATCTCTCTGTTCCTTGTGTCGTCTATCCTGCTTCCCTGTTCTTTCCTTCTTGAAACGTCTTTGATGTTGAACTAGAAGTGAAGTGAGGTGAAAATTACCAAAGATTTTTTTACATAACTGGCTGGGATAACGTTTTCCTTCCTTCCTTCCATTCATCCATCCACCCACCCATCCACCCATCCATCCATCCATCCATCCATCCATCCATCCATCCATCCATCCATCCATCCATCCATCCATCCATCCATCCATCCATCCATCCATCCATCCATCCATCCATCCATCCATCCATCCATCCATCCATCCATCCATCCATCCATCCATCCATCCATCCATCCATCCATCCATCCATCCATCCATCCATCCATCCATCCATCCATCCATCCATCCATCCATCCATCCATCCATCCATCCATCCATCCATCCATCCATCCATCCATTACCAAGTATATTACCAGGCTTGATAACCCCTTTAAAAACAGGTCTTAAACTGCAATACAGATCATGTTTTTTTGATCATCTATTTTAAAACAAATTTTTCACGATTTTTTTGTTGTTATCAGCGTCCTTAATTCTGGAGTAATCTCTACCAAGGTTGACGTTCCTCCTGGAGCAATGGACAACCTAAAGGACCCTGTGATTATATCTCTACCACACGGAAAGGTACCTCGGGCCTTGCGCACTAGTATACTTATATCTAATACCACTTAGTCTAAACCTAATTATGGTCTATCAAAAATCATGCGCTCTGATTGGCTGAGCAACCAGTGGTTTATTAGTGATAGACCACTAGTAGCGAAAAGTGTCGATTTTGAAAACCAAAACAATGGTGGCAACATGAATCGCGCTTTCAAAATTGTTTGTATCCATATCCACCATATAGCGCAATGTTCTACAGTCACTTTAGCAACATGAGGTGAAGTGCACATCACCATAGTAACATAAAACTGAAGTAAAGGATGCTTTCTTTTCTAGGAATTGCCACCTGATAAGAATTCAAGCTGTCAATTCATCGACGTCAGGTAATCAACAATACATAAACATCCTCGCTGCTACAGGTCGCTATCAATAGACGTCACTTCCGGTTTCTAGTGGAATTTTCACTAACTGAATGAGGGGCAGTGATTTATGAGATTAATTCAGCTGATTTACACCAACCAATTGCTTGAATGATACATATTATCTCTTGTTCAACGTTTTTTCAGTACATCAAACTGGTCCAGAACAGGATGTTATGTCAACAGTTCCAACTCCACCTTCACCGTTTGCCATTGTTTTCATCTAACAAGCTTTGCTATTCTCTTGGATGTTCATGACACGCATAAAGACGTAAGTACATCACGCCCGATATAAATATCTTCATTAGAAGCCTTCGTGTCAGTGCTAGAGTCAATCTAGAAAAATTCTTAGAGCACCATATTTGAATAAAATAAAATAAATAAATCAGTGAGAATTAACAGTGGAATCCACCGAGTGGCTCTTCCTCCACTGCATTCCAATTGGAATTTAGAAGTTGATTTTTGAGGAGGGAGGAAAAACCGGAGAACCCGGAAAAACCCTCGAAGCACAGCAGAGAACCAACCAACAACTCTACTCACATACGACACCGAGTCCAGCGGGGCTAGGACTGGGGTAGCCTTGGTGAGAGACAAGCGCTCTCGCAGCTACGCCACCTGCGGCTGTGCTTTAGTTAGAGCAATTTCAAAGTCTGCCTCAAGGACTGCAATCCCAATGATTTTTACTAACATGCCATACAGGATAAAAATTATCTCCCAAGAGAAGACGGCACACAAGCCCTAGTGGGTCATTCTTTACGTCCTTAGTGACATCATAGCCGCCATGTTGGATGAAATGGACAAGAGTATCCCATCCTCCAACATGGAGTTTCTATTCAGTTTTGATATTTCGTTCTCTTGTGAATTCTCGGTCCCCAGGTATACAAGGATAAGCACAGGAGGTGTTTCTGTGTCCAAAAGCTCTCCATGTTCTCCTATATTTAACGATTTATCGCTAATGTTTATCTTACAGTTGCCCGAAAAGCACAAGTTTGCATTGCTTGTGGTTTCCATCGTTGGTTGCTGCATTGCTCTGGTGTGCTTCGTTGCAGCGCTCATCGTATTTCATCTGATAGTCTCGGAACGACGAAGGTTTGTAGCCTGTTATATTATACAGCCAATTCAAAAAAGGTTGGTGAAGGTTTTATTGCTTGTTGCATGTTGCATACCAAGCCCGAAATGCAGTATGAGTAATGTGAATGCAAGCAGCGAAAGGTCACAACAATATGTTATTTTCCCAGACTTTGTCTGCAGGTTTTTCCAGCATATTTTCTTCTGTGCTGACATTATTTACATATGAATATAATGCATTTCAAGCTTGGTAAGCAATGTGCAACATGTAACCAAACCTTTACCAACTGAAGAGTGTTTATTTTTCCATAAAACTGACGAATACTGGAAAACCCAGGTAGAAAAGCCTAGAAATACATGGTGTAGTGTCCTCGTATCTTTAACTGGTTATTCATACATTTGTTTATTTTCACGGTAGGAGAAAAACAGAAACAGTCGCCATACACAAGAACCTCGCGATAGCAGAGATTTTTGCTCTAATTTTCTTCCTTCTCACTGACGTTCCCGTGGATTCAAAGGTAAAATGATGGCCAGAAAAAAGATAGTGTAGATAATGTTGAGGATATAGTGATAATGATGATTGTGCTGAAGACATAATGATGAGGATTGTGATGATGACGACGATGAGACGATGACGTTGATGAAAACAATTCTGATATTACATATCAATGTTGATGACAATGATGACGATGACAATGATGACAATGATGACGATGACAATGATGATAATAGTGATGTTACGATGATTACTTTGATGATGATTGTGATGATGACAATGATGACGATGACAATGATGATAATAGTGATGTTACGATGATTACTTTGATGATGATTGTGATGATGACAATGATGACGATGACAATGATGATAATAGTGATGTTACGATGATTACTTTGATGATGATTGTGATGATGACAATGATGACGATGACAATGATGATAATAGTGATGTTACGATGATTACTTTGATGATGATTGTGATGATGACAATGATGACAATGATGACAATGATGACAATGATGACGATGACAATGATGATAATAGTGATGTTACGATGATTACGTTGATGATGATTGTGATGATGACATTGATGACAAAAATTGTGAAGTTGCTTGATGATGTTAATGATAACAATAATGATGACGATGATTAATAGTGATTGGAGCGATAATGCTTGACGATGACAACAAAAAATGAAAGTGCTGATAAAGATGAATAATGATGATTGCAATCGCGGTTGCAAGGCGGGATCTCAGATGTCCCACAAAAGCTTGGTGATGATGAACCACTTATATCATGGTATATTTTCAGGGAGCGTGTTACGCAATGGCTTTCTTACTTCACTACTTCCTGATGGCCGTGTTCTTCTGGATGCTCATCGAAGGCATCAACCTTCACCGTGGCTTGGTTCAAGTCTTTGTAACATCCAGTCGTATCAAAATTTACAGGGTGTTTGGATGGGGTAAGCTATATTGAAGATGGACACCCGTTCCTAACTCTCTCTGCTGCAGGCCTCTTTTTTGTGTACAGTTGAATATTCAGACATGTGTTCCATGCAGTGAAGGTCCATAGAAGTTCAAAGTGTTGAAGTTGTGCATTCTTTACTTTACTGTTGGTATTTTTGAATATTCCAATAATCCAGGAACACAGCGGTATTTGACGAATTCGAATAAGGTCTGTCACAAACATTTTCAAAATTATGCAACCCAGGCAACGAACCAAAAGTACCAGACATCCGATTTTAATGCGTTGAAAGCTTGGCAGACATTTTAAAACACAGAATTTGAAATATCACTGATTCACGCGACTCACGACTTCCCGAAAGTATCTCCGCACCAGGAGGCGCATAAGGCCATCACACGACTCACTCACTAGCCTGTTTTGAAACCATTCACTCCATAGTAACACAGTCCTAATATATATATTTTTTTGTCTTTTTGAAGTCACTCCATTGCTATTCGTGATCCCTACAGCCGCAGTTGGTGGAATGGATTACGTGCATAAAGACTAGTGAGTATTATTATTATTATTATTATTATTATTATTATTATTATTATTATTATTATTATTATCATTATTATTATCATTATTATTATTATTATTATTATTATTAAAGCAAATTTCGTATCACTGTTGGCGGTAACTCACGGTACAGACGTGCCGTGCCTTGTTCTTGACGTGCCCGGTGTCCGAGTACTTTGATTGGCTGAAAAGTAAACTCCCGTAAAGTGATTGGTTAATTCCATACCGTGACCGTGTCGCTCCACAGTCATACGAAATCTGCTCTAGTATTGCTATAACTACTTTTCTTACCTCAAATTTAAATATTTGTCGTTAATCGATGCCTAGCCCCTTCTTTGCCTCATATTCAAGTGGTCGCCTGTAAGAAGGTCAAACGTAACAAGTATGTTAAACCTCTAGAAACCGACCATTGTCTATTTTTTGCAGCTGTTGGATTTCTCACCAATTTATCTGGGTGTTTGCTGGACCTGTCGCCGTCATCGCTTTTGTAAGCAGGAATAGACCTCTTTACCTTGGGCGTAATGTTTTCCCATTTCAGTCCACGTGTCATTCCCTAGAGTATCATTTCTTTATTTAATGGTTACGCATGAAAAGACACGTGAATATGGATACAACTCAAACAAAGAATCTCTAGGGGATGAAGCGTGGTCTGAAATGGGAAAACGTTACGCCCAAGCCGGAAAAGTCTATATACTAAATATATGTCTATATACTAAGTATACGCACTAACGTACTAACTTACAGCACGTACACGGTACGAAATACAAAATATACTATAGATCCCTTTCACGTGACGTCAAAGCAGCTCAATTTGAAGGACAAAACAAAAGAATTTCAATCTCCTGAGAATTGGAACCTATTGTTTTGCCCTCCAAGTTGAGCTGCATTCCGACGTGCTGCAAGGGGTCTATAGTCCAACATCATCAGCAGGACGCACTCCCAAAAGAAATGCTAAATTACCTTTTTTTTGACTGCAGGTTAACTTGATAATCCTGTGCATCGCCATTCGAGTGATAATCAAGAGACCAAGGTATAAGATGAACCAAATAGACGACTCAAGCAAGTCCAACCTGGAACAAGAACTACGGTAAGTAAGAGACTGGATTACAGTGCAGACACAACAACTGGAACCTCTTCCACAATAGAGGATTTGCACCATCACGTGATGGCAGCCATGACAGGAGGCACAACATTAGGGTCTTTTTTCCCCCAGAGAAACTGAATTCTTTCTCATGTAAATCAGATTAGACCAGATTCAATTTTCCTGCCACCTGTCATGGCTGCCATCACATGATGGTGCAAAGCCTCTATATCACTGACATCACAATGTACATTGAAAACTGTAGCCAATTAGAAGAGGGCAAAATCAGTATCACATTGACTTCTCAGCCAATCACATTCTTTTATTCTAACGGTAAAGTGGGAAGAAAAGGTGTTGCTTTGAACTTGAACTTTTTGTTAATTTACACTCATATTACAGTAATACATATATAAAATCACAAAGATATTTATCAAAATTTCAAAAACATTTACAAATAGAAAGTCGACGAGAAGATGGTGTGTGGTTGTCGAAGTAGTAAAAAATTTCTAGTCGATTGCCACCTTCATTGGCAACAACAGAATTACGAACAGCAAATCAAATCAAAATCAAATGACAAATAGGTGGTTTGGAAGGTATTCCCACAAACAAAAACCAACGTTGCTGGTTGCCGCTATATAACGACAACAGCACAAAATCAAGTTGTCAAGCAATCAACATGGCGGCTAAGAAAAAAGCTAATGACTTCTTTCTAATCCGTGTAGCTTCAGCTTTGAATACTCTTAAAACAGAGCACTGATGGAGAGAGGGGGTAAAGTGCGCACCGTCGGCTTCCATTGATACCAGCCACGTAGCTGAAGGAACTACCGACGTTAAATATAGTTACTTTACCTTTTTTTTCACAAAAGTAAAAAAGAATCAGTATTAATGAATATTCATTCAATTTTCTTGACGGTTGTTTTTTCTTCTTCTCAGAATTGCATTCAAGACCACAGTGATCTTGCTGCCTCTGCTCGGTACTACTTGGTGCCTGGGATTTCTCACTACTCAGTCGACAACAGCCAATATTGTGATCCATTATTTGTTCGCCGTCACCAACTCTCTACAGGTAACCGCTGTGGGGGTGACTCGCAACACGCTGTTGCTAAGGTTAAAGGAATAGTAATGACCTCACGATACTTAGGATTGTGGGAATGATTTAGGGGACGAGATCCAAAATCCTTTGCACCAAGAAGTTGCTACCTGTCTTCCGTTGAACGCAGTTTTAAAAAGTCTATAGACCCTTTTCACGTGACATCAAAGCAACTCAATTCGTGGAAGACGACAAAACAAAAAATACCCTGAGAATTGGAACCTAATGATTTGTCCTCCGAATTGAGCGGCATTCGTTGCAAAGGGTTTATAGGTAGATGGAGTGCTTGTATGCATTAACATGTGCCAACCATTTTCACAATAGATTATCCAATAGATTTTAGCTTGGCGAATTTGTGCCACGTAAACCTCATCGTATACCCATCCATTAAAATTTTGATGACTCTGATGACTGATTTATTCACAAACATGTTTCGAGGTGTACCCACCTCATCTTCAATCTTGTGTATTTCACAAAATAGATTTTAATTCTGCTCTTTTTCTTCTTTAGGGAATGTATTTCTTCTTTGCCCACTGTGTGTACGATGAAGACGTAAGTAAACAAATGTCTTTACTTCAAGAATAAGCAGCCAACGTCCCTGTCGCTTCTATTCGCGCCACTTTCAAATTTTTAAAAATACTTCATCAGCGCCGTAGCTACGCGGGGCTGGATGGTCAGGCATAAACGGGGACCACGTTTTGGACCACCAGTTTCTATCTTGAACCGTTGACACATCGGGATTTGCCCGAACACTGAGACCACTTGCCAAGTGATGCTATATACGGCTATCCGATTCATGTCTTTGCTAATCATATTTCTAATACTTATTCATTCAATTCTTGATGTTATATTTTTAAACTGAAGGTCAAAAAAACGGTTTCTCAACAAATTCGCAACTGTTGCAACAGATTTCCTGTGAGTAGTTTGGTTATTGCATGTGTACTTGCATGAATGCATGGTAGCATGGCTTTGATCAAAAGAAGAAAATAGATCCCAAAAATGTGTTCTAAGGTTTTTGAAATTCTTTGAAAAAGTTGCTCAATAAAGAACGAGAAAACTCGATAATGGTAGCCACACAAGTGATAGTAGGAAGATATCTGATATACTACCCGGGCGAGGCATCCCCGTATGAAACGACCCGAAGTACCCCCCCGGATATACTCGGGGAAGTGAAATATTTGGAGATTTAAAACACGTCAAAAAGAAAGTTGAGCAAGAAATTCAATCTGTATAATTCCCAGATCTAAAAAAGGATAAAAATATGAGAAGAAAGATGGTAAACCATGACAAACAACACAATACACCCTATGCATAAAGAGAAAAAGACTGGGAACGAGCACCATGAATCATCAATGATTTCAAAAATATATTTTGATTACAAGAAAGAGCATGTCTAAATCAGTGATTTGGTAGAGTTCTGTTGTTATATATTAAATCACTGCAGAGTTATAAGCATTTGAAATGTGCCAAAAACATGAAAACAAGGCTGGTCAGGCCTTGGTTGTTGTTTCCATACAAATCTTTCTAATTTCAAACAGCTGTAGCTTTTTATCATTTAATGTTAGTAAGCTGAAATTTTTGGAGATTACTAAAATCGATATACTCTTTACAATGAAAGCAATGGTTTTTTCAATAACTGATGAACTAAGGTATTTCCATGACCACGCCCTTATGCATAGGGTGTATGCATGCACATATGCACTGACGAAGACAGTAGCGTACAAGGCAATGGAAGATAAGATGAGAAACAATAGCAGTAGAAACAACAGTTAACACTCACAACTGAGAACAATGGAACAACTGGAAAAAGGATCATTTACTCATGATCAAAAAATATTTGCTTCGAACTTAACGTTTTTATATATTTTCGATGCATGAAGTGAACAGCACAGCAACATCGTATCATCAATCATTTTACTAGCTATAAATCACCATTGACCTCTTTTACGATTCTTTTAGGTCGTCAGAGCTACTTCAAACACTTCGACTCGAATCAAATCGTACTTCAGTCGAACCCTGTCCCATTCTGGCCAATCAGGCAATGGCAGTTTGTCTTCAAACTCCAAGCGAGCAAACGCCTTCTGCAACGGTTCGTACGATGATGGCCGCGTCTTTGAGATGCCTTCATATTCATCTGAGACGAATAAGCACAAGATATCCGTCGATTCTAAAGATTCCACAACTGATACCAAAGCGAGTGTTATCACTGATGCGAATCATCCTAATGAAGTCACCAACAGTCCCCATAGTCCCGTTAAAGACGTCACAAAGCAAGAAAACACCAATCCAGTTTCTAGTGTACCTATACATGTCAGGGACTCCGCGGTAGGTTTTGATGCCTATTTTGGAGGTGAAAAGCCGTCTTCTGACCAGCCTGAAAACACAAGCGTCCCAAAAGGAAGGGGAACTCCAAACCAGCAGTTCTTCCGACGGGCAAGATCTACCATCGTAAAACTTTCATCCACTCATTCATTCCCAAAGCGAGCAAACTCTCTAAGCGAACATATTGGGACACGGAGACCCTTGTCGAAACAAACGTCCAGCGACAGCAGCACTAGCGGCAACAGCAACACACCTATACTGTTCAGTGGTTGTTGAAAAATAGAACAAATGAAAAGTAGGATGGATAGGAAATTATAAAGAAAATCATGGCAAGACAATTCTACTTTTCCTTTCTCAAGAAATTCTGCACAACAAGTTTTCGTCTTTTTTTTGTGAGCATCTTTACGAGGCTTTCAAATGAGCCGACGAAAACATCAGCACCAAAGCCGGCTATGACGTCGCGCTTCTAAACTAATATTACATGGCATTTGCCAAAAGACTTCTAAACTATAGAATTAAATGGCATTTGCCAAAAGATTGTAAAACTATCTGGAAAAATTTAATAGTCCCCTTCACAGTTCCCTGTACCATCTTGAAAGGTAGCGGCCATGCCTTTGCATCGAAGCAAGAGGAATTGTGAACTTGCAATGATAGAGACATAAATAATTGTCCAAGGTGTTAAAAAAGGTCTCTATCATTGCAAGGTCACCTCATGTCTCGCTTCGATACAAAGGCACGAGTGCCTTTCAAGATGGCGCAGGGAACTGTTCTAATTTTAGAATTAATTACTGTAAAAATTTCAAGAATGGCAAGTGTAACATTCCCTGTCGATACAACTACAAACTGCAAACCTGCAACGCCAAACGTGTGATACAATTTGCAAACTTCGATCGTCATTGCAGGTCACTCTTTATCGCGTTAGAGAACTGCAGGACAAGTTGCAAAGAGCATTGCCTGGTGTAAAAACACTTCAAATTTCTCGGCCTATTTACCGACGTAATCCCTCAGGTTCATGAGCATGAAATGCCGGTATATCATGGTATATCAACATTGTATATAAAGTATTTAACATAGAATAAGATCAGCAAATTATTTCGGAAAGAAATATAATAGAAAATAGCTGTTAGATCGCGGGTAGACTTCTATTGATGTGCCATTTTTTTTTTTTTTTTTTTTTTTTGAAACAATATTAAACAATTATTGGATGAGGTTGAGCATGATATCGTAAATTATCAAGACCAAGGCCGTGTTATCTGCCGAAACCGAAAAAAACGATAAAACTGCCAAGGTCCTGATATTTACGATATCATGCGAAAACCGGATTCAATAATTGTTTTATTATACATTTTGTTAAATAAGAATAAAGATTTAATTCTGCTTTCGAAGAAATAGCAAAGGTATTTCCATTTTCATTGTGACCTTGAGTGAACTCGACATGATAAATGTATATTATCTGTAGGTAAAACCGACAGATAATACATTTATCATGTCGAATTCACACGAGGGCTGAAGGCTCTCGGCCAATCAGAAGCAAGATAGTGAGTAAAATGTATGATAATTATTATATTAGCAAGAGTCAAGTTTATAAGCTGTAGTCTAGACTACGTTAGTTAAACAAGGTGCATTGTGGTCTAGCTTGGGTGCAAATAAGTTGCCTATACTCAGGCTGGACTTAAATGTTATGAAAATTAACCAAAAAGACGACATTATTTGAGAAACACGCAAATAATGTTTAGATTATTTGCTTTCAAATAACTGATTTGTTGTAGTTTTAGTAATATATAAAAGGTGTCTCATTCGATTAACTGAAGAAAACGCCCCACTTGTAGTTAGAAGCAGAAATCACTGAATATTAAATAAAATAGTTCTAGATAATGACATCTGCCTGTTTTCATTTTGATGGGAAACTGAAAGAAGGAAAGAAGGTAGAGGTAGAGAGAAGAGATGAGAAGGAATTCGAACGCAACGAAGTGGGGAAAACTGAAGCCCATATGTTACATATAGTGAACCAATTGTCGACGTTAGAGACCTTGATTGGTGGATTCCTTCTGTGGAATAAAGGGAAAAGGAAGAAAGGAAATAGTGAAAGAAAGGAAACGGATCGATGGGATAGAACGAGTCATTGAAGCACTGAATTCCACGTGTTCGCATTGAATCGACAAAATTTTAAGTTGTGAAGGAATAAGTTCTTTTCATATCTGGTATATTAAGAAAAGAAAACACGAATTCTGAGGCGACGTGAATGCGAAAAGAAGATAGAAGGTTGATCCTAAGGTGTCCACGCCGCTAGCAGAATGACAACGACCGCTTTCTTTTAACTTGTTAAATTTGTTAAAAGAGTCTTTGACTATAGTTGTGGGTCTATTTTGTTGGGTCACTGTCTATTTGTTTGGCGCGCCATCTCGCTGATTTATCCAAGGTCTACAACAGACCCATGTAACTGCACAAGTACTGAAGGCATACTTCGATCCTCACGGCACACTGCGTCTCAGACGTCAGTAGGTCAGAGTAGGAGGTCTATTCACTAAAAGTTTCACGTAGTGAACCCAAATTCGTCAAAAGTAAAAACAATACAGTCTACGCATAGCTAGCATTTCTGTTGTTCAAAACACAGCGATCATTCTTGACATTTTACGTAACATACTTGAAAATAAAAGAAAATATTTTGATCAGGAGGCCACCTGTTGATCTTATAACGTGTGAGTTCAAAGGCTACTGATTGCAGCATTTTGAGTCCGAATGATAAAAATATAGGCCACGAAAAGCAAATAAAACGAAAAAGAACGAAAGTGTAAAGAAAAGAGAACTCGTTATCATTTTGCTTTTAGAGAAAAAAAGTTCGAAAATTTTCAACTGCAGTAAAGTTGAACTACTGACGTGCATCTAAATATGAATTGGATTCTCAGTCCTTTCTCCTCTTGCCCCATGGCTCTCTCGTTCACTTCCCCCTCCCCCCTCGGGGTCTATTTACCCCTTAGCCCTACCACCGAGTTAAGAAGCTCAAGAATCGTATCAAACACCTTGGCCTATGCTGTAGGGCAGAGGAAGAGCCACAGACTACAACTAACGATGATAACTAACATCATTCACCACTCAACTCTCATTTTAACCGATTAAGGAAAATGGCTGTCAAACCTTGACCAGTAACTGAGTACTCAACCTTCGGGGCATCTGGTTTTCTAAGTACTTTAAAAAAGGCCGTGTTTCTGAGTATACTGAGGGTCTCGTTATTTTGGGGTCGAAGACTTTGATAGCAACACGTATAGAGCCATGCATGGGAAAATGCCAACTACTCAATCAACGGAAAATGTAACTGAAAATCATTATAAAATGTGTGGAAAAGCCCACAAAAAAATATGACGATGGAAGCGGACATGTGAACATTTGTAAATGATGTTGACCGTGAAAAGCCGGTGACGGTAGTGATGACATCGTATGACATCACTACTCATTTCAGCGATGACTGAATCAGTGATTGTCACGCTGAAACCGTCACGGTCACACTGAAACGGCTTCCACTCTGAGCCAATCAAAAACCGAGAAGGCGCACAATAGCCAATCACAATGCTTGAATTTGGAACCCCTCAAGAGCCACCTTATTCTCTCCTATTATTTATCTAAAGTGGGTTCCCTGTGGTACGAGGTATTTTGATTGTCAAACTTTTTCAAAGCTATCCTTTGTGAAAATTAACGATAAGATCTCAAAACCATTCAATCGTTTACCGGGTACTTCCGGAGTTTACTTTCGAAAAAATCCTAAAATATTTAATGAATGTTGTATTCAAAAACATTCCGTCAAGTATCCGAATGGTTATCGATTTTAAGCAGCAAGATGACCATGACTATGTGAAGATTTTTATTTTAAAAAATATTACAACTTTCAAGAATTTTTCAAGAATATTGAGGAATCAAGTTAGGGGATGTTGTTGTAACTCAATAATTCAATGAAAATGCAGGTTTAAATTTTTTAGTTATTTTTGAAGATGAATAGAATACTGACTGGCTTAAATGGTCAAGTCAATGATCAAATACGTCACAGGCAATAACCAGAGTATCATTTTTCAATATTTCTGCCGCTTGCCATTAACGATTCAAGCAAGACAACTAGAAATCGTCAGATACAAAACAAGGCTGAATAACTCGCATCCTCATCAAACGAATCACAGAGAAAGTCGACTAAACGAAGGTAAAGCGATCATTGGATGATTTTATCGTAGTAGTAAGTGATTCCATTGAGCAGTGAGTAAGCACGATCCCTACTCATGGCACGCTTGGTCGCCAGTCGTATTAGCGTGTGTTGAATATCGATATTACTACGTTGTTCTCAAAACAGAGAGGCTTAAACAATCAACTTTACAAACAAACGCTATCCCAACTTATTTTCCTCCCGCTATAACATTCTTTGCCTCAATACCAGACAGTTTAGCACCGTGATCTCGTGGAACGTGCTTCCCTGCTTCCCCCATCACTAACTGTGGTTTGTACTAAGATGTTTACGTTTGAGTAGTGCATATTTTGCCGAGGTCATTGACTAAGAAATCTTGAGATTTTGCGCGTATATTTATGGATCAATCCCACATTTATAATAAATGTAAGTCATTTTTTCCTTCTTATTTCGGCTGGACAAATAAAATTATTTCTTGTCCTCTCTTTCGTAATATTTTATAAATATTTTTTCATTATTCAGTGCCTGGTTTATTTAGGCTTTCAATCGCAATTTCTGAAAGAATTTCGTATAATTATTGCAGAAATACTACTTATATATTACTGGAATAGGGTTTTACGTCTCTCAAAGTAGTGAAAACATTACGTACCCCTATCAATACAAACGTTTCGTAAAGCTGCCTAAAAACGTTTCAATCTACCAACATTTCAAGAGTTATTCTCAACTATAATAGTACTTTTATTATCAGCATAAAAACAACTACCAGCATTTTGTCGTTACAGCGAAATTCCTTTCGTTGCAGCGCAAAATAACAGCGCAATTTTAATTTTCGCTTTTTCAAAATTTCTGACGAGCGAAGTAACCAAATCATCGATGAAAATCGAGTACAGACGACAAGAACGAAATAGGATTAAATGATTATATAACTTGGAATTTTTGTCTTAAGAATAGCTAAAAAAAATACTAAATCTTCGCGTAGAAGAGTTAGTAGAGAAACAGCCAGAGATTCCAAAGATGGTGAAAATTGCACGAATCGAGAAAAACTACTTAAGATGTGTTCTTAATGCATGAGTTTTGAATATAAACATTGTAGATTGAAATGACCGGAAGTCTGTGGTCTTTTCAAAACAAATTATTTTCAATAATATTCGTGATAGTTCTTCACACGAATGTCTGATTATTTATTTATAATTAATATATATTTAATGTTTATCGATATACATATGACTTAATGATGCGATTGTTTGTAATATTTAATGACCTTTTCATGTATGTCTCTCCGAAACGTTGGTAACTTGTGGCTAAAGTAAATCTTTTTTTAAGGAATTCAATCCAAGTAGAAAGGAAATTTGGCGAGAATTTACAGACAGGTTTTTAAGAGCTGTGTTTGGTATACAGGAAATAAATTTTATGAAGAATCCAGAGGTTAAAAATGTCAATTTTGTTATCTTATCGAATGATATAATAGTGCTAGCGAGCTTGAAGAATTTACCACGATTATCCAGAAAACCCGAGCAGTTTATTCTTTTGTAATTTTGACGTAATGTTTTTGTTAAATTTATATATAATTTCGTATGGTAAATAATCACGCTCAATAGGGTCTCTTTTTATCCATTCTTTGTCGAATATTTGTTTTTACTTTAGAAGAATCAAAATTGTCGTCATATTTTGCTTATTTTTCGCTATCAACAACTAGTTTTACTTGCAGAGTTTTTGTTTTTGTTTTAGATTTTCTGTAGTTAATCTGTACAAAATGCCCCCTGGGTGGTCTGGTAAGGTCTTAAAATGTCCTTAAATATATTTATCTAATCTAAAAAGCTTTAAAGATTGAAAAAAATTCTCTAGAAAGGAAAGCTTTTGTTATTGTTATCAAATCGTTGTCGCATGTCGCTGTCTAAATTTGGTTTCTTTTGGATGACGATCAACACGTTTGTTTTGCCATACTGTATTTCTTTCTGGGCTGATGTAGTCTAGACATTCTGTTCATACCATCATTCCTCGTGGTGGTCCGATTCATCAGCCAAATATCCCCTTGTGTGAGGACTGCAGACTCGACAATCACCGCTAAAATCCCATCAAATGAAGCTGTCTTGTTTAGCTACAAAGTACTTTTATCCAGTCTCACACGCGAACGTACGGCATCTCTAGATTATTTTTTGCAAACTTACTGAGCAAAATATAGCGCTTTGACTTTTTCTTTCAGACTTCAGTTTATTGAAAGAGTAAAATTTCTCTTCATTCTAAAAATGGCGTTTGGAAAGGACATGGGGTGACGTATTTATAAGATAATAATAAAACCTAGTTGCTAGGAAATAGAACTCCAACATAAGAATAGAAGACACATCCGAGTCTAAAACTACTAACTTTGACCTATTGCAATAATCAATGAAAATAAAATATAACACGAATTGATATTACCATTTAGCAGAAAAAAAACATCTCTACAACCGAGTTTCTTATTACCTTCAATTATTGTTATCGCAATCTTAATTTTAACAATTTTTACAAGTTGTGCTTTCAGCACCTCATCAACTCTATAAGTCTGTCGATGACATTTTATTACCCTGGGGGGTAACGTTCGAGTTCTCTTACACATCACATACTGATCGCTTGTTATGATGGCGCTAAGTACAAAACCAAACCAGTTATTGACCCGTAATGTAAGTCATGCAAGTCATCGCTCTATTTTCCCATATCTTTCTTGACTTGGGCTTTCCTTACATGGTATACAGGAGGATTTTTTAACAGTTCAAAACGTTGTACGTTTAGGCGTTCGGCTTACATGGAACTGTACTATCTGGACAAAAAATAGTTCAAACACCTAGCCGCGCAAATGAAAGAGACGGTTCCATGTAAATGGTATAAACTGGTCAAGTTTTTGTACGGTTTTAAATTCGTCCGGTACTGTAAGGCCAGCCTTGTGAACACATTTAATGAACCCCACTCCTAGTACAATTAGAAATCATCGTTGAAAACATAGCATGCGTTAATTCTATTACCCTATAAGTCGTAGCGAAGTAGTTAGTTATATGGTCGGTGTGGTCGATCTTGAAGTCGGTATTCGGCCGACCAGTGTTCGAAGGGCACATATGGTCGATGTCGATGTAACTGTACTCACATGGTCATCGGGCATTCGACATGTAACTGAAGTTAGTATTCCTGGTCGGTTGCGGAAGTTAGTTCGTAAGGATAGTCGGTGTATCAGTTGCAGAAATCAAAATCAATAACAAATGGTCCGTCCCTAATGGCAGTTGTGGTCGGATGCGGAAGTTAGTTCGTAAGGATGGTCGGTGTATCAGTTGCAGAAATCAATATTAATAACAAATGGTCGGATGTAATGGCAGTTGTGGTCGGATACGGAAGTTGGTTCGTAAGGATGGTCGGTGTATCAGTTGCAGAAATCAAAAATTAATAACAAATGGTCGGATGTAATGGCAGTTGTGGTCGGATGCGGAAGTGGTTCGTAAGGATGGTCGGTGTATC
The DNA here is from genome assembly GCA_023349425.1 of Anthopleura sola. NCBI lineage: Eukaryota > Metazoa > Cnidaria > Anthozoa > Actiniaria > Actiniidae > Anthopleura > Anthopleura sola. The sequence goes on from JALHLI010000002.1 coordinate 8,885,924, forward strand.
AGTTGCAGAAATCAAAATTAATAACAAATGGTCGGATGTAATGGCAGTTGTGGTCGGATGCGGAAGTTGGTTCATAAGGATGGTCGGTGTGTCAGTTTGGTCGGATGTAAGGCTCTTTTGAAGAAAGAATGTCCCTTTACGCAAATAGAAATAAAATGACAGGATGTGATAAACCACAATCCTAAAAGTTGATTTGTTTTCTCTCAGAATACAACATGAAGATCATTATCGAAATCCTACTTTTGATCATCGCATTTCCGTACGTCCGAGCTTCTTCATGCCCGGCTAATTGCTCCGACGTGGTGTGCCAGAACCCTACAAACTGCACGGGCAGTATGGTGCCTGATGATTGCAATTGTTGCAAAAGGTGTGCCAAACTCGAAGGAGAAACTTGTGGCGGGAAATTGAACATGTATGGCCCTTGTGATAAGGGGTTGAAATGCGTATTGTCGAAGAAGCTCTCGAAAACTGGGATTTGTCAACGAGGTGAGTACGAAAGTAAGCTTGAAAGTAAACTAGATGAAGATGGGAGGAAAACAGGAGAAAACCTTCAAACCAGAGGAGAGATCTAACCAGCAACTCCGTCGTCCACATAAGGGGTTAGGGGGGCGAACCAACGATCTCAGCAGTGAGAGGCCATGCCAGAAGCAAAACCTGTTTTCTGATACTTTTTTTGCTTCACAGCTCCCGCCGAAGATTTGTGCAAGAAGAAAAAGTGTGGCTTCAGGCAACAGTGTACGATCAACAAACATGACAGAGCAGTCTGCATCTGTCCTAGAAACTGCAAAGAAAGTAAAGGACGACCAGTTTGTGGCTACAAGAACGGCAAACAGTACAAAAACCCATGTGAATTGTACAGACATGAGTGTCGGTCGGGGAAAGAAATTGGCCGATTCAATGGACCATGTAAAAGTAAGGAAGCGAGCAGCTTTGGACTATTACAAACCCTCCGGCGATGTATTTATAGGTCTATAAGTGAAACCATTGCATTTGTTCTACGTTTTGCAGAAAATTTAGCCGCAAGGCTGTTGACCCGTAGCCCTTGGGGCTGTGATGAAAATAATGATTATGAGGAAATTGTACGCATTTTACGCTTGGCATATTCTTGATACAATGACGGAAACATTTCGTTGTATTTTTCAGAGTGTTTTCATCATGGCAAACCCTACAGACTTGGAGAAGCTAGAAGAGGATATGCGCCATGCGAGAAATGGTAAGACGAAGCGGTAACAAGCGTAACCTTAGGGCAACTGACTTTTTACTAAGAATCAAATAGATGAAGTCGAAGTCGTGGACGAGTCACTTCGTGATATAGACTCCTTGCAGCACGTCGGAATGCAGCTCAATTTGGAGGGGGAAAAAGGGGGTTCCAATTCTCAGGAGATTAAAATTCTGTTTTGTCCTCCAAATTGAGCTGCTCTGACGTCACGTGCAAGGGGTCTATTTGCGATACATTTTTACGCAGATATTCAAAAAGCTATGGACACACGGTCCTTAAAAAAGCGATCCTACTACAGCAACATTACCTGAAATATTGCGCGCAATGTTGCATCGTGCGTCCGCACCTATACAGTGTCCCCCTACGGCTGTGTCTATCGAATCAAAAGACGAGACTCCATGAATACAGAGGGGTCAACAACCGATGTTCTTACCGAGTTGTCAAGAGATTGCTACCAGAACATCACACTATATGATCCGTTAAACTGGGTTAAACCGATTCTACTCTCTTCAATCATTCGTCTCGCAGGGTGGAACAAACCACAGAATCAAGAGGTCAAGAGTAATAAATATAGAATATAACGTTATTATATAGTCGAGTGCTTTAAAAACAACCACTCAGCCAGGGGTTGCGCTGGATATTTATAACGGAAAAGATAGACGTTTTCGAAACATTTTAACGAGATTTTTATGTTCCTCAAAACTTTTTTAGTCTTTCGAAAGAAGTTTCTGCCACACTAATATTTTTATAACAGACACTAGAAAAACATGATTCCCATTTTTGGCCACCATCAGTGCTATTACTGACAATCGCAAGAGCCTATTTCGAAATATAGGTACTGTGCATGCGTCCGTTTTGACTTAGTTGTCATTTTGGAAGCCCGAGTAAATCGACACGACAGACGCGTGATGCCGCAGGAAGCCCGAGGAAAGCCTTTCAAGTACACCATTCGTAGTCGCCATGTTGTGAGGCAAAACACTAGAAAGCTGAGGAAATGAAACCTTTCGTCGTGCACTGAAAAACGATGCAGTGCATTTCCCCGGAACAGTGTTTTTTTACCATAGATTTAAATTTATATTTATGTTTACAGTGTTTGTAACCATGGTGACTGGATTTGCAAAACAAAGAAGCACTGCCAAGACAGGATCGATTTCTGTACAGTTTTCAACGACCCTAAAAGGGGACTGAGTTCGACGTGTCCCCCAGGGTACTGGTGCAAGGTACAGATTCCAAGCATACCCGAACAGAATATACCTGGAGTTGGACGATGTGTGTCTACCAAATCCGATGGTATGTATGAATATGGACTGATTCGCATCGAAATATTGCACGGTATTTAATATTACTCTATTAAACTTAAGGTAGGAACATACCATGTCGAGACACCGATACTGGCATGCTCGAACTTCACGATTGGTTGAGCAGTGATTTCGCGCCCTATGATTGGCTAAAAGTGTTGTCACTTCAGAACCGAACCGCACTTTTTTTTACAATGGCAGAAAATCTTTCTGCTAGGAGCGAAAATGTTTATATCAAGTGTTTGATTGTGTTTGCGCGTGGCCGAATTTCGCGTGACATGGCTTGAAGTTTGAACAAAGTACTAGACCGGTTTTCGAATGGGTAGTAAAACAATACCGCAAATTCGTATGTTACCGTATCTACGCGTTGTGGTTGGATGAATTACTGGAAAGCAATTAGAAGCCATCTCAATGTTACGGCATGTCGTACCGTGTACGTGCTGTAAGTCAGTACCGTACGTTTCCCACTCATACGAAAACCGGTATAAGTCTGAATTGCGGTCGTAAGAATAAAAATATTCATAAGATTACTCACCATTATCAAAGACTTGTCTCGCTTAGCTCGGTGACATAGAAGAACACCCATCAATACTTCTTGTGAACTTCTCTTTTTTCTCAGACGCGAACTCTTCCACTGGCATCACGTCTCCTAGCAACGTCTCCACAACAGCAGTTACTAACCCCAAAACAGGTATGTTCTTGATTGACATCTATTATCACGTAACGTTTTTGCTCCTTATTTGATGGAAAATCCAGGTTGCGTTCACTTCCATATCTAACCTCTGAGGTCTCATTTCGATTCTTGGACTTGCAGTGCAATCACATATGAGCAGAGGTATCTCCTTTGATTCAAGGGCTTTTCTCAGGGTTTTACAGTTTTCTTTCTTCCGCAAAACCTAACACGCTAAACTCCAATTCGATCTTTGAGTTAACCATGCCCTGACTGTGACCCAGAGGTTGTTTCACGGTATATATCCTTGACGTCTTCTTATTCCCCTATAGGTGATGCCATCACGAATCCCTGCGATCTCCCACTTCAAGTCGGACCCTGTCGTGCATCGATATCCAGGTGGTACTACAACAAGAGTCGTCGAAAGTGTATGAAGTTCATTTACGGCGGCTGCGCTCCTAACGCCAATAACTTCCCAACCAAGTCGAGCTGTCGCATCAGGTGCATGCGCAGAAGAGGTACGGCGGGAAAGAATTTCTTGTGGGATAGTTTTCGTGTCTATTCTTCTTTTCTGTTTTTGTGCTGTCAAAAGAAAGGATGCACCTCCTTAAAAAACTGAATACCAAAATGAATGTTCTTATCGCATTTTTGTAGGTCAGGTAGTCAAATCCACAGTATCGACTGGACCAATCAACAACTCTACAACAACCACTAAAACAACAACACAACCAAGAACAACAAAAACAACAGGTAAATAAATACGGATACTTTGTTACCATGGAGATTGTGTGAGGAACACGAGTTTGATATTTTGTAATCTTTTTGTATGACAGAAGGAAGTCGTAACATGACAGCGATATGTAACCTTCCACCAGCCCCAGGACCGTGCCGTGCCGCCATGCCTCAGTGGTTCTACAACCCTAAGAAACAACGCTGTATGCGTTTTATTTATGGCGGGTGTGGAGGCAATGACAACAACTTTGATACCAAGGACGAGTGTAAAAAAGCGTGCATGCGCAATAAAGGTAAAGACCGCTGGTCACTTAAAGTCTGGTGGGAACACTACCACAAGATGCTTGTTGTGACGAAACTGAAAACGTCTATAGGAAAAAGAAAGCGAGTCCGTGTGAGAAATCGAAGTGGGAAGAATAAAATGACTAAAAGGGGCAAATAATGTCCCTTTTTACACTAACTAGATGTAAAGTTTCGTCTTCGTTTACAAATCCCTATCACACAGGAGATAAAAGCATGGCTCGGCTGTTGCGCTCAGTGTAGCACATTGTATCCATCGCTGCAACTGTTGTACGGATCCAACAATATTCGACTTTTCCGGAACTATCTTACAGGAAATGTTGCTACGTATAGCGTCACTTTTAATGCGCTACAACACATGGTGCAACATCGCGCGCGCAATATTGCAGGCAATATTGCTGAAGTAGAATCGTTTCTTATTTCATCAACATTCCGTGCAACAAATTGCGTCATGTGTCATGGCTCGCATCATCGATTGCCAGCAATATTGCGCGCAATGTTGCTCCGTGTGTTCGTAGCTTTAAATTCAATTGCCCGCAACGCTGCGCGCAACAGTTGAACCATGCTTCTAAGGCTTAATATTTGAATATCATTTTAACGTCCTGTGATGATTTTAGTTCATTTTATGTACGTTTTCTACAGATGTAAAGATTTAGTTTTAAGAAGAAAATAGTTTTATAAATTTATAGTATATATTTTTTTAAGATCTATATTTTGATAGATTTTGATTTGACGCCTTGGTTTTATCAGTAACGTTATATATTTACATTAGACTATAGGATTGCTATCATCATCATCACCAACACCATCATCATAACCATTATCATCACCAACACCATCATCATCACCAACACTATCACCATCATCATCACCAACAGCAGCCACAGCACACCATCATCAACATCATCCACCACAACCACCACCATCTTTATCGTCCATCATCATCACCATCACCGTCATCATCACAATTATCATTATCAGCAACAACAGCACACCATCATCATCCATCACAGCCATCTTCATTATCCATCATCACCACCATCACCGTCATCATTACAATTATCAGCAGCAACAGCACATCATCATCAATATCACTATCGCGCACTATCAGTTATCATCATCCATGTTCTTTAGTTAGCTGCACATTCAATATCTTTACATTAGAGGCGTTACTGTGCACGAAGCTGTTCCAAAGGAACAACAATGTAATTCTTCAACGAAACGCAAATCAAGTAATAAACATTTCTCTTGACCTCTCTGATTTTCTTTGTTTTTCTGCAGGCACTATGCCATCATTCCCCACCGAATCTTCTACCAGAATGAGCTCAGGTGAGATTTTCTTTTTTCTTTTTCGGTTTTAACTAACATTAAATAAATAATAAGAAAATTACTGCAGTGTTTTAGTTTTCTTTGTGCATGAATCTCACCTGAGTCCATGTCATCTGTTCCATACGATTAGAGCGGTTTTCGTATGCGAGGGAAACAATCGGGCAAATCCGTAGTTGTACTACGCGTTGTAATTAGTTGAATTACTGTAGGACAATGAGAAGCCATTTCAATGATATGGCATTTCGTACTGTGTACATGCTGTAAGTGAGTACCGTGTTTCCCAGTCGAAAACCACTCTATGAACTGCATGTACTTTGAGGAAAAAAATTTTACTCCTCAAAGAAATAAAATTCATTGTTTTTCCCCTGCACTTGCGAAGGGGATCTGTAATGAGGGAAATAACCCACGCTTAAGGACGTTCGCGGGCATTGTTCGCGCGCAGCCCCTCTGCACATGATTTTATGCGCGCAAACTTAGAGAGTTCGGGGGTAGATTGACATTCTGCACGCCCCCCACGAAAACGGCAGCTGAACTAACATGGGTTACTGGATGTGACAAAGCCTTCATGTCATTATTCTTGCACGAGTGACAATATTTGAGGTAATACGGTGTGGTAAGGTGGGGTGGGATACGGCACGGCACGGTGCACTACACCTACGTTAACATTAACGACCCTACGATGACGCTGACGCAGCAACTTATGGCACTTCGCAATATTTTGAAGAAATATAATTGCTACAATTTTACTTGTATTAGCGAACACCTACTATAAATGTGGAAAGAAGATTTTGGAACAGTGCAACTAGCTGTCCGTTTAATAAAGGGTGTACGGTTAATAAGGGGCCCCCTTAGAGGTACTACAGTATTTCGAATACGCTATTGCATCTTGTCTCCAACAAGACGAGAGGAAGCTCGGTATTTTTAGCCAGCGTTCATGGATAGAACTGATTGCAAATGATTTTTTATCTTTCATATTAGGATCAGAGCCAACAAGCAGGTCGCTTCCAACAAGCCAGACTACCAAAACATCCACCAACACAACACAAAACAATACTACTCCAACTAGTACAACACCGACCAAGCCCAACACAACAACAAGGGGTCCGACAACCCAAAGAGGTACTCCACAGTCTACACCAGGGACAAAACTATTCAGTTGCCCGTGCTCTGAGTGTCCGTTGACCACTGGGGAAGAAACCTGTGAAACGCATTTTGGGTGTTACACATCACAGATCCAACACACTGACGGATCCCAGACGATGAAATATGGCTGCCTTGAGAATGAAGAGCATTATACTATTGTGTGTAATGTTAGATCGCCTGATGAGAAACAGCCGAAGATGCTGTTGGAGTGCTGCAAGGGACACATGTGTAACCAACCTGAAGTTAGAGGAAGGACGGATGTCAGGCAAACTCTGCGTAAGTGATGAAATGATCGTGAATATCTGAGTCTTGAAGTGATGTATTTGTGTGAGTCCATTTCAGCAGTAAAAAAGAAAGAGAGTAAGAAACAAAAGGGAAGAAAGAGAGAAAGAAAGAAACCAAAGCTCTAGAAACGAGCGCATATCTTTGCGACGTTTTTTTTTTTGTCAGACAGTTACCACAAACAGCAAAAAGGCAATATATTTTACTTTGAAACCTCGGGGAGTGGTTCCCCAATTCCCCCGGGCCAGGGGCTCATGTATAAGGCGTTCGAAGGTGCGCACTTTACCCCCTCAAACTATTAGTGCTCCTTATTACGGTTATTTAAAGCTAAAGCTACACAGAACAGAGTGAAGTCGAAACAGACGTGAAGATCAAAAGGCCGCGCACTAACCATCTGAGCTCCTTCCACCCTCAGTTCGCAAATCCCAACGAATATACCAATCTTTTAGTAACACGACACTGGCAAAACATTAGCCTATTTCTAGTTGACCCTTCTCGACAAAAATTAGGTCATACGATCCAAGCGCTTTTTCAACAACGTGAAATGAAATACTCTTGTTTTCGATCTCCGTAAATACATTAAGTCCATCTGAACTCGAGGGCGTTAGTTGTTTTGAATGGGTTTTAGCGCCTTAAAGGCTGTCGCACGCCTTTGAACTCCGATATTCTTGTTTTTAGCTGAGAAAACGTCAACAACACCCACTCAAGCTACTGTTGGTAAGTTCAGTTAGTACACATTTAGAGATCTTAAACTTTCTCCTCTAGTTTGGAGTATCGTGACGATTCGGTCCTTTAACCAGCCGTAAGGAGACAAATATTAGGGTCGGACGGTAATTAGATACTTTCAGTGTCTTAAAGGTGCGGTAATACGAGCAACAAAATCGTGCAACTTGTCGCGCAACGTTGTTGTGTTGCAAGTTCCAGAACAAATGTTGCTCGTATTACCAACCCGTGCGCAACAATTTTTTTTAGAGTAGAAAGAGCTTCTACTTCTGCAACATAGTCGCGCAACAAAACTATTCCGGTTGGTAATACAAACAACATTCGCTCCTTAACATACAACACAACAATGTTGCGATGAAAGCGTACATGTAAATTTTGTTGAGAAAAAAAACATCTATACGAGAGTTGCGGTGGGCAAAGGTTTGAAATGGGAAAAGAAGTAGAAGAATCTACTTTTTCACGGATGTATGTGACATCACCACATTGCAGTACATTGAGTACCGTTATCTTGAACCCCGGATATCTCGAACTTAAGGCCGTATCCTGTGGACTTGCGTCACCACTGATTTCACCCTGGATATCTCGAACCATCGTTATTTTTAACCTTTTTCCTTGTCCCCAAGAGCTTCGCGATAACTATACATTTTCACCCTCAATCTTCTATTTTGCAGTCAAGGAAACAGTTTCGAGTGAAATTCCTCGCTGTTTCGATGCGCACAGCAGCAAGTTCTATGGAGAAAAGGAGGAATGGAAGCCGAACGATTGTACTGTGTGCGCGTGCCATGGCGGTCAGCCTGAGTGCGTAGCAACTGTCTGTAGACATCCTAACTGCGTGGATCCGATACGAGTCAAAGGACAATGTTGTCCTGTGTGCACAGCCAAGGGAAATGCCACTGAGGACTCACAGGGTGAGAAAGCTATGCAGAATATATTCGCTTCTTTTTCTGCCTTGTGCTTAAAGTTTGTAGCCCCTACGTCACAAAACTCCTAGATTTTTTTAGTCATGCCGCAGCAATTCATTTGTTCGTTCTTGTCTTTTATAGATATGATCAAAGCACTTGCCCAAAGTGAGCTCACGACTGTATTAGGTAAGGAGTTATAAGCCGTATTGAATTTTAAATCGTAGGTAGAGCACAGGAATTGTCTCGTCTTAGAACACGACGCTACACCCTTTTAGGCTAAGCACCTGTTGCCGAAAGACAGTTTTAGCTGAGCACGTGATACCACGCCCTTATCTTTGAGTCCACTAAATACTGAACTAAGTGTTGTCTAACTAGCTGAACTTCCCCAGCAAACATTGAGCTTCAATGCCAATTCTCTACCACCTTTTGAGTTTTGGTTTCGTACTTCATTTTCAGTCAGCATCAAGAAAGACAAGGACAAGCGGTTCTGCGAGGACATGAACTCAGGAGAGCTCTACATGGTGGGGCAGAACTGGAAGGTAGATGACTGTACCACGTGTTACTGTCAGAGGGATGGTAAAATAGCCTGTGCTGTCCAGATGTGTAATGGGTATCCTGGATGTCCGAATCCAGTCAAGGAGAAAGGACACTGCTGTCCTGTCTGTCCTGAAGAACCGGAAGAAGACTTGGTTTCTTCTGAGAATGAAGGTAAGGGAAATAAAGGGTGGCGTAATAGTAGTGCACTCGCCTCTCGCATAAGTTGGGATCGATTGGGACTTGGCATCACATTTGAGCAGAGCTTATTAGGTCTCTCCATTGATTTGAGGGTTTTTTTCTGGGTTCTCTGGTTTTCTTCCCTCCACAAATCCCAACACGCTAATTTCCAATTCGGCTTGCAAGTTACCCACGTGCTGCCCAAGATCAACTCAGAGGTTGTTTCAGGGTTTTGATAAAATTGATGGCAAAATGAAAGTACAGTACTTTTCTTTATCAACTTATAATGGCATCATGGAACACAGTACTGTGCAAAACAATTCGAGATTGGAAAATTTCTTCATCTCCTCATCACCAGTAAAAAGCGTAATTAAATGTTTTCTTGTCATATTTCAGTGATCAACTCGCCGCATTCCTGCCTTGACTCAGTCACCGGAGATCACTACAGACTGGGTGAGATGTGGCAGCAAGATGACTGTACAGCCTGCACATGCAGAACAGGCCGAAAGAGTCAGTGTCGAAAAAGCATGTGCAAAAAGCTAACGTGCGCAAAGACCATTCACTTGAAGGGACGATGCTGTCCTGCTTGTGAGGAAGATGCTAAATCTGGTATGTCATTCCAAACCGTGCAGTTATTCTTGATATTGCGTTGGTTTGCGTTGGTAATTATGTTGGTACTTGACTGCTGCATTATTACTTCACAACCACGTGCGAAGACGTTTTAACTATTGACCTTAACCTTAACACGATTGACCCGAGGCAAGAACAAGAATTCTGGTAAAATTTTAGCCGTGCATATATCCCTGATATTGCACACAACATCGTATATAATTTTTTTTAATGACCCTCTATTTCTTGTTTGACGAACAGGCTGCATATTCGAGGGGCAGAGGTATCTTCCAGGTGAATACAAACTACTGGCTGATCACTGTACATTATGGTAAGTCCCTCTGTCATGTTTGGGGTACATCTAGGGTAGGTTCACTGGGGTGCCTGTACATTATGGTAAGTCCCTCTGTCATGTTGTACTCAAAGCTTTAAACTAGACTCTGGTTCTATTGGATATTGGGGTACATGTAGGGTAGGTTCACTGTGGTGCCTGTGAGCACCCCCATACTGTTCAGAAGTTTTTTGAAAATTTGTTAATGTAGAGATGACATTTGCTTCTTATGTGAGCCTCAAGATGACTGGTAAAGTTGGAATTAACTTTCTTGCTTATATATTATTATCAACAGTGAATGTAAAAATCTGGAATGGCACTGCTCAACAAGGAAGTGTCGGAAAAATCTCAACCGAAGTGAGTTGTCGCTTGAACATCATCATGATGTATTATCCCAATTGTCACTACAACCGATCATCATCACCAACATCACTCATCGCCGTCATGCATCATCATCAACAACATCATCACCACCACCATTATCATGCATGAGTATCATCATCATCATCATCATTGCCATCACCATCACCATCTTCACCATCAGACCATCTATCATCATCATCCTCGTCAGACCATCTATCATCATTATCATCATCATCAGGCCTTCTTCGCCATCAACGTTATCACCATCATCATTTACATGGATGAAAATATCATTTCTGTTAGTAACAAATGTTTTCAATCTTTTTCCAGGAGGCTAGCCTATAATGCCCACTGATACAGAATACTCTTGTGAATAGTAACATCTTAAGAAGATAAATCAACAAAAGGTTCAACTACAGCTGTAGCCAACCAACCAAGAAAACAAATGACATGATCTCTCACAGCCGTTCATTATCTCTGATCGATATGTGGAAAATTTAGCAACATTCTTCACAAGCCAGTCATAAATTTGTTAAGATTTAAGGCCATACTTAACTGCTAGCTGCCCTTCACAAGAGCTTTAATATGGCCAGACCAAAACAACACTAGATATTGTTTGTATAAAGTGTCTCCAGAGAGAAAGAAAAGAAACCTAAAACTATCGCTGAAGGATAGCCACCTTCATGTGAACATCGCTGGTATTCAAGACATTACTCCTTAACACTAGGTTCAACCGAAGTCAAAGAGAAGTGACATTTTCAGTAAAAGCCTAAAAGAATTAATATCCTATAATACTTAGTTAGATTAGGCATGAATCTTTTAGGGAGTTAGAATTTCAAGGAAAGTTGGTGTGAAACTCTAACCATAGAACTGTAGTCCCACAATTCCATACAGTCTGAGGTGATTCCACCATCTTTCTTTGAACTAAAACACAGATTAATATCATAAGATTGCGAATATTATATCCACTGTCCGAAGAGTTATAATACTAATAAGTTCTAATATAAAGTATTTTTATTAATATGTATGAATGCATGAAAAAGCAGGGGCCGATCCAGGGGATTGGTGCAAGTGGGTGCACCCCCCATCTGCGCAAATTTCCCCCCCTATTTTGAAGATACCCAATATGAAATGTTGTCTTTCTTTGATTTTGGGGGTTGCACCCCCCTGGGCTGACTTTGTGTCCTGCACCCCCCCCCCCCCCCCCCCCGAACAAAATCCTGGATCCGCCCTTGAAAATAGTGTTACTTAATTGTTGTTCGTTAAAGTAAGGGTTAAAAACAGTTTTCCTAACACAGTCCAATATTGACGGACGACTTGGTAATGATGTACATTGGAATTACCGAGGCTTAATCGTCGATTGTGAACTGATAAGTAGTCAAAGGCTTACAAGGCGTATAGCGCAAAAGTAATCAAATTTAATCTGAAGCTATACAAACTTGAAACCAAAAAAAAGTGATTATAATCTGAAAGCTAAAAAGACAAATTGTCCTATGTTTAGCATACCAAAATGTCACTGAATGTATGCTGACCAAAATCTGAAGGCTTTCGGAGGAAAAACAAATTTTACTTTAACTAATCCTCGCAAAATAAGAAACAAATTATTTCTGTTAATGTTCTTGTACAACATTTTAAACAATAAAAAAAAACTATTAAAAAAATGAGAATATCAAAATATTATCAAAAAACTGTACAATGGTTACATTGCAATAAAAAACGTGTTTAAAGAGCTGGTATTCTTGGTTTTCAATCATTCCAAAGAGACCACAATAAAAAACCTTGCCCGCCATGTTGTAATATAACAAAAGAACCGAATGAAAAATCTTTTTTCAAATTCTTCCAAGAATTAGTACTTCTATGGTTTAAGGTTTTAGAGGACCCTTGACCCTGAAAATCATCACTGACGAGTGTGGCTTCCTCATTAAATATAATAATAATAAACGTTGTGCAGGAATATTTCAAAAGTTTTAACTTTTAAATGAGTGAATATCAATGAAAAGTTTTATCCTCATAATGTAAGATGGTTGCTTCCCCCCCCCCCCCCCCCTCAAAAAGGAACATACCATTTGTTAAGTCATATATTTTGCAGTGTTCCTAAGTTTTAGGTGAGTGGAATAGAATCACCTGCCAAGGAAACCTGATAATTTTGTGTTGTGTGGATAGAGTTGTGCATGGAAAACCAGTATTCACAAAATGAACAGTACGTCATGTTTTATTTTCAAATTACAAGGATACATTGTACAGTTCATTTTATCTTACTTTCTTGTCTCATGCTTTTTTATACATTGCTGCTTAAGTTTTACTCATTTTAGCAGCATTTGACTACTGTGTATTGAACAGTAGTCATAGCAACAGATCTACCCTTGTGGTAGCCATGGAAACAGATTGACAGCTGTCATAAGAGCAGGCATGTCCATTATTCAAGTTTACATCAGTCACAAAGGTTGACCACTTTGACACCAATGCAGTTGTCATGGAAACCAGTTTACAATCTTAGTGCGAGCATTATAGGTGACTGATCAAAACATGCTGGGTGGATAACTCTGTTGTCATAGCAACACTGACAGTCATCATGCTTTACGCTTACCAATGATGGCCCAGTTGCTATGGCTTTTGGTGTCCATAGTAACAGGTTACCAACAATACTCCAGTTGCTATGGCTTGTTGGTGTCCATAGTAACAGGTTATATACCATACCCTGGTTGCTATGGTTTGTTGTTGTCCATAGTAACAGGTGGGGACCAGCGTAAACATGCTGGGTCAATCTCTTGGTAGTTTACAGGCCGAGAGGCAACTTTCTTATTGTACTCTTCATACAATTCCTGAAATGTCAAGGATTTCATTTTTTTATTCCACCCAATCAAAACCTTTTCAATCTTATTGCTTCTCATAGCACTTCCCTATCTTTTGATCAAAAAATGCCATGAAGTTCTGACATTAGAATTGATGTCAATGAACATATTTTGTTCTCGTTTCATTTTTTAATCAATTTACCAATGGAAATAAGGCCAAAAATTACTTCCATAGGGTTCACCTGGAAAGAGAAACACTGTACCTTGATCGCCAATGTTCTCTATCAAGGCATCTTACACAGTAAATCATAACTCTGGTCTAAATAAGAATATTTTCAATCTCTTTGCTATGGGATTCAAGTAAAATGTATTGTCTGACTTGAGAATTGCACAGAATTTCTCAAAAAACCGATATTGCAGGAATTTGTGTGATATTAGTTTTCTCATGAAAATTCCCTCGTCAGGCAATGAGTTTTCCTATACAGTAGAATAAAATAATATTGGTATATATTTGACACTACCATACCTTGGATCTCAGTACCACATGTTTTCCTTTCCAGTATTTTAGAATACCAAGATATTGTAGAGTACTGACAATATCGTTAGGATGGATTGCAGTCTCTTGGCTGATATCTATGGAAATTTACAAAAATATATATAGAGCTGGTGAAAATCAAAAAACTATTTTTCCCGATATACCTTGTAAATATTAAAAATTACAACTTAAGGGTGAATCCAGGATATTCTTCCAGGAGGGATGTTGCATTGGAAGGGCACCCACATAAGAGAAACACTGAACCAAAAAAACACATGACATCATCCAAGAAAGAGAAAGTTATCACATATCGCATATCTTCAAAGCTGCAGTAGAGGTACAAAGTCAACCCAGTGAGGGGTGCATCCCTTAGAATCAAGGGAAGATACTTTATTTTGTATTGGTTATCTTGAATTTTGTATTGGATATCTTTGAAGTAGGTGCACAAAGTTGACCTTTGACCTGGGGGGTGTGGTGCACACCCATTACACCCCCTGGATCTGACCCTGAAGCTGGCATAAACCAAGTGCTAATGAAGAGAGAATGTTATAACTCATAGTAATTCTTACCTCGTACTGATATCTTTTCATAGCCATATGTTTGTAGATATTTGATAACTACTGACTTCCAGTAGCTGCGATAGCTGATTAAGCCAAGATCAGATAAAGGCTTTTCTGGAGATCCAACTTTACCTTCTACTTTAGACAACAAGTAGCCTGGAAATAGAGGAACATGACAATCATGAACTCTATTCCAACATACAGATACATGGGATAGATTAGTTTATGTATCAAATAGAGCCGGCTTTTTGTGTAGGGGAGGGGGTGCTATGTAATCCATTTTCTAGAACTCTTTTTGGAAATCTCCTCCTCAACTACAGTAGCTAGTTCATGTTCCCTCAGAACAAGGGCCACAAGTTTGTCAGCCATTTTCATTACACAACCAATGCAGCCTAAGATGTCTGAGTTTTTGGTTGCAGTCCTTAAAAATTACTAGTCTGGGTCATGTACAGTAATTATAAAAAATGGGTGTAAGTGCTACACTCTCAAAAAGCAGTGACAGTGGAAGAATCTTGGAATCACTTACTGAAATCAATCAACATTTTCCCATATCCTTGTTTCATGTACGCAGGTAGAGTAAGAATGCAGGATACATTGTAGCTTAAAAATGATTTCTTCTCCTAAAACAATAACGCAACAACAACAATTAACAGACTGTACTGTATCTTATCTAATAGGCCAAATATCTTGGCAAGAATAACTTTGAGTTCTTTTGGATTCTCTTATTTCCCTCATTTTGAAAATGTAACTATTGTTTCTCTTACAGTATTAATAAAGAATTTTCATAGGTCATTAAATAAATTATATTGAAATGAAAAGTCTTACCTTGGAGAAATAGCCAATAAACCGACATCCAACATTATCTGCTTTGGTCATAACATAGAAAAGGAATGGCTCTACATCGTAATACAGTGTCTTGTGGTCTAGAAACAGCTTGGCCATCAAGCACAGGTTTTGACAGTATGTCTGATGACAAGACAATGGTATAATGTTATGATGATATCAAATAATATGTCATAATAAATATTTAAGTATAGAAATGAGGATACTATTGTAACAGCATATTTTTGAAAAACCATGTAAATAGTTAGGTATACTTAGTTAATGGTTTATGATTTCAAGATGGACTGATGATGGATGAATAGCAAGCCAGTGCTGTAGAAATTTCATCTCTCTGTAAAACCCCAAAGAAACTGTAGTGTACATCAATAAGAGCAGAAGAACTTACTTTATGTTTTTTCCCATCCACTTCAAACACTGACAGATTATTCTTCCTGTAAATTTCAATGCCTGGTGGGTGTTTCCAAACACACTTTGCCTGTTAAAATAGCAAGGAAATCAAATCAAATCTAATCTAGTGTAACTCATAGCAGGGCTTGGAATAATGGCCAGTCAGTCTCTGTCCATGATGACTGGCCAAATTGTCATACCACAGATGACATACCATCACCATACAATTTATCACTTCAAGTTTCTGGCTCAACATTACTGGTCAAAATGACTGGTAAAGCAAAGATTTGATTTGATTCTGGTCAGACATTGTCAGTTGACCAACTGTTACACTGTATTTCAAGCCCTGCATGGGAATAAACATGGTCCATTACCAAGATCCATAGCCAGCTGTACCTACCATGTGTCGTCTGAGAATAGTGGGACTCTTCATGTATTTCAAGCAGAACTCACAGATGTAGATCCTCTTGAGTCTCTGATATTCCTCTGGGTAAGGTGACGAATACCATGTGTCTATCTCAAACATGCCCAATACAACACAACGACAGACTGGACGGCCATTTACTGGAATAGAAGCCTCCTATGTTTAGAATAAGATAAACTTTTATTCATATAAAATAACTGGTTTGGGGTGCCTGTGGTTTTATACACACAGGGAGCCCAATATAAGACAAAAGGTAAAACTTGAACAATGGAGAGTTGTTGGAGAGTTTGTTATTTTTCCATATCTTATACATTTTGTCTGGATAATATGGGCTACCTGTGTTATTACATAAGACAGGAAACCCATAAGAGGTTATTGGACAAGCATGAAGTCCAGATAGAAGGATAGTGGTCAAGAATGAGACCAATATCCATCTGTCTGGACCAAAAATATATTTGAACTTCAAATTGGAACAGAAGTCCATACCTACAGGGATCAGATCACATTGCTCCATCTGTACTACCTTACAATGTAATGAATACTATAATTTAGCCAGGCACTTACCTCTTCATTAACCTCAGCTGCCTTCTCCCAAGCAGTTTTAAATAACTGAAAGTCATACTCTGATGTGAGTCCTTTGAGCATCTCTTCCTTGAGTTCTTCGCGAGGAGCAATGGGTGATTCTGGCTCCTTGACTGAAGAGCTTCTAGAAGGAGCTGGTGACATTTTGTACTTGTCCAAATTGTTTGGTATCAATTCCGCACTTCCAACAGCAGCACGAACCTTCTCAGGCATGAAAGACAAAGCAACTTGTCTTCGAAGGTCTCGTCGTGGTGTGTCCTCTGCTTTGATGGTGGGATTAACTGCTACTTTTTTTGAAATACGCTTTTCTTTGATTTCCTTTTCTCGCTCTTCTGCCTTAAACTGTGGGAAAACAGAAATATATATTGATAATAGTGCTCCCTGGTAATGATTAAAATGGGTACACCTCTCTCCACCTCCCCCCCCCCCCCCCACACACACACACACAAAGGGGATTTGGTGGTGGTTAGGAAACAAATTTTATTGATACTCTCAAACAACCTCTGGACTGATCAAAGTCATGGCATGGCTAACTCACATAACTAACTCTGAATTAACCTCCAGACTGATCAAAGTCAGGGAATGGCTAACTCATGGATCAAACCCTGAAACAACCTATAGGCTGATAAAAGTCAGGACACAACTACTGTAACTAACAGATCAAATGATTGGAATGCTGGGTTTTACAGAAAGAGGTAAACTGGAGAACCTGGAGAAAAACCCAAGAATCAAGGGAGAGACCTAACAAACTCTACTCACATGTGATATTGAGTTCAAGAATTGAGCACAGGATCCCAGAGGAGAGAAGCAAGGAGATACTGATATACCACCCACCATTCCCCTATAGCTCTCCATATATGCTTACCCTGCATTCTTCAGCTGTTGTATCATGATGCTTTGGACAACCTGATACAGTATGATGCATGCTAAACTTCCCTGTCAAATGACCTTTCCCATCACAACCTTGAGTTGGACATTTTTTCTCAATTGCTGAGCTTTTTACATAAAAAGTCTTGAAAGAAGAATTCAAAGTTCTGTAGTCTGGTTCTTTCACTGGTGATGATGATGGTGAAACATCTGATAAAGAACCCCCTTCAGACTCCTCTGATTCTGTACTTGCCATATTTTCATCAGTTTTTGGTCTCTTGTTCATCAGTTTTGATCTCTTTCTGTGAGCAAACTTCAAAGTCCTTTTTCTTTTTGGGGATTTCCGTAATGGACTAGCAGTTTTTGGAATTGGTTTTGAAATATTTTCATCAACAGTCTCAGCAGCTGACTTTTCTGCTTCTTGTTCTTCTGGCTGTGTCTTTGGAGACGGAGGCTCATTGAGACAGATTTGACAGATCCATTGTTTGTTGGGATCTACCACAAGGTTTGGAACAATACATGTTGTATGCAAACTCCTATCACAATTATTACAGACCTGTAGCTTACACTAGAAACGAAAAATATAAATCTGTTATTACTCATAGGAAAATTATCATTCAACATTTGCATAAAAGTTTGTGGATAACTCTT
The DNA here is from genome assembly GCA_023349425.1 of Anthopleura sola. Taxonomy (NCBI): domain Eukaryota; kingdom Metazoa; phylum Cnidaria; class Anthozoa; order Actiniaria; family Actiniidae; genus Anthopleura; species Anthopleura sola. The sequence continues at coordinate 8,904,180 of JALHLI010000002.1, forward strand.
AGGGACAGAGTACAGGGATTGTATAAGCCAGTTCAAAGTTTAAGAATGATTTTCAGTGTGCATGCGATTTTATCCCAAATTTCTCACCTTCTTTTGTTTAAACCTTCTTTTGTCTTAAATTAAACATTCAAAAGGTGAGAAATTCGGGATAAAATCACATGCGCATGGAAAACCATTCTTAAACTTTGAACTGGCATAAACAATCCCTGTACTCTGTCCCTAAGGGTTATCCAATCTCTGGAAAACCTCTAATGAAATGCCTGAGAGAATTCAAAACTAGGGGATAAATCTACTCGCCATGGAAACGAGATTCAGGAATTACCAGTGTTCTTAAGAAAAACAATTAAAGATTAATCTTTTCATACCTTCGGTCTTCTTATGCCACATTGTTCACATGTCTTACAGGATGGACATTGCCATGGATATGTCTTGACCATTGATAACACATTACTTGACATTCCTAAGCAGGAGTGATGGCCTGCAAACATGAAAAAAATTTTATTATTACCTTTCTACCCAGTTCAATTGTATTTCTGCTCTTGTTGGGATAACAATCTTGGATATTCACCAACATAACTGTGCAACTTTGGGTCCCAAGCATTATGTTGTGGGTGGCAATCAATATTTAGGAAGCCCTTGTCAACATGAGTTAAGTGGGTCCTGGGATGCACTTGGGTCCCACGCATTGTTGTGGTGCCAATAACAATTAGGAACCCTTTGTCAACAAAAGTGAAGTGAGTTGTGGGATGCACTTGGGTGTAGAAAGCCCTTGTCAACACAAGTGAGGTGAGTCCTAAGATGCAATTGGGTCCTTCAGTATTGTGTTGTGGGTGCTGTCAATATTTACGAACCCTTTGTCAACACAATTGAAGTGAGTCCTGGGATGCATCAAGATTGAGAAAATGCATTTTACAGTCATTTTTCTTCATAAAAATAAATAATTCCTGTATTAACATTCTTGAACAATTCAATTTTTAACCAACCACAAGCCTTGTTTTAAGCTTTTTTTCATAACAAAGACTTACTATAATTTCGGCATTCATTACAGACAATCATCTCTTCAGCATCACCAGTTCCTTCATCGCTAATCTCAAAACACAGACAGCATTCCCTAGACCCTTCCTGGCTGCTCTGGCCCTCAGACACATTTATACGGCCTGACCTTCTTACACCTGTTGGAAAAGAACAAATCAAAATTAACACCTCTTACAGAATTATATTTCTATCAATTCCCTTAATTAAAAACCCTCTGGGTTGATCTAAGTCAGGGAATGGCTAACTCACAGATCAAACCCTGAAATAACCTCTGTGCTGATCTAAGTCAGGTCACGGCTAACTCACAGATTGAACCCTGAAACACCCTCTGGGCTGATCAAAGTCAGGACATGGCTAACTCACAGATGTTAGGTTTTGCAGAGGGAGGAAAACCAGAGAACCTGGAGAACAAACCCTCAAGTTGGCTGCTCTATGAAAACTGGGCTACCTGTGGAAAAGTAATACCACAGGAAACCCAACCTGAATTCAGTGCCAAATAGTATGACTTTACGGCATGCTTCAACTTCAAAATTAATGAAGAAACGACTCAAAAAAACGCAAACCGACTATTGGTGTCTTATCTCCCTTCTAGCCTTGCGCTACATACCTGGATGTACTATATATGCTGAAGTGAATGTGTTACCTTTTCTGGGAGTGACGTTAGGTGATTTTTTCAATTTTCGGGGCGAGCCGTCTTGTTTTCTTGGAGAACTCGAGTAAGAAGGGTTGCTTTCTGTGTCTGCAGTATCCTCTGATAACGTCTCAATATCAACATCGAAGTCTGAGTCTGAAGGGTCGTCTAACGACGACTTACGCTGAAAGAACCCAAACAAACTTTCGTGAACATAATTGACTTCAAAATAGCCCAAAATGTAACGAGAAAAGAAACAAGTAGAAACTCAAGAATAGACGTTAATGAAATCTACCTTTCTCCTCGGCATATTTAGCTGATTTTATAGTCAAAGCATGACTTTAAGGGGAAGAAAAAGGGTGTTTTTTAGACCTCATTCATCCATCATGTCCGCCATGTATTTGTTTTGAGCGCCAATCAGTCCTTCGTCTTAGAATATAAGGCCTACTATGATTGGCTGGCTGTATCCACCAATGAAAATTTGTCTAAGATTTAGTTTGGTGTCAGCGGTAATACTTTTCAAAACAATATGGCGCGAGTGACAAGAAAGAAAAAGGACCTTTGAAAAGACCCTGAAATTCTAGACTTAGATTCAATCCTATGGCGATCGTTTCGGCAAATATAATCCTCTAACAATCACCAATAAGGCTGCATAAGTTTATGCTTTAGATGGTCCATCAAATTTGTGAAAACAGATTGAGTTTGAGAAGCATCTTGTGAAATTCTTTTTCAATCTTCCTCATGGCGGAAGAGGCGAGTCAAGGAGTTGAGATCTGTGACTTTAATGGCAGTAAAGTACCTCTTCCCATTGATCTTATAGAATCGGTAAGTCAATTTAATGTACGATTAAAATGGTTGAACTATAGGGAATCTTTATTTTGATATTATTGGTGCAGTGTTTTTGACATTTTGTAGTTCCAAATGTATAAGCTTGTAGTTAACTAAACAGTTTATATATGATGTCGAAGCAGGATTTTCCTAAATAATGCAATCTGTTATTTTACAGCCTGAAATTTTCTCAAAGATCGTCAGTCTAGATACCTGGAAGAATGTTCTAACTCCTGAAAACAAAAAACATCTTGAGGTACACTGTAGAAAATATACTGTATTATAATTATTTGAGATAACAAAATCAGTACATACAGTACATTAAAATATCAAATAAAATCCAACAGAAAACAGTCATGCTCTGCATTACTAGAGCAGATTTTGCATGAGTATATAATAGTATACTGTATCACATGGCACTGTTATGGTAAGGAGTTGACAACAAACTTTGGACCAATCACAGTACACAGTGTCATTGCTCAGCCAATGAAATATACCGTAATGCTCAGACTTTTTTGATACCAACATCAAGACCCAACATGACATATCTGAAATTTGCTTTCAACTTGCTTTGCCACTTACCCTGGAGTCCAGGAGTTGTGTATTCTTGCTCCAATATTTGCTGTTTTTCACACCTCTGGCTTTAGACCTACTGGAAGCGAAATAGAACCTCTGGAGTCCAGGGTATATGACACTGCATCTTATTTCATGTCCAATCATGAGATCCTGATGCAAAAATAAAAAATGATGAATGAACCAATGTAGGTGTTTAACATTTTGAACATTGCTAACACCACATCCACTGGTTTTCCATTTGCTGATGTAGAATTATTTGATTTAGAAATTCCTACCCCAGTTGCCAACAGATTATCCTCATGCCCAAGAAGAAAATCTCAGGTAGGCTTATTTGATTTGTGTATTTATAAATGTGCCAGAACTCATTTGCACTGCACAACAGAAAAGGATAGGATTTTTTTGAAGGGGAGGTTCTAACCAGGCTATACTGTATAAAATTTACTCATTTAAGCACCGCAGTGCATTATCAATTTTTGGCATTTTGGTTGCAGCACTTATTCAGGGGAAGCGCTTTTTTGAGGCGGTACTTTTTAATATTTTTTTCATATGGGCTGCTTAATCGAGGGTGACACTTAATCAGGGGGTGGCGCTCAAATGATTAAATACAGTATTCTGTTACATATTCTGCTAGTTATTGAGAACAATATCTTTTTATTATTTTACTTCTCATTTCATAGGGCTCTCTTTGAAGGAGAAAACTTCAAGTTTGGAAACCCTATTGAAGATTTCCATACAAAATTAAAAGGTAAACATCATTTTCAGTCTTGGATAACCTTGGGTTCTTAACCACAATCTTACTAGTCTGTATACTGTATATCATCATTTATGGTACAGTACCTCTTAAGCCTCACTTACATGAATTCAAATAAAACAAAAGAATATTTGGCCAGAAGATCAATTGACGCCTCACATATATAACAATTAAAACCTTTGTCATTGGTATTCTATGATTTTGTTTCAAATAATGTTAATAATAAAATAATGTATTGATTATTTTAGATGGTTATTTTTATCCTGACGTTGTGGAATACAAAAAGCTTTGCCAGAAAGCAAAGAAAAAAGAGTACAAGGTAATGTACTACATGTACAGTAAAAAATATGAAACATGGGTACAATTTTATGCTACCTTTTAAAATTGAGATGGTTGAAATCAAAAATAAAGGTTCTCAGCCAATCAGAGTTGAGATCGTGATAAATTTTAACATTAGAAATTCAAATAAATTGCTATATTCTAAACCAGTTTTTCTTGTCACTTTTAGCTACAACTGCAGGCATACTACAGAAAGCTATTACAAGAGGTCATAGTATCTAGACAGGTACAGTTGTATTCTGCTCGAATGAATAAAAGAATGAATAAATGAATGAAAAATAAATTGGTTGTTTTCATCAATTTTGAAATTATTTTCATTCATAAAAGGAAATTCTTGACCAAGTGAGCAGACAAGGGCCAAATGATCCGATACGAACAAGGTACTATTCCTACAGGATGCAGTGCTCAAATGAATTTTATATCCTGAGCTACACTGTACAATTCTCAGTAGATGTGTACATGTACTTGTGGGCATATAGCTTGATAATAACTAACATAACGAGAAGACTTCTCTCTCAGTCATTTCAATCTTTATAATATTTGAACCATTTTATCCATGGTTTTTATCTTATGAGAAGCATGGGTGGTGTAGCGGTAATAGTGCTTGCCTCTCACCAATGCGACCTGGGATTCGAGTCCCGTCAGGCTCAGTGTCATGTGTGAGTAGATTCGTTTGCTGGTTCTGTCCTGTGCTTTGAGGGTTTTTCAGGGTTCTCCGGTTTTTCCTCCCTCCACAAAAATGAACTCCTAAATTCTTATTAGAATGCAGTGGAAGAAGAGCTACTCTGTGGAAGCCATTGTAAATTCACTTTTTTTTATCTTCTTTTTCAGAGGGAAAGTGGTTTCTGAAAATGGGTCTTCATTGGAGCATAAAGTACAGTCACGTTTTAAAAAGTGAGTTTTCTAAACCTCTCAACACTTTCTCTTCCACTTCAGAAAACATACATTCACGTATAAGGGAGTTTGATTTCGATGCTCCTGTATCAATCCCCCAAATTTTTTGTCCTTAAGAAATCATGAAAAAGACATAATTTCTTCTCAAACTCACCCAACTTATTGAAATTCCATTTGTGTCTAAGGGGCAAGCTACTGTAAGCTAAGCAAGGTTTTTCTAGCAATTTTTACAAGAAAAATACAATTTTTATCATTTAATTTTTTTGCAGAATTATTCATGAATGCAAGCAAGAATGCGAGGTACGATTTTCTTTTCTTTTTTTTTTCTTTTTTTCATTTAAAAATGTCCAATACTACCGGCCCCATGTGACTTATAATTTATGGAATTTTTTTTATTTCCAGGATCAAGCCATTTCGTCAGATGAAGAAGAAAGATTTCTCCCCCCAGGACCTTTTGGGTCACTTGGGTACCCACTGCCATTTCCAGGCCACCCAGCTGGGCTGTATTCAGGTCACCCAGGGTATCACCCAATGATACCATCTATTCCTGGTATGCCGTATGGTTACCCTGCCTTCCCATTCTCGTCCCATGCACCTCGCCCCCCTCTGACTCCTTCAAATATCAATGTCACTGAGAAAGACTTTCAGCAAATGCTTCAGAAACACAAAAAAAGACGAACCTGTAATGAGGTAAATTGATAAAAGTATTTGTCTTGTATTGGAATCATGCATGGCGTACATGTACTGTAGTTACAATAATTACCAATATACACCCTTTTGTCAAGGGCAATGTTGCAGTAGTACACTCATATTTCACCTCTAGGGTCTCAGGTTTAATTCCTGGACTTAGGATCGCTTGGGAGTAGAGTGTGTGGGGTTAATCCCTTGATTTGTGGGTTTTTCCAGATTCAACAGTTTTCCTTTTCTCTGCAAGATTCAACAAGCTAATTTTCAAATTGAAGCTGAATGGGTCTGTTGCCCTAGATTTTCTTCAGTCCACCTTGAATTATTTGTTTTATTTCAGTATTCAAAATTTTACAAGATATAGCTTTCTTAACCCTGTTTTTGGTTTTCCTTAAATGTTCTAGGATCATCCTGAACTGGACATAAGATTTACTGCTTTGTCTGACATAGTCTTCAGAACAAACCCATCAAAAAGACCTTCAAAAACTTGTAAGTAATAGTATGTGATGCCATAACTTTCATCATCATCACCTTTGTTATTCACTGAGCACTCCCCTACAGTTCTCCTTTTTTCCATCCAACGACATTTTGAGAATCATAGAAATGAAATCATTATAAAGATGATAGATATAATTCTTATACGTAGGGCAGATTTTACATGTGGAAAAGTGTGTGGAAAATTGCTGCATGGCAGTGCAATCACATTACAGACTTAAAAACAGTTACAGTGCATGACATAATGTGTGACATAATGTGACACGACAACTGTTAATCCAATTAGAATGTTCCATCATGGTCATGCCATGGTGTTTCAGCACAAGAAATTTTTTTCTCAGTCATATGAATTTATTACTGTCATGTGAAATCTGCCCTTTGACGATGCAAACCATTATTCTTTTAATTCAAACAGTCAGTAGTAGGACAAACGATGGTCCACCAATGCAAGGTACATTCTGCTGTACAATAGGGTTGTCAGTATTATTCTGTGGCAACCAGCCAGTTAACTCGTAGACTGCTTCTTAGTCTCCTTGCAGTCACTTTTAGGGTTCTCATATGACACTCTTTGAATCTTAAAAGTGGCTTCAGAAGACTACTCTTTTCCCATTTCTTAGGTCTACAAAAGACCCCTTGCCGCACGTTGGAATGCAGCTCAATTTGGAGGACAAAACAGTAAATTCCAATTTTCGGAAGATTGAAATTCTTGTCCTCCAAATTGAGCTGCTTTGACGTCACGTGAAAGGGGTCTATTTTGTGGAATCTTAATTTTGTTGTCTGATAACTGATAGTCTGATCTACTTAGAACCCTACAGTCTATTTCTTCAAAAATAAAATGTTTACAACAGGTTCAATTTAGACTAACGTATTTAGGTAGAATTAGGTGTCCCAGATAACTAAATCTATAATTTGGGTTGATTGGGTTTTTGGCTTCATGTAGTATTGTCGATTGGAAGTATTTATAGAATTTTTTTTATGGTATTTGTAGTTGAGATGAATAAGAAAAAGGACAAGAAAGCCAAGCTAAAGAGAAAACTAAAACAGAAACTACAACAAAAGCAAGAAAGAAGTCGATCACAAGCTAAGAAACAGGATTCCAAGACTGGTCCTTCAGAAGCTGCTACTGCAAACTTGTAAGTAAAAAAGTCTTCTATAATCATGGGTGGATCCAGGATTTTGTTCAGGGAGGGGTGCAAAGCACAAAGTCAGCCCAGGGGGGGTGCAAGCCTCAGAATCAAAGAAAGAAAACAATCCTTCGTATTGGGTATCTTCAAAATAAGAATAAAAGGACAAAGATGTTCTGAGGGGGGTGTGCACCCCCTGCACCCCTCCACTGGATCTGCCCCTGATAATCCCTGATAATCACTCTACTACCTTTGTGCTGATAAAGAGGTGCCGTCAACCAAATTTGCACTGATTTAATTAAGTTCTTCCATTTGTTTGTTGTTTTAGACCACCTCCACCAACAGGAACATTTTCTAGTTTCTTCGGTCTGCTGAAAGAAATATTCTACAGCATGCCTGATTCCAAAGCCAGCTTACACAAGGTTAGATAAAGATGAATCAGTGGAACGCTGCATAATATACAGCAGCATATCTGAATTCTGATACTGTGAAAAAATTCTGGACTCACAGAATTTCTCATAGGCATTACATGTGAACAAAATTGAATCATTATCTGGCCTTGTTTTTACAAGGGTAGCACTTAATGGCCAGTGGCTAACAAAACCATGGCCCTTGTTCCATGATCGAATTGGAATTTAGAAGCTGATTTTTGTGGAGGGAGGAAAACTGGAGAACCCATAGAAAAGCCCTTGAAGCAGAAGAGAGAACCAACTAGAAACTCTGCTAACATACTACAAGGAGCCCAGTGGGAATCGAACCTGAGTCACATGTGCTTCCTATAAAAATGAATTAAAATTTTTGTTATTTTGTTTTGAGCAGATTGAAGAACAAATCAAGGCATGGCAGGTAAGTTGTGGTCAATGTGAATATTAAATTATTATTATCAAGGGAGAGACCTACCATAACAAACTGAACATTACTCGAGATATTATTGCATGTTTTGTTCACAGTGTTCGCCAACTGCATCACAGAGTACATGGAGCAAGGATCAGTTAGACTGGGTCAAGCTGGTTTACTCTTCTCTTATGTATATTTCTGGAAGTTCTGGAGGTATTCTGAAGATGAAAAAATTCATATCAAATAGAAATAAAAAATTCTGGCTTCTTTGTTCCTTTCCTTTGTGCTTGCTCCCTTACCCATGTTCTTTCTTGCTTGTCTGCCTGTGCGGGGACTGCAGAGCAGGTCAAGTATTTGATAGGGAACGATACCACTTCATGGCCCTCTATGATTTACAAGTGTAGACACATGTACAAGTATTATGGTGCATCTTTGTGCATAGTCAGATAGGGGTTTGATTTGGGGGGGGGGGGGGTGGGGGACGAAACCGTAGTCACAAAATACCTTGTTAAAATCGTGAATTCATAGGAAGGGAGGGAGGAGTACTATTATCCCTGTAGCCAGTCATCTCCGCAGTCCCTGCTTCGCATACTCTTTTCTTTACTATTTTTGCCTATTTTTCAGTTTCACTGACAAAAATTACTCACCCACCCCTCTCTTGATCATTTTTTTGTCCTAGTCACGCCATCAACATTTGTCCCATTGGTTGATTTTAAAGAACGACCTCAGCAATGGAAGTGGATTGGTATGTTTCAGAAGAAAAAATATGTGTAGATGTGTTGTGATGAAATTTGATGTTAGTGCCAGAGTCAAAACAATGGTACAAAATAAGGACCTTATTTTATTGATTTAGGTGCTGGGTACTGGTATATACCCCCTTCCCCCTCAGAGACCTGTTAAAATGCTCGATACTGGGTGTCCATGGTGACTATTTCTCGGCACAAATACGTTGTTTAACATCACATGCAAATAGATAGTATACATCCATTTGATTTACAGTCATCACCCCCCATTGCAATAACGCCCCCTTACCAAAACCAATGTCTATACTTAACTATGCTATCAATAAGTATTTCTGACTTTGTGTTGAGATTGTTTTGAGTCGAAATAGTCGATTTAGGGCTTTTATAACTGAAGCCAAGTCAAGTCACATTCAATAGCCTTGAACATGAGTATTATTTTTACATCGATTTTAATTATGAATTTTAGAAACCTGTTTTATTATATTCATATATATGTTTATCGTATGTAAGTATGTAAGTATGTTGATAGCATTTGGTCATGACTTTTATTGCATGTTGTGGCTCTTAAAAGAGCCGTTTAGTGCAATCACTAAATTCGTTGGCGTTACGTATTGGGGGGGTTATGGTATGGGGCGTCATTGCAATGGGGGGTGATGACCGGATACCATCCATTTCTGTGATCTGTCTTTTGGAAATATTTGAGGACAATATCCAGGATTTCATCCTAAGTGATGGTGGGTATCAGGTAATCCCACCCTCCCCAGCCTCTTAAATTTAGATTGTAGCAACAATTAAATTTGTGCTTCTTTTTTCAGGTGCGTTTCGTGATTCTGATGAGGAGCTCACTCAGCTGTGCCAGGATTGGCTGAAAGTTAAGGATCAACTTTCCATCAAAAAGGTACAACTGAATCATTGAGCCTATTTATATAACACATACCAAGACCGAAAAAGATTATTCTTGTATTAACTCACCATTAAAACGTAACTTTTTTCTAGGCCACGGCGGAAGGTGGAAGCACAGTCAACGCTCCTGAAGCCCGAGTGTACGTTAAAAGTTGTAGTTCATGATTTAGATTTGTATATGGACCCCCTGAGACCGGACAATTGCATTTTCATTTTAAAATGTGACTGGAAAATCATGGATCTCCTTTCAATTTTTATCTAACCCTGGAACAACCTCGGGGCTCATCAAAGTCAGAGTACACCTAACTAGCGGATCAAACCCTAAAACAACCACGGAGATCTCAGCAACTCAGAGATCGAATTGGAATTTAGCGTGTTAGGGTTTGTGGGGAGGAAAACTACAGAATCCGGAGAAAAATCCTTGAATCAAGGGAGAGACCTAAGATACTCTTCTCACATGTGATGAAAAATCTAGGAATCGAACCTGAGATGTACCAGAGGTGCTACCATTACACCACCCTTGATTCCCTACCAGACAACGAGCAATCCTCACTCCTCCATGCACACATGGTCATATCTCGTTTGTTTTTAGGAAGACTGATTACGTGGTTAGACCTAGTACAAGCACTGAACAAGATGTATTCAGGGAACAAGAACTCAAACGTTACATGAACCCTCACAAGGCTTATACTTACCACATGCATGGGTTTGAATCAGTGGTTGGTCCAGTGAAGGTAAGCTGTACCTATTACCCTTGTCTCTATAACTCAACTCACAGATCGAATTGGAATTTGTGATTGGGTTTTGCGGAGGGTGAGGAGCCCCTGGAGAAAAACCCTTGAATCAAGAGGGAGAGATTGAGGCAACGGCAAACTCTACTCACATGTGATAGGAATCGAGTCTATGAATGGAACCTTAGACCCCAGAGGCCAGAGTCGAATGCACCACCACTACACCACCTATATACTTGCCTCAACTCATACTCGCTGTTAATGCGTGATGCTTACTGAACGTCTATACACCACCATAATCTTTCTTTTTCATTCCAGGGAGTATTTTCCAAGGAGACCAACTTGAATAAAGCAAGAGAACATTCTCTTCTGGTTTCCAATCGTCCTCCTTTTGTTACCATCTTGACACTCGTACGTGATGCGGCAGCCAGGCTACCGAATGGAGAAGGAACAAGAGCCGAAGTAAGTACTATGCCATCTATCCTGTATGCTTTGAACCAAGCTTACCTATTCCAGGTTGCGCTAGTTAGCTGGGGAATCGAATCAGTCCAACATCAACCTATGTGACTTACTGTGTGGTCTATGACCAATGATATTGAATATAAATTTAATCTAATTTTAGGTTTGCGAACTTTTAAAAGATTCTCAGTTCTTGAACAGAGATGCCACGGAGGCCCAGGTAACACACTTCTCTTCTTTTCCCTTCTTTCCTCTCCTCTCCTCTTCCCTTCTCTTTACCGCACTTCTCTTCTTTTATCTTCTCTCAGTTCCCTTCCCATCCATTCTCGTCTCTTCTCTTCAACTCTTTCCTTATATTTTCTCTATTCTTTCTTCCTTTTTCTTTTCTTCCCTTCCCTTACATTCCCTTCTCTTACCATCCCATCTCCTCTCCTTTATTCTTTTCTCTCCTGTTTTCCCTCCTCTCTTCTTTCCTTTCTTTCATTCTTGTTGCTCCATTATTTTGCCAGATCCACACTGTGGTTAGCGGTGCTCTTGATCGCCTTCACTACGAGAAGGACCCCTGCGTCAAATACGATAGTAACAGGAAGGTCTGGATCTATCTACACCGAAACAGGACAAAGGAAGAGTTTGGTAAGACTGAGGACATACTCATTACTTACCACTCAAAATCTACAGCTCCTTCTTGCAACCTTGATACGTCTGTTTCATTCTTTTACTATACATAGTTTTTCTTCAAGACATACGGGCTAATGAGTTTCTCTGGTTTTCAACCCTCCCAAAAATCAAAGAAAATAAATTTTAATTCGATCTGTGGGTTATTCATGCCCTGACTTAGATCAGCCCAGAGGTTGTTTCGCGGTTCGATACAAGTGAAATGTCAATTGCATCACTAAAGAAAGTTTGTATTTTTTTGTTATTTTACTATCGTAGTTGTCAGTCTCATATATCATGAACCTTCACATCTTTTAAGACTACATATCGCAAATCAATTTTTCAGAGAAAATCCACCAAGCCAACGCGGCAGCAGCCAGAGCCAAGAAGATGCAGAAACCAAGAATGCCGCGGCATTCAAAAGCCAAAGAAGAAAGCTCTACTCCAGTATCAGAAACAGTCGATCCAAGCGCTGTTCAAGCTGTTCCTTCCCCAGGCAGCCAGACAACGCCCGTACCAAGCAAACCTATTGAAATGAAAAAGCCAGGGATTAAGATTAAAATAGCTGGAAATACGATAAGTGGTCATCCAAAGGTCTCTGTTATAACGTCTATCACTGGCCCTGTAGCCGAGGAAATAACTCATTCATCTTCAGAAGAAGGACAAGAACTCGCTACTACCATCGAACCTGGATTACCTGATCAAACTACACAACCTCACATAGGGACAGGATCCAAGTCAAAGCTAAATACAGCCAATTTGAATTCTAAGGCCAGCTTGTCTTCTCAGTCAAGCGTTCCCTCTCCTGGTCTCAGACACACAAGCGCTTTGAATTCCCAAACTAGTGCTCTAAACAGCGCTAGCTTGCTGTACGCTCCAAGCGGTGACGAACCCGTTGATGTGGTAAGCGAGTCGCGCGATAGTGGAAGCGAAGGATCGGTATCAAGCAGTAATAGTGAGAATGAAAGCAGTAGTGGAAATGATAGCAGCAGTGATGAGGAAGAATCCGCGGATGAACCAACTGGAGGGAAAACTAAACACGGAGGTAAGGTGTGACGTTGTAGACCCCTTACAGCACGTCGGAATGCAGCTCAATTTGGAAGACAAAACAATAGTTTCCAATTCTCAAGAGATTGAAATTCTTTTGTTTTGTCCTCCAAATTGAGCTGCTTTAACGTCACGTGAAAGTGGTCTATCGACACGTTAGCATCTGAAATTGTTTTTACTAACTTAGATTTCCGCGTTTTAGCACTAAAACTACTTCAAGATGACCGCGAAGACGTAGACAGTCCACAATCGACAGGTAAAACAAAAAGAATAACATACTACTTACGAAGATATCAACTGAATACTGACCCATGAGTACAATTTATCCACAGAACATAGTTTTAAACTACAAAGCGAGAAAGAAAGTGATTCCTTCACGCAACCTTACGGTAAGTAGTCTAAAGTGGGCCCACGGTACATGCTGTGTTTTTTCTCGCCTTGGTTAGTACCCAGTTGTAGCTTTTTTGTTGTATTGGCAAAACGTCAAGTCAAGATACAATAGCAGTAACGCTGTATTGCGGGAAGAAATGTTACAGAAACTTCACTTTTGTTACTCATAAACGTTTCTATATTATTTAACAGGCTTTACTTCCCTTGGAGATAATGCGTCGAAGGAAGATAACGAGTCTGATGACGAGCAGGAGGAATCTGGAAGCAGTGAAGGTCAGAATACGAATCCTATTGTTGCTCAGTTGTCATTGTTGTTACTGTTATTACTGTTGTGTTGTTCCTGTGTAACTGTTGCTGCGGTTGCCCGTGTAAAAGCTATATGCTTTTGGCATTTTCAAGTGCTTCTAGTGAGCTTAGTTTTCTTTTTTTCTTCTTCTTTTTACCTTAGGAGGCGAAGGCAGTGAAAGCGAAGACAGCAATGACGACTAGAAGCCAACACCCCAAACCTCACTTCTGGGCCGAAGTATTCATGACGAAGAACGACATCAGCCCTCTGATCTTTGGAGTCATGACTTGGCTGATTTGGTGCATGGATTTAGGCTGATAATATAAGACTAAAAGCCTTGAACGTTGTAAAGAAAACAGCATTGTGTTTAGTAATTTAAATAGTATAGTTTTCAACAAAAATGTATAGGGTTTTCCTAATGTTGTAAATAAATGAATTCCTGTGAAAAAAAATGGATAAAATTGCTAAAAACAATTGCTAAACCCGAAGAGGTAACATTTCCTGGCGAACCAACTTCTCTTTTTGCTAAGGGAGGGGAGGGACAACACAATTGTCGTAAAACAAAAAGGAAAACATTTCTTGAATTCCCATCTCAAAATTCTCGTTTCTTTTCAAAATATAGGAAAGGTAGAAATTCCTGGTGAACCAAATTTTCTCTCCTTATCTCAACGGGAGTGGGGGAACCTGAGCTCCAGAGGTTCTATTGCGCCAACTATCTCGCAGGAGCGAGAAAAATATCCTCTGTACCCCAGGGGAGGGGGGAGAGATCGTTGATTATTGGCAAACCTGAGCCTGTTCAATTAAAATCACTCCGACCAGCTGTTATCCTTATAGCGCAATCGCAGTTAGTGTATTCAACATGGCTGCCACGGAGGCAGAAGATGATCAAGAAACTCTCATCAAAACATTATTCACAGAATCCTTCCCAGGTAAATCTGATTTCAGTCATATTTTCAAAACTCGTTAACAACACTTTTCCTGAATTCACTGTCTAATTTTTTTTTCAGAATCCTGGCGAGATAACCCAGATTTTTCTGTTTATCTTGCGGAACTATGTTCTTCTGGAGTCGACAGACTCAGTAAGTGTTCTATTTGTTTCTAATGTTTTATCTATAATTTTTGTATTTTTATCACTTTTGAGCTACAACGCTATTTCTCAAGGAATTATACATTATTTGCAAGAATTCAGTGCTTTTGTACGTGTATTTTTGTTTATAAATTTTTCTCCAGGAGACATACTGTACAGTGTACGAACTTGGCTTTGTCCTTCCATTTTATGGATCGTATTTTTTAGTATAAAATTTTGTGTATAATCTTAATTTGAGTATTTCATTCCATTCGAGTGTAGTGCTAGACCTTTCAAGTTACATGTTATCCAATCGACAGGTCGAGAACCCGACCGATTGGCTGAAGAAAGAGATCAAGTGCTTCAACAAACTCAGGATCTTGCCTTCCATAATTATAAAACGTTTATCAAGACAGCTGACTGTTCGAGGGAGATATTTCAAGACGTAAGTGGCTTACCTAGTGTTTTTAGTAATTCGAATGAATTACTACAGATTGTTGACAAATACAGATTGTTGAGAATAATGATTGTGACTTCACTCATTTGAGCACAGCAGCGCTCTTTAATTTTTTAGCATGATGATATAATGATGATGGTGGTGCATGATGATGATGATGGTGGTGCATGATGATAATGATGATGGTGGTGCATGATGATAATAATGATGGTGGTGCATGATGATAATGATGATGGTGGTGCATGATGATAATGATGATAATGGTCCATGATGATAATGATGATGGTGGTGCATGATGATAATGATGATAATGGTGCATGATGATAATGATGATGGTGGTGCATGATGATAATGATGATAATGGTGCATGATGATAATGATGATGGTGGTGCATGATGATAATGATGATGGTGGTGCATGATAATAATGATGATAATGGTCCATGATGATAATGATGATGGTGGTGGTGGTAGTGATAATTTATCATGATAGTGATGATGGTAATTATTGTTTATGTTTATGTTTTTCAACAGTTTCTTTCAGTGGAAAACCATGTACAGAGTTTATTAGAGAAGCTTCCAGAATTCTCCGAGACATGCAAGGAATTCATGAAATCTGCTCAAGAAATCAACACCAGGTAATGTCCACACAAAATGAACTACAGTGTAGTAATCCCTGACGATCTTTTAACATCCTTAAACTTTGTTGAGTATTTTTTAACTTTTGTCCCATTTTAGTCGCAGACTGAATTCTTTGACATTAGCAAGACACACTCAGTTACTTGAAATTCTGGAAATTCCTCAGGTTTGTAGCCAAATTTTCATTTACTTTTCCAACATTCAAATTTTATTTCATTCTAAGACAACCTGATCAAAATCAGGACACAACTAACACACAGATCAAATTGAACTTTCGGGTGTTTGGTTTTCAAATAGATCTAGATATTTATTGCAATAAAAAAAATCATATTTACTGGTACTGTACTTACCTAGTTTAATGATTCCTTATTTTGTGGTCTAGTCACTGATATCTTTTTTCTCTTTATGCGTCCAGTTGATGGATACTTGTGTCCGTAATGGATATTACGAAGAAGCCCTTGAACTTGCATCTTACGTCAAGCGTCTTGAACGAAAACTCTCCAACATCCCTGTCGTACAAAAGATTGTATCAGCAGTGCAATCCTCAACCCAGCTCATGCTTTCGCAACTTCTCCAGCAACTTCGCTCTTCAATTCAGCTACCAGCTTGTTTGCGAGTGATTGGTTATCTACGTCGTCTTGAAGTTTTCCACGAGGCTGAACTCAGGATAAAGTTCTTACAAGCCAGAGATGCATGGTTGAAGAGTGTTTTGAGTTCTATTCCGACTGATGATCCATATTATCATATCACCAAGACTATTGAAGCTAGTCGGGTACATTTGTTTGACATTGTCACTCAGTACAGAGCAATTTTCTCTGATGATGACCCAATACTCTCAATGGAAGATGAGGAAAGCCCAGCTTATAGTAATTTATTCCATTGCTGGATTGTACAAAAGGTATGGTAATAAAGAAGTGCATTAAAAACTTTACTAAACAAGGGTAAAAATAAAATTTTTAACAATAAACAAGGATGATTAAATTTTTTTTTGCTTATCCTATTCAAAAGATTGTGCACATTTATTTCTACCATTCATCCTTCCATTTCCCAGGGCAAAAAATAATGGCTGGTCATTCACCAGTCATGATGACCTGCCAAATTAGTTAGCTTGGTCATACCTCATTTCTCAATTCTAGTGTTACTGGTCAAAATGACTGACAAAGCAAAGATTTGACCAAACAAGTTTGAATTATAACCAGATATTATTTTTAGCCCTGACCACTAAGATTTTTGCAAAATCTCTCTTCCCAGGTGTCTCAATCAATTCCTTGAGATAAATTTCAGCATCTTGTCATTTCTCTTCCCACTTCCATTTCATTCCCATTCATTCTCCTAATTTCACTAAAACGTTTTGCATCATTTCTCTTCCTAGATGTCTCAATTCCTAGAAAACAATCTTGGCATCATGTTTATCATTTCCCATCCCACTTTCATTTCATTCCCATTCCCTCTTCCATTTTTCTTCTCAGGTTTCTCACTTCCTTGAAATGCTAGAAAAAGATTTAAACCTTGGAGTAGGTGGTCGACTGGATTCCCTTCTGGGACAGTGTATGTACTTCGGGTTGTCGTTCAGTCGTGTTGGAGCTGACTTCCGTGGTCTCTTACCACCTCTCTTTCAGTCTGCATCATTAAGAGTGTATACTGCAACTGTTAGAGATGCTACTAAAGTGTAAGTATTTGAAATTGAATCCTGGACCGGGCTTAAAATAATGGCCAGTCAATGGTCAATGTCTGGGCAAATTTGGTACTTGACCAGTCAAATACGGTTTTGAACAAAGATGTTGACAGGTCATATTTAAAAAAATAATAATAAGATATCATACACCAGACATCTTTACCAGCATATGACTGGCCATTACTTTGAGTCCTGCTAGGGTATAAAAATGTTGCACTAAATCCTAACTTGTGGGAGGAACATTGCAAGAGGATATTATCAAATTTGACTGAATAATTCTAGGTTGAGGTTGGACTTGTATTCTTACATTTTTCTGTTCTGTGAAAGGTGAAATTCATGTTTACGACTTCATGCTCTTGGTGAAGTTGGCTTAGTATATGGATTTCAATGTTTTTTGAAAAACCTCCAGTGTCATCTTGAAGTTCAATGCTCAACATTTGATGTCTGAAGTTTTTTCCCTTATCTTTTTGTAGATTTGAAAACACTATGTCCTCATACACCTTGCAGTCTCTTCCAAGTGTTCTTACTTCCACTGTCATGTCCACAACTATACAAAAGGTAAAAATGGTTGATGCATAATGCAGTTTTTTCCCATGTTATCAACTTTATATTTGTTTCATCACAAGTGCAAGAGAGTATTGTTTGTAGTGTAAAATTCTTCTCAAGAACAGCTGCAACACTGTCTTGCAAAAACAATTGCAGAAAATTCAAAAAACTTTTCCTAAAATATTCAAAATTGTGATTCTTCATGCATACAAATCACCTGACGAACAGTATTTTATTTTCAGTTTGACGAGGCTTCCAGAAATCTCACACCACCATTTAGCCTGTTAGAGCATCCTCCGCTAGCTGCATACACTAATGCAGTATTGTCTGCCTTCAATGAACTGAGACACTGTGCACCACTCTCTCTGGCCCACCCGGTCCGAGATGAATTACAGACATCACTTACGGCAGTTGTTGAGGCTACTTGTACATTTCACAGGTAGGTTTGACCACTTTGAAGAGGTGTACGATATCTCTAGACTTGTAGTACCTAATTTTTATAGTTACTGAACTGTGCACACACTAATTATTGGTTAGTAATATTTGTGATGCCAATCTTTCACATTCACACTTCTATTCATTCTTTCATTTTCCCAGAACTGAAGCCCCAGCTCTAAACGAAAAAGAACGCTCGCTGTTCACAAGTTTTGCCAAAGCAATTGTCAAAGACCTTGTACCTTTCATTGATCATTGCCTAGCAGCAATTTTCCCACCAAATTCTCTAACTATGACTGGACCCAGCACTCTCATTGAAGGACTAGACCGTCCAATGGGAATCAAGATACGGGATATTACATCACCCTTGTTACCCATGATTCCACAGGAGATCATAGAAGAGCAGGAAATCAAAACTGAAGGAAAAACAACTCCATCTCTCAGTAAAAGTAATAAAGAAATAGCAAAAACTTTAGAAGTTAATAAGAGTAATAATGAAATCAAAGATGAGGAGAAAAGTATCAAAGAAAGTGAAACGGAAAAAATACCGGACAAAGATTCTCAAGAGGAAATTTCTCAAACTATTTTACCTCAAATAACATCCGATAAAGATGACAAGAAGATTGACTAAAATCAAAATATAATTTTTAAAGGTTTTTCACCTGTTTAATGATATGAACACAAGCAAAAGGATAGTTTTTTATCCTTGTTTTTGTGATGGTATTAGTAAATAAGACATTAATGTTGACCAAGGTAATGTTTATAAGGGATTGCCAAAGAAATATTTCAGCAATAAATTTTTGCCTTCAAGGCATAATATCAAGAATTTCATGTTGACTTATTTATTTTACTAGCATTCACAAAATTATAATATCAGTTATTCAACCACTTTACAAACCTTGTTTTGACCACTCAAAAGATGTGAGTCCTTGCAAGTCCAAGAAGCATATGTTAACTGAATTCCTCTCAAGAGAAAAATGTATAATCTAAAAACAAATATATACATGAATAGCATTCTTTCTATGTACATAATGTTAAAATGTTAAGAATTTTTTTTTCAGTGTTTACAAAATTACAGCACTAGAATACTGTTTGAGGCTCACCGGTGCACTCATTGTGAATTACTGCAGTCTTGCCACTTGCTTATAGATATTAGGTAATAAATTAGAATGCAAATACTATATCTGTTAAGCAGTACATACTCTCTTTAAAGGTTACTAAAAAGTGCTCTGTCTATTTTTTTCACTTTTGAATCATAGGTTCTTTCTAACACGAATTAATGCCAATTTTGTTTTCTTCTCACCGAGCTTATAAATATTGGCTAATATTATATAGTGCAAATACTATATCTGTTAAGCAGTACTCTCTTTAAAGGTTACTAAGAAATGCTCTGTCTGTTGTTCTCTGTTGAATCATAGGTTCTTTCTAGCACAAATGAATGTTGTTTTCTTCCCAACCAGCTTACATAATAATATAAATATTAGCTAATGTTAGAGTGCAAATAGTATATCTCTTAAACAGTATTTTCTTTAAGGCTATTACTAAAAAATGCTTTTTGTATTGTTTCCTATTAAATCATTTAGTACAAATTAACAATTATATAGACTTTCTCGTTTATATACTGTTTGCACTCCACTTGATGTTTGATCTTGGGTGTTAACTTATCCCAAAACACTAAAGTGTTAGGAAATTTTTGCTGGGTGTGAATGATAAAGTCAATGACTTCAAAAAACTTTTTATGAGTTACATAGGTACATGGATGGAGTCAAAGTCATCCAAGTCACTGTCATATACCTCATCTACTTCATTATCTAGTTCCTCTAACTCACTCTCTTCGTAGAACCGTTCAAGTAGTTTCCTCAACGGAATCAAACAGATTATGAAGAAGGGGAATCCAGGCGCTGCAGGCGAGAGCTTCGTAGCGAAGAGTATAACCACACAGATGATCTGCACAATGGTGAAGATATGCATCTTGGTAGTTGATACGTTACGCACGTAGTTCAGGTCAGGATGGTGACTTGGGGAGATGATGAGCAGCTTGGTACGCTCACAGAGCTGAAGATGCGACATGGATGACACTCCGAGGAAGATGAAGACGCCGAAAAGGACTGCGACAGGTATGAGGCGAAGTACAGGAGCAAGAAAAACTGAGACGCCAATCAGAAGATGGATGATGACATTGGTGACTCTCTGTTCCTTGACTTCGATAAGATGCGGGTGCTCGCCTGGAGGGTTGTTGGTGCTTAACACTGACAGGGCGTGGAAGTGTGAGACCGTGTGAATAGGAGTTGCGCACATCCAAGGAAGGCCAAGAATGGAACACAGGCCAACAAGAAGACCAACGATGAACAGATCAAGGTTATACCCTGGCCCCTTCTTGAGCTTGTTGTCTTTCTTGTCCAAGATGACATTGCAGAACTCTACCTCCATGAAGAGCAGGATGCTGACGAGAATTGCTGGAATCAAAGCCGCCATGATGCTACTTGCAGACGTGTTACTCTCAATACCCATAGGATTCACAAACCAGCCAGTTCTCTTTTGAGAAGTCAAGGTCAACACACCTTCAGGTACTTCCAGCTTATTTATCCATATGCTCCCCGCGATCAATTCCAAGAATATCATGGTGACGATCGCAATGAGAACTCCAAAGTCACTCACAATCCTGCGAGCAACGTTACCAAAGAAATGGCTGTGTCTCAACTGTCGCAAGGAGTGAGCAATGAAGAAGGTTCCAAACAAAAGCATGGTGGTGAAGAGTGCTGTGTTGAGGTAATGTTCAGAGGGATAGTTCCCGCCTTGGCTCTGTTTCTGGTTCTTGTAATCATAGAGTTTCCACACGTAGGACACGCCATCGTAGATGAAGATGAGGGAGATCAAGAGTGCGAAGATCTCTTCAGTGAAGCGAGTGAAGTAACGAATCAAAAAGCATCCCTCAAAGGCAATGATGCCAAAGCAGATCACCATGACCCAAAGACCAACCCACGCTCTCCAGGGAAGGTATTCGAGGTCAAAATTTTTGCACAAGTCAAAGGTGTTTTTTTCGAACACCAAGAGTGGTCCCGTTGCGCCAATAATAATCAGTGGCTGTCCTGCAAACAGTGAAAAGATGATACCACACAGAGCAGTCGCAAAGATCATCTCGGAAACTCCCATCCAAGAGTTGGTGTTTTCGTACAACAAACCACCAAACGAGACTGCTGGAGCCAGACAAGCAAGATAGACGAAGATGGTAGCCATTAAACAACGCATATTGAGAGAATCCAAGATGTCGCTTTTGTACATGGAAAATCTCCTCTTGACATCACGAACCAAACCACCACAAAATCTTCCTGTTCTCTCTAGCGCATCCTCGACTTCTGGTGTCTCTGCTTCTTCTGAGACTCGTTCACTAGGTTCTTTTTTCTTTTCTTTTTTGATTGTTGCTTGTCGCCTGCGAAGAGCGATCTCTTTTGTTTGGTCAGCGAGGATAGGAATGGTTTGGCTTAGAACGTTGCGGTCGTATTCTCCTGGGGGAATCAATATACTGTCTCCTAAGAAGCTGTCTATCGAGTGAAGGAGGTCGTTGACATTCTGAAAAAATTATGATAAACAGTGGTGGTCAAAGGTGGTCAAATGTTAACTGATTTCAAAAAACTAAATACAGTGTTCAAAGAATAATTCTTGATTGCTGTTGAGTCTTCTTTTGCTTACTGTCCTATTCAGTCAGTCGATCAATCGGTCAACCAATGTGCGTAGTCTAAACAGTCAAAACTTTTGCATTGGCTTCTCACCAGCAGCATTGCCTGCAATATTGGGCGCAATGTTGCACCGTGTGTCCGTAGCTTTTACTTACCTTGGCGGAGTATGCCGAATCAAGGAAGAGTTTCTCAGACATAAGCGTCGCAATACTGCGTCCAACCTCATGATAATTTATCACGTCATCTTCTGGCCCCAGTAGAATGAACAAAAACCTCACAGGTATCTTCACTTCTGCTAAGTTCTGCAGGTTACAGCCATGTAGGAGTCGAACAAAAGCCCCTGAAGGTCTGGTGAGCTCTTCATGGGTTCCCACAAGAACTGTTGTAGCTTCAGCATTCTTTGGGATTTGTCTCTGTATTGTGGACACCGTGGGAGGTATCGAAACTGGCTCGGCTAAAAAGGAGTATTGAGGGGTCTCTTTTGGTTGGGAGGACGGGCCTGCCCTGATAACATTATAGTAAAATTGCATTACAAAATATTGCTAATGTAGTGCCGAATACTGAGGTGAATCTTTTGGGTGGGAATATACGACATTATAGAAAAATATTTCCAGCCTAATGAGCAATTAACTATGGATATCAAATGTATTATCTACTGGCCATTAAAAGACCAAGGCCCGGTTGTACGAAGGGTGGATAGTGCTATCCAATGGATAAATACTTATCCAGTAGATAAGTTGATGCTGTTATCCAATAAATTTATCCAATGGATAAGGATTATTATACATTGGATAGTGCTATCCACCCTTCGTACAACCGAGCCCAAGTGTTTTCCCATTTCAGACCCATGTCATTCCGAATTTTTGTCCGGGTCATTCCATACATATGTATCTTAAATTGTCAAATATCTTACGTAAACAAAAGTAATAATACTCAAGTGAATGATACGTGTTCTGAAAAGGGAAAAAAGTACACTTACACTTACACTTTTCCACGTCACTTTCTTTCAAATAAACGTGGTATTTGCGAACCGAAGTTCTTTTCAAAGGAAAAGTAAGAGAATACTGACTTTTTCAAATTCAACTTACCCCGATGGTTCTTCCAATTTGTTTTCCACAATTATCGGTAACCCCTTGTCGTATTTCTTGTTGGGTTCGGATGTAGGAACGACACGAGAAAAACGTCGCCCGCTTGTTGAACTCCCAGTTTTCTTTTGTAAATTATGTAGATGAGGCGTTAAAAGAACAGAAATGAAAACATCCTTCTCTTCAGAAAGCAAACTACCCAGAGTGATGAGTTGTTCAGCCACTGAAATCGCAATGTTTTGTAAATTGTTTTCATCTAAATCCAGAAGAATAGCTCCGTTTTCTAGTGTTCTCCTCACATCTTGAACACTCGAGAAATTCAAACACGGTACGTGAGGTTTTCCCCATCGATTTGCATTTTCTTCAACATCTTCTTCGAACTTGATCCATCGCGCTGTTTCTTTCCAAACACATTCGTTGTCTTTCGTATAAAACTCCTCCAATTCCACAAAGCCTTCGTGAGAAGACTCCTCAGTATCTTGCTCCAAAGCAAGTGCCAAACTCATCTGGACTTTCAAGTCTTAAAACCTCCATTCATCTTAAAAAATCTTTCTGAACTTTCAAGCCTCTAACTGCTTCTCCAACGTACATTCAACCGTTTACTCGCGTGATGCGGTACGTCATGCATACATGGAACGTGAGACGCACGAGTTTGACCGACGCGCGCGCGCACTCTGTCCGTTTCAACCGACAGAATTTTCGAATTTTCGAAATCTTTGGCGAAAACTTCAACAATTCAAAAAACTAAAAACGTGATCATAACAAAAAATTTTCAAGACAAAAATCAAAACTCTTTTAGATATTCGCCATCTTTTTTCGGGATGATTTTTTAAGTATGTTTAGAAGTACATTTTTGAATCCATAAGAGCAGGTTTTTCGCTTTGGCGTGCGCGCGACTTATTCGTTTCTTCTGGCGCGCGCGCGCAAAATAACATAAACAAATGCCTGAAACAAATGGAAGAAAAGAAAACAAAAAAAGACTACAAAATAATATTTTACGATAAAATAGGATAACTTGATCGATATTTTATACTGGATCGTCATCATTTTCCTTACTTTTTTCTACAGTTGCTGGGATGGATAAGTCAGACTTACATACGATGCTATGGCCATTGTCTTTCTTAAAAGCAAAATTAACGTGGGATTCTGAAGAATTGTCATTCACATCTCGTGAGCCGTGGTTTGATCTTCGTCGTCTTGGGGGAGCCGAACGACTTCCCTTGGAAGTAGGATCGAGGTGTAGCTTTGCCATTGGGCTAACGGCTTCCAGGAGTCTCTTGAGTTCCATCAAGTGTCGTTCTTTCTGTTTTGAAAAGAAAAAATAAGTAAGTAAATAAATAAATTGTCAGCTTCATTTTTGAGTATTTTTACTGAAAGCGCGCCACTACAAGAGAAACTTCTTGAATTAATAATTCATGCGGGAGAGGGGAGGGTGGGGCCCAGTTGTAACATGGCTTAGTCATGTGCCTGTAAGGTCTTTCCAATAAGCTTCAATCACTGACATTGTTACCCTTTTCCTCCCACACCGTACGGTAAGGAGAAGGGAGAATGAAGCTGTGTACCGGCTTCTGTTACATTACCTCTGTTAAGATCTTCTTTAGAGCGGAGTTTTCCTGTGTAATTCCAGCACCTGTGCTAGAGGTAGTATCAGAGATAGGACTAGATACGTTACGAGTGGTCTCTTGTTCAGCCGTCTCTGCTCCGCTCAGTAGTTTCACTATCTTAAGATATTAAGAGAGAAAGCGGGATAATGTGAATAGTTCAAGACTGTTGCCTTGCTTGAACAGGTTTTTTCTGAAGACTGTCATGTTAAAAATCTGTACCGATACTAGAACTGGCAAAAAGCATTTCAAAGCTCTAGAGAGAACCGAGAGAACCAACAAGGAGCTCTACGCTACTCAAATAGAGCAGTTTTCATATGAGTGTAAAAAGTCACAGTACACGGCACGGTCACGGCACGGCGCGAACACGGCACCGAAGGCCGAATGTTTTCATACACGGCACGGTACTGACACGGTCACGGCAAGGCGCGGCCAGTGCAGTAAGTTTTAACATAGTCATATGAAAGCTGCTCTATGATGGCAGTGAGAGTCGAAGCACATCACCCATGCTTTATCACGTGACAAGTGAGTGTATTGTGTTACCTTGGGAACAAAGACGAGGCAGAGTGTAATTGAGGTGCAAAAGATGATGAACAGACCAGTAATCACAAATCGTGCATCGGGATTGCCGTCAATGATAATAGTGATTCCGACACCAACAGACGATAGAACCAGTACGTTGTAAATACTAATGCCTAGAACATCAAAAAGGATGGACTAAGATTAATAGAAGGCGTGCATCTTATGCACAAGTACAAAAGACATTACCGCCATGTTGGTTGATCTAAAAGAAACCAAGCCAAACAGGGGCGGATCCAGGAATTTTCAAAAGGGGGGGCCGGACAGGATCAAATTAGGGGCGTAGCGTGGCCATTTTGATAAGACACCTAAAAAATCGCCGAAGCAAAAAAAAAAAAAAAAAAAAAAAACAACGTGCGCACTACAATGTACACTGTTCCATAAATTATTACCAAGTTTTAACACATTAATTTCAAAAGGGGGGCCGGATAGGGTCAAATTAAGAAATAAAATAAATTTCCTTAATGCATGAGGCAGTAGAAAAGCAAAAAAAAAAAAAACCGGCAGCTAAAGAGGGGGCCGCGGCCCCCCCGGCCCCCCCCTAAATCCGCCCCTGCCAAACATTTTGCTCAGGTAATCCAAGATGGCGGCTATGACGTCACATGCACAAGGACAAAAAGCCTGGCCGCCATGCTGGTTTTGTGTCATCCAACATGGCAGCTATGCAGTTATTCTTGTCATAAATCCATGTTCAAGTAACTATAGAACGACAATAGAAGACAATACAATACATACGTTATAGAACAATACACTACAATACAATACATTCTATTCCACTTGGATATGGATTTATAATCATTATTCTTACCAATGAACTTGGAGTCGTTCAATGCAGGTATAGTGACATTACGTGTCTCCCATGCCAGGAATGACCCAAAAAGAAGAAGCAGTGCTTTATACGAGTACAAAAAGCCCAGCCAGTAAGCCATGTTATCCGATGAACAACTCTCCATTTGAGGGATGAACATCTTGTCATCTTTAAGGTAAATCTGGCCAACACAGAAGGACAAAAATTAGACCAAAGGAATAGAAATTCTGGACAACAATTCTATTGCATGGTAAGAAACCAACCTGGTCATGAAATATTCGTAGTTCTCCCTTCATGGGATTGATTGCTGACCATAGTGTAAGAATGAAGACATCTATCATCACAAATACCCCTACAACCAGGAAAAGATGCTCATCCTTGATGACCTAATGAACAAAAAGAATACGTTTTTGAAGATTTTTAGACTTAAAGGCGTAAAAAAAGTAAGCTTATATAGAAGCGATCGAAGAAATCGATTAAGATTCAAGCGTGGACATCTAAACTTCAGCTTAAAAAGAAAGATATTCGTACCTTTTTGATTTAAAAAAACCATATAGACGTTATCTTAGGTACATATTTCATAGTTTTATTGTTATATTTTAATGTTTTTACCTTTTTACGAGGAGTAATGCTCTTGAATATCGCATGTACTCGCCAGGTCTTGGCAAACATGGCGCCAAAGGCCATGGTAAAACCAATGGACAGAACCCAGGCTTGAGCCTAGAAATATATATTAATAAAAGTTTGTTAGAGTGAAGAGCAGAATTCATTAAAAATATCGTTCTTAGCCTGTTATCTAGAAGCGAATTATATGCTTTTAGACAAGCTCCAGGTGCATACATTTTGCTTCGATCGTGAATGGAGGAAAAATAATCCCAGATGAGTAGATGCTGTTGGGAACCCTGTTGTTCTTCTGGGGAGAGGAAAACTGGGGGAAACAAATTTTCGTTCTTTCTTTTTTTTTTTCCTGTTCTCTTTCTTTCTCTTTCTTTCTCTTTCTTTCTCTTTCTTTCTCTTTCTTTCTCTTTCTTTCTCTTTCTTTCTCTTTCTTTCTCTTTCTTCCTTTTTCTTTCTCTTTCTTTCTCTTTCTTTCTCTTTCTTCCTTTTTCTTTCTTTCTTTTTCTTTCTTTCTTTTTCTTTCTTTCTTTTTCTTTCTTCCTTTTTCTTTCTCTTTCTTTCTCTTTCTTTCTCTTTCTTCCTTTTTCTTTCTTTCTTTTTCTTTCTTTCTTTTTCTTTCTTTCTTTTTCTTTCTTTCTTTTTCTTTCTTTCTTTTTCTTTCTTTTTCTTTCTTTCTTTCTTCCTTTCTTCCTTTCTTCCTGAATAGTTGCGTCTATATCAGGGCCAGTAACCAGCAATATAGCAAGACAGCTATCGTCATCTTACCGAACACAATCCTCCAACAGAAGATGGGTCAAATCGTCCATCCAGGCCAAACAGAAAAACAGAAAAATAAGCCATAATACAACCCACTATGATCAAGTTATTAAGTCTAGGACTGGACATCTTGATCAACCTGAAACATGATAATATGAATGAAGTTTCAGACCCCTTGCAGCACGTCGGAATGCAGCTCAATTTGGAGGACAAAACAATAGGTTTCCAATTCTCAGGAGATTGAAATTCTTTTGTTTTGTCCTCCAAATTGAGCTGCTTTGACGTCACGTGCAAGGGGTCTATACGGTGAGACTTCGACAAGAAACTAAGAGCTGTGCCGGGGAAGCTACCAGCTTTAATTTGAGGCAGTTTTACGAATAATTGGGGTTTGTTTTTCTTCAGTTTAATACAAACAATTTACAAGACAAAAATATACTTGTGAAGAAAATTGTATACCTTTTTTGGCGGTAAAATATATTGACAACAAGGAAGAGCAGAGCCATGATAATACCAATTGCAGCTAGGACAAACAGAAATGCCACAAGCCCTATAGCTATTGTTTTCATCTGTTTTTCTTGAATGGTTCGGTCCTGTGGCGTACCTTTACCTTTTAGAAATAAATAGATAAATGATATTTATACTTTTTTTTTTAAATCGAAGAATTTTTTTTCCTCGGACTGTTCATCCGCCCCCCGCGTATTCAAAAACTATAGATGTTATGTATCTTTATATTTTGGGGTAAAAGTCAAAATGATCCAGGTTTTGTTTTCTAATTCAAAAAACACTTTGGCAGAAGGCATTTTTACCAAAGGTCTCCGCCCTTTTCCACCACTTTTTGAAGCATGCGCAGTGCATCCCAGTGTTTTAACATACTGTTTAACTTACCCTGCCATTTGATAGAAAAACGATCTCTTTTCTCTATCTTGTTTGTCAGACTGTTAAAAGTTCCAACATCTACGACGTTAAAACCTGAAGAAAGAATATAAACAGAAATTGTCAGAGAAAAAAGACAGTAATTTTGCGAGTATGGCAACGTCACTGCATGGCAACCACGCTAAGTCCATACACAACAAACTCTTAACTCACAGATTGATTTTTACGGAGGGAGGAAAACCGGAAAAACTGGAGAAAAATCCTCGTGGCAAGGGAGAGAACCACACATCAAACAATCGCAAACTCTATTCACATGTGATGTCCTCAGGAAAAACAAACTGCAGAATATAAATGTTTACTTGTTTTAAATACCTTGTAACTGCTGAATGTGTATGAGTCCCACACGTTCGCCATTTTCAGTGAAAGAGACAGGACCCTTGAAAAAATAATATATCTTTATCATAACATATTTTGTATTCAAAATTTTTCACTTTCATGACAGCACTTCAATGGCTTCTGAGTTCGAGCATTTTAATTGGATAATATAATTTTTGGGCCTTTCTGATTAGTTCAGAGGAGATGGGAAGCCATATTTGAAAGTCGCGTTAACATAGTTACCGTTTAAGTTAAATTTGCTTCGAAGCATTTTTTACCGTAACTCCAAGAAAGCTGGTCTCCTGCAAGGCTTTAGTGAAGGTATCAGCCAGGCCGCTGTCTTTGTAGGTGAAATCTTCTAGTTTCTTTGCTCCACCTGAATGAGTGAATGAGAATTGAATGAATGAATGAAATTGAACGAACGAATGAACGAACGAACAAACGAATGAATGAATGGATGGATGGATGAATGGATGAATAGAAAAAAAATAGAATGAGAGACTGACGGACTGATTGAACGTATTAAAATCACCTTGTGTTGTTGAGAGCAACAAATGAATGAGAATAATTGAATGAATGAATGAGAATTGAACGAACGAACGAACAAACGAATGAATTAATGGATAGATGGATGGCTTGATGGATGGATGGATGGATAGAAAAAAATAGAATGAGAGACTGACGGACTAATTGAACGTATTTCTATCACCTTGTGTTGTTAGCAACTGTGCCGTAGAGTTCAAAGCCAAAGCAATCGCCCACATCGCGTCATAAGCAAACGACGATTCCAATCGTGCGTTCATTCCAGTCAGTTTTGTAAACTCTTTGGAATAATCAGCTGCACGCTTAAGGGATGAAAAAATTATGAGAAATATGCCCTCAAAAACGTAAGGTCTTCTTTTTAACCATCTGAAAACAGTTGGAAAATTATAGGCCTTTCTTAATGTTTATGCATGAATTCCTTAGCGTTATGTTCATACAGCTCGTTAAATATTACAGAGCGACGCGCAATTGCAAAGGTGTATGAAAGTATGCGCATCATTAAATGTGGTCATACCTTTGCGCGTCGCGTAATATTTAATGTGCTGCATGAACGAGGCCTACATATATACCTACTTAACCAATCTTAGAGTGTAGGACAATAGCAATCACTTACCCACCCCTAGAGGGTAGGACAATAGCAATCACTTACCCATCCCGAGATAGTCGGCTTCCCTGCTGTTGTGTCATCTTCGTTCAGTTTGACATAGTCAGTAGACAAGTATCCCTTCACAGCTTGTTTCATTTCGTCTATGCTGCAATCAATACCCTCTTCCTTTAGCCGCCTCTGCCACCATTTCTCGGGGTACCACCCAATGATGATCCAAACATAGCGCTCTCCATACAAACCCTGTTTATACGCCTATATATTGCATGAGATAGTATGTCAGTATGACGCAACATCGTAACCTACTACTAACAAGCACTGGGCCGAGAGAACTTCTAGCAAGTTTCAAAAGTAATCTATTGCTGGGTTTCAATAAGCTGATAAAAGTCTTTGAATCTCATTATCTGCTCCAAATGGTGGTCAAACACTGACCACCATGTACTGTCAGCCAGAAAGAATTATATTGAAAACTTGTGATTCAGCTGATGAACATTCTGCACAAGACAAGAAATGACGTCAAGTGAAACCAAGTAATTCTATCATGCCTGCAGTCATGCCCAGTTGAACTTAGTATGGGATAAAATAGGAGCTTGTTTCACTGGAACATCTTGAGCTATTGGATACTGGACATCTGCCGTTCCTTTTATTCGCGTGGGTCGTTGACTGAACCAAAATATAAGAGCTTCATCTTGTCACACCGCTGGGTCAACTGAGCAAGAAAGCAAGAAGTTTAGATCTACTCGCAACCAGTATTTGTGACCAGGGTATTGCATAACCCACGTGCAAATGTGTGTTAACGTCTATCATGTGATGTTCATTACTGACATTCCACCGTGCATATATATCATTACGAGGATTATGAATAGTGTTTTAAGCACGACGATGTTTGATTTTAACTCGATTGTTGAGATAAGACAGCAAATTCCAGTACAAGTTGCGTCATTAACATGAAAACGATTTGTACCTCACAAAAGACTTGTCTTGCGCCTTCCTCGTAAAAATTGCCAATGATGATGCGGGCGTCTTTGTCCTGTCACGGGATAAGATTATCTATAAAAGTTGGTATTCATCGCTGAATATTGTGCCACTGATGCACTCAGCTGTCAAATCTTATTGATACCCTGAAACCTTCTCTGGGCTGATCAAAGTCAGGGCACAACTAACTCACAGATGGAATTGAGTTTTTATAAGGTTTTGTGGAGGGGAAAAAACCGGAGAACCCAGGGGAAAACCCTTGAATCAAGTGAGAGACCTAACAAACTCTTCTCGCATGTGTTGCTGAGACTTGGGATTGAGAGTTCTCTATCTGACAGGAATATGAAGACGTGTTGTTATTTGTATTCTTTCGTACCTTAATACTGGCCAACTGATTCGCTGGATTCCCACTAAAGCTTTCTGATGTTATAACCGATATGTTACTCTTAGTGAGTTCTTTGAGAAGATTTTGGATTGCCTGACGAGTATGAAAAAGACAATTTATGGTGATAAGTGTAGGCATAAAACTGTTATATCAATCTTGCTTTCTGATTTGTTGGAGGTGTTTGCTTCATGAAAGCACCCAGCAGGCGTGCGCGCTTTCGTTTTCGTCATTCCGCGTCGTGCCTCTCCTAAGACTTCTCTCGTGTTCTGCCAATCCCCGCGTGCTCTGCACACACCACATGCGCGCGCTTTTTATTTCTTAAATAGTGAAGCTAATTTATTTGGTTTTGCTGTATTGATGTTAAACATACGTACGTCGGAGAAGATTCCAGAAGCCTCGTTTTGGTGCAGAGTGGCCACTCGGCTCCAGCCCATTGATTTGATGAGAGCCACACGGGCAGGATTGAAGGCGAGGTCTGAAGGAATCGTACGAAAAAACCTTGGGTACAGCGTGCGATTCCTAAGAGACGGAGAGGTGGATCCATACGATACCTAGAAATAAGACTAAATAGATTACTTCCCTAGAATAGGCCTTGTTATAATCTTGTGAGGAACGAGAGAGAGGTTGCATGACCATTTCTTTGTTGCACGGGGAGTATATGAAGAGCTTAGGTCAGCAGACAACAGCAGCGAAACATGCTTACTTGAACAAGGTTCCAGTATTTGGTTGCGTCGGCTACTGGTTGAGTGACAAACGAGAGAGCTGCTCCCAGGAGCATAAGCTTGGCTGGTTTTGTGTGTACATGTTGATATAATCCACGTAGAGCAACACCAGGCTCACACTGAAACAAAAACAGAATGGAACTGATGCCACAAGGACAAGGACAAGGACAAGGACAAGGACAAGGACAAGGACAAGGACAAGGACAAGGACAAGGACAAGGACAAGGACAAGGACAAGGACAAGGACAAGGACAAGGACAAGGACAAGGACAAGGACAAGGACAAGGACAAGGACAAGGACAAGGACAAGGACAAGGACAAGGACAAGGACAAGGACAAGGACAAGGACAAGGACAAGGACAAGGACAAGGACAAGGACAAGGACAAGGACAAGGACAAGGACAAGGACAAGGACAAGGACAAGGACAAGGACAAGGACAAGGACAAGGACAAGGACAAGGACAAGGACAAGGACAAGGACAAGGACAAGGACAAGGACAAGGACAAGGACAAGGACAAGGACAAGGACAAGGACAAGGACAAGGACAAGGACAAGGACAACATACCACAAAGTTAGCCTTTCTACCAACCTTAGTATCCACTGCATCCACATTCAGTCGATATCCACCTAAAATATCTGTTCTCCTATTCATCTGATCCACTGCCATATCTACTGCAATCTTCGTCGCCAGTCCACCAGTCCAGCATGAACCGCTAAGGGGATAATACGCCCCGAGAGTAAGGTTACGGAGACTGGTACTGGTCGTTGTGTTTTGAAGGGAGTTTAGCGCATGCGTAGATAATATACCTGTAAATCAAAAGTAGACAGTAAATGCTTTCGTCTTGAGGCCCCCAACCGACCAGTTTCTATGGTAACGACTAACTAACGAATCAGTTTCTATGACTGACTCTATGTCCCTAGGGCTAACTCTTTTAAATTTTCTTTCGGCGCCTCTTGGAAAGTAATTCTTCAGGCACTTTTAAAAATCCATGTAAACAGCGGTCTCATACAGATCGATGAAGACCATGCAGGCGTCTTTGGTTATATTGTAGCATTCGAGCAAGGGTAATAATTTTCAAGCTACCACGCTTCTTCTCATAGTTCTCATCCAACCTGCCGATATTTCCCTTCTTTGAGTAACTTTCTCGCATTGAATTCAATAACAGAGCATTCTGAAAAGCTTAAAATTTGACCAGGTAAACGCCAGAAAACGAGAAAGAAAAACAAACAATATAGCATACATGTGATAAACGGTAATCCTGACACTTCTAGGTTAAATACACGTACGTACAGCCACGTACGCTTTGAACTGACTGAGTTTTACATGAAGCTAGCAGGCTTGTATAATTAAATAGGTCGAATCTGCTCACTTACCAAATACCACTGCGAGAAAGAGAGTTGAGAAACGTATCCTGTGTAGTTGTACCATAATAGAAGCTGCATACAGCGCCTCTAGAATTTATATAAGGCAAACCCTGATTCAAAAAGCTGTGAATAATAACCAGATAAGCACGAGAAGTGGTCTACAACATAAACTGTTAGTATAGGTGAAGTGTACAGCGAAGTTCCTAATTATCTTTTCGTCTGCTGGTCTTACGATATATTCCATGCCAACCTGGAATGCCCAGCTATAAAGAAACAAAGATGAACGGTTGTTTGATAAGTATTTGATTACAATCTTGTAGTTTTATGTAGATTTGACGCGGCATGTCATTGTCACTTGGTATTGACATTCCTTTAGCAATATGCACAACAAATCAAAGAAACTTGTCAACTTATTGAAAAAAATGATTGAAAAGCGACGGAAATGATAACAAAGGCTTGAATTTGGTCGTGCAGAATTTTAAAATCGTCTACGGCTTATTTGCAAAGACTGTACGTGTTTTATACTGTAGAAGACCACCCCTCCCCCCCCAAAACAGTTACAAGAAGACTGAGGTAATAGAGAGAAGTAAGAATCTGTACAAACGTTAAGTTAACTCTAATATCCATCAATCAACTCCTCTTCAGATTCTCCTTCAGATGCAATCTGTTAATCATTCTTTAATTCATTCCCAGTCTCTCTCCCTTCCCATCATGCATAGCGCTCTTTTCCAAGATGGCGGCGAAACAAAGCTAACTTGGGCTAAAGTATATCTTTCCTTTAAAAGACAATGAAAGCTAATAATTTTTAATAAAAAAACATTTATATTTGATTTATTTTTATTAATATATCATCTTGCCTCTGGTCTTAAAACGTTCTATCACTGTGGGTTAAACTTTTTACCGGCGACTTTGGGGCTTTCTACACTGAGTTTGTGGAACAAAATGAAATGAAACGACAGTTTCGCAAAGTGCATATTATCGGCCTGAATCTTTGCGAAATTGTCGTTTCTTTTCGTTTTTTCCCCCGCAAACTACAGTAAAGCCCAAATTTGGAGATCAGCAGCAGAAATTGTTGTTCGATAGTAAGACACTTGGTTCACACTCAACTAAACTGAATAAAAACTTGACTTATTCACATGAAATGTTAATAATTTAAAATATTTTCCACAACTACTCAGTCTTATCGTTCAAAACAAACTACGTAAGAATCTATTTTGATGATTTGATTTAGGAATGATTAGTCTTTCGAGTCGAACCAAGACAGGACCACTAGACCGTTAGACTCGTCTACTCGTTCACTATCGATACAGTTAAATTTAAAGCAAGTATCTTCATTGATTCAGAACTTATCAACATTAGCATATCTGAAATAGATTTGGTATAGAATTTGAGCATGATTTGGCCATATATAAGTACAACTATTTGCACGGTTATGTTCGAGGGAGGGTCGGATGTTGACATGTCACGTGACAGTGTTCTAATTTCGTGTTTGATGGCACGGGCGATATCGATGTCTAATAAAACATTACGTAAGGGTTATTTTTGTAAGACAATTTCCATATTTCGACCATTTGGCTGCATGGGAATGGAGTCTTTGAAAGCTCAACTATTTACTGAACGGAATGTTTCTAACACTTGTTAACAGTAGTTCAAATTTTTCACAATTAGTTTGCCTCTCTCTCTCTCTCTCTCTCTCTCTCTCTCTCTCTCTCTCTCTCTCTCTCTCTCTCTCTCTCTCTCTCTCTCTCTCTCTCTCGTTCTCTCTCTCTCCCTCTCTCTCTCTCTCTGTCGTTCTCTCTCGCTCTCTCTCTCTCTCTTTCTCGATGGTGTCAAAAAAGTCTCGATGTATTAATAGGTCTCTGTTAATGATAGATATTAGGCCACATTTCCGAGGAGTTAGAGTTGGAATTAGTCTTGGATGGCTAACTTTTGGAGATTGCAATTCCGAACCCTTTTGTTTCTATATTTAACTTTCCCTTGAATGGAAAACCATGTGGTATGTAACCATTTGTGGTTTTGCTTCTGAAGATGATAACAATGCAATGAAGATTACTAATCGATGAAACATGAGGGCTCCCATAAAACTGACGATAATAGCGACCTTCAGAACCGACTATACGAGCACGAGTTTTGAACTCTGAAAGATTGCTACTATAGTTTCGTAATCGTGATGGAGTACGTAGATTGAAACTTTAGATTCTTAAAGATAGGAAATGGAATACGATTCAGTGTAAAGTACGAGCACAGCGCCACTATTGCATAACTCGTACTCTTTGGTACTTGTTCTCGTACTAATAGTCGGTTCTGAAGGTCGCTAATCATGTACACAAGCGCACGTGACCCTCTGACGTATCGGCTTTTGTCCGTGTCTCCTGCGCTTGATTAGAAAGACAAGAAGAAAAGATGAAGAAGAGGAAAAGGAAAAGGGACAGGAAAAGCAAAACACGTAAACAAAATTTGGGACGAGCCAAGGCCGCTGTTTTCTCAGTTTGAAGATGAAGTGCTGAAGTGTTGATATTTCATCTTGAGAGGCCTAAAATGCTGAAAAATTTTGGTAGGCAAGTGTAAAGATCGGTCTTGGACATGAGCGAACGATCTTTTAAAAACGAATCACGTAGACCAGAACTGAGAATGGCATTTTTATCGACCCCAAAAGGAAATAAAAACGCCTTTTATTCAAGAAATAAAACCGTAAATTTTTCTAAGTGGCTGTCACAGGAAAGTCTCTCATAATGAATCACAAACACACCTCAGTAAACGTAGCTAAGAATCGTGTGAAAACACATTATACTGGTTTCTAAAACATGTAACGTTGGCATGTTTCTAACTCAGTGCATGTATGTGAAAACAATCTTTATCTGCGTCGGTTTAAGACTTAGAATTTCCAGAAATCCTTCTCTTTTGGAAGCTAAGGAGTTTTGAAATAAAGATTATATAGAGGTATTTTAGAATTCGTAGAATAAAATACTGAATATCTTGTTTTTATTTATATGCCACTGAAGATGGTGGACAATGTAAGTCACTCAAACAGACCAAATAAATTATGTTTTTTGATTTTTCTGCATGCATATTCACTTGGATGCCCGAAGTAATTTAGAATTTCAGAATTTAGAATTTCAGTTCCTTGAACACTTTGGCTTTTGTTCAACTATATTCTCAAAGCGCCAGACAAATATTGGTGAAGCGGCTTTATTGTCAAAATATTGAATGAGTGCTCTCTGGTATCGCTGGAAACTAAAAATCTTTCAAGTCATTTGGTCATAAGAGACGAAACCAATTATAATGATCTTGGCGATTCGTTGGTTCATATGGAAACCAGACTCAACACAGAATTGAATATTTACAATTTACGTAGTACTAGCTAGTTATTACGTTTATTCCAGCTGGGTGAAAAGCTAGAACAGGACATAACAATCTTTTATTACTGATTTTAATGAGTACAAAGACGGGAAAAACTTTAATTCTAAATGTTATGGAGAGAAAATGGAAGCATAAAATCACACAAAACTGAATAATTTGTAATTTTGATTTTGATCATTTCAAGTGCTGATGAGCTTTTTAACTAGGTTTTTTTATTGGAATTTTTTGTCAGCCATGTGAAACCGTTAGTAACGAAAAGAAATCATATGAATGTTTATTAATTTACAGCTGATTCTCATAAGGCTTGCGGGTAAATAATCTCTTAGCAAATTTTCATTCGCAAGTTATAACTACGTGCAAAGGAAAAATAATTCTGATAAGCTCTGGAATTAGACAAAGCATATTATAGAGTCAAAGTGTCTCAATATTCAAGGAAGCTTGGAGAACGATAGCGAAGATTTCAAACACGTTTACGAGAGAGATATAGGTGAGACATGACAATTTTTTTTGACAGAGTGATTTATGAAACGACCTTGCATTTAGTCACGACGTAGCCTTGACGCAAAATCTGGTTGCGAAATGGAAATTTTATGATTACAAGATGTTCTTAAGAAAATGTTTAAAACCATAAGCGTATTTTGAAAATCGGTTTAGGTCTTAAAAATAGTGAATTACGTTGGTTGTAAACACGGAAAAAATAAACAAATTCTGATAGATATTCCAGTATTTTCATCGAATCCTTTTGTTACGTATATGTACAAATTTGATGTGAATTTGAATTTCTTATCGAAACGTCTGGAAATAAGACAAATGACTGGCTCTGAAAGCAATATATTTGAGTTTACGGGTCAGAGGAAATTGGGTTAAATGGTGAGCTGCTATTGGTTGGTTCGTGAACGATTACACAGCACGCAGACTCAAAGATCGTTCTAGCGGATATCGACATATTATAATATAACCCCTGGATGGCTCATGCAAGAGTCATATGAGTCAACAACCTTGACTAGTGAACTTTGATCAAGAGAAGAAGAATCAAAACTGTTATCACAAGAGAAATCACTTTCATTCAACGAGCTAAAGATGCCAAGCTCACCAGAATTCCAGTGCAAGGCGAAATATTTAGGGAGAATCGAAGCTTTTGCTCCGAAAGTTGGAACCTTGGAAAATGCCGCTCGACTCTATCAGAAGGGTTGCTACGACATGAAGGACAAGAGCAGCTTTGTTATCAAAGTATCTCCAAAGTGTATTTCGATAGAAGAACAAGATGGCTTGATTACTACATATTATATCAAAAGTACGCTCTTCTGTGCTACCTACAAAAAAATCCCAAAAGTTGTAGTTTTTAACTACTTATGCAAGAAGGATCCTATGTTGATAGAATGTCATGCTTTGTACCTTGAGTCATTTTCTGAAGCACAGGACTTTGTACGAGCTGTCACAGCAGCGTTTAGTAAAGCTTACAGTACAACGACGAACACTGAACCAGAGAATAACAATGAAACGAAGACTGTGAAAAAATGCCATGAAGTGAATGAGATAAACAAACAGACACCGTGGCTGGGGAAGATTACCGATGTTTTTGGAGGATGGCAAAGGAAAAAATCTCTCCGAGTGCATTAGACAGTTGAAAATAGGTTGATAATTGTCAGACAATAGAAAGTCTCTTTTATCGAGTCTTTTTGATGCCTTTTTCAGCAAGTCAATCCGAGTATTTTTGGCGATGACACACATACCTGATGATCCAACACATGAGTCTGCATTGAAGCAAGGTTGGAATTTGTTCAACCTCCATCGACAACTCATAACATGGTGGATCTGTAAACAAAGAAGTTTTCTAAAGACTTATAACGAACTTCAAAGAAGCTTCGATCTTGCACTGAAAAGAACTGCAAAGAAAAACTATTGAACTTTTAAAAACATTCGCAATTATAACTTAAATCATTTTTTCGCAAATTGTTTATTAACATTGAAATGGTTTCTTGATCCAGGAAAAAATGTCGAGGAAAAGTTTTATGGAATATTTCAATTTCTGTAAGAGATTCATTAATATTTGAGTTGTTTTTCTTCCAAATCTTGAGTGTTTTGAAATGGTTGAT
Source organism: Anthopleura sola (assembly GCA_023349425.1). Taxonomy (NCBI): domain Eukaryota; kingdom Metazoa; phylum Cnidaria; class Anthozoa; order Actiniaria; family Actiniidae; genus Anthopleura; species Anthopleura sola. Next base: position 8,942,827 of record JALHLI010000002.1, read on the forward strand.
TTGATGCAGCACGTAGAAGTATCATAAGAATGTAAACAAGAAAGACAAGTCAAAACAAAAAATTGTGGTTTTCATGTGCTAAATCACCTTTATCTCCAAAAAAGTCAACCAAAGTAAAAACTTTGACTTCCCACATCAAAGTAGTCGCTAAAAAATCGATAAAAAACATTTGAAAAAAAAAATTATATTGTAACTTATGTAAAATATTGTAAATATGCCGCAAATTGTGTGAATAATAAAAACATTTCAGAAATATATTCTGTGTTTTCTGGTTATAATTTCTAAGAAATACAATTGTCAAAAGTACAAAGAAGCCTTTCATTGTAATAGGTTTATTCAGACAAGCACGTTCCTTCGACGTCTGCCGAAAGAGTCTCATTGAAGGAAGCGTCAAACTTGAGTGTTTGAAGGACAAGCCATCGAAACATCAAAATTTTGTAATCTTCAACTCGTTTTTAGTTTGTCGTTTGCGTAAATTGTAAGTTATACGAACGAGATGAGGTGAATTAATTGTTGTCATCACTTTGGAAAAGAGAAGATTAGCATTAAATCTTTGTTTTGTATTTTGTTAAGACCTATTTCGACGATTTTTATTCGAGTTCACTAGGCTATGAAAAGATTACCAATATTTGATTGAAGTTATGCACTTTTAAGATACTTGACATCTTTTAATTTGAATATTTTTCGTCATCATAATTGCGTGGTTTTTATCTTCTTTCTACTAATTTTTAAGTATTTTGTGCTCGTGTGAGTGTAGTAGGGATCTTACTCTAGCAACCATTTTGAGTTCTGTCGTAATTAGCTTGATTTATAGAACTAAAGAATTGCTTAATCCCTGTTCGGCTTTAAAGCATTCGAGCTAATGTACAAGATTAGAGTCAAATCACAATATCGTGGTCAAAGAACTTTTATCACTGCTGGAATTCTTTGTTTTGTCTAGCTTCATCAAAATAACCCCTGCATCTTTCTACGTATTTATTTCGCTTCTAGAAACTATTCTGTTAAGCAAAAACAACTGGAAAAAAGAAGAAGAAAATATAGGAAAACTTTGTAAAAGAAGAATAAATTAAGAAAGAGAGTTTGAAAGAACGAAGCAAAAAAAGTATGCGTAAAGTAGAAATAGCTAAATTTAAATAGTTTTGTTTTGGTGAATATTCTACTTTGCTAACGGTAGGGGGAAGGGAGTCGAACGGATAAATTGTCTAGGTAATTTCCTGCTTTTTGTTCTCTATTTGTTTATGTTTTATCGACTCTCAATTCTCCCAGGCATAATAAGAAAAGCCTTCAAATAATTTTTCTGGAAACTTCGGATTTTCTTGCATCAAATCAATTTGTTCAGATCATTGAACCTACGACATTTAAAACCCTGTTTTCAGAGATCTTTCTACTCCCATTTTACTCCAAACATTTCTCGCTAAATTATTTTATGATTTTACATACGAAAGTACAGCCGATGATATACCCAAGGGGGGTGGGGAAAGGAGAATGTCACATAACATCTAACTAGTCCCTTCGCTGTTGAGGTAGGTAACATGGCTCAGTGAGCTATCGAAGAATGCCGAAGAATATTCGTAAGTAAACAAAAATAATTACTATTTGTGCTTAAGGGTGAACAAAAAGAATGTATTTCTATAAATACTTATGAATCATAATTGATTTTCGTACGCTCTAGTCGAAAACAATGAGATAGAGTACGTCTTAGAATCGTCATTCGAATTTCAGTTGTCCTACATCGCTGCATCAGACAAACAAAACACGCTTGTTTCTTGGCGCTTTTTCTAATTCCTGAGTGAGATTATCAACTATTTCTAGTGCAGAAAAAAGGAATTCGAGATAGCGCATTTGGGCATCTTGGAAAATGCGCTCTATAAATAAAGTTATTTATTATTATTATTAATTCCAGTAATTTTGAAAATCAATCGAAAATAGAAAATTTGCCACGAATGTTGTAAATTTATTCAAGCTCGACACATGTAAACATAACTTATCTCCTTATCTAGCATTTTTTTTAAAAATTCCCAATAAATTTTGAGTTTCCAAATTCACGTGTATGTCTATGCAATGATTATTACATAACTATTAGGCCCGGTTCAAACGTCGATCTTCCATGAGCCGAACGCATTGAAAACAATCGGATAATAAGGCGGTCTTCTTTGATGTCATTAGGTTCGGCTCATGAGATCAACGTTTGAACTTGGCTCTAGGCTGCGATCCTTTTCTGGTCCCCTAAGACGAGCCGCTATTGTGTTGCGCCATTGGGTAGGAACGAAAAATATTCAAATGCTAAAGTGGGCACGGAATAGTACTTTCGCTATACACAGAGAAACAGTTAGGCCAACACAGCCATTTTCGTGCAGTTCAAGACATCCAAAAGTTTGAAAACATTTCTTGTGCTTTACAACTTTATTAGTAATAAATTAATAATTGATCACGTGGAGTAGTCACGTGATCGTATGGTTTTTAGTTCATCCATAAAAATAATTTCAGCGAAGAAAACATTTTAGCATGGTATAAATAGAATGTAAATACAATAAACACAGCTTGATACGATCTCAAGGGAGTTCTGCATACGCACACGAAATCCGTAGCTTATTATTTATCATCCATGCAACTTACGTTGCTAAGGCAACACAGCTTCTGGGTTCGCACGAAAATGTTGCGCGAAAACAAATTCAGATCTTTGATTTTAAGAATAAATAACATAAATAAAAGTAAGTACAAAAAGAATCCTAGCAATTTTGAAAAATTATTTCAGCATGAATTTAGCGTGCTAGCAGTGTTGTGTAGCTTCAGCTTGTTGTTACGTAACTTAAATTGCCTTGTAATTGGAATAGCATGAATAAAGATCGTCGAATCTTAGGTTTATTAGTGAATGTTATTCACACTAAAGTGAAAGATCCTAATTCTTATTCAATCAGATGTCAGATATATATAACATGTGTAGATATCTTAAGTTAGTTTCAAGAAGGAAATCCATTTCTTCTCAAACGCAAAACTTTGTCTGTTTCCGGGTGATGCGTAGCAACATGCTGTCTGAATTCTGATTGGTTCTCTTTAAACGTGATCCCGCAATCCTCGCACACGTACATTTTTTCCCGCCTCTCGCGGAAACCAAACTTGTGCACGATGCCATGAACGCGCGTCAAGTGCGCCTCCAGTGAACATCGTTGAGTGAAAGCCTTCTCGCACTCACTGCACTTGAATGGCTTTATACCGGTATGTGTGCGAATGTGACGCTTAAGATCGAACGTATCGTTAAACCCCTTGCCACAGAATTGACAATGGTAGCGTTTATAGAAGGAATGAGTCTTCATGTGTCTATTTAAAAGTCTTTGTAGAGAGAAGGATGCACCGCAGAGTCCGCATTTGTAGCGACTGGCCGCAAGTCCTTCTGGGTGTTCTTTGCCTTCTTTGTAAATCTGAGCCTGCGATAGAAACCCTCTGACTGGCTGATGCTTAGGATCAAATGTATGCGCAAGATATGGGTCCCATGCGGATGGACATAGAGTCCTTTCAAACCCAGTTTCGTGGTTATACCAAGGGCAGCTCTTAAGAGGGTCTTTGACCGAACCATTTGTAAACATAAGATAGCGAACAAAGTCCGACTCATTTACACCGCGGGGCACGGTGGGTAATGACGTCATGGTTCGGTATTCTGGAATGTGATTGGTTGGATACATCGTGGAATTTAAGGAATGCACCCCTTGATAATAAGGGTTTGTGACAGGATTCGCACTCCCGAAGAACGGATCGACATTTCGATTCAACGCTGGATGCGCATGCGCACCTGTTGGTTTCACCAGTTCATCTTCAAACATATCTCGTTTATCGCATGGCGTTGCTACATGCGTTTGCTTGCTAAAGCTTGCAGAAGGGAAAGTATTAGAATCATTCTGAAAGGTCATTTTGTTATCCCTGGTCTTGTCCGTATCATGAGTGATTTTAACTCTGTTGTGATTCATGTTATCATTAATCTCCTCTTCCATTTCATAGTCACGGTGACACATTATTGAACTCTGTTCCTCTCTCAGAGAGTTGTAAACAGACCTCTCCCTGTTTCTGCCATTATAAACATCATGTACCTTGGAAGATACAATATTAGCGGGCATTCTTGCTTCCTCAAGAGGTTCTTCTTCGCTCCTACTTTGACTTTCTCTTCTATTGTTCTTTGTTTCTAATTCATCAACATGATTGTATCCTAAACTTTGACTCACTATCTCCGCTCGTCTAGTACTAATAGAGCTTCTTGAGAACTCATTTTCGATCGCTTTGATATTGTATGGCGGTGTTTTTTCCTCGTTCTTAGCTTCTGTTTTGGACTTCTTTATATTTTTCAATATTTCCTGTTCTTTTGTCTCTTCTGCGCTACCTCGAGTAGAAGTCTTTGTCTGCAAAAAGTTTTCAAGTAGTTCCTCATTGATTTGACGTTGGAATCCTTTCTCGCGTTCACCGCTCATATTATCATTTTTCGTCGATCCATTCTTTTCTTTATCCTCAACCACTTCATATTCACTCACAACATTGATCAATAACTGATCCTTCAAGCGTCGGAAAAATGCCTGCATGTCTGTCTTACTGGCAGGGAGAATTTCTTCCTCTTGGGGAAGTTCCTGTGAACATTTCTCATTGAGGTTTTCATCCTCATTCTGAGTGTTCGAAGTCACTTCTTTTTCACCAGGAGCACAATCTAAAAGGATATAGAAGAACTATAAGTTAGGAAAATTATCCGAGAAGTCGGAGTATATATTTAGATAGTGCTACTATAGTCATAGTCAGTGTGTGTAGAGTTTTTCTGTCTCTCCCTTGATTCAAGGGTTTTTCTCCTACGGGTTTTCCTCCCTCCGCAAAACGTCACACGCTAAATTCCAATTCAATCAGTGTGTTAGCCCTGCCCTGACTTTGATCAGCCCAGCGGTTTTGTATCAGGCTATCGATAAATTTGAAGAAAGACCTTGATATATCTCTGTTACCGTTCGCATATCTTTATACCGTGCACATTCACATGCCACGTACACGGCAATAAGGACAGGATGAAAGGTAACACAACGGAGCTGCGGAAACGGATAACGGATTGTGCGCACACTACAAGAGACATGCGTGCAATTACTGAAATATATGCGCACGCGATGCGCGCAAGGCAAGGTAAGCATGCAGGATATAATATATACGCAGGAGTAATAGATATTATACAATCGGTAATAGAAATATATGAGGGTAAGAAGGACTGCGCACGGCAATAGAGATATGCGCACGGTGACGTAAGTATACACGATAGAATACATGTGCACGAGCAACAGATATTGTACAATCGGTAATAGAAATATATCAGGATAAGAAAGACATACGCACGGCAATAGAGATATGCGCACGGTGACGTAAGTATACACGATAGAATACATGTGCACGAGCAACAGATATTGTACAATCGGTAATAGAAATATATCAGGATAAGAAAGACATACGCACGGCAATAGAGATATGCGCACGGTGACCTAAGTATACACGATAGAATATATGCGCACGAGCAACAGATATCATACGATCGGTAATAGAAATATATCAGGGTAAGAAGGACTGCGCACGGCAATAGAGATATGCGCACGATGACGTAAGTATACACGATAGAATATATGCGCACGAGTAATAGATATTATACGATCGGTAATAGAAATATATCAAGGTAAGAAAGACTGCGCACGGCAATAGAGATATGCGCACGGTGACGTAAGTATACACGATAGAATATATGTGCACGAGTAATAGATATTATACGATCGGTAATAGAAACATATCAGGGTAAGAAAGACATACGCACGGCAATAGAGATATGCGCACGGTGACGTAACGGATATCTACACACCTATGAACGGTAATTGAAATATAAACATAGAAAAAGCAATGCGCTAACATTAATTATTATAACTTTATAGGGCATTGTGGCGCATTTTGCGGGCTAAAATACGAAAATCAGCGGGCTAAAATAGATTTTAGCCCGCTGCCATCAGCCAATAAGACGTGATGTCGTATTTTTCAAAATATGTAGTCGTTTATTCCTTTTGTAAATGCCCTAAAAAGTTATAATAATAGTAATAGAGGCGATGTTCTCTGGCATAAATATGTTTTTGGCCCTTCGCAGTGCTCATTTTAACCCTCGCTTCGCTCGGGCTAAAATGAGCCTGAGTCGGGCCAAAAACACATTTATGCCCTCGAATATCGCCTCTATTGTTATATTAACAGAGACACCCGCATATATATCAGTAGAGGACGTGCGCTAATAGAGATATGTACGCATAATTAACATGAAGGACGTGCGCTGCAACAAAAAACACCCTCAAACCAAGACAGGCATTCTTTCTGAAAGCACGCGCACATATCAATAGGGCTTAGCAGATTACAGATGCAAAATAGAACAAAAACGAGCCAAAGAAAGATAAAAATAGATATAATAAAAATTCTGAAAGCGTGCTGTTTTCCGAATTCTCAAAATCCGGGGGGAAGAGTGCGCAACTATTTTGGGCATACTTGCGAACGTTACAGTGTGCAAAATAAAAGATTTTTTATATAATTAGTACGATAAGAATTCTGAAATCATGATTTATTACGAATTCTTTAAGTTTCCAAAAAGCGGGCAATGGTTTTGGACATCTTGGAACCACATAAATAAGATAAGAAGACCAAATGTATATATCCTACAATCACATATTTCCCTAACTCATTAACCATATATAAATGCCCCCAATTCCACTCAAAAGAGATCGCAAAATTTCTTAAAATAGAAAAGCACTCTTTCATTACTTCTGATAATCCAATCTTCCAGTCATTAATTTCGCTAACCGTTCTCCGTTCTATTTTAATTCTTTAATTTCACGTGCGCAGTAGCACAAATAGTTGAGCGATGTCCAGCCACCCTGTCATGTCATAGTATAAGATTATTATGGAGTCTATTGCTCTGATTGAACATGGAAGTCAAGCAATCAAGCTAAAGCCCCGCGAAATGTCAAAAATAGCTCACAGAATCAAACACAATTAAGCGAGTCTATCTATTTTATTAAACTAAGTGAATATGGCAAACGCACTCTTGTGCCACTCAACTGTTGACAGCAATATTTTTGCGCTCCAGCCATCGTCAACGAGCGAGTGTGATTTTTTGTTGATGATATGTACATTATGATTTTCTTTCTTGGAATTAGATCGAATGCCTTTGCACAGTGCAGGATGTGAAGCTGTTGATTGATAAACATTCCTTTACAAATGGTATTTAGATGGAAAACATTTCCTGCCATTATAAAACTTTTCTCAAAAGAAAACTGGAGATAAAAAAAGTTGAATCTAAGCACAAAATCAATCTAGATATCATCAAAGATGATAGACGAAGAACAATATTTTTATATTATTTTTTTTCCATTAGAACTTTTCCTAAAATCAACACTGATTTGAACGAAGCACTTTAATGGCTTGAAGCGAACGAAAGTTGATTTTCATTACGAATGAAGCCAACTTTGTTTGCAACGCAATTTTGTTGTTGAAAAAGGTTTTAAAGTGGAGAAGATGTTATTAAAAAAAGCAAAATATTTGAATATGCTTACTTTAAGACAAAGCAAGATTCTATGTTGGATGAATTTCTGTGAAAATTTAGGGTTTTTTCGAAGGCTAAAAGAATTTAAATCTAATCCTAAATAACAGAATATAACGTCAGTTTTCACGAACTTTATTTCCGTGGTTCATAATTTGTAGAAAGGAGTTAAAATAGTACTATTTTCATGTAGATTGGAGTTCAAAACTCGCTCCCAAAGTCCTTATATGTTAAACTTTACTTGTTTGCTTTTGCAAAATGAAGAAATAAACGGCTAAGTGGTGACAGTTTGTGGACGGGTTTCCCTCAAGGCGGAGACGAGTGGCGGATGTTCTGAAAATTCGACAGGTTAATGATGTGGCGACAAAATGGGCTTCGATGGAAGAGAGGGTTGAAAAAGGAATTTCAAAAGTGGTTATAGGGTAGTTCTACAGTTCATACAGTTGAAGAATAAAAGTTAAGACGAGAAGCCATTTATTCTATTCTTATTTTTGTCCAAGAATTTAGCGAACTTGTTTTGTTCCTTTGAAATTTTCAAAGCCTTTTTCTTCTTTTCAGTTGCTCATTGATGGCCTAAACTGTTGAAAAGTAAAATTATTCTTCGCAAGAAAGCGTCTTAACCCATTAAAGACTAGACACTAAATAAAGAGATTTATTTTATTTTATTATTATCGCTCGTAGGAACCTGCTTGGTCCAGTATCTATCCGCGGTTCATTCTTTCAATTAAAGTTCTTCATGTACGGATTATTGCCAAATTTAAAGAGATTTTTATGATTATTGGTTTTCATATTGATTGCAATTTCGAGGTATTGAGAATGATAGCAGCCATTTACAAGCCATCTCAACCCATGAGCTCCTACTTCAAGCTGTGTAAGCGGAATCCGCGAAAGCTAAGTTGATTTTTAAAGCATGCTGCAGTGAAAAGGGCAATTATTGGGCGATCTAGCTGTAGTTGAAATACCGCGTCGCTAATGAAGCAAATAAAATATATCTCCCTCACTTTCGCGTTAATCGTTTTGGACGGGAAAGGACAAATGACTCATCGAAATCCAAACAGCTTAGGCTAAAACGGTTCCACAGTTGGCAGTTACTTTTGAAAGCCTCTGGTCAACACAAAGCGAACACGTCTACATGACACTCAAAAGAAAACCCTTTCTGGACTTGCTGTTCCAACAAACCGGTTCAAGCCTGACGTGCTAACAATTAAAGTACTTCTCGCACTCATGCGCCAAGATGGATAAATGGACACCTCTTATTTGCGACGACAGGCCAAGTAACAGCTTCGTAAACAACCCGTTCTGTCGTTCCCTTTGAACGATGTTTATAGCACAGTGGTCATTGAAATGTTGATTTTCCACGCCTCACACTTTACAAACTATATCGCGCTGTTTTTGTCTTTCAGCTGTAGATGAACTCTAGCTTAAAGTCCATATTCATTAGCGTGCAAATAGTATCTTGTCTGCTTGTAATTTCTGCATTCTATGATCAAACAAACTATAGGAAATGCTTTTAAAAGACTATAGTACATTGTGAGGTCCCTCTGCCTGTGTTTACTATAGACTTGTGCAACTTGTACTTGTTAGCAAGGTGAATCTGCAAACGATTTTGTACCAAATGTTTACCCGAAAAAAAAAGACCAGATTTCGCGAGAAAAAGATGAATATTCATACATCAATCTAAATAAATAAAAACTCTTGTATATTCTATAAGTGTGACCACTTAGAAAAATAAGAACCGTACATTATTGTACATAGAATTAAGGATATTTTGAATAAAAAATACAGTTTCATTGAGCATCTAAGTTACACTGAATATTCACAGAAAAAAATCCAAACACATTGGCCAAGGAGTTAGAGGGATTTCTTTGCAATCTAACTCTTGCAATAACGATATATTGTGATAGATTCCTGATTACCTATCTCCGAAAAAAATGGGGAAAAAAAATCTTTAAATTGACTAGTGTACAGAAATATCTAAATCAATATCAGTTTCTAAAGACCATTTTAAAAAAAATTCCCGTACTTTACCCATTTACTATCATAGAAACTTTAATCGATCGAGAGAAAAAAATTATTGAGGTTTTTTGGTGGTAATTTGCGGAAATCTTTTCTTTGATCAATCGATGAACGTTCTCTCGCCCTAAGGGAGTTAGGTCACTCCTACTTTTCCTTACAGATTCAGCAAAGATAATACGTTTTTTCTAACATTTTTTCTAGCTATTTTTGTAGCTTTCATAGACTCCAAAGCACGAAGTTCCGCCGCTAGACTATCCGTAAGTATAAGAGTTTTGCAGGGTATAAGATATCGGCATCAGTGAAGGGATCATGCCGACCTAAACAAGCATAGGCCAGCAAGCTATTAAAGGATTAGTTTTGATCGTCCTAAAGCGATAGTTTGGTTCTTAACTGGGGGGCTATTTAGATATAAACACTATACGCAAACGATAAGCTCACTTAACGTAGGATTTACTGTGTGGAATATTTTGATGTCTAAAACGGAGAATAACGTCAGAGGATTGTATTCCCGGCCAATAATATCACATCTACAGAATCAATTTACGGTAATTCTCGAAGGAAAAGCAACACAGTGGAAGACGGTTTAAAAACGCAAAACAAGACACGAAAAAACAAAGTGTAGAAAAACATGGAGAGAAAAAAGCGTCTTAAATGGTATTAAGAAGGATAAAGATTATAAAACGAATAAAGGCATTTTGTTGTCAAGGAAAAAAGCAAAAATTCCGTTGTTCTTGATTTAGGGTATCATTTCGAGACAAATCCTGACGGTTGTTTAAAGTTTACTGCAAAAAAATAATTCACATGTTGTATTGCCTGTGATTGACCTTTCCACCCAGCAACTGGCCATGTCATGCTATGTTTTGTTGTTTTATATATATTTTCTTGGAATATTATTATTATTATTGTTAGTAAATGAGGGTTCCGTGCGCAGCGAACACAATATTTATCGGTTGACATCTTGAAGTGATCCTAGCCTAACGCTTAACTATATCACGACCAGATTAAATAGGATAAATAATACTAAATGGCCATCACTAACGCTTAAAATCTAAATAAAAATACATTATATAGTTCTACTTTTAGTCTAGAGTTTTCATCGTAAACAATGCTGGAGAAAAAGAATAAAGAAAAAAAGGAAAAAGATTTGAGTCAGCATTTAGTGTTATCATGCTGAGGAATTCCCATGTCATCTTTGTGTTTAGGATCTGATTTTATCAACAAAATTCCATCAATTTTAACAATGAATCTTGGAATTAAAGAAAATCTAAAAATATCGAAATGCTTAGTCCATATTTCTTTAGGCTAAGAGGGGGAAAATACAGGAAAATTTTGAAATAAAATAAAACGTTTGCATGATGTTAAATGACGCCTCTCTAAGCAAATCTACTTGATGTTTTCCAAAAGCCATTGAAGTTGTTAGCGTTTGAGTCAGAACTTCGGAAATAGTAGTCGTAAACATTACTCGAAATAAAACTCAGATAGATTAGCTGAGACAAAAACATAACTGTTAGGCGAGAGGTATTTCTTTGAAGGCGAGAAATGTTCCTTTTTAAGATGTGCTTGAAGGGATTTAAGTTAATGGTCGATATAAGTATGGGATTATTACGAATGGCGCTCGCCTGAGGGTTGCAAAACAACCTTGAGATAAGTTTAAGATTTTCGTGCAAAGCTACCACTTTGTGTGGTGGGAAATTAAGAAATATTGTTGTTTACGAGTATCATAATTTGCCTTTTGTTTTCTAGTTAGTTAGGTTTACTTTCACGCTTTTTAGAGCGTTAAAATCAGTTCACTTGCGTTTCCGTTAAACGGAAATAGCTTATAAATTCTATTTGGTTGTATAGTTTTTTATCTTCGATATCAAAGCTTCATCTTTGCTTACCACAGAATAAAAATATGAAAAATTTATTAAAAAAATTTTTAAGTGGGTTTTTTTTCATTTAAATTAAAATTACGAAAACAGAAGCAAAAACAATCCTTCGTCTATCTTCATTTTTCATTTAATTTTTTTTCCACGAGAAAATTCATGTGAAATAAAAGAGTTTGCTGCTTCGCTTGCTTTAGTACAAAACATTGACCAATCTTTAGCTTGCAAATTTAGAAACCATAGAATTTGAAAGCCAAAGAAAAACAAATTGAGGTTAAAGACTTGCTTTATGAAGTTTCTTATCGCACTGCAATTTTGATTAGCGGGGAGAGTTGATGTTTGTTGTTGAATCAGCTTGTCTATATGGGACCTTATGGTATGGTTGTCCTTACCTTACCCGCTAGACCTACAGACGTATCCGTCCGCCCGTAAGAAAGATCACTTCTCTGATAATAAAACCCCTGGTTTGTATGAGGGATTCAGCTTATGTTCATTTATTCTAATATAATAAGATTAAGATGTATTTCGCTTTGAATGAAGTTAATTGGAGCAATCAAAAAAGTAAAATGTTGAAGCGGATTCGAGATGGACGATGAGGATTCTAGATTTTGGTTCAAAATAACTGTGAAATGATTGAATGAATTCGCAAAACTTTTCCCATTTGTTTGTTCCTTTCTTTCTTTCTTTCTCTTTCTTTCTTTCATTCTTCCTTCCTTTCTTTCTTTCTTTCTTTAATTCTTTCTTTGATTCTTTCTTTAATTCTTTCTTTCTTTCTATTTCTCTCTGTCACTCAAACTTCCTTCTCATGCGCCAAACTTTTCAATTTCATGTTTTCAAAGCCAGGCAAAGAGCACCCACATATCACTTCTCAAATCAGTTATCCTACCCTTGGTTGATGACTAATCTCGAAGAAATTCCCTTCTATCATAATAATATCAATGCATAACAATCCAACAATGCGGTTATTTGGTCAAAATAATTTTCGACAAATATTTCTTTTCTCCATCCCTACAGAACAGCCTTACTCAATGATATTAGTCTATCCTAGAAGTAGGTGGAAAATGCGGTTTCCTGACCTCACATTAATTTTCTCCACGGCTGTATTTTAGGTCAAAGTTGGGGTTAACTTTTGAAGAAGCGGAGAATACATGTCCATGTTCCTGAGATTAAATATTTATGCTGATGGCGAGGGATTTTGGCTGATAAGGTGTGAAACACAAAAAAACATACCCTCGTATTATTGGAAGAGAAAGTTAATAACCACATAGACGCCAACTCTCTTAGTAGAAAATTAGGGACAAAAATAAAATCACGGTCATTCACGAATCCCATAGTAATGTAACTGTGGATTGAGGTTAGTTAAATTATAATTGTGTAAAATATAGGCAAACCATCTAACCACAGAACGTACTCTTGAGATAGCAAATTAATGGAAGGCCAAAGAATCAAAGAAGAATATTATAATTATGAATCATTACGATGGTTTTCTAAATAGCCTTAATGCCAACAAAGATAATCTTGTTATTTGCTTCTAAGTCTTGTTGTTTTTTCCTATTTGCTGTTCATAATTCACAAGTTTGATATTTAGTTTGAAAATAGAGGAAAAAAACATTGGGAAAAATCAACAAATAAATTGACTTTCCAATCTGTTTCCTTTGGCAACAATCCTTTAGGGCGGCACTGGGGTTGCTTATTATATATAATGTACCGTCCAAAGTAGTTTTATAGCTTGGCCTAATACCAATAGTTTCCCGATAATCTACGATTTATCCCTTTAGAAGCCTTCCGTCATTAATCTTCGTATTTTCACTTTTAATTTCTTAGCTAAAACAAACACGATCAAATGGTTTTGGGATTGGATTAGATGTTTGGTTTGTTTGAAACTGAGTGGCATGCAGTAAAGCCAATTTACGATTGAATCCACAAATGTACTGTGTTTCTTGAGCTTTCGCTTGTGCTTAAGTTCAAACAATTCTAATTCTTTCAGTAATTCAGTACAAAGTAGATTGTTTTCTTAACTAAAAGCTAAAGCCATCTCTGGTAATTTAAAAAGCAATCACGTCCTTTTTAGCTAAATTTGAACGTTGACATTGGGGGAGGAAAAAAATATCTGCACTAGAGTCTAAACTCACTAAACTAGAGACTTCGCGCTCAACGTCAAAAATCATAGTGACAGGATCCGCCCTAATTTGTCACAGAAATCAGAAAGTAAGCTACAAAACATAAGTTTTTGATTTTCCACAAGTATTTTGACGGCAAATTCCCTAAACATAAAAGAATCACTTCAACAACTGAAAGTCTCGGTCAATTTTTGCCCTTCGCATTCCATTTTTCGATTTTTTTTAATATTTGCGTTTAACGCTCGGGTTTACTTTATTTTTTCTTTCCAAATGCTTGGAAATACTCAAATTTTTGACACGTTTTTTTTTTTGAGATTCTAGCTCATCTGTAAGGATTATTTCGTGGCGTTTTTTTTTTCAGATCAGAGTTGAAAAAGTTTGTACATCAAAAAACATCCTCAATTGTCGCGCCATTTCGAGTGCACACGGAATAAGTCCAAGATTATCCATCAAACAGTCAAAAAAAAATGAAGTTTAGGGACTGTATGACTTAAGGTAGTGTTTGCAGGGAGCTTACAGACGAATAACTTTGATCTAATTTCAATTTACCATGGATGATTTCGGCATAAAATAGACCATGCTTTTTTTCTATCCAAAATCACCAACAAATTCAAAATAGATTTTTCTCTAACCTTTGACCAGAACTAGTAATATTTTTGAACTATGTCTTTTGTTCAATTCGGAAATAAACTACTACACGAGACGGTAGTGAAATAAAAAACGCTTTACAGTTCAAACGGTAACCAAGGAGTCTAACCACTTGGAAACTCTATAAACATGTCAAAGAGACTTTTTCTATTAACTGTAAGTTATCAATTTTATTGATTTTAACTGTACGATAACTCGCTAGTGAATAAGGCTGTAAAACACCGTCGCTAGGCTATCCATCACGGACAAATTCAATTTATTCTCAATCCTATATCAAGCTGGAAAACTTTATTGTCTAGTAAATTTTAGCGCAAGAAACTAGCCAATTTATCCGAGCATAGTTTTTTTAATCTGGGACATCTGTGTATTTTTTATTTACATAGATTTAGTAGTTTTTGTAATAGCGGAAAAGGTTTATACAAAAGGATAAGTTTTCTCTGTACACAATAAAAAACGTCCATGAAAGGAAAATTTGAGTCTTTGAGGGTAACTTTAGCTTTGCGCACAAAATTTTCACTCATATTTTGGAAAAGAATCGCAAGAAATTTCAACCAGAGTGCTTAATACCCGGCTATATCTTATATCTAGGTTCTTTTAGCACTCGAAACGTTTAGATTAAAGCCCGTTAATATCTAAACAAAGGTGCTATATTTTTTAGCACTTCTATTTAAGTAAGAAATTGAACAAATGGATATTAACAATAGACTATTTGGGACCACGGTCACTTTTCGCACTCTGATGTACTCCGTGTGTTATTGGGAACGTGTTTAAGGGAGTAAAGATGAAAGAGGAACGATAATGTAATCCGTCCGTAAGAAATTTGCGAAAAAAATTTCTTTGGAATTACAGTAATTATGAAGAAATTTGGCCGATTTTATTTTGTAGATGGGAGGATTGGTTAAAACGATAGCTAAATAAGCAATGGTCTAACTTGTCTGTTTTAGGGAATCAGGCTTTCAATCAACTTACTGCTAAGGATATCATAGGACAAGCGAGTTTTGAGAGCGCACCTGCTTAGAATCTAGAAATCTCAAGGTACAGCTAAAAAGACAAAGGAACTAGTAGATCGCAAACTTCTTTGAAAATAGCCTCGTTAATATAGCATGCGAAACATAGTGTAGCAAATACCATTAAAGATACATGATTTTTTTTTTGACCAAGACATTTATCCCACATCTGCCCTAATACAAATATAGCGTTGATTATTCTATATACAAGTTATAACTGAAAAATCACTTTTGTCCTGAATAGTTCTAAAAAATGTTTCAAACTCCACACCTAGTTAAAATCTACAAATGGTTTTTGAGAACATTTGAGACGAGAATCCCAGAAGCTAAAGAGAGTTTTGCGCATTCGATTCCATTTTTAGTCGGTATTGTTTTTTCTGTAGAAGAAATAGAGGGATCGGATTTCACTTTCAAAGTGTAAACTCTGCTTATTCAGGCTGGAAAGCATAAAAAAATTAACTAGACTTGTAGCGTTGGTTGGTGTTAAAAACTCAGTTAGAAAATCGTACCAAGGTTGACTGTACTTAGCAAACGAGAGCTGAACGCTTAACAATCTTATGGAGGTGCGAAAAGACTTTTTACACTAGCGGTTAGGAGTTATTTTCGTCTCTGCTAAAAGGGGTTGCTTTCTGTTGTGTGATGAATAGAACGCGTTAAGCATGACAATGAACATCACACGCGTGTGCTGTGTCTATATAAACACTATTCAACTATATGTTCTAACCAAGTTATTATTTGTTTGCTTTTTGGACGAGAAATGGCTCAATCCTTCGGCGCAACTGGGCAAGGAGTAAAAAAGTCAGAAACGCGAGTTTAATTTTTTTTGAATAACGAGTTGAAAACCACTGATGAAACCAAGAGTCCTAAGCTGTACACGACTCAATTGAAGATTTTAAGACCAAAAACCCGCTCTTCAACTCTGCTAAGTGATGAGTTGGAAAAAATCATTACGAATTCACAGTTTCATCCCTGTTACGAACACTGCTCCGACAGGCGTTTAGTAGATGAATAGTATCGTGCGTTCTCATTTCGTCAAAGTAAACCTCTTAATAAGAATCAAAAATGAAAGCCGTGCATTGTTTGGTCATCCATTAACAACCCGGGTAAGCAAAACGTGTGTCCCTCCCACCCTATCTCTACCTATCTCTAGATGTCTTTTGCGGTTTCTAAGAAACATAATCCATTCCTGGCCCTGACAACTCCACTTTCTTCAACGAAACTTCTTGGAACCTTTGATTCTATTTCTTATTCCGAATGGAAATGTTTTGCTTTAAGTGTTCGAAATTTTAACTTCAAAAAACATAGCAGATTCCGTGCCGCCTTGAAGTTCTAGATTGCCGCAGTTCTGTAGTGCGTGCTGGAACAAGTTTTCAGTCTATTTTGAAATCTGTAATGGGGGGTCATAGTGCGGGTTAGAGTTAGCATAAGATTGGACTGGGTATGGTTCAGTTAAACAAAGCAAAGAACATCGACGCAATGCTAGGTAGTGTATTCATGGCTTGCGCACAAATTTAGAAGTCATTGAGAACAGCTTAGAGGTTGAGAATGACGTACAGACAAGTTGTATTCTTACCTAAATCACCTTGGGTCTTGACTGAATTCTCGTCCTCTGTGCTGGCTGGCTTCTGAAGCTTCTTCTTTTTTACTAGAAAAGATCTCGGCATTCTTACTCGCGTCGTGAATCACTTGTTTTAAGTCTTGAACCTGGATGAATCAGAAACCAAATACAGTACAGAAAGAGAAACTGTTGAGTATTGGAGTGACAAAAAGGCTTAATATCCAGAGAGAAGATCCCTCTCGATATTACCATTCAAATCTCCGATCAAAAGATTAAATAGTTATGTCAACCGGGCTCCGCACCTTGATGAAAACAGGGATAAGAATTTCACTTCTTGCGCTGGCAAAACCGTTAACCTGCTTGCTTAGTTCACGATGGCTCGCTCTGAATCCCCCACTAAGCCACTGAAAACTGCCTGCCAGTTCAAATACTAATAATCTGCCACGTGACCCAACTCCTAACATTGGGTAATCAAACTATTAGTATTTTATGAGATAAACACTAGTTATCAATCAAGATGGGACTGACTATAGCGATCGATCGAAAACTACCAAGGAGTTCATCTCAAGAAGCAAAAATCTGTTATACATTTAGCATATTGATTTCATTTTTGTTGTGTTTGGAAGCGCTAAGAAGGGATTTTTCTACACGTCTTCTTAACTTAGCACGAGAATTAAACAAGGTTGGATGACAAGGGATTATACCTTGATGGTCGATGGAAGGACCTATTAGAAGGCTAAGCTGGGAATTGGCTAAATTAACCTATCATGTCTAGATGTAAGGTCTTTCGCGCGTCTAATCGACTAGAACCGAAAATTGACCTCCATAGTATAGGTTTTAAAGTTCCTCATCGCCCACTGCGAGCAAAAAGCAGTATTTATAAACCCACTGCTACGAAAACCACTTCCCATTTGTAATTAGGAGTAACATAGACTAGGTCGAGTAAATAAGATCTATAATGTTGCCTATTATCCTTGCGGGAGATAGCGAGATTGGATTTTTTGCCGAATAAATGTCTCAATACATCAGTGTGTCGTAACCAGGATAGAGAATCGCTCTGTCAAAAGACTAAATTCAAACATAATCAAAGGGGAAAAAAGTTTAGTTTTGATCTATGCAGCTGGCCTAAACCAGTCTTGTCCGCCCTACGAGACTCGACTAACGGATACATAATTAGCCTAATGATTACCGCTAGATTATTGGCCCTAATAGACAGAGGAAAACGAGAATTTTGGACGTCATTTTCGTTATAGGTAAGTTTAATTGACATGTCTTGTATTGTAGATTCGAGCTCCGAATGGATGACCTAATTCTAGGGTGACAGTATTGGGGCGATAGGAGACCGTAGCTAACTACTTTTAATTGAAATAATTCGGCTTTGAATAGCGAGATGAACAGGAACAATTTGTTCAGGAAGGTGGATGTATTTGAAGGGAAATGAAAGCGAGAAGCCGTTTTGCATGGGGCCTTAGATTGACGTCTATTTTGATTGAAGTAATCAGGATTTTGTGGGCTATATTGAGGCGTAAATTGAAATGAAAACATAATAAAGTTGAACGGAATTTCCAAATGAGTTAATGTCTAAATAGGAAGGTTGAATGACGAGTTGGCGAGGATAACAGTAACCTTGCTCTTAATTCTTTGAAAGGCAACGAGAGTGGCGCTTGGTTCATTAGAGGTAACCCAACACTGCTACGCTACTTTGTCATTTCAATTCAAATGTGCACCTTCCAAAAACACCGACCATAGCCACTTAACTCGTAAATAAGACCACTACTTCGATGAATAATAGAAACGATAACATTTATTTTCATCGATATTTGGCATGTTTAGGGAACACGGTAAAATGACTGACTTATTCAGCGACTGATAACGGCACGCCAGCTTTGTTGTTATGGTCAATGTTGAAATTTGGTTTGGCGAACTTTGCTTGATCTAATCTCCCCAAGCTGAATGTTATTGTAAACATCTATGGAGAAATTACCTTTTGAGTAATGTTAATCAATTGGATAAATCTATTTTTAAATCGCCTGGAGGAAGAAAAAAGACTCAAGCAGAAGTCGATGTGGTCGAGATGTCATGTCGAGGCGCGCGCGCGAAGTATATATATATGTATAATTTAGTATCGGTTCATTGTAAAAGGAGAAGTAATCGATCGCGAATGGTCGGGAAATTATCTGTTTTATTTGTTATTAAACCATTTGTAATACCGTTCAATTTTGACCGAGATAACATCGACAATCAATTCATGTCTTTGATATTATTTTTAGTGGATGGTATATAACCATGAGTAACCACATAATCCGTCAGAGTCGCGCGACACCACCAATCGTATAGATCCAGAGATCTTGTGTGGTTGTGTTCTTTAGCGCTGTGATACTCGCCCTCCACATAGCGTGGATTGCATTTAGTCGGCAATAGAAAAACGACCACATAAGTGTTTCTTAAATGCTATAAATATAAACGGGAAGAAATTCGCGGGATGCGTATATTGTTGGCGGGAGCCAGACGCCTCCTCTGGTACGATAGCACACGAAGAAAAAAAACTATTTCCACGAACGCTTCCCCCCAATCGCGCAAAAAAATGATAAAACGGGAAAAAATCCAAATGCATAGAAAAGTTTCAGCGCGCGTCTAAAAAATGATCCCTAACATTAAAAAAGAATTAGAAGAAACGTCAATTAACCTTTGAATTGCGCCCTCAGGCAATGCAGAAACACCACGTGAATAATATCTTCTTCCGTTAGGATGATGGCGCCCGGGTTCTTCCAGTGTAGATGGGAATAAAACACAGCGAATCGCGTCGGTGGCGGTAGTTTCAGACCTCAACTTGCGACAACTTGAGTCGTCGAAGGTACAGTACTGTTTCGGAAGTCATTAACTCCACTATAACAGAGCCTTTTAGGACCCGGCTTTTTTCGTTGCCAGATGTTAAGATGCTTATCACGCAAGATGAAGCTTCAGTTTGTTAATTTAAAGTTGTTTTGTTGAAATGTATTTTTGGTAGTAGGCCAGCGAGGTTTTGTGTCTGATACATTAAGAGGTTGGCTTGGAAAAGCTGTCTACGGCCTTTTCTAGATTTCTCTTGCCAACACCACAAAAAGGTCGAAGAGCAAGTTCAAAATTAGAGTCAAAGAAATATCGCCGCGTTATTTGACGTTTTTATTCCCAAGTTGAGCAGTAAGAACTAATAAAAATGTCAGTTTTGAACTGAATGAATTACTTTTTGCTAATCAAGAGCGTTGGATTAATTTTCTTTTCAAGGAAGATTCAAGGTATAATGGAAATGAAAAAATCGATCGCCGTTTTTCATTTTAAATTTCGTTTTTTTTTTTTTTTTTTTTAGGTTTTATTTTCAATCTTATTTTCTAAGTTCTTTTCGGAATGATTACAATTTTTTAATAATAAAGTGGTCTCTTAGTAAAAGATAGAGAACCTTCAAGAAGATTGTAATAAGATATTCGAACATACAATTTTCGGTTTTTCTCTAAAACCTGAGCCGTAAAAGTTTAGTTATCAGTAGAAATCTAATCTCAAAGACATGGGCAACCCTAGATCTTCTTGTATCAAACTCTATCGTTTTTTATCTTCGTAAACAACGGTTTTCAAGGTAATAAGACCCAAACAGTTGGTGAGGGACCGCGCTGAGGTGAGCACTTGAATTTACTTGCCTGTGGTCGAGGAGATGGTTGGAAATATCTTCTAGATATCCCTTCATTAAGCTTGCTCTTGATTACTGAACTGAACGGAGGAAAAAAAAAAAACAGTCGAAAAAAATTGCAGCATAATCGGAGAGGGAGAATATCTCTTCGTATTTAAGAGCAACAATAACCATGAAAATTATTGATAAAGTTTATTTTGTTTTTTGATGGCCTAAAGATGTCTTATTGTAAAAGGAAATTATTAAGCATAAAGTATGGGAGCGACATTTCAATACTTTTAGCCGAGTCACGGCCACTTCCAGCTGCCTATAGGGTTGTGGAATTCCAAACAAGACTGAATGGATAAAAAGGCTCAAAAGTGTATTATTACAAGATGGAAACAAGAGTCTAAAGAATACTTAGCTTATTGAGCAGTACACGGTTAGATAATGGGAATAATAAACCAGAAATAACATTTAATGGAAGGACTGAACAATGATGAATTATGATCCACGCAAAAAGATCCTTTAATCACTTGATTAAGTTATAGAAAAACTCTTTTTTTTCTTTCTCCCCAATGTTAATGATCCTATTTTTGATAATTCAGATGAAACTCAAACTGATTGGCTTTAATAAGTTCCATTATAACCTGCAGTTGGCTTGAAGTATTCTATTAATATTTTTCCCCCATTCGCTCCAATACATCCTTTTTCCTTTCCTATATCCCTCGTTTCCGCCGTTAATTTGCAATACATATCGAAACCATTTCATCAAAAGCAAGAGGAATTTTTGAAAACATTTTCGAGCGTTCGCTCGCCTGAAGGCAAATGGAAACAATTAGTGAAATTGACTTAATAGCTTCACAAATGGACGGGCTATTCCATTGTAAAAAAAAACTCCAAACTTGACTCACTTAGTGTTACAGTCATAACATGTATATTTTTTTGCTCCAGGTTAACGTCAATACGTTGATGTCTTGCGGCCAATAATTTCAACAATATAAACTGCATGTTTGTATTAGTTTGTGTTGTAAGCGGATAGAGCTTGCTTCCTCTTGTAGCTAGGTCAGGTTTACGGTCATTAGAGATATTATTGATTGGATAAGGTTAGAGCACACATGCACTACACATATCTGGGAGGAAGATATCGAGGAATAATATTCAAAAAACATATCGAGAGACCAATAACGGTGTCTAAACAGTGAGGAAAGTTTCTCAAGCGTTTTTCGAACGGGGAAAATATTTTTTTCTAAATTTTTGGATTAAGGAAAAAAGGAAGTTAATTCTTGCAAGTTAAGGAGAAAAGCTTTGATTCAATAATGATTATCAGAAAATCTTGATGATAGCAACTGATGATGATGTTCGTTGATGATGATGATGATGTTGATAATGATGGTGGTAATCGTTGGTAATGATAATGATGGTGGTGATGATGGTGATGGTAATGACGATGATGATGATGTTCATTGATGATGATATTGATAATGATGGTGGTGATCGTTGGTAATGATGATGATGGTGATGATGATGATGGTGGTGGTGATCGTTGGTAATGATGATGATGGTGATGATGATGATGATGGTGATGATGATGATGATGGTGATGATGATGATGATGGTGATGATGATGATGATGTTCGTTGATGATGAAAATGATTTTAATAATGATGGTGGTGATCGTTGGTAATGATGATGATGATGGAGATGATGATGATCAGATGATGGTGATGCTAGTGGTGATGATGATGATGATTGCCGTTGTTGAGAGTATATACGACAATCGCCAATTTATTTATCACTGGTTCCGTCTTTTACAATTCTTAAACGAAAAAAAATCCATTTAAAAAAACAAATTAAAATCTGTTTTAATTTTACGGTTGGAAATTCATTAAATGGTTTTCTTAATTAGATTGGAAAATTTATCGGGAAAATTATTATGTTAAATACATTTTGTTCAGCTGGTATAAAGTCTTTCTTATCCCTTGATGAAATAAAGCGGGTGGAAGCGACGTTCGTGAGAATAATATATGAATGGATGCATTTAATATCTTGTAGACGAAACGAAATATCTGTAATTATTGCTACATGTGTTTGAGAGAGTTGAAGGTATAGAAGGCTGGAGGAAGGAGAAGAAATAGGAAGGAAGAATGGATGAAGAAAAATAGAAGAAAATTGATAAGAAATAAAAAAAGGGAAAGAAGAAAAAAAGGATAGAAGGAAATAAAGAGATGAAAAAGGAAAGAAAAAGAAAGAAAGAAACTAGGAAGTAAAAGAAAGAGAAAGAGAAAGAGAAAGAGAAAGAGAAAGAGAAAGAGAAAGAGAAAGAGAAAGAGAAAGAGAAAGAGAAAGAGAAAGAGAAAGAGAAAGAGAAAGAGAAAGAGAAAGAGAAAGAGAAAGGAGATGTTAAAGCCATTTCGATTATCGTTTCAAAAATGACAAATTATTCCAAAAATACCCATCGAAACACAACTCCTTCTACCTGAGGCTTGAACGCCACATCAAGACATCAGCCATAACAACCTCCTCAAAATAGAGCGCCGCGCATAACTTCCTCAATCCTTATTTTTTCGACACATAACGCCTATCTGTCGTTGCAAGGTATTAAATATCACAATTAACGAAAGGTTAATAATTTCAGTATAAAAACATATGATAATAGACGTAATAAAAACTATTACTTCTTTGACGTTATGATTTGTTTGCGAGGCACTGGGAGGTGCCAGGATGGCGAGGACGAGAGATATTAGATGGATTGTAGAATATTAGATACGTGAGGTTCTTAGGGAAACTTGTTTTTTTAAGGCTTCTGTTGAGAGATTTATGACTTATTCTGCACCATAGTCAAGACAGAAAGAAAAAAAAAAAAATTAATCGAAGTCCAAGATTGAAAACTATTCTAGAATTACCGAGGGAATTCATTATACAATTATCTATACTGCGTGAGGTTTTTCTTCTCAGATCACATGTCATCCACTTGAGTATTATTTCTACTATTGAGACCATTTTGCTTTTGGTATAAGATTTCTTATTTCAGATCACGTCATTCCCTTGAGTATTATTTCTCTATCTACTATAGACCATTTTGCTTTTGGTATAAGATTTCTTATTTCAGATCACACGTCATTCCCTTGAGCATTATTTCTCTATCTACTAGAGGAACGTTATAGACTATTTTGCTTTTGGTATAAGTTTTCTCATTTCCGAACACTGTCATGCCTTTTCTCATTTCCTCCACTTCTTATATTCTACATACATCTCTATTCTACATTTTAAAGACAGACCATAATTCTAATCAATTGAACATAATAACCCTGAAGCCCCCCCCCCCCTTCCCCCCCGTGATCCGCATCACCCATTGAACCCCCCTGGACCCGCTACTGGTTATTAATTACTACCTTAGTAAAACAATGACTATTATTTTCACCTGTTCTTGAAATCTCATTTTTCTTCCATTTTCTTTCATCTCGTTCTTACTCTCCTCTCTTCTCTCCATTATCTGTTTATTTCATGTTTTTATCTTTTTTTCATTCGACTTCCTGTAGAACACTCATCACCTCCCGCCTCTCTTGACCTTTCTTCTCTTTTTTCCTGTTACAGCTCTTACCCAGGCTAAAAAATAAACTTATTATTTTACTACGTGTCGTTGGTTTTACAGCTGTGCACCGTACATCATCTATACGCGATGCTTGTGATAAGACACTATAATAGATATCAACTTCAATAAGCTAGGCAACAACTAATCCCCTTGGGGAGGGGGTGGGGAGGAGCTTGGAGACGGTGTTTGTGGTATATTTTAGTGGAATTGAATTGAAGGAAGGAATAGTGGATGGATTGATTGAAGAGAGAACGAATGGATCGAATGATAGGAGGACGGATGAGAGGTTGTGGATGAAAAGGGTGTGGTGCTTGGATCAATATGTGAAAGGATGGACGGTTGGAAGGAAGGATAAATGGGATGGCATGTGATGGGAAGGAAGGAAGGAAGGAAGGAAGGAAGGAAGAAACGATGGATGGATGAAGAGATGTATGGGATGCTTGGTTGAATGAAACATGTGGGACAGAATTTTTGGACCAATAGATGAATGACTAAATGTATATATATATATTACATATCATATCATTATCTAAAAAATAAAAAATATATATAAAAAACACAAGGGGATTATCACGAGATATATCACAAGTCCAGAAATAATTTTCATAAAGAAAAGCCAGAAGCCTCTTAAAAATCAAAATCAAATACTTTAAAAAAAATATAATATAAATTTCATATAATATTTCTATAATCGTATCATAATCATTTCAGCTCTGGTATATTAAAAACAGCCATGAAAGTAATAAAGACGAAGGTCATTAATATAATTATCAATTAGCATTTTAATATACAGTATGATAACCTAGTATGACTCGTATTAAAGTTACACAATTGAATGTTAATATGTCATGTACAGTGAAGCCGCACAGAAGGCTGTTGAATTGATAACTCTTTTGTACTCATCATGTGAATGAATCGAACTTTGCTTTGTGGATGGAGCTCTAGTTAATGATGATTAGGGAATGCATATAATTGTAGTTATTACAAATTCTGAGTGAGAGAATGGGTAGATTATAGATTATGAGGTTAGAACAAGGGCTTGGAGAAACTGATAATGTGGATAGGAATTATTTTTAGAAATAAGGAAGGAAGGAAGGAAGGAAGGAAGGAAGGAAGGAAGGAAGGAAGGAAGGAAGGAAGGAAGGAAGGAAGAAGCTAAAGAGGGGAAATATTAATGGCTAGTGAAGAAATTAAAGGTTTGCAAGCAGATGAAACTAACAAAAAAACAATAGGTGAAAAAAGAGTGATATGAATAAGAAAGAAAAGAAAGAAAGAAAGAATGAAAGGAAGAAAGAAAGAGAGAATGAAAGGAAGAAAGAAAGAAAGAATGAAAGGAAAAAAGAAAGAAAGAAAAAAACAAACAAACAAAGAAAGGAAGAAAGAATGAAAGGAAGAAAGTAAGTAAGAAAGAAAGAAACAAAGAAATAAAGAATGAAAGGAAGAAAGAAAGAAAGGGAAAGAAAGAAAGAAAGAAAGAAGGAAAGAAAGGAAAGGAAGGAAGGAAGAAAGAAAGAAAGAAAGAAAGAAAGAAAGAAAGAAAGAAAGAAAGAAAGAAAGAAAGAAAGAAAGAAAGAAAGAAAGAGAGAATGAAAGGAAGAAAGTAAGAAAAAAAGAAACAAAGAAACAAAGAATGAAAGGAAGAAAGAAAGAAGGAAAGAAAGAAAGAAAGAAAAGAAAGAAAGAAGGAAAAAAAAGAAAGAAAGAAAGAAAGAAAGAAAGAAAGAAAGAAAGAAAGAAAGAAAGAAAGAAAGAAAGAAAGAAAGAAAGAAAGAAAGAAAGAAAGAAAGAAAGAAAGAAAGAAAGAAAGAAAGAAAGAAAGAAAGAAAGAAAGAAAGAAAGAAAGAAAGAAAGAAAGAAAGAAAGAAAGAAAGAAAGAAAGAAAGAAAGAAAGAAAGAAAGAAAGAAAGAAAGAAGAAGAAAGAAAGAAAGAAAGAAAGAAAGAAAGAAAGAAAGAAAGAAAGAAAAGAAAGAAAGAAAGAAAGAAAGAAAGAAAGAAAGAAAGGAAGGAAGAAAGAAAGAAAGAAAGGAAGGAAGAAAAGAAGGCAAGAAAGAAAGAAAAAATAAACTGACAAAAATTAATTAACTAGAACGAAGGAAATAAAGAAAGTTATTAATGACTAAATTGGTTGATAGTGAACCTGGTTTCCGCGTGAAAAGACAAATGAATGAACAAAACTAAAGAAATCAAATTAAAACCGAACGTAAATTTAAAAAAATCCCCGAAGTAATCAAAAATACGAAATCCATCCGTCCACGAAATAGTTACTAAAGACTTTGAACAAGTTGTTTCGCTTCACAGCGGTTATCGAGACAGGGGGTCAAATGTCCAATGTTTCTTTTCTCTTTCTTTTTGCCTTCATACTTTACTCGTATGTTTAACTGTTCTTCAGGTAACAAAGTGCCGGCGTCAAACGAGTGACATCGGTGGCCATTTGATCAGAGGCTTCCAGATTGAGGAAAGATTAAATTTCGTGTTCTATACAGTGGTGTCTACACGCAATCCCTATGTTAATCCAGTTGGTCTAAATTTGACTTTTAAAAAACGGTTACAACAGCAGCTATCAGCTTAGCTTTAAAGCTATAAAACAAAAGTCTTGAAAAGTAGTTTAAAAATACAAAAGGAAGATAGAATGAAGTAATATGTAAATAACACTGAATAGTGGTTCAATGTGAGTAGATTTTTTTTTTTTTTTTGAAAAACAATTAAATCATTTTTTAAAAAGAGCAATATTTCAAAGATACCACACGCTAGACCTGAAGCCATAAAGCTCTAAAGCTCTCCGATGACGGCCGTTAGGAATAATGTAGCTTAAAACTCCTTGAGGGAATGTCAATCGAGATGTAGAAGTAGCACGAGTGTAGATTAAAGTTGGTAATACAATGTGGGGGTGGAAGGGACAGGTGATCAAAAGTGCGGGATTATTACTATGTTTTGTCTACCAAAGAGAAAACTAGAAGAAATATCTTATCAGTATGTTACAATTGTTGCGGGTAAAGTGAGTTGTATCTAGGGTCGAAGTAGAGTGAAGGTCAACGATTGAGGAAGGAAGAAAGAATAAGATAGTAAAAGAAAAAGGAATAGGAAGAAAGCCGGAAAGAAAACGAAAATAAGGAAAAATACAGAAAAAAAGGGAGAAAGAAAAGAATGAAATATGAAGAAAAAAAAGAAAAAAAAAAAAAAAAAAAAAAAGAAAAGAAAAGAAAAGAAAAGAAAAAGAAAAACGAAAAAAAAAAAAAAAAAAAAAAAAACCAGCTTTGGAGTTAACAAATCGATACCGTGAGTACACCACGCACTGCCACCCTACACTCCAACTCCTTATCTATCAAGTCTTACATTTAGAAATATCCGCAATGATATTGACCTTATATATACGAGTGACTACTCGATATAGATCTACCATTAACATGATATGATAACAACGTTATCAAGATCCTATCGATGTTCTCCTTCCTTCTATTTCTATCCTGTTAATATTCCAGATAAAATCATGTCCTTGTTCATGTCCTACTTCTTGTAAGATAAAATGTGTGCTTGACAACTACACGTCGGCCAGCGCGCGCGCGTACACATGTGAGCCTAATAAGTACGAACCGAACTTTTAATTGTACAAAATTTCTAGTTTTCCTCCATAAATAAACCGAGTTTCAAATTGTTTTTCGTTAAATTTTTAGGTAGAATTTTATTAATTTTTTACTTTTTTATATTTTGTTATTTTAAAATTTTTTTTTTTTACATTTAAATAATATATTATAGAAAATCACCAATTTAAGAAAGATTTGATCCAAAAAGTCAGATATATTTTTTTTTAAATGAAGTAAAAGAAGACAAGATGAGACTATGTCAGTTTATTATTTTATCATTTTGTAAAATCTTGCATTTCAATTATTATCAAGCATAATCATAATTTATAAAAGTACTGCTTCTCATTGAGCTTGTTATTATTATTTTCTTTGCTTACATGCAAAAGAAATTGTCTATACCACAGTCACGTTATTTTGGGGAGAAGCAATTTGCACTTTACTGCGCATGTCTGGTCCCTTGCGAGAAATTTATTGCTGTAGAACCGAACTATAACTTTTTATATATAAAAAAAAACAGAACTTCAATCCCAATAAATTTTGTGATATTATTTGTCCATTCGTGTATATAAATGTGTCAGATTTGCGAGAAGTTTTTACCACGAGAATTAATCTGAATACTGCTGAGGCGGCGTAGTGTTACTATGGTAACAACCATCGTTACTATGACAACTGTTACTTTTGTTTAGCAGCAATAGCCTTACCAGTCCTTTGAAAGCTTCACAATCTAAATTTCTAGTTTCATATTGGAACGTTTTCGCCCAGCTATATCCACAAATTCTTAAATTTAATTTAGTTGATTCATAGAATTTTTTTGTCTGATAACCATACTCGCTCATTCATAGAATGACAACACTATCACTTTTGAAGTAAAATTGGTAAATATTTAAAATGTGAACGAAAATAATCATTATTTCTCGATGTTGCTCCTTTTTAAATGAATGAAGAGAATATGGAAAGGAAAACTGATCATAGAAGCTAAAACGAATTAAAAGAGATCTTATTTTTCACTTTTTCGTTTAAGGCATTTCTCTAATTTGAGCGCTAAAATTCTTGATGAAAAAGGAATCTACCAGAAATATTCAATAGGAAAAGAAAAGATTGAAGGTCAGAAGAAACAAACAAACAAATATAAAAAGCAAAGAAACAAAAAAAAAAAAATGGGAAAAGAAGAAAAAAATGAAAATAAAGAAAAAAGAACAGAAGGAAGGGAGAACAGAAAGAAAAAGAAAGAAACCAAAAAACTTTTAAAATCTTCTAGTTCATCTACTAGTGTATCATTTCACCAAGTACGCAAGTAAGTTACATCATAGAGCATAATTTCATCAAATATCTTACACGCACAAAACATTTCTGCATTGCGCACAGGATTTTAGTGACTGGCAACATCTAAACTCGAACAGAGATTTCTAAGAACGTACATATAATTCTCTTCCATAAGATAATCTCTCACTACATATAGTAATATTGGCATTTAAGGGCAAGTGTACAGTGATGACAGAGTTTTGCTTAGTTTCAACGATTTTCGAGCTATCACATCTAATATCTCATTAAATCAAAATATAAAAATAACTCCTGATTTCATAAATGGAATAGGGAGATAATTATTTTCAAGGCAGGAGGAAACTATGAGGAAGAAATTCCTCACATTTTTAGCCCAATCTTTCAATAAATAATTAATTCAATTTTTTGTACTATTTTGTAACCTCAACTTTCATTAAAAATGAATGAATTTATCATAAGTTTGACAAGAATTTTAAGTTTGATCACGTGATTTTTAGTCACATGATTAGTAACACCTTCGAGGTCACATGAACAGCCTCGTGAACAACTTTAAAGTCAGACAAGTGTTCATTACCTTCAAGGTCACATGATCACCACCTTGAAGGTCACATGATCAGTTACGTGAACACCTTCAAGGCCCCATGATCACCACCTTCAAGGTCACATGATCAGTTACGTGAACACCTTCAAGGTCACATGATCACCACCTTCAAGGTCACATGATCAGTTACGTGAACACCTTCAAGGCCACATGATCACCACCTTCAAGGTCACATGATCAGTTACGGAACACCTTCAAGGTCACATGATCACCACCTTCAAGGTCACACGATCACCACCTTCGAGGTCACATGATCAGTCACATTAATTAAGAAGAAACGCAACTTTTAAAAATTAGCTGCTACATTGATTATGAATAGTTGAAGCATTTTTTAGCTGCTTAATTTGAAAAAATATCCCAATATTTTGCAATAAAACTAGCAAAAATATCCACGAAAAAGGGGTACAGTTTGTAACAAAGTTATGGACATAGACAGCGTTTAGCGATTTTGGATAGTAAAGAACTTTGAAACTGAAAAATTGCGGCAGCGGTGAGATCCCATCATAACGTTGCTATGAGACCTTCATTTTTGCAAAGCCATTTCTCCTCGCTCGTATGATCTTCTCGGTGTCGGGATGTTTTTCGTGGATGTGTTTCATGTAATCGGGACAATCCTTGAACGTCAGTCCACAGTCCTCGCACACAAACATTTTATCTCGCCTCTCACGGAAGCCATATTTGTGCACGACGCCATGCACGCGCGTCAAGTGCGCCTCCAGTGAACATCGTTGAGTGAAAGCCTTCTCGCACTCACTGCACTTGAATGGCTTTATACCGGTATGTGTGCGAATGTGACGCTTAAGATCGAACGTATCGTTAAACCCCTTGCCACAGAATTGACAATGGTAGCGTTTATAAAAGGAATGAGTCTTCATGTGTCTATTTAAAAGTCTTTGAAGAGAGAAGGAACTGTGGCATATTTCACACTTATATTTACTTTGCTCTTCGTTCATTTCCACTTCCATTTTTGTAATTCCTTGCGGTTTCTCGAGCGGCGAAAGCCCCCCGACAGGAGGATGATTCGGTAAGAAGAATGGACTCCCCAAATGTCCCCCATAGGACCCTAAGCCGGGAAATATTTGCATATCACGAGGACATTCCGAAGCCATCCGAAGATGGTACGGAAATTCGTGCGCACTCTCTGCGAAAATCTGTGGTTGCATCGCCTCGGCAAGCAGATGGTGATAATTGGAAAATCCATTAGCGTTGTTGAACGCAGGATGGAGGTGGTCTAAAGAATGTTCTGGAATCCTGTGAATCTTATTCGAAAGGCCATTCTCCGTACGTATAGGACAGCTTATGAGCTTCGGTGGTGGTGGAAGACCCTCAATTCTCTTGTGCCAAAAATCTCGATAACCATGGCCATTCATCTGCTCCTCAAGACTACCTTCATCTTTTTCGTAGTCTTTCAATTTAAAATCATCCTCTTTTTCTTCGTTTTCTTGCGAGTCTATGTCTCGATTTTCTTTCTTTTCAGGGAAGCCATTTTGTGGTTGTTCTGCTGTTTCATTATCCACATTCTTTTCTGTCACTTCTACTTCCTCGACATCTTCGCTTTCGGTTGACTTTTCCTCTTGAAGTTCCTTAGTTTCAGTTTTTGGAGTTGAATCTCCTAAATAGATAAAAATTTCAGGGTTATTATTAGACCAATTCAAGGCAAATTAATATCTTGCAAAAAATTCAAATTTACTGAAACAGTGCAAGGAATCGAGCCTTGAGGTGAGCTGAAATGACGCTCGTTTGGGTGCAAAACTCGTTCGTCTAATCGAAAAAAGCCCTGAAACGTATGTGTATCAAATATATAAAATAAGTGCAATGGAATTGAGCTAGTTGTCAGGGAATTTCAGACGAGCTTCTCCTTAAGAGGATGAAAAACAAAATTGTCCTGTAAAGTGTCAGATATCTGGTCGACAAGAAGCCCCAAGAGTATCTGTGAGCAAAGAAGCTCTCTTAGGATCTTTAGAGTGTTTTATTCGATTGGATCCACTAACCAAACCTAAAGCCTTGAGCCGCAAGTCAATCTTCATGATATATGAACCATTTTATACTGTATAGCTTCGGATACTCCTAACGGATAGAGAACAAAGGATAACCCTCTTTGAATACACAGAAACACCTACATTTAGGCAAAGTTTCAAGTTTCCCAACTCTAAATAAGAAATTTTATTGGTAAACCTTGAAGTTTCTAGGCTTTCTGACGCGTTCTACAAGTATCTTGGAAAAGTATCAAATTTAACAAGCGAAATTAAAGCCGAGTCAGTATGGATTTTTCAGTCGGTAGTTTTTACTCAAAGAGTCTTTACAAAGCTGATGCAGTTTTAGAATATGGGCGACAGGAAGGGTTTCTCTGACCGACTCAAAGGCTAAGGATGTTTTCGGTTGTCAAAGTTGGACAAAGGCATCCCTATAACAAGTAAGAGACGGCTTTTTTGTCATTATTTTGCTTGTATTTTTGTGAACACTTCGTCGCGACTAAAACTCACCGATGATATTGTTTAGTTTGTCTCTAAAAATACTTGGATCGGTTCTGTAAACTATATCTGAGGATTAGTTCAATTTTGTGAAACCTTATAGAGGACTGTGTTCGTAATTTGGAAAAAAAATGCGTTTTAATGTAAAATTGATTGATTGTGGAATGAGTTAAATTCATTTTTTCTGACTCAACTTTCACTTCAAATAATTAATAAATAGAAAGAAAGAATGAAAGAAAGGAATGGATGAATGAATGAATGAATGAGCGAATGAATGAATGAGCGAATGAATGAACGAATGAATGAACGAACGAATGAATGAACGAATGAACGAATGAATGAACGAATGAATGAATGAATGAACGAATGAATGAATGAACGAATGAATGAATGAATGAACGAATGAATGAACGAATGAGCGAACGAATGAATGAACGAATGAATGAACGAATGAGCGAACGAATGAATGAATGAATGAACGAATGAGCGAACGAATGAATGAATGAATGAACGAATGAACGAATGAATGAATGAACGAATGAATGAACGAATGAGCGAACGAATGAATGAACGAATGAATGAGCGAACGAACGAATGAATGAATGAACGAATGAATGAGCGAACGAATGAATGAACGAATGAATGGATGAATGAACGAATGAATGAACGAATGAATGAACGAATAAATGAATCAGTGAACGAATGAATGAATGAACGAATGAATGAGTGGAAAATAGATTGATTGTATATAAATTAAGTAAAGTGAGAGAAAGAGAATATAAATGAATGAATGAAAACTAGATTCATTGTGTATAAATTAGAGAAAAACAGGATGATTTCATAAGTTTCGTAGTTTCAAAATAACGAGCTATTTTTAATTCCACCATATCACAACATATCCCGAACGAGTTTCCAAGTCGCTCATTGATCTACGTGTATCAATATCAAAAGCATGTGAAAACCTGTACAAAAGAATTTGTCCAATTACTAGTATCTCATTGTTTATTTTTCGAAGTGATATTAAATTAAACCATCCCGGGGTGCGATAGCACTAGTAATAGTTGATTAACTTTGAAACAAAGGAAATTAAGAACAGGTTAAAAACATCACAAGTTAAATTAAAATTAAAACTGCGGGAAATAGACTCACTAGGTGACATATATTCCTCGTTTGAAATTTCATATTCTTTGTTAATTCGCTACAAGACGCTCAAGAAATCATTTAAAGGCAATAATGGAAAAAGTGTCGAAAAAATCTCGATTTTTATGGCGTAAAAATCTCGCGAATTTTTTTAATAAGTTTTCAACTTTATACTCATACATTTGTCACGTTTGGCTTAGCAATTCTGGTCCACACCCCTTCCCTCCTGGGGATCGAAGGGCGGATTGAACTAAAGTTAGCATCAAAAGTTACCGAGTTCCAAACACGATTTTATTAGTTTCATATTGTGGTCAGGCTTCGGGACTAGCGGTGAACGATAGGGAACAAAGAGGGCTTAAAAAATGATAAACAAAAACGGCACACTCAAGTCTAGTTCTTAATAACAATATAAAAGTTTGAAATGTGATAAGCAAATTCATTGTTAATGGCTTTTTCACTTCGTAGCTCAATAAACGAAAAAGATAAAAAGATAAAACAGTTTAGAAAATGAATACAAACTTACTATAAATATCTTGGAAGCTTTTCACTCAACTCTATAGACCTCGACTCACTCTTTATTATATTTAAAGAAATTATTATATTTAATCAAAACAGTCAAACCGTAACACGAAATTCCTACTTTCTAATATTTTTCTATTCATTAATTATTTATAAAGAAAAAGATTGAATTTTTATGACTGTCTCGATCATCAAGACTTGCGAAGTGTCGATAGCTTTGCGTTTGAAATCAATCCTATATTTTTGACTTTTAACTTTGATCGCTAAAAATTTTCAGAACAGTCTTTTGATAACTTGGTTTATTTTTTCCTAGTTGTATTTTCGGGTTTTTGGTGATAAAAATGAAATTTTTAAAGGAAAATTTACTTTCAGTGCAAACTAAAGGAGGTTTTGCAAGAGTAACCGCACACGCGCGAACTACATCAGTTTCCAAAAATAATGTATTTCAAAGAACAACATGTCAGAGTATCAGTGTTACTGAAACAATCTCAAACGCTAAGGCTAAGTCGAAGCATGTTATGTTATTATTTTACCGGATTTTTTAAAACAAATAGAGATAGCTGTCTAGAGGATATTTTTGTGTTTCCAAAAGGATCAACCCACAATCACCTCGTGATGGTTTTTCCATCCACTTTGCACGTGAAATGAGGTTTATTTGAAGAGCGTAAAATATCATTCTGATGTAACATTGTGTAACGGCTTGTATGCAGATGGCTTTAGCCGTGACCTCCGTTTTGGAATTCTGTTCTTAATGGTCGCATGTCAAGTTGGTATTCTGCCAGGACCGACTTTTTTTTTTTTTTTTTTTTTTTTTGACATATGAACCATTTTTATCAGAATGTAAGGATGTGCTTGTGTAAATCAATCCGTTAAGATCTGAAAGCACTGCGAAAGTTTTGTTCAGTTCTGAAATAAAATTCGAAAGAACCCGGAAAGAAAAGAGAGAATTTTTTTTTTTTAATTGAAAAATCGATAGAGAAATAGAACGAAGGATGATATAGAAAGGGTTTATTAAGGAGTGTTGCAAAATTAACCCGAACTTTAGTATATACGCATAGGCTTGTTCAAGACATTTGTCTACAGTCTGTCAGCGAGAACTTCAGAGATTGTTTGTAATCATATTGGTATTGTGCTCGATTGAGCCATAAACAATAATGGAATCCTTTACAATAACACGAAACAAGCCCTAGCGCGCTAGCCTGTAATCGCACGACAAATAAAACACGAATCCTGTTCCTAAAATACGAACGAGCAAAGAGATATTCCAATTTACCTATCAGGGAGTTTATTTTTTTGTTTGTTTTTGCAGTTTTTAGAAAAAATAAAACACAAAAGTGAACGACCGAAAAAAAATTCGTATAATCTCCGCTTACGAGTGTGTTGAGAGATCTTTGTTTTCTGAAGGACCTTAATATTAAATTGATTTATTGAAA
Source organism: Anthopleura sola (assembly GCA_023349425.1). Classification (NCBI taxonomy): domain Eukaryota; kingdom Metazoa; phylum Cnidaria; class Anthozoa; order Actiniaria; family Actiniidae; genus Anthopleura; species Anthopleura sola. The sequence continues at coordinate 8,977,876 of JALHLI010000002.1, forward strand.
GCACAAGAGATTGCCCCTGAGATTTAGTTCGCTTTCGGAAGCGGTGGTTCTCTGGAAAAGCCATTATAATGGTTCTTCAACTTGGCTTAAATCTCCTAGAAAAGTCCATAGAGATTAGTTGATGTTAAGTTAAGTTAGTGGGGGGATTTCTATCTTAGTTGGCGAGCTAAAACACTTATGTCCACTTTCGATGCTATCTCATTTGATAACTAAATTGAGGATCTATCTTTTTTTAGTAAGAGGGAAAATAAAGCAAAGCAGTTCATTCTGTAAGCGCCGCTTTCGTCCGGCTCTGTCCAGCTGCCTGGACTTGACACGTTTGACTCTTTCTTTAACAGCGTATTTTCCTATCACCCAAGAGCCGTGTAAATTGGAGCCTTTGTAAAACAAACAAACTCAGAAACAAGTTTTTCTTTCGAAACGTAATCGGTAATTTCGTTAAGGACCCGGGCGCCTACGATTGGTATACCAGAGGAAGGTTTTAGAAGAAAATTACTGGCTAAATGTACTAAAAAGATACATGTACTACAAGCTGGAACAAAAATATCTTAGTAATTACAGAATTCTGACCACAAAAACCATCTCTGGTCAAATTTAATTTGACTAATTTTACTCAAAGCGAATTTATAGGTTATTAAATTAGAAGACGTGTTACACTTCTCGCTTGCAAATTGAAGTAGTCAAATGAGTGTAATGTCCAACGCACTTGTTTGATATCCAACTCACTACTCCATCAATTATAATTCTATTAAATCTGACTTATCTAAATAACTTTAAGTTAGGTAATTCCACAATGGAGCTTTTTAAATACGAACAATGTGTTTTGTATATCGAACGGCTTGAATAGAAGAAAAGAGGAAAAGAAGATTGAAGAAAAGAGATTGTAGTTGCTTCAGACGTTCGGCGAGTGTATTCGCGCGCTTCAGCAGTATTAAAGAAAGCGAAAACTCATTCTATTCTTACGTCATAGGTGTATTAGTTTATATTTTTCTGTATCTAAGTAGGCCAACTACTATGATATGACACAGAGCCAACATGAACTGATTAAAATAGTAACATCTGGCATTTTCTCGTACTTTCAATAATAATCTCGCGAAAGCTATCGAGATACAAAGAAATGAAAAGTGAGCAGGACCTCATGTGTTCGGATGGAAATATTCCTCGCCTCAGTCAGTTCTTGGAAAGAATTTTCTTTCATTTTAATCGTGCGGTATTAACCCCCAAAAAAACTGAAATATCCTTTTGTGTAGTGGGTGTGGATTAACAATGGAATGACACGGTTTACGACGAGTTTGACAGGGGAAAAAACCAAGAATAAAACAGAAACCTTCATTGAGGTTTCCAGAGTGACACTTTGAAGGCTACCGCTCAAAGATCTTTCCCTTTGAGAAAGAAAATCCGCGGTCATCTTCAACTCGAACTTTCACTAAACAACCAATCTTTTTTCCTATAAAAAGATTGCTCTCAAATCATTCAAGAAGCGAGGTCAGTTTGGGTAAATATTTAGCACTAACGACTCTTACAAACGGGTAGAATCTTATCCTAAAGTTCTTCGTCGGTGGATTGAAAAGTCAATCTTGTTTAGATTTTTTTTTCACAAGTTGAGACCCTGGCACGCGTGAAGTTCTCGTTCTAAATACCTTAAAGAAATAGCCTTTTGTCTTCGAATTGTAAAACATAAACTCGTCTTTGACTAGTCGGTTATTAGTTGACTGAAGTCTATTTGAATATGAATAGGAACAAGCGTTTACATTGTGGAATGCCTTTCATTGATTATGCTCCTAACAGCCCCAATTTCCTTGGACTTTGTTCCAGATGACTTTCACTTATAAACCACCAAACGCATAATAGTAAAGGAAATAAAAGTCTAACACTAATTTTTCTGTCCTTTAAGACCTTAATCCATTGTTGATATCATCCGTGGATGTTTCGTGACCCAACTATTGATTTTTGCCGTAAGATCAAGGCATAAACACGAGTGTGTAATAGGTTCAGAGGAAAAACAAACGTATCGAATAACTCATTCTTAGGTAGCCCTCATTCTTGCGTTGTCTAAACGAGTTCAATTAAGCTAAAGAGCGGGCGAGAAATAAATCATTATCCGAGCAGAAAGAACCCTTCCTGAAATAAACCCGGTAGTTTTCGAAGTATCTCTCGTGAACCGACTTGCATAAACTATGTTGTGATTTCTGGAGGATGGTGATAAGATCAACTAACCTCAGCGCCAGCGTTTTCCCTATTGTTCTTCGCAAAAGCATTGTAACATTCGTAACCCCGACTGGTCTAGCTATTTAACCTTTTCTCGTATGCAGCAGATAAAAGATCTCAAATCTCTGACAATCCAAATCAGCAGGATAATTTTGTTCTCGTTGGGGCGATGAGCTAAGATCCGTTAGAGGAAAAGAAATCTTATGCTATGACCATCTGTTACTAACAGAGCAGAGAGTGACACTTTCCCTAACACATAACGGTGCACAGCACAGGAAATGTAAGACTCCCCATATTTCAACCGTAAGGTCAAGTAACAGCTAAAAAATCAAATCAAATACTATGAGAGAAAGGAAGAAAGTTAGTACTCACCCGGTGTTCGACATTCTTGGGATTCGGGATCGATGGACTCGGAGTTTCGTCGTGGCTTCTTCTTCTTGACAAGGAATGACTTTGGCATCTCGAATCAAACCGTAAATTTGAATATTTCGAGTCTTTGAAGCTGGTAAAATACCCTGGTATAAATTCTATAGCATGTGGGCTTGAGTTTAGCGGAGGGGAGTTGAAAGTGGGAAAGATAGGTCTTGCACTTTTGGTGTTCAACACGCAATATGGCCTAGTTGCAGTAGACCGTTAGATTTGCAAGCGATACTCTAGTGAACTGATGGGGGGGTGTGTTCAGGAGATATATTGTTACCCAACAAACAATGCTAATTAATTTATAATGTACAACACCAATCAATCATTCGTCCGAGCTCATTCATTCTCATCAAAAAACTACAATGGAAATCGCTCTAAAACAACAAACATTAGAGAAAAAGCGAATCAAAAATAATTGACAGCTCGCCAAAGCCAATGTGAAAGCTCTTCTTGACTTTCGTTTGTTTTGTGCTGTAATCCCGTGAGGAAACACGTAGTGTGATGTTAAAAGACCTGAAAATTGAGATGGAGTTAGGCGCTGACAGCTCTGACGCTGAAAGACTTGTCTTCATGAGACAAAACATCGTAATCCTGGATTGGGAGTGGTCGAATCTGCGCTAGCCAATTATCGAGTCTGTAAACAAGGCCAATGGATAAGTTCCTACAAGATGTCGAGCCTTTTGTTCGCTTTGACTTGTGCCACTTCTAGTGTTTTGCAATTAGATTACAATGAACGGCAAAAATTTTCGAGTTTTGGTGAAAGTCCGAGAGCAGGAGAGTTCGAAATAAAAATACGTGCGCGAATGGGGAAGGATAAAACACGACAAGTGATTTTATGAGATGCTACGGAGCTTAGTTTTTGTTTTCAAAGTTTAATTTTTTAAAAGCTCAGCGAGACTCCAAACGCAGTTTGCTTCTTGGTGTTTAAGATATGCACGAGGCATTGTCAATCCTAATAGAACTTACTGCGTTTTTTTCTTCTTCTAACGTGTAACATTTTTTCCGTTTGTTTCTTTCAAGTTGAGGCCAATTATGATCTCAGTGCTCCGGGGTAACGGAACAACGCTATGAAACAATGCGAACGTAACGGCTCTCCATTGACTTAGGGCTTACAGTTATTAAAATGTTACCCAAAATCAATGTTTATAAATTCCTTATTGACTTTTTTCGTCTTTCTTTAGACTTTTCCATAATTATCTAGATTTCATTTATATTTCAGTAGCTCGTTCACGGAGGCCGCAGCTGAGATGAATACAAACCACATTCGAACGTCAGGATTCCGCAGACGATGATCCATGTTAAGTTGATTTATTTTTCTCGCGATTCATAATGGGAATAAAATGAGTTCAAATATATCGAAGCTGAAGTAATCGGACTCGAAAATCTCGAATGGCCCCGCATAAACGACGAATTGTTCGGTACCTGTATAAAAATCCAAATATTTATGGCAAGCTAGTGTGATGAGAACTTAAACATGTCCACCAAACAAAACAAATGTGCTGGTAGGAAAGAGACTTTGAAAGTCAACATCGTGATAGTACTATGATACTTAGAATCTTACGATAAGGCAATCAAAAGAGGAATAATTCTATTCCAATGGCTCGAATATGACAGCAGTACAACGGAGTCCAAAATTCCGTCTCTATACGACTTGCGAAAAAAAATTTTTTTTTCAAATGTAGAATTTGTGCGCAGGGGAGAAAATAATGATATTGCATGTAAAAGGTGTGCGAACATTGTTTGGGAGTTAGACCCTTTGAAAGGTCGTTAAAAACTTTTAGATATAGCCGAGATAAAATGAAAAAGAATGCGTCCTGTTAGTGCGCTGGTGTGATATTAATCTCGAGCGTCAAGTAGTGATTATCCTGCCCGCGTATAAACCGCAAAACGGCTCAGTGTGTAAGATACAATGCGCTATACCCTGCACTAATGAATTAAATTCCCTTCGCATTGTGAGCCGTTTTGGCTAACACAGAATCCAAATTACATTTTCAAGTCATTTTTTCTTAAACATCATGAGATTTGAAACATTTCTGGCTGCGCATCGAGTCAAGAAACCGCGACCATTGTCACAGACGTGGCTTTTGAAAAACATGTGATTTCGTAAAACGGTTGGCCGCATTTTGTAATTTGGAATGTTAGACTTCAGGGCTAGTGATTCCCCCCGAAGCGGTCAACTTATCATTTTTTTGATGCAGGAATGTTATGCCATGAAATATTGAACAGCTTTGGTCAAAGCAGGCGTTCTTAAAGGTGAGCGAATTCAAAGCGTTGTTGATTCTCGTGAGCCGATTTATTGGTGGAAAAGATTCACAACCATTAACTTGGATTAAGGCTTTTTTCCTGCGTTTATTAAAACAAGTCTATTCCAGCTGCCTTGCGCTTTAAGTGTTACGACAGTAAAATTGAAAAACGCTAAAATCCGCAACTTTTTTTCGCCGACTCCAAGATTCTATTTGTCGATGTAAAGTGCATGTTAGAAGACTGCGTCTTGAAATGAAAGCGCGCAAATTTTTCTATCAGAACAGAGGCACTAGAAAATAGATTATTAGTAAATTTAAGTTTTTGTGGTAGGTAAGGAGAGAGAGGAAGAAAGAGAGAGAGAGAGAGAGAGGAAAAAAGGACTGTTTTCACCGTTGTGATTTTGTTTTCAAATAACCACCAGATGTCGAACTTAGAAGAAAATATTTACAGCGAAGCTAATGTTAATGCATACAAACACAGGCCTAGTATCTTTAACACATCCACTTAAGAAAGATACCATTCTTGGCCGGATATAAGGATGATATCGAACATATTTTGAGATACAGTCAAAACAACTCGCGGCAAAAACCGCTTAACGAAACGCGTCCCCAAGTTCGCCGCATTAGCTCAAAAACATGTGACATTTGCAACTGGACGAAAAATGATGAACGGTTTCTTCATCCGCAATAACAGGATGGAAGTTAGGAAAGCAAGAAGTTAGTAAATGCAATAAATGAAAACAATGTGCCAATGACATTTTAATGTTTAAAATAGGATACTTTTGATTTTTTTTCAGTTAAATTAACGAGGAGAAACCCTTGTGAAGTGGTAAATTTAGTAAATGTTGTGGAACTAAGTGTAGTGTATTATTCAACACTGTAGAAAATACGCGTGCAAAGCACCCTGCTGTTTGGTCTAATGGTTAACAACACGATCACCAACACTATAGGGAAAAAATCCAAAAACATAACTGACATATAAAACTATTTATGATTATATTCCTTCGACTTTGATCGAGTTTGCTGATCATTGGAACTATCGAATTAAACCACGTCCCAAAATCCTCTGAAATATTTTAGAAAAGAAAAATGAAATCGTGGAAGTTAAGAAATTTTGTTTTAAAGGGAAGCGATCAATAGAAGTTTGAAGAAGCTTAGCTTGAAGTAGATATTCAGGTTTTTTACCCAGCGATTATGTGAACTGCTCTGGGCGTGAGAATGAGAGGTACTTAAGCACCGACAGTCCACAAGGATTGATTTGACAAAAGACATACTGAAATCCTCGTATTGTTTCCGATGGTCATGATGGAGCTCATCACTGACTGACGCCATGAAGAACGGCTTTAACCAAGTAAGGAAGAAAAACACGGGCCACTTAGATGAGCAACTTGTTTCCGGAGTCTGCTTCGGGTCTGTGCGGGGCCGTCTTGGAGGTCGGCTCTCTCCGTGGAATAATCTAGAAGTCTTGGCATCGTTTTTTACCTTGCATGATTTCGTGTTTTCAATTGAGTTCACGGGAGCTTTTAGTGATTGGAGGTATACTTGACCTCGGCTTTAATGATAGATATTTTCCTGCTACAGCACAAGAAACCAAGTGGAAAAATCGAAAACGTGACTAAGATAATCTACTTACAAAAACGAAAAATATAGACCTATATTATCCTCACTTTTAGTGTTACTATACAACATGAAAATCAGAGCAGTACAAGTATGGTTATGTTTGTAAAGGGTAAAATAAGAATCTGGTACTAAAACTTAGACGCGCCTTATTCTGAATCCGAAAAAAGTGATTTTAGAACTGACCGCGTGCAGATCACATCACAGCCAAGCAAGATGCCATCACAACAAAACGCAATGAAAATTCATCTTGGTTTCTTAGGATAAATGATAGAAAAAGCCCTAGGAAGTTTTAGATATTACAAATATACTTATGTACAGCATTAGAAAGCTAAAAAATCACCTGAAACTAGTTAAATATTTTTCTTCATATTTATTTCCCGTTCCTTCCTGTTTTCTTCGTACTGTATATTTGTTGATTTTCCAAATAACGCTATTTTAGACGAGATTTTTTTTCTCGAATAAGATATAAAAAACCTAATGTTATCATAATTAATACTAAAATTTCTTTTCGTAGTTTTCAGTATTTTCGTTATTCGATCGCATATTTAGACAAAAGTAGAATAGTATACTGTTATCCATTATCCACGCGTTCCTAGCTCTGAGAGATGAGTGCTAACAAATAAACTCTTGTTAGTCTATAAATATTTTTTCGGTTCTTTTCGTCCTCTATTTTTTCTTTTCTTTTTCTTTCAAAAATAGCTGAAATCAGTTATCAATACGTCCTTAGAAAGAGCGCTATCAAAGATTGATCCTCCGAACTAAAAACTGAAACATTTTTAATATACAATAGCTGAAATCAGTTATCAATACGTCCTTAAAAAGAACGCTATCAAAGATTGATCCTCCGAACTAAAAACTGAACCATTTTTAACAACATACAAAAGTTAAACTGCCTAATCCTCTAAACACGAGTTTATTTTGAAGACTGTTTGGTTAAAGTACAAACGTAATAGAGTTTGACTAATCGATTACGATGGCAAAAAGGGATTTTCTCCTGGTGGCAGACAATCACAGCGGAACCCCTCGAGGTTTATCATCCATTAGCCATCACCTCGGGGGAGAAACACTAAAAATCTGATCCCTAAAAAGGGGAAGCGCACGCAGATAGAGAAAAAGAATGCGTGGTAAAGAAAGAGAGAATAGACTTAAAGTTATCCACTTAGGATACCAAGCCACAACACTGTAAAATTTCAGAAAAACTGACGCCCAATTCCTGACTATAACAATAAAATTGCGGAGAAATTCATGATTTTGTGGTTTGAAATTTCAATTTTTTTACAATTTTGTAAAACCTGTTTAAAATATGAAATCACATTTAATTGTTTTAGGGGGAGTATACTTAACTACAGCTAGTTAAGCTTTAGCCATCGTTTCGTGAATGGAAATGAATTGGAATTTAGATATGTGTTCAAGGAGTGTTCAAGCACAGGAGAGAATCTATCTCTATTCCGAGCTAAAAATAAAATAATCTATCCGTCCAATTTGCTAAATACTGTAATATAATACCTGTGATTTGTATTCGTAGGAACTTTATTGCAAAACCTCAAACAGAACTGACGCTTGAGTTGTTAAGCTACTGGAAAATATTCACCGCCGCTAAAGTGTTACGAAGTCATCAGCCATGGACTAATTGAGAAAAAAATTGTCAGTAATTTTGGTTATTACCTGGAAGATGGGCAGCAAGAAAACCGAGGATAACTTAATTGGGAGAAATCGTGTAAAACGGACGTGGAAAAAGAATTTAAGTTGATTCGAGAAATATCTATTGAGCGTTTGTATCTTTAAAGTGACAGTAATGTCACTCAGGTGAATTGATTCGAAATTTCTGAACGTTTACCACAGTCAAACAGAAATCAAAGCAGTATACTCTATCAATCAGAGAGGTAAATACGTTTTATCCTCGTATAGTTAGTTGTCTATCACTGTTACATTCCATTGCGTTCAATTTTTTTTGACATGACGCGGTCAGTGTCATCATTAATCAAAAAATATTTCAGCCTAAGATTCAATCTGGTTGAAAAAAAGATTTACGCTTCCATAACGAGAGCCATGTTACAATTTAGAACCTGTTAAACTGACTTGGAATGTCAATTTAAATCAGCGATTTTTTGGTCCAATAAATTTAGGGTACCCGCCTTGGAACAAATCGCGCGCACTTGAACAAAGTTTGACATTCACCATCAAGGCACTTGATATTTTCATTGTCAATAAAATCGATAAATATACGTTCAATAAAACTTGCTTGCGCTACCTGTAGGGTATTAAGATTAAAGAAAGCTTTGATTTGTCGGTGACATTTAGCAGGTATAACCTAGATAATGTCTTGTAGACAGACGTGATTCTGCTTACGAAGTGTGCGCGAATACCGGGTAAATTCACCACAGGCATATGACCAAGTGATTGATCTAATTACTCTTCTCATATATAATTAAAAAATCCATTATTCTCTTCGCTATTTAATTTAGTTCAGAGATAAAAAGAACATTACACAACCTGCGGTCACAAGTCGAGGAAAAATCAGGAGTAATTTCACCGAAATCAAAAGGTGTTCCACCAGAAGTGTGACAAACCCGACCGCGAAAACAGCTCATGAAAGAACACCTTTATTGAGTTCGTAAAACTGAATAACGATGAAAGAAATCAATTCTAATTTAGTAGAATAAAGTACCCGTATTTCTTGTGTGTCCTAATTACGGAAATAAGAAGAAATATATGGAGGTGTTTTTTGGAGAACAGCCTCGTGGGACGTTTCTATAGTAATATTCTCTACAACCCAAAAAGGACTTTTATTGTGTTTGATATATTTGGAATGTGCAAAAAAGACCCGAGGATATATTCATCTTTCTCGGTTATTCCCGATGATTTTAGCATTTACGATGAGATCTGATGTGGAATTTGGTGTGGTATGTGTTTAACTATAGTATGGAATGAAATGCAAGAGGGACGCATGGATGGGCATGCGAACCAAACCCAACCGGCCAAAAATCAATGTTATCAAAACCTGAAACTTCTGAGGAGGTGATCTAAGTTCGCTACATTAACTATGGTCAGGACTTGGCTAACTATGAGATCGAATTCCTGAAACAAAATCTGGGCTGATCTAAGTCAGGGCACGGGCTAACTCACAGATAGAACCCTGAAACAGACTCTAGGCTGATCTAAGTCAGGGCATGGATAACTCACAGATAGAACCCTGAAACAAACTCTAGGCTGATCTAAGTCAGGGCACAGCTAACTCACAGATAGAACCCTGAAATAAACACTGCATTGATCTAAGTCAGGGCACAGGCTAACTCACAGATCAAATTGGGGCCAAGCAAGTTAGGTCCCGCGGAGGGAGGAAAACCGGAAAACTCGAAGAAAGGCCAAGAAACTTTACAAACTGCTCACATGTCGAATCCTCTAATCGAACCCGAGACACAAGAGGTGAGATTTTCAAGGTTTAACCTCGATAATTCGTATTTTTAAGACATATTTTTAGTCGGCGTTCAGTGAGTTGGTATTCACGAATAACCCGGTTATATGGCAGGGAACGCATTCATGGTTTTTAAGGTTAAACCCTAATAATTAGTATTTAAATACACGTTCATAATACCTTCAGGGTAGTTTATTGTCCGTGCTGTGTATTATTTAATCACGGAGCATTGTGGAGAGATCTTGTCCGTGTACATGAGGCGGGGTTTTTACAGGTGCGCAATTCAAGCTAACATGGACTTCGGAAAAGATCATTTTTGGTGGTAAATTCTTCTAGTAATGAGAAATAATGTGGTCAAGCAAAAAGGGAAAGAAAAGATTTAAATAAAGTTATTAAACAATGTGTAAGTCTATAATTCCTGCACTAAAATTAACTAAAATTTATAAAAAGATAATTCGAAGCAAAAGTTCATTCCACTCATACGATACATTTTTTCGTCAAACAAAAGACAGAGAAAACATTACTACAAACGCTGAACGAAGGGCTGAAATTATTTTATCCCAAAGGAACACGCGCTAAAAAAAACCCAATTGTATATCCATCAAATATATCTACTATAGTTAGCTAAGAGACCCAGATGTTGAAACTAAGCTCTTTCATTATTACGCGGGGGGCTCAAGATCAGATAATCTATGATGATAACAGTAGATCTTTAAAATAATAGACTTCTGACTCGATGCGTTGACGCGCGCAATCTATTGGAGTAAGGATTTAAGCGCAATTAAGTAAGGGTGTTACGAAGATTGAAGTGTTTCTGCCCGCAATGGCAAGAATTACAGAATTTTTCAGAAAGTTTGGCTGTTCTATTTCCGCGCAATGAGCAGATCGCGGTAAATTATAACGAGGCTTTTAGTTTATCAAAACCAGACTAAACCAACATGTAGTTTCTACTGTAGCTGATAATCTCTTTTTAAATAAACACAGAATACTTTTCTTTACTTTTCGGCTACGATTTTTTTCCAATTAAATCTTAAGTTAAGCGCTTTAGTGAGAGTTTTTGGTTCGGTACAGGGAGCACTTTGCGCGAAATGAATTGTATTGTATGGTATAATGCACTCTTGGCAGTAAGCTGTATTCAATATTATTTTGAAACCGAGAATTGTTACGTGCTATCTATACATTGACGGGGATGGGCACACCTTCGAATCTTTTTACAAACTATTTTGCCATCTATGTTTCCTATGTTTCTTGTTGTCTCGGAAATAAAGTAATTTTTTGTCACCTTTTGAATCTTGTCAGCAAAAAAGAGGAAATCTCTGTCAAACTCGCGGTTACAGTTTGAGCGACAAGTTAGAAAACAGAGGCGTGGTTTTGTAACAACATTGCGATACGAAGATATGGAGTCCATGAAAATTGACAGTTTGTCTCAAAGCTAATTATTTCAAATAATTTCTGGACTGACACTAAGGTTGTACCTTTTAAGAAATGACGCGGGATAGAAGGGGAAAAAATTGTAGCCAAACTAGATTCTAATTACTGCACTAAAATCATAGACGGCTAGAAAATAACAAAGTTTCCAAGACAAGAAAGAAATTAATTATTAGATAAAAAGTGCAACGATGGAGATAATTAAAAATACGCGCACTAAAATATTTTCTCTGCGCTTTTTGAAATCTCAGCTCTAACTAAACTTCACAAGTTGAGTGATACTTTGCTGTACTATGGCACTCATTTAGCCTTTCCCCCCGCGAAAATACTTCTGTTTACTCGGGTTAGCACGCATTTTGACGCATCTATAACAGGTGCACAACTGGAACTCGGACATGTCATTACAATCGCATCGAGGAATTTAAGCATGTATTAGAAATGCGCTAGTTGAACCACACTTTATTTAGCATTCTCGCTATCCTGTTCTATTGGATTCACAAGGTACATCTTAAGGCACGTATCCAAGTAGAAGGTCTTATGTCATTCCACAGGAAATGTTTCGGAAATTTCACTTTTTCGGCTATGAACTTTAGTTGTTTAAGTATAACCTTGGTGAAGCACTCAAGGGGGTTTACCATGTCTTTATTTAGAAATAAAAAGTGTTAAAACTGAAAAAGTATTTCGATTTTTTTATGAGTTTAAAAATAGTCCAGTAAAGCCATAGAAGTCAGTTCGATAAGTTGGGGCCCAGCAAGAAATATTTTATCATTTCATTTCAAATAGGCCATAGTTAGCATGTTACCTAGTGCTTCGACTTAGGAGTTCAATGTCTTTTGATAGACTTGAGCAAATAGACTTAGATATCGATTTTACAATGAAGCTAGTGCGCTTGTCAAATGAAAAATATAGTTACTGGTATTGCATTGAAACTTTTGTTAAAATAAATGTAAGCTTTAAAGTTTCAGTTGTTCAACTAGATACACTCAAAAATGAGCTAATAAACTTCCTATTGTGAAGTAAATCCCTATTCTTAGTGCCTATTGTATGGTCCAACGATATCAATATCTAACTATGGCAAACTAAAAGTTTTACATGTTCAACAAGGCATTGATGTCCCAAATATAACACAAATTCCCACGTGCGAACGGTCATCCAAGGTCAGCCCATCTTCGTAACAAAACTGAAACACTTGAATCTAACAAGTTTCTTTTCCGGAAAAACTGGTTCTGACACACCTCATGTTGGTAAACCCGACAGGCTAGATTGACAATTACGATGAAGGTATACATCTCTTTGTTTGACAAAGTTGAAAACGAAATTTTGGAGTTCGTTCTTTAGCTCATTATTTTAAGGACTTCAGCTTATTTTTGTGTGTGTTTGGCATGTCACTGTGGTAACGTGGCCGCTTTGATGGCTTCCCTAGATTTATCTCTACTTGTTGCCAGATGGGTTGCCTTTCAAATATAGGCCATTCTTATGTAAGTGGACGGAATCTTAAACATCTCATATCTTAACTACATGTGTATTGAGCGATAGAACTAGAGACAAAATCTGAAGCAAAGTGCTATTTTTCTGAGGTTAAATCTCGGTGAGTTGATGGAAAATTCCTTAATCAATATGATAAAAATATCGTTAGTAACAATGAAAAAAGATGAAAAATTTCATGGGAAAAATTGAGCCTAAGTTGGTCGTGTTAAGCACTTTATCGCCTCAAACAAGCTTGCTTAAGCAGGACTTGTTTAGATTTTCAAAACAAATGAAAACGGTTGAAGTGTACTGTGTTTTCAGCTCATTTCCCTTAAGCACAATTCATTTCTTTTGTCTTCGACATGAAGTGAAATAGCTAACGAACTGAAGTCCATTTGTAAGGTGCTAAAACCGGAACCTTTCGTTGAATTCTTGATTTTTCTCTCGACAAATTGTCTCATTTAATGTTCAAGTTTACCTGGTCTACTGACATAATGATCATTGGTTGACTTCCTGTCAATCATTTACCTGGAACCCATTGAACTGCTCTTCTAGATGGGTTCTCACATGGAAATAAGACTAAACTTACAACTTTAACCCACGGAGGCCAGTTTCTATTGGAAAAGAAATGTCAATCTTTTTACATCAATTCTACTCATAAATTCCTCAAAAACTTTTATGCTAAAAGCCGTCCACAGAAATTTTCTTAAAATAATTTTTACATCAAAGTCATTTGTTGTCCAAAAAGAATTATGATTTTTCTCTTCAAAAAAGCATCATAGACGCCTTTGCTTTACCAGCACAAAATACTGATCTCTCTATAATTTTTTCTTAACTTACAAGAACTTTTAATCAGTTCAAATTCAGATCCTACACATTTCATTGCGCACATCGTCGTTATAGAAAATATTAAATATTGTTTCAGATTTTTCCTGTTTTTCGTTCAGAATCTCCACCAAAGATAACAAGACATTCCCAAGCAAGATTTTGCGACTTGAAAAATTTTTCAGTAATTTTGTTATCACCTATTGCACATGCGCAACTAATTTGTCAAACTTCTCCACGTGGGCAGGAAGTAGAGGTGATTATTTGCTTAAGAAACTCAATAAGGAATTGCAGGCTGTTGATTTACGTAGGAAATTGTTAACTCAGTCTTTGTACGAAGTTTATTCTCACTCCCAAAATTGACTAATAGTGTTGTGTAAAGAAATGTTAAGCAGCTTGAAGAGTGTCCTCTTTCCTCTGTGGCTAATTGTCGTGTTCCTCATTACGTTCGAGCGCTACTGACTCGTTTATAATTATGGAGATAAAAGCTGAATAGCTGAACGTGACCTAAATTAAAAGTAACACTAGACAACTTGGTGTTTAGTAGAACAATGAACGATTGACTAAACCTTGTTAGCTTTGTTAAGGGCATGCGCAGTAACTTTAAAAGGAAGGAAAGGAAAAACCCATTTTTTGAAAAAAGGTTAATTTAGTTCAATGAAAATTTGAAAATTTGAAGTTTTCTTTTAGTTTGAATTATCTTCTCCTTTGCCTCCCTCCTATTTTACTTGGATTTTTATATTTTAGCGGACCATTAAAAAGTGTTTGCGCGCGCCTTTACCCTCTTTGTTTCTTCAGTTCTCTCTCTCTCTCTTCCCCAGAAATGCAACAACAACAAAAAACAAAAAAAAGAAGAAGAAAAAAGGAAAAAAGAAAAAAAAGAAAAAAAAAGAAGAAAAAAAAAAAGAAAAGAAAAGAAAAGAAAAAGAAAGAATAGAAAAGAAAAAAAGGGTCGCGACTGAATCAAAGCCATTTGAAGCAGCATTCAACAAAAGTTACTCAGTCTGCATATATCTATGGCATGTTCTAAACCTCAACTATCAAATGCCCTGAGCTTGAAGTAAATATTTCATGTTATAAATTAGTCAGGGTAAAGCACACGCCATTTTTGCGAAATACTGAGCCACCAGAAAGCTGTAAGAAATGTCTAGAGAACCGAGACATGACCTTGAACAGCCTTAGAATCCATCTCTTGACTACCTACACTATTGTATCAATATTTGCTAAATATATAATGATTATGTCAGAACAAGCGCATCTTACAAGGACTAAGACTAACAAGACCTTGAACAACCTTGTCAACCTAAAAAAAAAACTGGTCGATCTCAACTTTAGCTTACAAGAATATCTAGAAAAGAATCAATATTTACTTTGCTCTGAATGCTGTGATTAGATAGACGTGCACTTTAGTGGGTTGCATCCTACACTTAAATGGCTTTCGTTTGTTTGCTCCGTGATTGGATATTGTGCGTTTTGGTGGACTGTGATTGGTTCAGAGTGGAATTTACTATTCTTGGTCTAGTCTTAATGAGAGACTTTCACTCTTCGTACTGCGAAACCAAGCCATGGCGGCCATGTTGGTGTGCATCGTGCGAGAAATTCTTTTGTTCACATTATACAAAATGGCTGCCACGATGTCATGTGACATCACCTACAATCAAATGCACCAACATAAACTTGTCTGTGTTGTCCTGAACATAAGTATTTTAGTATCCATATTACTGCAGGGACCGCGGAGCACCCTAAAAAGTGAGGGGCTCTATAAGAGACTAGTATGGGAAAAAAATCGGGGGGGGGGCTGAGATTGGAAAATGTAAGAGACTAGTATGGAAAAAGGAAAAAAGTGGTGCCTGTACTGGTAATGATATTGTGAATCCACAATGGTACAGCTAAACAACATGGCCGCCATAATGTCACGTGACACGACCAATAATTAAATGCACTCAACAATGATGACCTTGAAAATCCTTGTCTATCAAAAAAAGATGTTCTGAACATCAGTATCAATATTACCGGTAATGATATTGTAAAACCGCAAATATTCGAAGCGTTTTGTTAGGAAATATGACCAATAAATGACCGTGAGGTCCCTCGCTTACCAACGTGAGAAAGTCTCAAGCTGTTATCAAAGGAACCTAAGATAATAATAATTTATAATTTATAAAGTGCTCATCCCACGATAACAATTTTCGGGAATCAATATTTGATTCCAAAACCTCAATTAGTTGGAACATCCTGTGGGACGTATAACCAAATATTGACCTTCAAACCTTAACTGAGTGTCATCCTATTTTGTATTCTCTTTACCGGCTAAATTTTGGTGTGATTTTTAGAACACAATGTAGCTGGGGAAAGACTGAACTGAGATGTCAGGGGGGAGAGCGAGGGAGGGGGACAAGGTACGGGGGGCGCGAAGTCTCTGAAAGATGCCTCGAGGCAGTGACATGGTACGTGACTCAATTGACAAACAAACCCTTCTTTTCTGTGGAGAGGAACTGGTTTCGTTTAATTAACTGAATTGAATTAAAAAAGCCTCAGTGAAATTTTACTGATTATCCATACCCTGAAACAACCTCTGGGCTGGTCTAAGTCAGGACATGGGTAACTCAAAGGTCGCGACTGGACCCTGAAACAATCTCTGGGCTGATCGATATCGGGTCATGGCTAACTCACATGTCCAATTGAAATTTAGCGTGTAAGGTTAGGGAAAACCCTGGAATATATCTCTTTGGCTTTGTCGTAATATTTGGCCCATTTCAGACCACGTGTCATTCCCTTGAATATCATTTCTTTGTTTGGATGCAAATGAAACAAAGAATCCTAATTTCAATCGAAACAAATGCCCAAGCTAAACCCAAGCTAAAGAGGTATGTCAAGGAAGAGAACCACCAAACTCTACGCACATGTGATGCCGAAATAAGTCAGTATCATGGAAAACTGCCTATTTTACGTGCGCAATACCATCTGAGCGATAGAAATCACTGCTGCTGGTATCAATAATTTGCAACATGGGTGACAAGGATAATGACAATGCTAACAACCAGGTTGGCTATTTCAGTAAAAGCAAACAACATGACCCGTGGGACAGCGATTATCTATATTGCAACAAGTTGCCTATTACTTATGCGAGCACGTTTACTTTACAATAAAAATGTAGATTTGACAATAATTCTAACGAAATGGTTTCCACACTAAACCAATCCAAAATGCCAATTTGTTTCGGGAATCAAAGGTGGCGTAGCAGTAGCGCACTTGCCTCTCAGCTCTGGTGTCTCGTGGGGTTTTATTCCCAGAGACGGAATCACATGTATTACTTCGCAAAAATCAAGGCAAATCCCAATTCGATCCGATTAAACGAGAGTTCACAGGTCATTAGTCAAAGGCAAATGAGGTCGATTTGTTCATTTCGATTCTAATACAAAACTTAGGTCTGGTATAACTTTCGAAGGATTTTCGATACTTTACTTTCAAATTAACTCAGATTTCAGCTCTTTAAGCTTAAACTTTCCGCACCTTTATGCGATTTTCTGGTGATGTAGAACACGTGGAATGCTTCTGAAGAAGTGAGGAGTTTGCCAAACGCGAAACTTGAACTAAGCACGTGATAATTGGAGAGAAAGATATAGATGTTCAACCAATGAAAAAGCGCGCAAGCTACAACATAAAGTTGAAACATTTTCTAGAAGAATATTTCCCGAATGTTTCGTAGCAGCTTTAATATTTTACCTCAATGCACAAGACAAGTTTTTCTTTTCATTTAAAAAAATGAAATTCTATTTCTGTTGTTTGTAAAGAAGTGAACAAATACAAACCCCACGAGGCCAGGAAATAAAATTTAATTTAAGTAAAATTTTGCCCAAAATGGTCCGAATGGAATGTGCTTGCTTATTTGTTTGTTTGTAAACAAGTGAACAATACCAATACCACGAGGCCAGGAGGCCAGGAAATAAAATTCGTCTTAATCTAATTTTGCTCAAAATGGTTCAAAAATGTTTTAAGCTAAAACTCTATTGAGGGACGTTCCTGAACAAATCTTTCAAAAAAAGTTTTTTAAAAGTTAAGCCGAGTTTATTTTTCCATTACATCTTTTATTACCATTAACCTGTCCAATAAGTACACACAGTAAGGTTGCCATTATTCCAGCTAACTGGTATTTTTCTCTTTATGCTTGTGATTTTTTAACTGCTCTTTAGAAATTTAGATTGATTTACAGTTCGCTTTTCTCGAAGTGTGAAAATTTGCAAACCCGAATAACGCGTGTTCGACAGCTGAATAGTAGGTACACGAGGCTTGTGCTTGTGAACGCATGACTATTGGATAAGGTGGTATATCGTAACTTTAACACCTCGTTAATTGAAAAGGATTAGTGGAGATTTTGATAATAAAGGTGCTTTACGTGCGATGATTTCTTGCTCAAATTGTCTCGCGAAGAAAAAAAAACTGTCCAGATCGTAAGAAGCTACACAAGCAAATTTCGTTACAACTCAGTGGTCGCGCAGAAAATTCTTGCAACTTGCAGAAAGTAGAAGGCAGTTCTACTAGTAATTTCTCTCTCTACATAAAAATATAGTTCTAAACTACGCTACTCTTTTGGCTGCTATACTGTGCAGGACAGTTTCAAGAGGTACAGAGTTCTAAAATATCTAATCAGTTCTATGACGGTGTGATTATATAAGGTTGGAATGGAACCAGTTTTAGCTTCTCGTGGCATGTGAAGATCCACTTGGGACGGACGAAAGCCAGCGAGGCATTTTCACTGAGTGCCTGGGAACAGCAAGGGCGCAATTAAAAAAAAATGAAACTTCTGTTTCTATAGAAAGGGTATAAAATAGTGAGAACTGTGTAATAGAGAGTGAAATATTCTTGGCCAGAAAGTGTTTCTCTTCTGAGAGGTCAGTGCATTGAAGAAACTTTACTTAAATAAACCGCAGTGAAAGGTTTATGTAGTACTGACAAGACTTCATGAATAGAAAAACAATGTTTTCATCTGACGAATTTGAAATATCGACTGAATTGTTTTGCATACGTGTGATCATAGTCTATTATCCAATAGACCATGAAATAAAAGTGCGTCCCTATGTCATCATCATAAAATAGAGCACTGCTTGTGTGCTCAGTGTATTTGTAGTTTATGATGAGAAAAATGTTTTAACATAGATTTAGGGTGTGACCATAGTCTATTACTCGAAATACTATGGCTAATGTGTCTCTTATTAATTGTCTATGGCACCACAGCTTGATGATATTTGCATAATTATGCATGTCATTACTGCATAATTAAAAAATAACTGCACAGCAATGTGACTGAATGTATTCCATTCAGGGCTCGGTCATGGTATATCATTCTATATACCATGGCTTGAAGATATTTCCATAATTATCCCAGTCATTATAGAATAATCATAATAGCCGCACAGGAATGACTGAATGTGTTCATTCAGGGCATGGTTATGGTATATCATTCTATATACCACAGCTGACTAAATTTAAAATATTCAAAAAAATTACTCACATCTTCAAAATTTTGGTCCCACTTTTCATCCGTTAGAACAAAGTCTACTGTTTCGCTCATGTATTCTTCCAAGATACTGGAAAATGAATGGTGTTTCAAATATGTTTAGACAACACAAATATGGTCACAATTAGATATCATTGATAATTATTTTATTATAGAAGTGTTTATGGAAGATTGGTGAAGTTTTATCTGACCCAGTAAATAACAATGTTGCCATCTGAGAGAGTGACGTAGAAATGACGTTACTGCAAAACTGAGATGTCTTGAAGCCTGCAGAAATTACTTCAGCACACAAATAAATTTTTACTGAAACTACAGAAAATATCCGGAGCAGAAAACCTCAATAATACCTAAATAAAAGACAAAGTGAAGTAGCATAAAGGGTTTTCTTAATATCTAATTACAGCAAGTAGGCTACTACAGGTAAGGATGACACCTCAGTTTTACATTTTATCTCAATTCTGATTGGCTAATGTTTTTCTCAGATCAGCTGGATATGAGTAAGAAATGATTAGCACTGTTTCCATGGTTATGCATTGATCAACACAGCAGTTGCAACAGGGGAATCAGGCAATACACTGCTGTCAATCTAATAAATTGTTTGGTAACTTTGCATACTCCGACTGACAGCAGTATATTAACTGATTTCCTTGTCGTCACTGTTATCTCCATCAGTGCATAGTGATACCAATGAAAATAGTGGTTTCATATGGCTCTCTTGGGTGTGGTCCACGTACAGTACTTACCCATTATATGCTGTTATATAACGTATGAGAGACCGTCTTGTTAGTTGATCCATTTCTCCATACAACAAGAAGTGCTTGTGAGAAAGGAAGTCAGGGAGTTCAGGTAGACCGTCAGAGCCAGACTCTGGACCACTTTGAACATCTGTCGCTGAATAAACAAGGAAGAGGAATATGAGTATTTGCATTCAATTTTATCAAAGCCAGTTACTGTAACCTGAAACAACCTCTGGGCTGATCTAAGTCATAGCATGGCTCACTCACTGATAGAACCCTGGAACAACCTCTTGGTTGACTTATGTCAGCGCATGGCTAATTCATAGATCAAACCCTGAAACAACCTCTTGGCTGATCAAAGTCGTGAGCAATTAAAAAAATTAGTGTGTTGGTTCAGATATGGCGCCGGGTTGGAAGACAGACTGCTAAATCTGATTATAATTATGAATATTTTACCTTCTTCTTCTTCTTCTTCATCCTCAGTTGACTTATTATAAATATCATCATCATCATCATCATCATCATCACCATTTTCATTCCTGCCAATTCCTTTTCTTTCAGTTTGATGGATTCTAAGTATGGAGGTAGAATAAGACACATTTGTTCAGCTATCCCTTATTACTACAATTTGGTTTTTACATATTTCACATATTAATGTTTTGATTTTTTGGGACAGGGTGTTGGTGGGTTGTCAGTCGGGTGCTGGTAAGTTGCCATTAGGGGTTGGTAGGCTGTCAGTAGGGTGTTGGTGGGTTGTCAGTCGGGTGCTGGTAAGTTGCCATTAGGGGTTGGTAGGCTGTCAGTAGGGTGTTGGTGGGTTGTCAGTCGGGTGCTGGTAAGTTGCCATTAGGGGTTGGTAGGCTGTCAGTAGGGTGTTGGTGGGTTGTCAGTCGGGTGCTGGTAAGTTGCCATTAGGGGTTGGTAGGCTGTCAGTAGGGTGTTGGTGGGTTGTCAGTCGGGTGCTGGTAAGTTGCCATTAGGGGTTGGTAGGCTGTCAGTAGGGTGTTGGTGGGTTGTCAGTTGGGTGCTGGTAAGTTGCCATTAAGGGTTGGTAGGCTGTCAGTAGGGTGTTGGTGGGTTGTTAGTCGGGTGTTGATAGGTTGTCAGTAGGGTGTTGGTAGGTTGTCAGTAGTGTGTTGGTAGGTTGTCAGTAGGATGTTGGTAGGTTGTCAGTAGGGTGTTGGTAGGTTGTCAGTAGGGTGTTGGTAGGTTGTCAGTAGGGTGTTGGTAGGTTGTCAGTAGGGTGTTGGTAGGTTGTCAGTAGGGTATTGATAGGTTGTCAGTAGGGTGTTGGTAGGTTGTCAGTAGTGTGTTGGTGGGTTGTTAGTAGGGTGTTGGTAGGTTGTCAGTAGGGTGTTGGTGGGTTGTCAGTAGGGTGTTGGTAGGTTGTCAGTAGGGTGTTGGTAGGTTGTCAGTAGGGTGCTGGTGGGTTGCCTTGAAGAGGGTCTGCAAGATATGTTGGCCAACACCAATATTTTGGGATAACATTCTTTACTTATACCCTTTGGTAGGAATGGGCACACCCAATGAACTTTCCCTTGATCCCCCACAGCTATGCTGCCTGACAACATTTCTAGTAACACAAATGAACTCTACCACCACTGTTCCATCTTACTTTTCCAATTCATCTTCAGTGTCCTGTTCACTGGCACTTTCTTCTTTAGTGGGTAAATCTTCCTTTTCCATTTCATCATCAGTAGATTCATCGTAGACAATACCTTTCTTTTTTGGAATGGATGGTCCTCCTAATCATATGGAAAGTCAATTAAAAATATTTTGGTCAATATGTTGATGAAATTCCAGTTCTGATCAATCTTATTGAACCCTGAAGCAACCTCTGGGTTGATGCACATCAGAGCATGACTAATTTACAGATCAAATTGGAATTTAGCTTGTGAAGTTTTTTGGAGGGAGGAAAACCAGAGAACCCAGAGAAAAACCCTCAAATCAAGGGGAACACCTTACAAACTCTATTCACATGTGATGCCAAGACTAGGAATCGCACCTGAGATCCCAGAGGTGAGAGGCAAGTGCCAAGAGGCAAGATTCCCTGAGTTTCATGTGAAAAATTACCTTTTTGCTGATTTTTAGTTTCTTCAGTAGACTTTGACTCTTTAGAAGGAGAGCTCTTGGAGACTTTATCAGACTTGGACTCATCTTTAGAAGGCGGAGATGAATGTTGAGTTTTTTGTGATGTTGATGGCTTTTTTGGTTCTTCTTCTTCCTCCTCCTCTTCCTCAGTACTCTCTTCTAGATCTGTTGAGCTTGTATCTCCAGGGAGATGAAAGCTAAGTTTATTGGAAAAAAGAGAGAAATTTTCAGACTTTTATAAAATAACTATGATATATTGCTTTTTGATTGGTTGGGTGAGGAGCATGCATGCATTATAAGAGCACATAGCATGCAAGTGCACACACTTCATATTTTATCATTCATTATAATCCAATTAAATACCATTAATCACTATCCCTACTTGACTGTATATTTTTATACAAGAAATAAAAATGTTGACAATTACTATAATTTACTATAAGACAAGGCACAAAATTATCACCAGTATCATCATTATAAGACAAGCTTAAGCCCAAAACAAAAAATAATCTAAAACAATACAGACTCCTTTGCAGCACGTCGGAATGCAGTTCAATTTGGAGGACAAAACAATTGTTTCCAATTCTCAGGAGATTGACATTTTTTTGTTTTGTCCTCCCAATTGAGCTGCTTTGATGGCACTTGCAAGGGTCTACAGACAGACATTGTTATGGAGAGATGACAAAAAGGAAATCGATCGGCAAGCAACAACTCAGTAACATTTTGGCCAGTCTCTGCCTGCTATCTCAAGCGCTTAAAGGGCATTCTCACTTTCTAGTAGGTAGCTTTCTCTTCTTTCTGTAGCATTCCTTTATCCATTTTTCAGTCACAATTTTCCCTCTTCCTGTTTAAATCCAAAGGAGAAAGTTAGAATAAGTTATGGATAAGATTGGGGTAAAAGTTTATGATCATTGAGGTTTGAATGTCTTTACCTTTGACTTGATTGTATTTTGGAGTATTTGAAAAGGCACATCTGAATTTTTAAAGAAATAAGAATTACATTTGTCATATTATTTTTAAAACTAATTCTCCTGAGAAGTCTAGATCTATACAGGGGTTTCAATAATATTTGAAAGAGACAGATGGGATTTAGATGTAGGCTTCTGTGTCCACTAATTTTACTTCATAGTTATCAAGACTGATTTGTAAAGTAGCCAGTGGTATGAAGTTAAGTACCCAGCGATTGACCACTGGTAGCTGCCCTTTATTGAAACCCCTGTCTATATATCTGAAAGATATAAACTTCAATATTAAGCCAGTCTCTTTTGCTGGGATTTTACAGTACTTGATGATTGTCTACTTACATCAAGTGAGTACAGCCTGACATCCAGTCTGGTTTGTACTGTGCTCCCAATTCCTGGGCTTTGTCTCTAAGATCACCTCTTTTGGGGTTTTTAAAACCACTCAATACAAAAACAACACCTTTCTGTCACAATAAAAGAAGTTTGAAGAAATTCGAACATCAGCAAAGTTTTATCTAATATTTATGCTAATGATAATTATTATAATCATGAGAGCGTCAATGGAGCTAATGCTACTGATAATGATTATGGTGATTATGGTGATTATGATGATGATGATGATAATGATATTGATGATGATGATGGTGATTATGGTGATTATGGTGATTATGATGATGATAATGATATTGATGATGATGGTGGTGATGATGATGATGATGATGATGATGCTGATGATGATGCTGATGATGATGTTGATGGTGATGGTGATGATGATGATGATGATGATGATGATGGTGATGATGATGGTGAAGATGATGATGATGATGATGATGCTGATGATGATGCTGATGATGATGTTGATGATGATGATGATGATGATGCTGATGATGATGCTGATGATGATGTTGATGGTGGTGATGATGATGATGATGATGATGATGATGCTGATGATGATGCTGATGATGATGCTGATGATGATGTTGATGGTGATGATGATGGTGATGATGATGGTGAAGATGATGATGATGATGATGATGCTGATGATGATGCTGATGATGATGTTGATGGTGATGATGATGATGATGATGATGGTGATAGACATGATATCATAATTGGTGATGTTAACTAAACTGATGATTACAGACATCATGATGCAGATGATGCTAATTCTACTGTTGATCACAATACTATTAAGTGTAACTGTGTTGCTAATACTAGTTTATGGTTGCCATGGTGATTATTACTGATGATCACCATGGCGACAATGGCAAATAACAACTAGTCAAATAAAAATTTCAAGCACTTTGGCTAAAATGTTCCAGTTTTATATAAATTCCCATCATTATGATAACAAAACCATGATAACTACGATGCCAAACTGTGATAATAACCATCACCAATCTTTCATTACTAACCAATATCTGATGGAAGGGGACATTAGCTGAAGGCTGAGTTGATGCTACAAGAAGAACAGAACAAACTACAATAAACACTTGGAAACTTTAAATCAAAATTACCATGAGGGGCCCTGGCTTAACTATAGAACCCTTGCAGAACTTCAGAATGCAGCTCTCAATTTGGAGGACAAAACTAATAGGTTCCATATTCTCAGGAGATTGAAATTCCTTTGTCTTGTCCTCCAAATTGAGCTGCTTTGATACACCCTAGTAAGTATTCTGCATGAAGTGTAGCATTCAGAATGTTGATTATCAAACTCACTTTTCTTTCTCTTTGGAGGGGGTGAACTCCTGCTAGACGAAGCAGACTAGAAGTGGGAAAACAACAAATCAATCATCATAATTAACATGACAAATTCAGGTGTTAAAATGCATTTTCAAAAATGTTGATGAACAAATCAATGAACCTTAGATGATTTTTCCTCTGAAGTCATGCCATGCTTCCTTTTAGTGGTAACCTAACAAATGAAACAAATATGCAATATTAAAGGGGCAAATTCAAACTAAGTAAGGTCCAAAATAGGGACTTGATTTTGTTGACTAGGGTAGTAGGTACTGGAAAATACTACTCCCTTAACACAGACCTGTTGAAATGCTCAAAACTAGGTGTTTATTTCTATACACAAATATATTGCATACAACAGACAAATATATTTATTTTTGGGATTTGATTTTTAGCTTTGAAGATATTTGAAGACAAAATCCAGGATTTCACTTCCAGAGGTAGTAGTGTTGGGGAGGGGGTGGGGGGTGGGGAGGAGGTACCAGGAACCCAATACCACCCCTTTAAATCATATCCCATGAGATGACTATTGTTCAAATCTTATCTCTAATAAACTCTACAAAAATTCACTAAAGCTAATCTATAAATGATAATAAAAGAATGAATACTAAGAGTATTTACTTCAGCTGCAGGTGCAACAGGCTTAGCAGGTCTGTCAGGCTTTACTGGTTTTGTATCCTGTTTGACTGGCTTTGAAACCTGCTTGACAGGCATGGGTTTCTTCTCTTCCTTCAGTTTACTGGCCACTGGTTGCCTATTCCTGAAAGTATCTCCCACTGATGTCTTCTCACTGGATGAACTAGATGAAGCATCACGGACTAATGCTGCAGTTGATGCTGCAGGAGGGCTGGCCATTTTCTTCTTAAGGAACAAACTTCCTGGTGTAATGGCGTCCTCTTCTTCATCTCGTAATGTAAAACTTCCTAACCTCTTTGGTGTCTGAATAATGTCAAGACTTGTTAGTCAATGGAAAATAGCTTATTTAAATAATAAAGGCAAAACATTTAATATTCTTACAGGAATAGTGTCCTTGTCCTCTATCGATGGGTCTTCTGGAGGGGAATGAAGCGTCACAAACGAAAGACCATAACGTTCATACTATCAAAAAAATTGGAAATTTGTGGAACTAATTATTCCTTATAAAATATGTGAAATTTTATCACAACATTTCAATAAACAATAAATGAAAGAATTATCTAAAATAGAAGCTAGAAGGAAGCTCTTTTGTAGTATTATTTGGGTCTGACAGGCCAGGAGGGACTCCCATATAAAAGGGTGGGGATGCTCATCGGAAATTTTGAAAATGACCCCTCACCTTGTTGAATGGTTGTGTGCAAACTACCTTGACCCTATCCCACTTTTCATCGGCAACTGGTTTAGATAACTTATCTGGTCCTTAACAACAATTAAAAAGGGAAAAAATAACTGAGTAGGTAAATTGACAAGTGAATAATAATGAAACATAAAACAATCATAACTAATGATTAAAGGGAAGGATTAGCAAAGGACTGAATAAATGGATAAAAGAAATAAACAAAAAAAGAAATAAGGGACTGGCTGACTGACTGACTGACTGACTGATGGGTAGATTGGTGGATGGGTGGATAAATGGATGGATGGATGAATGAATGAATGAATGAGAAAGTGGATGGATTAATGAGGAAATTGATTATCTGAATAGAGAAATCAATAGATGGATGAACA
This sequence comes from Anthopleura sola, assembly GCA_023349425.1. NCBI lineage: Eukaryota > Metazoa > Cnidaria > Anthozoa > Actiniaria > Actiniidae > Anthopleura > Anthopleura sola. The sequence goes on from JALHLI010000002.1 coordinate 9,004,254, forward strand.
TGAATGATGAATCTATATTATAATAGTCTAACCAGTTCCCCATCTGTACCAAAAGATTATCTCAGAGTGTTTACTCTGGAGCTAACTAAAGCCAGTAAACCTCAAGGTGCCTCTTGGGTATCTCTGGCTGACAGGTTCGCTCTTTGCAAAACTATAAATCAAAGTTTGTCTTCAAAACTTATGCTCGGTCAGATAAGCCACAGGTAGCCACCATCTTTTCTTGCTCTTTCTGAGTAAATTTACAGGATGACGTCACAACCCGCCTGCAAGATCGTGACACTTGGCACTTCATGCTTCATAAAACACTTCAAAGTAGGATTTTTTGTTCTAAAATTGTTTGATTTAGAATTATTTTTACAAAAGGTTCTATCCAAGCTATATAATAAATCATACAAGTAAATTCAAGCTTACCAAACATCCTTACTCTATTGGTGTTAGTGAATGATTTGCTTTCTGCAGGAGTCATAAAGGATGAAGTCACTAGAATAACCTAGATGGTAAAAACAGTATCATGAAGAGAATAAATAATGTGATAACATAAATCTATGAAATTAAGAGAGAAAGAGAGAAAGAAAGAATGAATGAATGAATGGACAGATGGAGAAATGGAGAATTGGAGAAATGAAAAGAGGAATAAATTGATCGATTGGGGGACTGAGAGATTGGCAGATAAATGGAAAGATGGATGGAAGGAGTGAGAAATGGATGGATGGATAGGTAAATGGAGGGAGGGAGGAATGGGTGGGCGGATGGATAGATTGATGGATGAAGGGAGGGAGGGAGGAATGGATGGATGGTTGAATGGAGATTTGGACAGATGGATAGATTGCTGGATAGGGTGGTTGTAGGATAGATTGGGAATGAATGCTCCTTTCCGTAGTCTTCCCACAATCCCTTATGATCCCAGCGTGAGCTCAAGGTCAGGGTAAAATTTACATATTTTTTATACTTGTGGGCAGACTATGGAAAGGTCTATTGAATCTTCTTTAACTTGTAATTAAGTAAGAATTATTGTTCTTACTTTAAAATTATCACTTGAATCTGATGATCTTCCAACCAAAACTTCAATAAGAGCTGAGCCATTGTTTCCTTTACATAAATCAATGCCGTCAGTTTGCAATTGTCAGGGCTAGTCAATAGACCTTTTCAGCTTGGCCACAATTTTTTCCATTTCAGACCATTTAATGGTTGCCCACAAGAAGACACATGAATATAAGTGAAACAAAGAATCATATTCTCATGAGAATGACATGTGGTCTGAAATGGGAAACATTATGCCCCAGCAAAAAAAAGTCAATAGACTTTGCTAACCATCACCATTATTAGAACCAGCAGATATCATTTATATCATCATCATCATCATTATCATCACCATCATCATCACAATCATAATAATTCCTTTTAGCTATTAAGATATACTTTAGGAGACACTTACCTATATCAATGCTATGGATTTTGGTTGCTTTCTCGAACTGTATTATAAAGAAACAAAACCCACAAACTTTATGAAGTTTTCTTGCATTTTTACAAAATTATAACAATTTTAATTTAATTCTACTCAAAAAACGTCCACAATAGTAAAATATTGCCAAATGCACGTCTCAGAAGCAAGCTTTATATATCATTCGTAATGTTAGTTTTATCCTGACCTCTAACACGACCACCGCTTGTTTTTCTGCTGGTTCTGCACTCCTCCACTTCCTGTAGTTCTCTGGTTTCAGCAAATTTGAAGTTGGATGTGAAGTATCCTCGCTGCTAAAGGATACAACATGCTTTAATTTTATCAATGGCATTGCCAAAGAACAAAAACTTTTAACCTAAATATTTATTTTAGCTTGTTTTAGCGCATAAATAAGACAAGACTTCAGAACGCAGCTCCGCCAGCCATTTTTAATTTATTCATGATGCACGCGAGACTGATAAACTCACAGGAAGCCCAAGTTTGGTTTTTAATCTTTGTATTTATTCTAAAAAATTGATTGCTATTCTTAGTAAAATATTATTAAAAATCTGATTCAAAATACTCTAGATATTATGAAAATGATATAAAAAGCTTTATCATCTTTAAATTCATTAAAATATTTACAAAATTCATACTTGGGGTTCCTGTGTTAGTTTCCCGCCAAAAATGCGGTGGTTCACACGTGACTTCACATGCGGGTCGCAGTTCACTTCCGTTTCTCCGAAGCCCATCTTGTCTAAAGTTCTTCACTGACTACCATCTTCTTCAAATCGTTCCTGAGCAAAACAAGACGAATTTTTCGTTATTTTCCTTCAAATTCAACCATAATGGCTGGAACTCAAAAGTTCCACATCAGTAAGTTAGCCTAGAAGAAGGATTTAAGTAAGATTTAAGCGAAAAAAGGGTTTAAATTTGCGCTTTTAAAATGTAATCCTTTGACTACACGTGTGTTTGACAGTATCATATATCCTGAACGCTTACTCTTATTTGCGCAATTCTTCAGTTTTCAGGCGTATTGACTTAAGTACTCCTTGTTTTCTTAATAACTGAACAATGGGTCTCTATTTGTTTGCGTTTTTTCGATTCTAATAATAAGTCTAAAAAAGAATACTACGAAACTTTCCACTTGAAACCAAGCTGTTTGCTGTTTGCAGCTCTTCAGAAATATTTGTGCGAGGAATCCAGGTTTTTCAACCACGATCTTTGAGTAATAAGTATCTGTTTCTTGAGGATGCTTCAATTAATCAATGCTTTTAGCAATTGCGAGTAATTTAAGAACTCAGTGAAATGGTTGTAATTTGGTATGGAGTTTGTTTTGACAGTTTGACTACAAGCGCTGTCACGTGCAATGCATTTTTTATCAAGAAAATTTTTGCAAATAATGCATAAGCCAAGCCAGACTTTATTACAGCAGCACTGATATTAAGACTTTATTACTTGGCACCTGGATGTTAATGCAAGAAAAAGTTGCACATTTTTAGTTGAGTGTGACATGATTGTGGGGGATTTCGGATGAGTTTGAGGGGTGTGGCTGTTGCATTATTTTTATATTTTCATTTTAAACCTCTAAAGTCAGGTGGCTAGCCATCCTCCCCCTCCCCCCCCCCTGGCATCACAAAATTTTGACAAATGTTTTTAGTATTTAGTTCCCTATGTTTCCATGGCAACTGCCTGTTGTTAGCCATGAGTGAAGAACCAGGCTTAAAACTATTTTTTTTCCCTCAGGTAATCTATCTCCAAAATCCACCAAAGAGAGCCTTGCAAAATATCTTGGATTAGATGCAACTCCATACTTACGATCATCCAGCTGGGTTGAACTACCACTTGACCAATCTGGCAAGTCTTTAGGATTTGCATATGTCAGTGTCCCTACTCATCTTGGAACCCATATGGTCGATCTGAATAACACCAAGTATATGGAAAAGAGGATAGTGGTTCAGCCAGTTTATGGCAAGGGTAGCCAGCCGTCTATGTATTCTGGCCCAAATGTTCTTGTGCCATTTGATGTGGGAAACTATGCCAGTGGTATGTGGCCCAGACCTGGGAACATTCGTAATCGAAGGTATGGTGGACATCCAATATCCTATGAACAGGTCTCTATCCCAGTGGAAAAGAAGCTGAATCTCATTGATGTGGCCATCAATTTAACAAATAAAATGTGAGTATATTTTATAAGTTGCTGTATACATATTGTAGTGAAAAGCTCTTGTTTTTGATACATTGTAGTTTGGGGATTGTAGATCTATGGAAAATAATGAAATGGGGGGTTTTTTATTGGGGGGGGGGGGGGGGGGCAAAGGTGGTGTAGCACTACCTAATGCTACTGGTCAATCCCAATTCAATCCTAGTTAGCTGTGCCCTGATTTAGATCAGCCCAGCTCATAGGTTGTAAAAATGTTGAATTTGCAACCAGGATTTTAAATCAATTAGTTGACAAACCAATTAGTTGGTTTGTTTTAAAGTATGTTTTTTCAAAACGTTTCGATCTGGACTCAGATCTTCTTCAGTTATCGTTACAAGTTACAGCTCATAGGTTATTTCATGGTTTGTTAAAATTTCATTTTTTTTTTTCTTCTTACAGCTTCTCTCTGGATCTAGACTTTGTACTTGACCGAGCACTCAATGCTGGTATAGAGAAGATGATCTTGACAGGCAACACTATTCTGATGTCTGACAAAGCCGTCCTACTTGCAAATCGTCACCCAGGTTTTATTTATGCTGGTGTTGGTATTCACCCACACTTTGCTGAAAAGCAATGGAATGCAAAAACTCTTGAAGTCATGAAAAGACTTGTTTCATTGCCCGAAGTAGTTGCAGTTGGTGAAGTTGGTCTGGATTTCCACAGAAACTACTCAAAACAGGAAAGCCAAATAGAAGCTTTTGAAAAGCAGGTAGATTTTCAAGAATACCTTTGGGAAGGATATGACCTTAATACAATGCATTGTGGGATATTTTGAGGGGATACTTCCAAAATCAAGGGCTCTCACCTCTGGGGTCTGTGGTTCAATTCCTGGACTTGATATCACATTTGAGTAGAGATGTTAGGTACTTTGGTTTTCTGCCCTCTGCAAATACAAACAAGCTAAGTTCCAATCCAAGAGTTAGCTCTACCCTGTCAGATGTTGATCAACCCAGAGAGGTGAATTCTCTAGGAAATGACTAAAATAGTTTTTGATTTTCTAGGTTGAATTAGCCTGTGAGCATAAGAAACCTCTTCTTGCCCATGAGCGTGCAGCCCACCAGAAGTTCATTGAAATTCTAAGCAAGTTCAGGGGTCGTCTGCCACCAATTGTTGTACACTGTTTCACAGGAACAAAGGCAGAAATGAAAACTTATCTTGCAATGGGCTTCTACATTGGAATCACAGGGTTTATTTGCAAAGGTAGGTTGGTTGGCTACAGAAAATCCTATTTCAAACATGGGCTCAAAAAAAATTAACAAGGAATAATAATTTTAAACATCAACATGACCAGTCAAGAGGACAAGTCTAAAAGGCATTTGGCTGAACAAGTACCAATTCTGGTTGGACATCCTCCATTCTATTTTTATTCCAGAAATGGTTGATGAAATTTGTGCCAAAACTTGTGCCAGGAATCTAAAATTTTTATTTCATATTTAGTTTTTAAAATTCTTGTAGTTGGAGAACAAGAGATTTGCTTTGGGAGATCATGAGGGTATTCACTACCATATATCTATTTTTGCATGTATATCATAATAACAAAATTGTTATATTTTTCAAATTCAGAGAAAGTTGGGAAAAATCTGAGAGAAGCCATTGCAGACTGCCCTTTGGATAGAATACTTCTAGAAAGTGATGCACCATACATGATTCCCAATGCACCAATAACAGACCTTGATAGTGTATGCCGATCTTTGATCTCAAAGTGCAAGACTGGTCGAAATGAGCCTTGTACTCTTCCTGTAGTGGCTTACACTGTTGCTAAGTGCCTTGAGGTTGATGTGGAAGAGGTTGCCAAAGCAACCATGGACAATGCTAATAGAGTATTCAATTTGACGAATACTACACCAGTTGAGGAGGAAAGCTAAGATGTAAATTTTCTACAAATTATGAAAGCTTACCGGATTATTCACTTACGGTTACCAGTAAACAAGTTATGATTATAAATCCTCAAGACATACCTTGAAGAATATTCACAAAACACAGTTTCAAGTACAATCATATAAAACTATATTTATGTTTAAAGGTTAAGAGAAATTATCAAGATATTAAAAAAGAATTTGTTTGTTCAAAGACTGAAAATTTACCCCTAAAAAAGAGTTGAAAAAATATTAAAAAATGTTATGTTATGAAATATAGTTATCTTTCCTAATGGAAATATTACATTTGGAAATTTAGACTTTTCCAAAGATAATAATACCATAAGAATACACAAAACTAGATGAAATAAAATTCATGTTTATTGAAAATGTTTACTACTTTATAAAGAGACAATTCAAAATTCCAATAAATGGAGGCTTTATGTCAAACCAAAACGTGAAACATCATGGTACTGCAGGCATTTTCTGAGGTTGATAAACATGATACATTGTGGTCTAGCTCGAGTAAAAACAACACCATATAAAGCATGAGAAACAAAAGATGTTTGTACCCAAGCTAGACTTCAATACAAAATGTTCACTATTTCAGAAGAGGCCTATGACTTGTCTACTATGTCTACAAAACCTTGTTTTATTATACAACAAACTATTCCATGTATGTGGAACTGTCTTATTTTTGTAAACTTTGATCCATTAATTCTATTAGTAATTCTGATTGTTTGAGAAAAAAACTGGATTGAGTTAATTACAGTGCATTGCAGAACTGTTTTAAGGGATATTTTAAAAGACGGCATCTATTTTGTCCTCTAAAAAATCCCACAATGCACAGTGATGCCAACTTGATCAAGTTTTTTCCTCAATCTCAGAACAGCTGAGACTGTTGCATCTTTCTATCTCATACTTCAGCAAGGTTTTTTTGCCTTGCCGTTGCTACCTTGTTTGTGTTCTAGTTATCTTTCACTCTCTTGTAGGTGATATGTAGGTGTTGTGTGTGAGGTGTCCTGTCTGTTTCCATGTGCATGATATATTCCATGGTGTCCTGGTCTGTAGTTAGCCGATAGATTCTTTCAACCTAAATATTATGTACAATGAAAAAAAGACTTCAACAACAGATAATTTCCTTTCCTGACTTTGATCAGCCCAGAGGTTGTTTCAGAGATCAATCTGTCAGTTAGCCATGCCCTGAGTTAGGTCACCCTAGAGGTTGTTTCAGGGTTCAATAATATTATGTTACAGCCAAAAGGGTTGCCATGGCAAGGAAGATTAATCCATAGAATCAAATTTGTTGACACGTTTCGTTGACAATAAAAATGTACCTTAGTCACTGTTGGTTCTGCTCCAAATGTCATCCTCCCAAGAGTATGTGACAATAAGTGAATCTCTTTGTCTTTCACTTCACCTTCTTCAACTTCACTGATTCCTTGATAATTATTATGAAAAAATCTAGGGTTAGACTTGAAAAAAAGATATTTCCAGGATTTAATAATTATTACCCTGATTGTCAAAGGCAGTACTGCACTAGACTAGACTAGTGTTTCTAGTTCATAGGTGTTATTATTGTATGATAAATCAAATCCTATCGATGGTTTGAGAGTGTTGCCCAGAGAAACAAATGACAAGGACATGATGACCGGGTTGGTGGTATAAACAATGGAAGCTAATATGAAATCTTGTTAACCCCAATAAGGCTCGATGGTGTAACGAACAAACAAAGAATAACCAAGTACTTGTGTATGGGAATGTCTGCACCAATCCCTGCCAAATTGTGTTGGCACACTACAAATAATTGTTCACAACAATCAACACCCCTCTACAAAAACATCTACACTACTAAACCCCCACCCCCATCACAATTCAATGTGGAGGTGTGGCTGGGTTGCCCTGTCCCCCCTGCCACACCAAAATATTTCAAAAGAGACAGATTTTTATACCCCAACATTGAACTGGGGGGTAGGGGTTATGTTCTCATGATTACGGGCCACATCTTTGTATAAAAGCATTATCATTCCAAGACTTTTTCAACAATTGTACATATTATTTTACAGTATTTTTTACCTGCATTTTGTGCTACAATAAAAGCTAATGCTGAAGTTCCAGGATTCATCCTCAGGAAGCCACTCTCATAGTGCATGGGTGTTTGGTCTGAGCTAAAGCTCTTTGCACTGAAATATTGGAGGAAAAATGATTCAAAAAAGACTTATCTATAGGCCGATTGCATTTGTACCCATCACATACCCCAGCTTATGGACTAGGTCAGTAACCCAATAGTAATTTATAACTTTTTAATCATACTTACTCATATGTAAGGATTGGTTTGCCAAAATGATCAAAAGTCACCTCTTCATGGTACATAAATGGTTTTATAGTAGGATAAATGCCACAACCCTCTCCTCTCCACTTCCCAATCAACCAGGAAATGGGAGTAAGTGCTTGATGCATGGGAGGCTGGGATGAATGGAAGAGAATGGAAATTTCAAATTAAGAAACACTCCTTCCTTTCTCAATTCTTTCCTTCCTATCTAGCACCATTATTGGAGAAGGACAACACTACTCTCTCTCCCCACCCATATCACTATTCATATATCCTCTTGAAAATGCATAATTTTGATATTGAGATTCGTCTAGCTTCATCCGTCAAACAGCTTTTAGCATTACATTTAAGCTATTTGTCGATAAAAATGTAGAATAGCGCTGGCATATGCTTCCTAGAATGGAAAACAAATAATTATCGCAGACCTAATCAGTCAAAATAACAAGGTAAAGCCCAGACGCGTCAAAACGAAAGTTTACAAATGTCTGTCTTGCAACGTCTGGAAAGCAGTTTTCCTCGTCTGGAACTCGAAAAATTGTGTCAAAATTCGTAAATTTGAAGGTGCTGGTTTCGAAAGACACATAGTTACCTTGGAAGAGGCATCAGAACTCATTGTTTTTGAGAGATGGAAACAAAATGGACGTCGAAAACTTCGAACCACGAACCCAAACATCTTGTCTTCTTGTTATGATGACAAAATTGCACCTCACTAGGGAGGGGTTCGAACAACTAACAGTTATCTTTAATGAACTTTTAAAAAAATTATGACTTTAGTAACGGAAAAAAAATCCACATGTAAAAATTATCTCAAATATCCTAAGACTCTTATGAAAGAGATGAGATAAAAAGATTTTAAGGATGAATAATTTTTTAAAGATTTGTAAAGCTTTTTCCTTACCCCACCCCGGTGAGGTTTTTATCGTCCAGGCGTTCCAACAGCTGGTCGGGAAGCCTGGATACCACAACGTAGTCCCGCCGTTTTACAAAATTCAAACGGTTTGTTTTCGATGAGAGAAAGAAATTTTTCCTAGTTTACCTCAGTTTCCCTTACATTTTTAAAAGAAAAATCGAATTTCATGAACTAGAAACGTACGTACATTGAAGAATATGCCTATAGTAACGAGATCGTGTGGTAAAAAAGCGCCGAGGAGGAGAATCGAAGACCCGACTCCTCGAATATGTAAAACAGCACCAAAAAGAAGGAAAGATGTGTCCGATGAAGAGAACGAGAGACCTCCCAAAAAGGTGCTGTTCATCTGAGTTAAAAGGATCTTTTGTAATGATTATCGTGGGGATATATTGGATAATAGATACTGTAGGGGATCAGGGATTTGTTTATGATTTTGAATCGTCATCTTTGAACCATAATTTTATGTTTGAACCTGGACTGAAATCAAGAAAGCTTAAAATGAAGAATTAACTTATATATTCTATTCTGTATAAACAACACTAGTTCGTGTATAATAAAATGGTACTAAACGATTCATAAAAAGCATACTTTAAGTCTTGTTGAATTTAGGGCACCTAGTATTGAAAGCCAAAATAAATATTTAAGTTTACTCTCTCCTGTGAGATATAAGCTTTATGAAATACAGCTGTGCTTCCAAATTTAACTGCTTTTTAACATCCAAAATCTTTAGAAACCCATCATTGGTGATGAGACAGATACACCTAAAACAGCCTCCAACACTAGCAAGAGGAGCAGAATACCTCGAAGATGTTTGACAGAAAAAAACTCAGTGAAAACCAGAATTCAGATTAGTCATAATAAAGAAGATGATGATGATGATGATGATGATGATGATGATGAGATACAGTTTAATACTACTGCCAAAGAGAAGACAGAAACCCAGCAAGCTGCAAATGTACAATATGCTGCACAACAAACACCTCTTATATCACCTGTTGCTGCTAGAACAAGATCTTATAGTGCACTGAAAAGAAGCTATAAAAGCAAGAAGAAAAATCAAAAAGTTAACAAGCCAAATGATATGGAGACATCCTTGATTTCTACCACAACAGAGAGCGATGTAAAGGAAAATGCTGGGGAAGATTCTTGGCAGGAGAAAGAGAAGGAAGACGAAGCACCACATGTTAAAGAGGTTGATTCTTCTATGTGTAATGATGAAAATGATAATAATTGTGTGAACTCCAATGACCAGGTCAGTTGCATCCTGTAAATTACATGCTGAATGATTATGAAAAACGTACATCATGAGATGACATTCCCTTGAGTATTATTGTATTGATTTGCTATTGCATTTAGGGACAAGGTCAAAACATTGGTTCAAAATACTAATATTAATACTAATACTGATTTTATTGGATTATTTGGGTGGTGGTATGCTCAATACTGGGTGTCTTAATTAAACCCATGCACATTAACGACCTACTCCCCATTAGAGTCTCCAGCAGCTCAGTGGTAGAGCGTCTGACTAGTATACAGAGGGTCATGGGTTCGATTCCCATCTGGGGCTCAGAATTATTTCTGAGTCCATTCAGTATGGTACGATCACATATACATTTCATATTCCATCATCATACGCAAACCAACATTATCACTGGGTGTCCATAGTGACTATTTCTTTGCAGTAAATACATTTCTTTGTACTTGCAAACAGACAATACAATCACGTTTGCAATTTGAATTTTACTTTTGAAGATATTCGAGGAAAAAATATAGGGTTTGATTTCCTGGTAGGTAACCAGGTAACCCCACATCTCCCCTCTTATTTGGGTCACTTATTTGGGTCATATGAAACAACAATTGTTTTGACCTTATTCCTTGAGGGTATACATTCATACAGATGAAACAGAAATAGAATATTATTTGCAAGGGGATAACAGGTGGTCTGATATATAAAAAAAAAAACATCTAATATTTTCTTGATATTTTTTTTAATCCAGGAGAAGAATGACCAGTATTACAAGAATAAGTTCCATGAAATGGTTCAAAACCTGAAACAAATGCAAGAACAGTTCAGTCAAGCTCATCAGAACACACATAAAAACATAGCAGGTAATGCGGAAATGAGTCTGTTCCTATAATGGAGCTTTAATCTTATGTAGTGTGCCCTTGGGAATCAAGTGTATGTGAAGGTGCCTTGTAGTGGTAGAACACTTCACTCACATCTCATCTCTGGGGTCACAGGATTTCAGGGTTTGATACCTGGACCTCATTTCATGATCAAATTGGAATTTCAACTTTATTTTCGTGGATAGACGAAATCCAGAAACGACCTACAGTATGACCACAGCAGTGAGGCAGTGCATTAGTAACTGCACACCAAGAGTTACTATGCTTCCCCATGTTTCCATTCTTTGTTGTATCATTACGATATTCAATGTTGGTAAATAATAATGTTTACTGATTTCAATATAGCCTATGATGCCTTTATCAAGGAGTTGAAAACAAGCCTTGAGCAGGAGAAAAGAAAAAATGCCACTATCAAAGAAGAACTCAAAGAAACCAGAGAACAACTTCTAATGACTCAAAAAGAAATTGAATTAGCAAAAGCAAATGAACAACAAAACAACAACAGAAGTATTAGTACCACATGTATCTCACAAGGTAAGAATAGCATAGTGAATTAGTTTACCTGCAAAATAGACAGTGAACTTGATGTTTGTGCTGATAAGTTAGAGTCAAGTAGCCATCAAAATAAATATAAATTATGTAGAGTCCTGTTATTATTCCTGGATATTTTGAACTTCTCATTATCTCATACTTGAGGCAGTATACTGTGGAGTTCGATAATTCACTATTGACAATATTTTATCCCTGGATATCTTGAAGACCTGTTATTTTGAACCTTTTCTGATACATGTATTCCCATAAAGATTTATTATCTATTATTGTTATCATGCATTATTAGTGTTGACAATTAATTTACAGGAACAAAGCTAACCTTGGGCTTCCTTTGGAAGTCCATTTAATATTTATCAAAAGTTTCATTCATCCTTCTGTTCATTTACCACTTTCAATTTCAATTTTAGAACCCTCTCAAAGGGAAGATAGGAGCTCTCAAAGTAAAATAGAGGAATTGGAAAAGGTAAAATCATAATAATTATTGCTAAGTTCACATGAAATTGAATACTCAACAATGAATACTGATGACTGTTTTCTGTTTATATTCTTGCATACACATATAGGCCGAAATCTCCACTCTTCTTGCAATGATCAAGTTCTATGCAGGATTAACTGGTATAACTCTATCCACCGATGTACAACCTTCAAATTCAGAGCTAATTGAGAGCTTTTGCTGTGCATATCGACCACAGGGACCGACTGGACATGGTAATATATAATGCATATATATGCATATAAATCATTTGTGCTAGTTAGGTCTTATATCTTTTAGGATCAAATAAATATTTACCTTGTTGATCAAGGAATCGTGGCTTGGCAAATATTCACCTATAATCACCTAGACTTCAGTGAATAATTGTTAAATATATACTTATAATTTCAGTTATGCAGTTCCGTCTGACCCATGACAAAGAATTTGAGGAATATGAATACAGTCCAAGCTTCCAGACTCCTAAGAGAGAAGAACTTCTTAATAAGATACCAAGATACCTCAAAGAGAACATGTACTTCAACACTGACCAAGCACAGTCCTTCCTTTCTTCACTAATCAAAGCCGTACAAAACCCGCAGTAGTCTGTCTTAAGTGACTTGGAAAAGTAAGACTTTTAGCATATTTATAGTTCTTAATATATAGACTGTGGAGTTCTGTTATCTCCAACCCTGGATTTCTCAAAGTTCCTGTTATCTTGATCTTGAGGCCATGTCCCATGATCTTGCATTACTGGTTAGTAGAGTATCTTACCTGGAATACTCTGAACCTCCATCATTTGATACCTTTTTCTTAACTTGGTTCCATTAAAGTTCAAGATATTAAATGAAGCACCACTCAATAGTACTCCTTAATGTTTAGACTGTTCTAGAGGCATTGTTGATCCATGTTGCAGATGTTATCGCTCAAGGAAAATTTTAATAGTTGTGAAGCAGTCTTGCAATAGGAATATTATGAGTGGATAAAAGTATTCACCACAGGCACTTTGCCTAACAGCATCATTTCCAATATTACATCATCATTGATCATCATTGCTTGTCATCCCAGACGGGCATAAGGCTGCACATTATTTGCCTTCCAATGCTGACATGACATAGTTAACATATCACTTTAAGAAGTTTTTTGACAAGGAGGATGGTAATGAAAAGTTAGAGTCATCAAAAGCATGTTACAATCACATAAATATTGAAGTTTTCTAGGTGTAACACATCATATCTACATTGCAAATTTAAACAATTTTTATGGTCAGTCTGTAATTCTTTTTAAAATGTAAAGTACTCTAGAAAAATTCCTAGTAATTGATAGCAATAGTGTTTGAATGTGACATTCATATAGGTTTCATGAAATATTGTTATTCAAAGTTTGGCAATCTTATAATGAGCTTCAGGCCCCAAACTTAATAAACATCTTGAAATTTTTAGTATGTATTTTATTTTATTTTATTTTTCAAAATTGCACTTTAAATTACTTTTTCTTATTTATTTATTTATTTATCTTTCCTTCCCATGTTATTTTTCCTTTCTTTTTTCCCCCTTCTTTTCTTTCAATCTTTTTTCCCTTTTTTCACATTTCTTTATCTTATTTCCTTTTCTTTCCTCTTCTTCTATTTTTTCTCTTTCCTGTTCTTTTGCTTTCCTTCTTTCTTCTTTCATCTTTCCTCCTCTCCTTTCTCTTCCCCTTTTCTTTTGTGTTCATTTTTTTCCAGAACGCGGATACACTCATACCTCCTATAGCTTACATGAGATTACGTACCATTGACCCTGTCCAGGGGTATCTACATCAAACACCATGGCGGCAAATTTATTCCAAAATTCTCGACCTTATAATTTCCCACGTTTTCTTAGTATCCAAGGACAGTTTTTCCATACTTGAATTTTCCGTCTCGGAATGTTTGTGGTTAAAACAGATATTTCGATAGCAATCTATCCCGCACGTCGGCCATCACCATCGGAACTCATTAATAATGTATATTAATCTCATCGATTGAGCATGTTCCAAGATGGCGTCCGTGTCGACTGTCGTCCCTCCAGCCACGGCCCTTTTTAACGGCAATCCTCCTTCTTTGATCAAATCTCAAGCAGGAGGTTTTGACGCTGATTTTGTCAGCCCTGTCCACATTGATTATCAATGTCCGATCTGCCAGCTACCGTTCAGAGAACCCGTTCAAACCCGAGACTGTGGCCATCGTTTCTGTGAGTCTTGCCTTGAACCGATCTTAAGGTAAGTTCTAAGTGATTTTCTCGCTATTTTTTATCACTAAAAACCAAACAAAACAATTAAAAATCTTTTTTATATTCTTTCTAGGAAAGCACCATCTCTCTGTCCTATCGATCGGAGGACTATTTCTCGCGATAAGGTAAGGGTTTTTGAAGAGAATTTTGATGATGTTTAACACATTAACCATTTCTAATAAGTTTAACACTATCTTTTTATTGTGGTTTTTTATTAAATCATCGTTTAAGAATGTTTTGTTCTCCATTTGTTTTAAACCTTAATATAATATTCTTACTCACTAAAAAAGCTCTGGATTAAAATGGCTTATTTTGATCGGGATCTATTATACAATTCCAACAAGAAACAGGCAAAATTATCTATCAACAAATTTAACCTCATTTATCACTTCCATCTCCTTCAGATTTCTTCCACACAAAAATAATGTAAATCTTTTTAAAAATTTGTTCATCAATAAAATATAATTCCTATAACTAGTATGTATATACCTTGGAGTTTTTCTTAGTCGTTTCCCAATTTCGTGATTTTTTTTCTGGGCTCTAAGCCAAATTAAAAAGTCCAAAAACCCCAGAGGGCATTAATAACACTCAGATAAAACACCGAGAATTACATGGTATTTTATTGCTCGAAATAATCTTCTTATTCATCAATAAAGTTTTTTGTTTCGTAATCTTAATGTTGAGCTATCCTCATTATTTTGTCAATATTTAAGCGTACACAAGCTTATTGTCTTTGAGTGTCTGGTTGAGTATTTGTTTGGGATAAAATGTTTCAATTAATACTTCATAATACATATCCTTCACTTAAATGGTAATTTATAAAGTAAAAGTTTCCCCTCTACAAAAGAAAAACTTCTTTTTCTAAATAAATTCTCCAACATAACCCTTTTCCATAAGCAATATCATAAAGAAATTACTTAAAATTTAAGATTGATTACTACTAGAAAGAAATAAAATTATAGACTTAAAAGTTTTGATAATTTTCTTCTACTCCAGAGTAAAATCGTATTCTTCTGATTTATTGTCATAACAGTACACTAGCCACTTTAATTCCTATTAAAACACTCTTGAATTTAAACTCTATGACTAATGCTTTATTTTTGTGTGGGAAACTATGCTTCTTATGACGTTAAAGAATCAGTCAACAGTGAATGTTTCTAATTTGTTCACTTAGCTAGAATAACTTGACAATTGTTGTCTACTTGCAAAAGATTATAGTATTAAGTTATTAGAAAAACATCTTTTGTTCAACCAGTTTTCTTTCCTATTCATAGCTTGCCAAAATTTTGGTCCTGCAAGGAAATATGATTTTATTCTGTTTTCGGAATGTTCCTGAACCTTAATTGAAATTACTGTTGAACAACATTTCTGTATGGACTGACAGGGTAGACACTAGTCTACGAACTGTGGACATGTTACTCTTACTTAAATTCAACAGACCACCAGCTCTGTAATATAGACACCTCTCTATTATGGACACTACTGTAGCTTGCTTTGTTCCTGAAAGCTGCACTAGCTTATATCATTATACTCACCCAAAGACAGAGACATCTTTCTAAATTACTATCATCATCTATCATCATTATTATTTCAATATTAGAAAGGTTTGGATATACTGTATAATCACAATTTATTGAGTATCAGTATTCAAGAATTTTTATCTACGTATATAAATAGTAGTGTTTTTATAATCTGTAAGTATGAAGCAATGGTGACAGTGAGGCCACAGCTAAGTAGACATGCTGACAATGACAGGTCTTTGTGTCAGATTGAAATGTAAGATGCAGTGAATCAACTTTAAAATGCCCCACAAATGTACCAATTAAACCAACAGAAACTTTGAAATGTTTTTCACATTATTGATCAAAAAGGACAATATAATATTGGTACAAGGCATAATTTTATTGGATATTTCATTTCATTCAATTTTTCGTATTATTTATTATCCAAAACCCATTCGTATTCAGTCATTCATTTTTGGAGGGGAATAGGAAATAAAGTCTATAAATTCCTTGTTTTAGTGTGGTGCATTATTGAGTACCATAAATGACATAATTTGGAATGAACTTCCAACATATTCCTGACATACACAAAGAATATTTTGTCCACACGATGATGATAGAGTACCATAAATGACATAATTTGGAATGAACTTCCAACATATTCCTGACATACACAAAGAATATTTTGTCCACACGATGATGATAGTTAACTTTACAAACATCATATTTATGAGCATATTTCTTTGTAACATGCTACGATAAAAAAAACATATTTCACCTTGCAAATTTAATGGTAATTAAGGCATATATGTTCATTTAATGGATAGATGTCACTTCAGCCATCCTGCCTGAAACATTTCTTTTTACAAGTTAATATAATTGCTATTTTGGTGTTTGTTTTACACAGAATTTGAATTCATAATTTTTATCTTGATATTCATCTGTATGACAGCCTAGATAACTTATGTGACATGGCCTAATAACCTTGTACAATATATCCCAGACTAAGCCGTATTATTTTTATTAATGTAATATGCATGCTTCAAGTGATTTGTCTTCTGTGGTAATCACGCCATGTTTGTTCCTAAGGTGTTCCCTATACAAATCAAGCTATAAAGAACAAGGATTAGAAAGTATAGTACATGCAGTCTTAAATATTTTCACTGAAATATTTTGTTGTTTTTATTCATGCACTAGTACATCTCAGAGACACTGTCTGAATTTCTTCTACAATGTATTCCAATTGATCATGCCTGTTAGAGTAATTTTTATAGAAGGTCACAATGTTATCAAGATAATAGGTTTTATTTCTTTTGTATAAATGTCAAAGTGCAGAATTTCTAGTCAAAATAACAAAAAGCTGTTAGCTGTTTATATATATTACTATATTAAGTCCTACAGATCAGGTCACTGGTTTATTTCCAGACAGCACATGTAACTACAGTTGCTTAATTGATTCATTGTTCTCTCCCTTGCAGTGAGAGGATTTTTCCTAATTCATAGCCATTCCTTGTACATATGCTTACTAATAATTATAAAAAATGGTATAAATTTCTTGCTAATTGACATTCTCAACTTCCTAACAAGTGAAATTCCAATTCAATTTGTGATTAGGTCTGACATGCCCTGACTTTAATTTAATCTTCCCAGAGGTTGTTTATGGGTATTGATAAACTTTGAAGGATATCTGTGTTGTGTTTAGGCCCCTATATTTCTCTAAAACCACTGAATTTATTATTTTAATAGGTTTATCCTGATAAAGCGTGCAAAAGAACAGTGTTGTCTTTCCCAGTCAGATGCTATAATAGTGGCACAGATTGTTTTTGGACAGGAGAACTTGGAAATCTTGCAGTAAGTTTATTTCTTCAGGCTGGCATTTGTTATTTAGCTAGGTCCAGGTAGAGCTCACAAACACACACACACACACCCAAAAAAACAGTAAAAAAGTACAATAACTTACTTAAATAGTGCTAATTCAAAATTCTTTGTCTTGTGAAAGCACAGAGGTGTGCATGTGTGCTGCCACACATGATGAAACCCTCATGATCACCACTGTGGTCATTCAGGTTCACTCCCTAAACTTGAAAGGATGTATTGTACAAATTAGTACTATAAGATTCTATCAGTTTGACCCCATTGAGCTATGCCACTGCTCATGAGTACGTATATTCTTCCAATGGAGATTAGCAATATCAAATTTTCTTAATCAAAAGCTTTGTATATTGCCAGTGTTTTGTTTGTTTTGTTTTTTTTGTATAATATTGTATTGTATCATTTCCAGGCACATCTAGAAGCTTGTAAACGTGTTCCAATCAAATGTATCAATAATTGTGGAAAAACAGACATTGCTAGAGAAGAGGTATAGTACAGTCTAAAGACAGAAATTGTAATGGATACAATATATTAATCTATTCAGACATGCAAATGCACATTAAACACCAGGTAACTTACCCTGTCAAAATCTGGAGTCTCCTGGGTCACAGAAGCAATGAAACATGCTCCAGTTCCTAATTACACAATCACATATTGTCCTTCATATATTAACCTTATTGATGATTGATATTTAAGGAAACTTTGATAAATGCTGCTTAATCCAAAAGATGTACCAGGTCATGATCATCATTAGCCAGAACACCAGTCCAACATAGGCTCAAATGTCTTGGCAAATGTACAAAAGATTATGACTTGTACTGACAGAGCTATCTTATTTTTTTAAAGATATCAACCAGTTGAAACAAGCTCAAACCAGAACACTAGCTTTAATTTCATGTCAAATTTACAGGATTCAATATTGGATTTGATTTTTTCCCTCACTATTTATTTGATGTTGTTGCTTTCAGATGGCAGCCCATATAGATGTCGATGGGGACTGTCCATTAGCAGTTGTACCATGTAAATATCATGATATAGGATGTAAAATTAAGGTAAGGCAAGGCTTCTAGATAAGCACAAACTTCAATTCATTAATTAAATTGTAATTAATTATTAATTATTTATAATTAATTCATTGGAGGGAGGAAAATAGTTTATAATTACGATAAAGGTTACATCAAATAAATTAAAATACCATGCATACGTAGCGGCTGTACGAGAGGTTATAATTAAGTCAGTTATAAAAGGAATTTTAAAAAACTACAAATTATATTCTACCTGTGATTAAACCTTCAAATTGTATCAATACGGATATCAAATAGTAATGGTTCGACATATACATGGATGTGACTGGTTTATGTAAGAGATTCTTTTTTCATGGTGATCAGAGGTAGGA
Organism: Anthopleura sola; assembly: GCA_023349425.1. Classification (NCBI taxonomy): domain Eukaryota; kingdom Metazoa; phylum Cnidaria; class Anthozoa; order Actiniaria; family Actiniidae; genus Anthopleura; species Anthopleura sola. The sequence goes on from JALHLI010000002.1 coordinate 9,023,166, forward strand.
CTATCCAGCTAAGTGATGAAACACTAGGCCTAGCATGATACTTAACTTTTTGACCAGATATGGGTGTACTACACACTCATAAGATTTTACCTCCAAGACACCTACTGATTTGATGAGAAACTAGGCCTAGCATGATGCTTAACTTTTTGACCAGATATGGGTGTACTACACACTCATAAGATTTTACCTCCCAGACACCTACTGATTTGATGAGACACTAGGCCTAGCATGATGCTTAACTTTTTGACCAGATATGGGTGTACTACACACTCATAAGATTTTACCTCCAAAACACCTACTGATTTTAAGCTGCCCCAGCATGGTAATTAACTCCTTGGACAATTTTTTCTCACTGTGCATCTGGATTCTTAAATGAAATGTGATTCCATGGATTTTTAACATTTTTCTGGCCAGCAGAACATGTCAATTAATGCAATTAAGCTGAAAATAAGTGCCGGTCATCAATCAGACTAATATTAATGTCTGGTAAAAATGACCACTTGACTGGTAAATGAATAGACCAATTCTGAGATGCGTGAGCGCTTTCAAAAATATTGCAGGTGCAGACATGAAAAAAGAGGCATTTGCGGGCAAGATCACATGCGCTATTGACTCTGCCCAAAAATGCTTCGAGATCATGTCGAAAATGGTCTATTGCCCTTCTCTGGACATTTGACCAGCCCCTCTTGGGTGTAACAGGTCAAAATTAATATTCCTCTGGACTGACAAATGAATACCAACTAAAAATATTATTTGCAGCTTTGTAATGATATATTGTGTTTGTTCATTGCAGGTTAAGAGATCAGATATGGACAAGCATCTTGAAGAATGTATGCCTGGGCATCTGGACATGGCACATATTAGAATAAAGGAATTAGAACAACGCCAGGAAAAAGTCTGCACTAATGGCAAATTTTTATGGAAAATATCCAACTATTACCAACTCTATCAACAGTCGGCTACAAAAAAAGATAAAGAAAAGTTATGTAGTCCGCCATTCTATTCAGGACAGTATGGATATAAATTACGAGCGGAGGCATTCTTAAATGGATTAGGGCAAGGAAAAGGGACACATTTATCACTTTATGTTGTGATTATGAAGGGAGATTACGACGCTGTACTGCCATGGCCATTTCAACAGAGAGTTGATTTCATCCTTATGGACCAAGATGATGAATTCAACAATAGACAGAACAAAACATGGCGGCTTACTTGTGACAGGAACAGTGATTATTTTGGAAAACCAAACAAAGCAAAAAGCTTAGGATTTGGTTGCCCAAAGTTTGTTTCTCAAGAGACTCTTAAAACTAGAAATTATATTAGAGACAATACTGTTTTTATCATGATAGAAGTGGAACCACTTGATTTGTGAGTACTAGCTAGCAGCTGCTAGTCATAAGAATGATTTATTTGAATTAGAATTATAATGCCTGCAGTCTGGAAAAGATATAAGGGACTTTTAAAAAGTTCCTAAAATTTGTAGTTGACACTCCAGCTGGAAGATTTTGTAAGGGCAGGCAACAGAGTATCTTATTTTCGAATTATTAGTCCATCTCCTCATTTGGTAAATAACTATACCACTATGACCACATTTAATGTATTCACTTACTTTTTCGCACAGATGTTCGTACATTAAACAGTGACATATATATATCTTGATGTGAAGCTGGCTAGTTTTACCAAAAGCTCGTTTGGCAGCAAAGAGCCTGTGTGCATAAAAGTATGCGAATACATTAAATCTATTGCACATTGTGCTGACTAACTACAGATCTATAGACTCATTCACAAGTATAGGTTTAGTGTCACATAAGAGCAAATCATTTGCAAAAGTCAACTGCAATGTAAAGAATGTGCAACTTGAACAATACCAATGTTTTGAAATCTCACAGACATTTAAATTAGAAGGTATGAGTTATTCTATGAATAGCTGAATGATCTATGAGGCTAAACCTAAGTTCCTTTGCCATCAAAAACCGCAGTATTCATTGAATGAGAAAGAAGGCTTCGTATTCAGATGTAGAATTAAATTTAGATATTATACATTCTATCGTCTCAGAAAAAATGCTTATACTCTAACAAGGTGATTTAGCAGAGACCTCTAGTCATTTTGCAAGTTACTTTAATTTCACTTGTGACTAGAGCATAAGCATCATACACAGATGTAGTGCAGTGGGGTCCCTCAAAATGTCTGAGGAAAGCTAGCTCAATAGACCTCTAGCTTGGGTATATTATGTTTTGCCATTTCAGACCATGTCATTCCCTTGAGTATCATTTCTCTGTTTGGATGCAAATGAAACAAAGAATCCTACACTCTGAGAGGAGTGCCCAAGCTAATTACAGGGTTTGTACAGGTTTTGGAAAGTCTTGGAAAGTTTTGGAAATTGATAATCGATTTTTCCAGAACCTTGAAAGTTTTGGAAAATTGATTTATGGTCCACTAGGCTATGGAAAAGTTATGGAGTTTTTTGGTAGTTAGTCTGCAGTATTGTTTTGCATCGGTAAATGTATGTTGGATGTTTCAGTTCCATGAATTTGGCTTTATTTTTGTGCTATGTGTAGTTTTGGAAATTTGAATCTAGGGGTTTGGAAAGTTTTGGAAAAGATTTGGAAATTCTCACAAGGGATCCTGTACAAACTTTGTAATTAAAGAGTTCTATTATTGCTAAAGACCAATGCACATCTGTGTCTATACATACTGATATCGGGTGAGGGGAGGGACTAGGGAATGCATCTACACAAGGGCTTCTAATGATTCACTATTGATCAGGCATTGAAATATTCAAAAAAAGAATATAAATGATATGTAAAAATTTTTTGCTGTCATATTTATATATATATACCATAAATCAAATATATTTTGCTGGTTATAATGCTTTCCTAATAACTTTCTCGCCTTGTAATTCCCTAATGATTCAAAAATATAAATAAATACCTCACAAATGAATTTTATATTTCATAAGTAAAAGGGTCTGTCTATTGCATTTTTCATGTTTTTTTTAATGTCTTCAATTTCGACACTTTCCAGAAGCTAGGGTTAATTGGCTCCATTGATTATACTGAAAAAAAATTAAATTATTCTTAACAGGGAATGTTTTGTGTTCCGAAATAGGAAAAATGCCTAAAAAATTAAACTACCTAGAGCACAAACACTAAATCTGTGAAATAAAATTTATATTGTTAGTGTGTAATAGATGCGAAAGCAACAACAAAATTAATACGTCACAAGAGCAAGGGAGAGCTAGCAATGATGATGACGAGCTGTCTCTTGTGTATTTGATGTCTCTGTGAATAATATTTATTGTTATTAAGACTGTTCTGGTTTAGGGATATATTTGACTAATACAGTCAAAAACAACCCAAACTTACAATTTAGATTTTTGGACCGGCATATACATATACACATACACATCTTTTGAACAAAATCATCACATTTACACAGGTAGCCCAAACTGGGTTACTGTGGTGTCATATTATAAGAAAATGTATGGTGATCCTTAAAAGCCTCAATAAAATCGTCAAAATGTGAAGTAAAGTAAGGAAATCTTAGCTGACCTTTGAGAAGTAATACTGCTATCGCCCTGCCTGGTTAGAAATCAGATTAAGCCAGTTTAAGCCAGTTTTAGCGTTTTTTCCTCCACTGTTAACAGCTTGGGCTACCTGTGATATTTAGAACAAATATGTCCCATATTAATACAATTTTTTTTCACATTGTTATAATGTTCAAATCAATGAGAGGCAATGGTTGTAGTAAATCACACCTTAGTTTTCCTTTTGCGAAGATCTTGTGAAGCCAATCAAGTTCTTTTCACTCAGTAGAAGGAAATTGGGGTCCCTTTTCTGAAGTCGATTGCACCATCTTTTTCTGCATGGAGGCCATTTTGGAACCCCCTTATTAAAATCTAGTTGGGTCCATTCGTCACCCCCCCTCCAATATTGAGAATAATTTGTCCATAACTGGACTGGGAAAAGAATAACCCCTCACGTTGCAATACCCCTGCCACACCTTTTACGGTTTAAACTGTCCAACACAATACTTACAACATACTAACTTTTTAAAATAACTGCTCAAAAATTCTTATATGTTTTCCACGTTATAGTCTATCGCAAGTATATTCATTTGAAATTTAAATTTAAATTCAAAACTGACCTTGTTATTTGTTATTTATCTGTCATGTCTCTGTCACGTACTTCTGTTCTATTCTTTGCCATTATTCAACATGTATATATTATGCAAATAACTTCCAAACGAACCAATCACAAGTCTTTATTCAATAATTCACGTGATCAACCTGACCTTTATTTTGGACTTTGACCATGATGTATGACAAAGCGAAATGGCCACGCAAAGACGCACGCGAATTACATAAGGTTTCTGTTGTGGTTTTTTTTTTGCAAAAAAAATACTATACAAAAGAGTTAGTTTTTATGTTAAATGATTTTAAAGTAGGCCAGGATGGATGAAGAAGGCGTTGGAGCTACAAGTACAGAGATCGAGCCGTTTGAACTGAACCTATCCCACCGTTTTCTGGAATCACTACCAGACGAAGGATTCCTTCTAAACAACTTGAATCCGTTGAAAATCACTCAGTTATCTTTACTTGGAAACCTCATTTCTGTCCTTCCTGATGCTATATCTCTGTTCAAGAATCTTGTAGAGTTAGATGTGTCTTCAAATGGGCTTGTGGCTATCTCTTCGCGGATTTCTGAACTTAAGAATCTAAACAACCTTGTGCTAAAGAACAACAACATTGAAGAGTTACCGAAGGGTTTTGGTGGTTTGTCTCGTTTGGAGAATTTAAACTTGAGTGGGAACAAACTTCACTCTCTTGTTCCTCAGCTATTTGAGTTAAAAAGTCTCAAAACCTTATATCTAGGAGGGAATATGATCGACCATATACCACCACAAATACAGAGTCTTAAAAAGTAAGTAATGTTCCTTTGATTATGCAGTTTGTTTTTCAAACATATACGCTTACTTATATATAAGCTTAGTTCAGCTCGAAAGCCATTCTTAGGAAAATACTAAACATTTAAAGTTGAATTTACGTTGCAATATATTACACGTGTTACTAAAGATATGACTGAAAGTCAATAAACTTTATACTTTCTTTGAAATCACAATTTTAAAGTTATTTTTAACAATTTTCTAAAGTAGTAACCTTAAGCTCATCTTGTACTTAGGTCATTCTTTAAGCTTTATCATAATTTTGATATATTTTTTTATGATTTTTCCTTGTGTTAAGTATGGGAGTGTTTATAGGCATACATCACGCTATTTGTAAAAGGATCATAAATGCTACAAGACAGTTACCTTTAATAGGCTAGCTGTGATTGATAGCTGTCCTTTATGTGTGACGTTATGTAAACCCCTTTACTTAACCTTAAGCTCTTGTCAACCCAATGGAAAGCATTAGCATAACACAGTCAAGCCTTACTGTTTCAAAGTATTAATATAAAAAAATGATGCAACCTTTAGAAAATCTTTCTAACATTCTGTTAACATTCTGTAAGCTAATCAAATACAGCCACTTACTGACCACTATTTTATGGTCAGGATTGTTCACTATGGCCTTAATTTATATATTTTAGCTTTGAAAATTTAATTTATTGAAATTCCCAATAGTACGAGTTTTTTGCCAAATGGAAGCCAAAAATCCAAACATCTTGAAATAATTTTCAATAATTATTATTATTGTCTGTAAAACTTTGAGACAAACTGAATATATCAGTTATGACCACATGGCATATATAATGTCACATTGTAGCTATACTGTGCCTCGACCTAAACAGAGGTTATTCTGTGGTCAAATTTGAATCAAACCTTATGGACGTACACATCTAGACTTTTACTGAATTGTTATGATTATTATGATAAAACACTAACAATAGTACGTTCTTGTCATCCTTGCATCCCTATTAGGGTGCTTGAGTGATATTGATCATAAATAAATCTTATGCGGGTGGAAAAATACTTTGTCTTCAACTGAAAGAGCACTATTGAATAATTAGTAAACGTACATATATATGCAGTTTCAAAGTAAGAAGGCAAATATCTGTAGAGTTGCAAGCAATTAAAATGTAGATTCATGTTGTTGTAGCTCATAGAATTTTGTTTCAAGAAGGATTACTTGGAAAGTAATGGAGCACATTATGCAAAAAGACAACAAGTCTAGTGCAGTGTTAGAGTACTGCTCTTATTTCATTTCCCTTGAGTGCATTATATAATGTATGATTTTTCGTTTTTCCAGGCTTGAGATTCTCTACCTTGGTGGTAATAGACTGAAGGAAATTCCTGCCGAGATGGGGTGCCTACGAAAGCTGAGGGCACTCAATCTATGCAATAACATGATTGAGTCTTTGCCGTTCACCTTAAAAAGGCTATCATCCTTGCACTCGCTTAGTATACACAACAACAAACTCACCACTCTTCCCATTGAAATTGTACGACTTAAAAACCTGGAATCTTTGAGCCTTCGAGATAACCCACTTGTTGTCCGCTTTGTCAAAGATATGGTTTTTGATCCGCCAAGTCTTCTGGAGCTCACAGCACGTTATATCAAGAACCACAATTTTAAATACACAGTCAACGACTTACCACCGACATTGGTACGGTACTTGGATAGTGCAAGAAGCTGTGTTAACCCACAATGTAAAGGAGTATATTTTGATTCCAGTGTACGATGTGTCAAGTTTGTGGACTTCTGTGGAAAGTATCGAGTCCCTTTAGAACAATTTTTATGTTCACCTCATGAAAATTATCGTTGGGAAGAATACACCTTCTCCAGTGGTAGTGGTGTTAGCAGTGATGAAGATGATGAATTTGTACCAAGGGATAAGATGAGGAAGGTCTTACTAGGATAACCCAGTTAGGCAACTCTTTTCCAATTTTATAAAATAATATATTTAGGTTAGGGCAGTAAGTGAAGACTGTGCTCTGAAGAGAACTTAGAAACTTAGGCTTTCTTTGCTAGGCCCTTCCTTGTCATAATAAAATATTATTATATGACTGCTTAAAAGTTAAAGAATTTTGTAGTCCCAGAAATTTAACACATTTCTGATGGTTTGGCCTAGTATGTCCTCTTATTTACCATGATATGACATCAAAAGTTGGTCAAAATGTTAATTGCCCATGAGGCGTAGCTGTTTCAAGGGCGCGCTGGCTCCGTCAAGAGCAATTAATCATTTTATCAATATGTCCTCTTATTTACCATCGCTCTTGACCAATCAGAGCACAAAAAAATTCACAAAATATTTATGGAAAAAACCCATATACCTCCCTAGCCATAGAATGGGGGTTGAAACCTGGGATATCCAAGGGATGGCTGTAAGGAAAAAAGTTCCCTAAAACAAATTATTTAAAATATTTTATGATTTAGAAAGAAAAATGATTGTGTCATATATTTTCTGAACTTTCCAAGGGTTAAGTATTAGGGATTTTTCATTGTAATTTCAATACTGGTATTTAGAATTATAGCAATTAATCAATGAATCTCATGAAATGATATATTTTAGTATTAAAGCTGTTTGGTCAGAAAAAGTTCTTGCATTGCTAGGGTTCAAAATAATGAACTGTGTACATGGTCAGTTATGTTTTAGTTCAGATGCTGGCCCCTCCTTTGGCTGCTAGACTTTTGTTTTGTGGCCAGTGCTCGCGGAAAGGAGGCAGCCCAACAAAAGCACAGCGGTCAAACAAGGGGCCAGCAGCTGGACTAGTTATATTTAAGCAACATTTGTTGTAGTAAACGGGTTGTAAGTAATAATTACTTATTACAATAGTTTTTTTTTATTTAGACACATGCTCTTCTAGTTTGCCCCAAGAGCAAAAACTAAAAGTAGGCAAGAATGTAAATTTTGTAAATAGTATAGTAAATAATCAAAATGTTGATAGAGAATAAATTCATAGTCGGTAGTATTTGTCAGTGTTTTTGGTAACTTTTCTTTTACACAAGATATAAAATGACACCAAATTTCTTACTAAACATCTTGGATATCTTGAAAATTGTACTCCACAAGACCAGCAGGGCCTTTGCCAACATAACCTTCCCCAACAGACTCTGCTCTAGCCATCCGAAGCTGGAAAAATGTTTCCCCTTTACTCAGCTTACTTGATAACACAACTTTACCTTCATCATCTTTCCTCATCTGTTCTTCACCTTCCCCTACAACACCATGGCTTCCACCTCCCTTGTACATGAGCCTGGGGGAGCGAGGTGGGTGGTTTTCTGCAGGTGTCACACGGGAAAGACTCGGGGGGGATCTGTTTCACTCCTAGCTTGCTTCCTTGCATCATCTATGACATCATTCTTGACCTTGGGGTTCTCATAGCTTTCGATGATGTCATAAGATTTTACATCGTTTGCACCGGCATTGGCATCATATTTATTAGCAGAGGTAGTATACTTGTGATTTGGAAGCGAGTTTTTCTTAGACAAGTCTTCCTTGTAGCGTGTTCGTGTTTCCACATTGGAAGTCGAAGAGTATCTCTGTCTAGGACTTGGTAAGTCATCCACCTTGCGCTCTGCTGGAAAAGCAAAAGTTTTGAAACTTCAAACATTAAATGAGAAGGTGTGAAATCCCCTTGGTTACTGTTACTATGTCCCACAAGCTCAACAAATTAGCAAGAATGTATTAGAATTTGAATCTCTGATCATGGAAAATATATTTTAGGGTCTGTTCGTTATTCTTCAGAGAGGTGGAGTACGTTTTCCAAAATCAGTTGAAATTGGGGGTAGTGGGTTGGGGTACATTAATTTTATTGGTGATGGCAAAACAGAGAATACAGTTTTAGTTTCAGTGTTTTCATGCGACATAGAAATGGGCAAAAAATAGAGAAATAAAATAAACGTTTGAGGTTTTTAAGATACTTTGCAGCCGTGTTTGATTGGAACAATATCTGAGTTTTTTTATTGAGAAAAATATATGCGGGCTCCCTGTCCAGGACCACAGGAATCCCAAATAAGTGTTTGTGAACTGTACAAGAATATTGGGGGGGGGGGGGGGGGGAGGGGGTTAGATTTTTGATAAGTTTTTTTCCCAAAAATTAAACACCAGATCCCCTTGTCCATAAATGACGAACAAAACCTTAAATTGTTTCAATTATTTACTGTCCTGTGAAAGTAAAAGAAAATTGCCTCGTAATGGCTTAATGGTAGCACAGGACCCTAGGTCAAAAATATTTGGGGGGAGGCAATTTTAAAACACCCTATGTATTAGTAACAGACCTAAAATATTCAGTGTTCAATATACATAGCCTGAGAAAACACAGGGGGAAGGGGGAGCGAATCTGTTTTTATACAGTACAGCCAAAATTATTGGGGGGAGGGGTGTCCCCCCAGGCCCCTCTCTTATAAGCTGTTCAAGATGGAGGCCAAGCTGACTGCAAATGAAGCCGATGAATATTTGGCTCGTATTGATTATACTGGCCCAAAAGAACCAACAGTCAAGGTCTTGACAGAACTACAGCGATGTCATATCTTGTCAGTGCCATTCGAAAACCTGAGCGTGTATGGAAAGGAGGAAATAATTCTCTCAAAAGATTGGCTGTTCGAGAAGATTGTGCGAAGACATCGAGGTGGATTTTGTTGTGAACTAAATACGATATTTTCGTTTCTTCTTGATTTTCTTGGATTTGAATACGAGAGTCATCAGGCAGCAGTATTTAGCCGGAAGACAGGGCTCGTAGGCTTACCGTTTGACCATCGAGTTCTTATGGTGAACGTCGGAGGTGAGCTATGGCTGACCGATGTTGCGTTCGGCGATTCGTGTTGGATGCCTCTTCGTTTTACTGGCTTACAAGAATATCAAGAACAACCGAGTGGAACTTATAGAATTCGAAAAGACGGAGACATATACTTCTACGAAGAAAAAGTAAAGATAATAGTTGATGAAACTGGCCGAGAAGAAAGGGCAAAGGAACAATTCACCAGCCCTGGGGATCCGAACTGGGCGCCTAGATACAAATTTGACCTCATCCCAAGAAATATATCGGACTTCCATGAAATGTTAGTCTATCATCAAATAAATCCCAAGTCTGCATTTACTCATGATCGCATATGCACCGTAGCAAAACCTTGGGGAAGAATAACCATTGCAGGAACTAAACTTGTTACCACAACATTTCTGGGAGACAACAAAGTCAAGAAAGAATCCAGAGAACTTGAGGGTGGAGAGGAAGAGGTGATAAAAGAACTCGAGCAGAAGTTTGGTATTAGAAGAGATGCTTGTTTCTACCCCTAAGGATCGACATTTTACGGAGTTCATGGAAGAAACTGAAAGTGCAGGGACCATTCTTTTGGACCCATATGAAAGACAACTCCCCCCCCCCCCCCCCCCCCCCAAAAAAAAAAGGTGTTCAAAGCTGTCGTCGTAACAGTAAAGTAGGATAAAAAGTTGTTCTCCACAGGAAAGGAAAACTTTTGTGCGAAATAAGTAAGGAATAGCATTGTGATTTGGCGAGTCTTGGAATGTTCATCATTGAGCCCTAGAATACTTGCACAGGCATATCACAGGTAGCCCAAGCTGGGTTTCTATGGTGTCATAGTATAAGAAAATGTATGCGGATCCTTACAGTGAGGACACTGGAACTGTGAACACATTATGGACAAATACCTTCAGTAGTAAACTTTTCAATGCCATCAAAGCTCAGCGTATCAGCATAAACACCTTTGCTTGCATTCCCATCTTGCTTCTCTTCCATCGTTCCTTTTCCTTTGGTTCTAGTTTCTGATTCTTTGGTCTTGTGTTTGTTCAACTCGATGTGAATACTCTCCCTAAAATACACCATACATTGTAAACACCTCAATAAACAATAAAACAGATTCACTTACTATACGGTCCTGAAACAAAGGTTCTACAAGGTCTTGCAAACTTTAAAGGGGCACGTCGCTTGGATGAAAATTGGAAATGCCTTGAAATGCCTTTTAAATACACAGTCAACGACTTACCACCGACATTGGTACGGTACTTGGATAGTGCAAGAATCTGTGTGAACCCACAATGTAAAGGAGTGTATTTTGATTCCAGTGTACGATGTGTCAAGTTTGTGGACTTCTGTGGAAAGTATCGAGTCCCTTTAGAACAATTTTTATGTTCACCTCATGAAAATTATCGTTGGGAAGAATACACCTTCTCCAGTGGTAGTGGTGTTAGCAGTGATGAAGATGATGAATTTGTACCAAGGGATAAGATGAGGAAGGTCTTACTAGGATAACCCAGTTAGGCAACTCTTTTTCCAATTTTATAAAATAATATATTTAGGTTAGGGCAGTAAGTGAAGACTGTGCTCTGAAGAGAACTTAGAAACTTAAACTTTCTTTGCTAGGCCCTTCCCTGTCATAATAATTATTAATAATATGACTGCTTAAAAGTTAAAGAATTTTGTAGTCCCAGAAATTTAACACATTTCTGATGATTGGCATGGTATGTCATCTTATTTACCATGATATGACATCAAAAGTTGGTCAAAATGTTTTAACATTAAAATTACCCATGAGGCGTAGCTGTATCAAGGGCGCACTAGCTCCGTGCGGGAGCAATTAATCATTTTATCAGTATGTCCTCTTATTTACCATTGCTCTTGAACAATCAGAGCGCAAAAAAATTCACAAAATATTTATGGAAAAAACCCATATACCTCCCTAGCCATAGAATGGGGGTTGAAACCTGGGATATCCAAGGGATGGCTGTAAGGAAAAAAGTTCCCTAAAACAAATTATTTAAAATATTTTATGATTTAGAAAGAAAAATGTTTGGGTCATATATTTTCTGAACTTTCCAAGGGTTAAGTATTAGGGATTTTTCATTGTAATTTCAATACTGGTATTTAGAATTATAGCAATTAATCTAATGAATCTCATGAAATGATATATTTTAGTATTAAAGCTGTTTGGTCAGAAAAAGTTCTTCCATGGCTAGGGTTCAAAATAATGAACTGTGTACATGGTCAGTTATGTTTTAGTTCAGATGCTGGCCCCTCCTTTGGCTGCTAGACTTTTGTTTTGTGGCCAGTGCTCGCGGAAAGGAGGCAGCCCAACAAAAGCACAGCGGTCAAACAAGGGGCCAGCAGCTGGACTAGTTATATTTAAGCAACATTTGCTGTAGTAAACGGGTTGTAAGTAATCACAATAGTTTTTTTTTATTTAGACACATGCTCTTCTAGTTTGCCCCAAGAGCAAAAACTAAAAGTAGGCAAGAATGTAAATTTTGTAAATAGTATAGTAAATAATCAAAATGTTGATAGAGAATAAATTCATAGTCGGTAGTATTTTTCAGTGTTTTTGGTAACTTTTCTCTTACACAAGATATAATGATGCCACAATTCTTACTAAACATCTTGGATATCTTGGAAATTGTACTCCACAAGACCAGCAGGGCCTTTGCCAACATAACCTTCCCCAACAGACTCTGCTCTAGCCATCCGAAGCTGGAAAAATGTTTCCCCTTTACTCAGCTTACTTGATAACACAACTTTACCTTCATCATCTTTCCTCATCTGTTCTTCACCTTCCCCTACAACACCATGGCTTCCACCTCCCTTGTACATGAGCCTGGGGGAGCGAGGTGGGTGGTTTTCTGCAGGTGTCACACGGGAAAGACTCAGGGGATCTGTTTCACTCCTAGCTTGCTTCCTTGCATCATGTATGACATCATTCTTGACCTTGGGGTTCTCATAGCTTTCGATGATGTCATAAGATTTTACATCGTTTGCACCGGCATTGGCATCATATTTATTAGCAGAGGTAGTATACTTGTGATTTGGAAGCGAGTTTTTCTTAGACAAGTCTTCCTTGTAGCGTGTTCGTGTTTCCACATTGGAAGTCGAAGAGTATCTCTGTCTAGGACTTGGTAAGTCATCCACCTTGCGCTCTGCTGGAAAAGCAAAAATTTTGAAACTTCAAACATTAAATGAGATGTTGTGAAATCCCCTTGGTTACTGTTACTATGTCCCACAAGCTCAACAAATTAGCAAGAATGTATTAGAATTTGAATCTCTGATCATGGAAAATATATTTTAGGGTCTGTTCATTATTCTTCAGAGAGGTGGAATACGTTTTCCAAAATCAGTTGAAATTGGGGGTAGTGGGTTGGGGTACATTTATTAGTGATGGCATAACAGAGAATACAGTTTTAGTTTCAGTGTTTTCATGCGACATAGAAATGGGCAAAAAATAGAGAAATAAAATAACAAACGTTTGAGGTTCTTAAGGTACTTTGCAGCTGTTTGATTGGAACAATATCTGTGTTTTTTTTATCGAGAAAAATATATGCGGGCTTCCTGTCCTACAGGACCACAGGAATCCCAAATAAGTGATTGTGAACTGTACAAGAATATTAAGGGGGGGGGGGGGGGGGAGATTTTTGATACGTTTTTGCCAAAAATAAACACCAGATCCCCTTGTCCATAAATAACGAACAAAACCTTAAATTGTTTCAATTATTTACTGTCCTGTGAAAGTAATATTGCCTCGTAATGGCTTAATGGTAGCACCGGAAACTAGGTCAAAAGTATTTGGGGGAGGCAATTTTAAAACACCCTTTGTATTAGTAACAGACCTAAAATTTTTAATATACATTGATACTGTTTTTATACAGTACAGGAGACTGAGTACAGCCAAAATTATTGGGGGGAGGGGTGTCGTCCCCCCCCCCCCCCCCCAGGCCCCTCTCTCTGCCTGCTACGGGCCTTATAAGCTGTTCAAGATGGAGGCCAAGCTAGCAGCAAATGAAGCCGATGAATATTTGGCTCGTATTGATTATAATGGCCCCAAAGAACCAACAGTTAAGGTCTTGATGGAACTACAGCGATGTCATATCTTATCAGTGCCATACGAAAACCTGAGCGTGTATGGAAAGGAGGAAATAATTCTCTCGAAAGATTGGCTGTTCGAGAAGATTGTGCGAAGACATCGAGGTGGATTTTGCTGTGAATTAAATACGATGTTTTCGTTTCTTCTTGATTTTCTTGGATTTGAATACAAGAGTCATCAGGCAGCAGTATTTGGCGGGAAGACAGATCGCGAAGGCTTACCGTTTGACCATCGACTTCTTATGGTGAACGTCGGAGGTGAGCTATGGCTGACCGATGTTGCGTTCGGCGATTTGTCTTGGTTGCCTCTTCGTTTTACTGGCTTACAAGAATATCAAGAACTGAGTGGGATATATAGAATTCGAAAAGACGGAGACATATACTTCTACGAAGAAAAAGTAAAGATAATAGTTGATGAAACTGGCCGAGAAGAAAGGGCAAAGGAACACTTCATCAGCCCTGGGGATCCGAACTGGGCGTATAGATACAAATTTGACCTCATCCCAAGAAATTTATCGGACTTCCATGAAATGTTCGTCTATCATCAAACAAATCCAGAGTCTGCATTTACTCATGGTCGCTTATGCACCGTAGCAAAACCTTGGGGAAGAATAACCATTGCAGGAACTAAACTTGTTACCACAACATTTCTGGGAGACAACAAAGTCAAGAAAGAATCCAGAGAACTTGAGGGTGGAGAGAAAGAGGTGATAAAAGAACTCGAGCAGAAGTTTGGTATTAGAAGAGATGCTTGTTTCTACCCCTAAGGATCGACATTTTACGGAGTTCATGGAAGAAACTGAAAGTGCAGGGACCATTCTTTTGGACCCATATGAAAGACAACTCCCCCCCCCCCCCCCCCCCCAAAAAAAAGGTGTTCAAAGCTGTCGTCGTAACAGTAAAGTAGGATAAAAAGTTGTTCTCCACAGGAAAGGAAAACTTTTGTGCGAAATAAGTGAGGAATAGCATTGTGATTTGGCGAGTCTTGGAATGTTCATCATTGAGCCCTAGAATACTTGCACAGGCATATCACAGGTAGCCCAACCTGGGTTTCTATGGTGACATATAAGAAAATGTATGCGGATCCTTACAGTGAGGACACTGGAACTGTGAACACATTATGGACAAATACCTTCAGTAGTAAACTTTTCAATGCCATCAAAGCTCTGCGTATCAGCATAAACACCTTTGCTTGCATTCCCATCTTGCTTCTCTTCCATCGTTCCTTTTCGTTCGGTTCTCGTTTCTGATTCTTTGGTCTTGTGTTTGTTCAACTCGATGTGAATACTCTCCCTAAAATACATTATACATTGTAAACACCTCAATAAACAATAAAACAGATTCACTTACTATACGGTCCTGAAACATAGGTTTTACAAGGTCTTGCAAACTTTAAGAGTTACTCTGTTTTTAAAGGTTATTAGGAGGCATGATTCAACATGAAAAATACTTTACAAAAAATCACTTTATCATTCCTTTGAATGAGATAAGATATCAAACGCACCTTGCTTCTCCAAGAGCGCTCATTGACGGCGCAAGGTGTTTAGCTGTTGATGTCTTGAATGCTTGAGCAATCTTCTTGACTCTTTCTGCTGGGACTCCGGCCTTACACAGGCGGGACTCTAGAGCTGTGATTTGCTCTTCTTTCTAGAGGAGGGTATAAAAACAAAGAAAAAATTGTCTGCGCAATGCTGAAGGAGAGTGCTGCCATCCATCATGGCGACAAATATAATAGACTTATTTTTGAGTAAGAATTAGATGAAAAATCAGGCATTTTGATGATATTCATTGATTTGTTCCGCCATGTTGGAGACGATTATTATTTCCTCCAGTGTCCTTCAATATGGCGGGAAATAATCACGTGAATATATAAACCAATCAGGAAATTCGTACCTCTTGGATGTGTTTTTTCAGGTTGGCGTTCTCCGCGGTCAATGCTATGTACTTTGGTCCCCCGATATATCTGTCCTGTGATGCGGACGATTCGGCACCCCCCTGACTTGTACCAACACTTGTTCCGCCGAAAGAGTTCAGGATCTCTGGGTCACGCTTTACCGCAATAAGCTGAGAAACAATTCCAAAATATATCATAAATTACGAATCTGAAGAGCATGGAGGAATAATCTGAATTTTTTCACACGGTTGTAAGCACGCGCAAATAGAAAACTGCCTTTATCAGAAAGTAGGCAAGTGCGAGAATAAAGGAGACTATTTTCTCTAGCCTGTTTGCGAGAAACATAAAGACAAGACACAGGGTAACCGTGGTACAGTACAGTACAGTCTCGTATTGGTATAGGTAGAGAAGGGCGTCACCCTTGTCTAAGTATTGCGCACCTTGGGTATAAAGACAAGACACAGGGTAACCGTGTTACAGTACAGTACAGACTCGTATTGGTATAGGTAGAGAGGGGCGTCACCCTTGTCTAGTATTGCGCACCTTGGGTATAAAGACAAGATGTAGGGTAACCGTGTTACAGTACAGTACAGTCTCGTATTGGTATAGGTAGAGAGGGAGTCACCCTTGTTTATGTATTGCGCACCTTGGGTATAAAGACGAGACACATAGTAACCGTGGTACAGTACAGCACAACCACAGCAGCCAAGGCGAAGGACGCATTCTGGTTGTTCCTGATGACAAATGACAAAGGCACCCCAATGACAGTGAGTAGCACCACGTTGTAGACTGACATGCAGATGTAGTGTGAGTCGTTCAAAGCAGGGATGCTAACGTTTCTTGTTTCCCAGGCTAGGAAGAGACCAAACACAAGAAGAAGACCTTTATATGTGTAGAGTATGCCTCGCCATATGCTAAAATAGGTACATTCGCATATTTCCAATTGTTGGAGTTCATCCATGTCACTACCATGCTGGAAGAGAAATAACACAGGACCAAAATTCAGATTTACGCCACTTTAAGTTTAGCGTATAAAGCGACATAAAGTCTGTGAATAAACTTTAAGCTGTAAGTTAAAGGAGGTTATTTTTGCTTAAAGTTGAACTTTACGTAAAATGCTTTAAAGGTGGCGCAAACACGGCGTAAAGTTTTACATTCAGCTTTACGCCACATTAATGGATGCTCGTTAAGTTAACTTAAGCCATTCTTTACAGTCGACTGATAAAGCTAGCATAAACACGGCGTAAAACATGAAAGGAAATATTCAAAACGACAAGTGTTCAACTAGATATCACATGTTTGACGATATTTACCTCTAAAGTGCCATTCTGAAGCCTTCTCTCTAGCGGATCAAGTCCAGACCAGAGACTGAGAACAATGATATCAACCAACACCAATGCACCGACCATCATGAAGAGCTTCTCATCACGAATGACCTTATGTAAGAAACACAGGAGTTAGCATTATCACATGAACAGGTAGCCCGAGTATTCTTTGACACATGAATCATTCCAGTTGGTATGACGTGCGCAATGAATGATATTGTACGCCCAAGTAAAAGAGATTGAAATAGTAAAACGGCTAGGTAGCCCGAGTAAAAGAGAGAATGAATAGTAAAAGAGGTAGCCCGAGTAAACGACTGGAAAGGCGAGTAGAGGAAGATAATTTCTTGTGAAGAAACAGAATACATCAGAAAAGAAGTGAAGAAGTGAAGAGTTAAGAAGATGGTAAAAAGAAAATAAGAACTGAATAGGCCGAAACGAGTGAGTAGGTTCGCAACAAGGAAACGTAAATGGATAAACAATGATATGAGATCACACGAGAACATAAAATGAGACACAAATGACGAGTTAAATTAAAAATTAGTTATTACGTCTTAAAAGTGTCATTTTTTTGCAATGCTGGTGAGATAGTCACGCCTTCTGTCACTCTATATTAACCTTTTTCCTTAACTTGGCGTTAGTGAAAATAACGTAGACTCTCCACGTTTTGGCGAACATGGCACCGAAGGCAATAGTAAAACCAAGAGAAGCGAACCACACTCGAACCTGAAAAAAAAAAATCAAAAAAAAATCGACCATCTCCTTTGACACCGACAACCTTTTCGGAAATATGTGTATATCCTATGATGAGTGTGCTATATACCTGGCATATTCCACCCACGTGCGCAGACGGAACTGCGCTGCCATCGAGACCAAGCAGGAAAACTGATAGATACATGAATATACAGCCTACCAGAATGGCATCGTTCAAACGAGGGGACGACATCTTCAGGTACCTAAAAAAAATTCCCAATATCAAAATTTTTGTTCAATCAATACGCTGCACCTGATTGCGCGAGGCTTTAGATGCATGGTAGTTCATGTGTGGTACAAACACGTGGATCACCAAATATATATATTGGTGAGAATAAAATATTATATACTGATACTGTACGCCCCACCCCTCCCTTCTAAGAAGGTGCGCACAGTTAATGCTAGACTTTCGCAAAGTCCGCCGCCCACTGAGTATATATACTGGCGTCTCTCGTTGCGCTCGGAAAGAGAGGTCGACTTTGGGCAAGTCTAAGTTAATTCTTACTTGCAGTGACTAAACTTGATGTTGAACACAAGAAATCCCACAGCAACGAGGATACAGATGACAGATATGGTTGCCATGACACCGTAAAGGGCTGGAGAGATCGCCATGAATATAATCCTTACTTGGGGATGGTCCAGTGGGGGATTTTTGTCACTCCAAGAAAAACCTGGATTCATGGTGACGAGGGTTTGGTTGTGCGCCGTGTAGACAGCCACCAGTTTTTGTCCTCCCCCTGTGAAGTTTGATATAATTAGAACTAAAAATGAATGGTAAATTGAAACATTGAATTCTGCGTCTAACTCACAGAACGAACCCTGAAACAACCTCTGGGCTGATCAAAGTTAGGGCATGGCTAACTCACAGATCGAATTGGAATTCACCGTGTTACGTAGGAAATTACCTTGAATTTGATTAATCCCGACATACCCAACGCGTTCTCCATTCGAGGTGAAGTTAACCAAACCCTGAAGAAGAAAAAACAAACAATTCAAACTAATCACTGGACCAATGACCGTCATTCAAGATTACTAAGACAGAATATTATCATATTCTTAATATCCTTACCGTAACTCCTTCAAAGTCAATCCCCAGTAACGAATCCCTGACAGTATTTGCTATTTGACTTTTCTCATAAGTGAAGTTCCCGAGAGACTCGTGACGTCTTGACAGCGCGGTCTCTGATTGGTTAAGTGCAAGAGCTAATGCCCAGGCTGCATCATATGCAAAACCAGCTTGACCTTCATTGGCTGATTGCTTGGATTTTGCTCTGTACTTTTGGATAAATTCCTGGGAAGTCTGTGAAAAAGTTGGAAATGCGTAGGATAAAAATTAACAAAGATAATGAATAGAATGTGTTGCAAGAGGTATTTTTATGAAGGTGGTTATTGGGATTTGAAAGTTGATTTTTGCGGACGGAGGAATACCGGAGAACCTGGAGAAAAACCTCGAAGCACAGGAGAGAACCAACAAGCAATTCTACTCACATACGACATCGAATTTAGGAATCAAACCCGGCTCGTATTGATGAGAGGCGAGCGTTCACACCACTGCCCCACCCATGCTTTCCCAGCAATGTTTCATGCATGTCTCAAAAATGGTGGAAGCGCCGCCTTTCAAACGTTTAAAAGCTTCTAGAAGTTATAATGGTGTTCTCAACTCCTCCCAGTCTTTACTCGTTTTCTCGTGTAAAGCGGAGCCTGGGACAAACTAAAAATAATATCATTTTGTAAACTGGTATAAAACTGACCATGCCAGAGATTGTTCTCGTGTGACGATCAAGCCTGATGCCAAGACTTGTAAGAACAAGAACTCCTTCAAGAGCTTTTTGCAGTTGCTCTGGTGTGCACGTGACATCTTTGTCTTTCTTCTTCCACCAGTTGTCTTGGTAACTGTCAAGAAGTATCCAGGCGTACTGTTGGCCATATTGACGAAGTTTGTATGCCTGTAGAATAGAATTTGGGTAAAATTGCTACGAATTTCTTGAACTTGTTCTTCAGGGAGAAAAACTGGTTTTGTGAGTTGCGATTCCTTTATTGCCCAATCCCCTCACAGCGACCTCATTTGTCTTTATAACAATCGCCATCTTCACCATCAGTATCATCGCGACAAAGACAGCACAAGCATCTATATTGTATCACCATCAACAAAGACGGCACCTAGCATCATCATGCTTCACCATCATCATCATCATCATGCTTCACCATCATCATCATCATCATCATCATCATCATCAATCATGAGATTAAGAGAAGAGATTTCGTACCTGACAAAATACTTGTCTTGCATGCTTTTCGTCAAATTTTCCAACAATTATCCTTGCTTGCTTGGCCTTCAATCAATGACAATCAAGATACTAGTATGAAGAACGTTTTCATGTTTCTCTGAAACTAGGATCATTCTTTCTCATGACTATCACTGTGGTAGCTTGTTTACCTTGATTTCTTCCAGATGTTCTGCTGATTTCTGGCTGAATGTCTCCGATGTGATCACTCGTATACCAGATTGTTTCAGCTTTTCTTGTAAGTCATTAAACGCCTAGGAGATAATTAGTCATCATCATCGTTCCTCTTTATTCAATCATCATTGTCATCTGTCTTTATCATCATAATTATCTTCACTAGGTATCATTATAAGTAATCACCATCGTCATCATTATCATCATCAACATCCGGCATCGTTATCATCATCAGTCATCACTATCAATATCAGTCACAATCCTCATCATTATCATCATCATCATCACCATCAACAACAACAACAATCGGCATCATCATCATCATCATCACCATCCTTATCAGTCATCATCATCATCAACATCATTATCAGTCATCATCATCATCATCAACAACAACAACAATCGGCATCATCATCATCATCATCATCCTTATCAGTCATCATCATCATCAACATCATTATCAGTCATCATCATCATCATCAACAACAACAACAATCGGCATCATCATCATCATCACCATCATCATCAACATCAGTCATCATCATCATCATTATCAATCATCATCATCATCATCAATTATCATCATCATCATCATCAACATCAGTCATCATCATCAGTCATCATCTTCATCATCAGTGTACAAGCATCAACCATACAGTCATATCCCGTACCCTTGAATACACGATCCCTTGCTGTCTAATCAAAGCCACTCGACTCCATTGGAATTTGTTCATCAGAGCTACGCATGCGTCATTGACACCACCATCTGACGTCATCGTGGTGAAAAAATTTTGCTTGGAATTCTGGCCACCGGTACTGAACGTCGACTTGATATAGGTTACCTAGCAACGAGACAAAAATCAATAGATTAATAATTCATACTGAACTGTATATTTTACGATATAGAATAATGACCGGGAAATTTTTATTTCGAAAAAAGTGTCCACGAAAGATATTAGAAGTACGAAGGGTCTACGAAAGATATGCGACAGAAGTACGAAGGGTCTACGAAAGATATGCGATAGAAGTACGAAGGGTCTACGAAAGATATGCGACCTATGAAAACTGCACTATTTCTGGTGTAATTTCAAGACTTTTAGTACATGCAGCCGAATAAATGAAACATCGGATATATCCACCCTGAGTAGTTTTATCCAACACAACAAAACGAGACATTTACAGAACAAAATGGCCTTGCAAATACAGCTTTCCTCTTTTTCCTTTGTTCCTCAAGCCAAAACAAATAAACCTGACGATGGAACAGCTAGGTGTGGAATTGATTCTGAATATGGTTGAAGATGTTTGAGACGCCGACTATGTGCGGCTTGTTTGAGATGGAAATAAGCAACGCTACAAAATTTCCAAAACACAAAATAATCATCCCTGTATACCTCCTTCTTGTGTACATTGTGCTTTCTTTTACTAAAAGGGTAAACAGCGCAATATCCGTAACAATATCATATAGCTCTACCAATACAAATAATTGTTATCAAGAAAAACACAGCTTTCAGACATGTGGGTCAATGTTTCTGTTTCGACCGGTCAAAAACATCTGCGCATGCGCAAGCGTAGTAAACTTTATTCACGTTCCCATGGCAACATGACTGCTTCTTGTAATCATTCAATTTTAAGACGGTGATTTTAATTTAGCAAATGCAGACGAATTTTTACGATTACGAGATAATTAAAGTTTCTAAAGTAAATGTCTGGACATTGGTGAACCAAACGGATTGACCAGAAAGATATTCTGGAAAAAAGGATTAAAAACCCACCAACTTGCAAGTAGGAAGCGGTCCTAAGCTGCGTAGGAGATTTGGTCTATTTTGTGTGAGGCGAAAAAGATGCTAATAAACGATCAAGAAATGAAATGAAACTAGCTTACAGTCTTCTCTTCTTTCTTCCATGCTTTCCAAACTAACTTTCGTCATCTGTGATTCTTTCAGCATGAGCAAAACAGATGATTTACAAAAAGAACTTCAAAATCAAAGATACCGACCTTATCACTTCAAACAATCGAATTTTTCTACTAATTAAGATTAAAGATCGTTATAAAGATTATCTCTACTTAACACAATCATAATTAGAAAAAGTTCCAGCCGTGCGAAAAAACTTGACATAAAAAGGCTTTCAAAATAAGGTGTCAAAATTTGATTGAAAAGTCCAAAATTCAGCACAAAATTGAGCCTTTGATTAAAGTTTTTTCGTATTTCATTAACCTGCCTGTATTCAGAATTGATTAATAATGGAGAGGAAGCGTTATGGATTTGATTTACTTTTGATCGCATGCTGGTATGGATGATTTGAGGAATTGTCTAAAAATAGAATTGTTATTAAAAATTTAAAACCAAGCCAATATTTTCAGCAGGTGAAATGTAAATATGACCAAAGAAAAATTTCTGACTGACTGAGCTTTAATATTAATTTTAGTTCGGGTTGAATCGTTAACTAGCCAAAAAAAAAAAAAAAAAAAAGACGTCCTTATCACTCCTTTGAGTTTGTTTTGGTCAAAGAACGTTTGCTGCAGTTGTCCGCAAAAGCAAACCGAAAAGGTTTTATTTGTCAGCGAAAAAACATAATTTTAGTTTTGTTTAATAAGAATAAGACAGGTCGAGAAACGCATCAGGAAAAGGGAAGCTTCTTTGATTGATATATTATAAAGACGAACTTTGTCAAGACAGACTGAACCGGATAATACGTATCTTTGATGTTCTATTTGTCAAAGGCGGGAAAAGACAATAAGAAGAATGAAAAAAATGCTTCAACAGATATGAGAAATAAGACAATTCTAGATTATTACTTTTATTACATTTAATGTTTGCAAAGAATGACAAATAAAACTCGAGTGTACGTCGCAATGGACTGATTTTGATGCATGGCTTGAGTCGAAGAAATTTGACAGATCACGAAGGCGCGGGAAAAAATTCCACTTTTTGTTCTTTACGTTCACTTCATTTGAATATATAATTTCGCTCTTTTTATTCTAAAGCGTTTTAGAAATTTAAAGACTTTGATTTAGTCTAAATGTGCTTTCTTTGACACGTTTAGTTTCCTGTAAAATTTGTATCACTAGTGTCGCGGGTCGCTTTATTTCTATCAGTTCAAATTCAGAAAGGTATTTTTTTCTTTTTCTTTTATCTCCTTTTATACATTGTTTAAGTTTTCGCTTTTTTAATCTTATCTGCCATGTTTTAAAATGGTTATTCCATCCTTCAGTTATCTTATCCAAGTACACTGGTAATTTCACTATTTTTCCCCTTCATCGACCATCTGCTCTCTTGATCCATGCCAGGTGAACTGAGCTTTTCTTTTCCGGCCATTGTTCTCATTTTCAGTCATTCTTTCTTATACTACATATACATTATCCTTTTATTCTATTCTACAGTTTGTGTCACAATGCATTATTGTGTATACTGCAAGTTGAGTTTTTTAACCAAATTTCTCCGGCTTTTTCGCTCGTTTTCTCACTGCATTTTCCTCACACGATTTCCCTCATTCAAGAAGATCGTCTAAAGATCTCTTTAATGCTCCTTCGAATACTCTCACTTCGAAAAACATAAATAAATGGATTAAGAGTAGAGTTTAACAAAATCGCTGTATCAGTCAATGGATAGATAATATGATAAAAAGTAACATTATTCGTTACTTTGGCCTGAAAGATAGACGAGGTGATCAAAGTTGGCAGCAAACATAGTACCATCGACCCGGTCAGAAAAGCAGCTGTTCGAGAAGTTTTGGTCTCTGGGATACTCCTTCTTCTTCTTCTGCTATCTTCACCGCTAGTTTCTGATGCCCCAGAAGCTGATACCGAGATAGTTCTACGAGTTCTGAGGACGAGTTTTTGAACTTTGTAATAAACAAAAACAGTTATAATTATGCTTGTAAGGATTAAGACGCTGGCGATGACACCGAGTGTTGAAGTAGTCGTACCAGGAGAAAAGCGGACGAAAGATATGAATATGATCCAAAGAATCCAGACTACAACAATCAAGAATATTGTCCGTTCTGTCGTGACTAAATGTTGGTATTTGAAAGGATAGAATATAGCGAAGTATCTCTCAAGGGTGATGAAGATAAGAGTCAAGATTGACAGCCCTGCACAGATGAAGACAGTACTGGTATAGGTTGCTAGAGCCTCGCACGAGAATGCATGTTCCTGAAGCTTACTTCCCTGGTACACAATGAATGATGATTGTGCAATCAAAGCAACAAGTAAATCCGTCGCTGCCAAGAATAAGATAGATGTGTTGTGAACGGTACGAAGCTCAAGTTTCCTAAGAACAGCAACGAATACAAGGATATTTGCGATAATCGTGAATGGTAACGTTAAGCCGTTGAATACACAAGTTAATACAGTAGTCGATAAAGTTCCTCTGGTTGCAACGTACGAAACCATGTTGACAGTAAATGGCACATAGCCACAAATTTTGCTCACATTTTCTGCAGTAAAACTTGAATTCATGATTGAAAGCGTCCATGAAATGATTTCCAAACTTTCCACCCAATCTTTCCTTCACAGAAGTGAGTGACGATCCCAACGACTGAGTATTTCCAGCTTTGTTTAGACTTCACTGACCTCGCGATGATTCCGGAGTCAATTTTTGACAGCTATCAGTCTTCTTCTTTGTAATTCGCATTGTTTACTAGAAGTATACGAGAAGTACTTGTCTTAAAATTACTAAACACTACAAATACTACCAATCTTCTCGCTCTTCAACGAACCGAATTCCTAACGAAGTACATCTGTTGGCCTACCTGTGGAGAGAGTGGGAGAGAGAGGGAAGGGATTCCGTGTTGTTCATGCCCCGACACTGAACGCGATCAATTTAAGTCAGAAAGTGTTGTACAATTAAATTAATTTCTAAAGGTCGAAAACAAAAAAACAAAAGGATGAAAGGAAGTTACGGAAAAAATTCCAATTAGTGTTTGTTTAGGAATTATGCGTTTGTTTGCTGAGAGTTTGTGTTAATTTTCCTTGGAATTCATTAGTGAGAAATTGAATAAATTATTCATGAAGTTCGTGTGGAGATGGTCTATTTTTAGTGGCTGTGCCGGAAAAGATCGATATATCATCCGAGTGGAAATTAGGGTTTGAGTGAACATGTTTATTCACGGACGGATAATGTGACCTGAATTCCTTCCAAAACACTTGAAATGTGTTTCTTTAGAGATTGAGCATTTCTATTTCCGCGGGGGGTAAGCCGAAGTTCCATCCTGGAGCGGTAGTTGAGTCTGCCCCCCCCCCCCCCCCTCCCAAAAAAAAATCGAATCAAATCAAGCAGGAATGCATGAAAAAATGATGAAATATTTCGCAAAACACATACTTATATGTTAAAGGCTTGATTACACGAAGCAATTTTCTTTGCATCTTGTATCGCAACGGCGTTGCGACACAAGTTGCAAGAGGGTTTACACGGTGCAACGGAGATGCAATCGTGGCCAAAAGTAGAAACGAATTCTACTTTTTGCAACGATTGCTGCAACTTGTCTCGCAACATAGAGCTGTAGGTTACACGCCTCAATGCTTCATGCATTGCCGTTGCGACACAAGTTGCAGAGAAAATTGCTTCGTGTAATCACGCCTTAAAGCTTGTCATTGGATCACTCAGTTTTAGTTTGCGGAACTGTTTGGATTATATACATGTAAAACGTCAAAACTTTTAACAACATCTACCCTTACTTTACAAACACACTAAAAGCTGAGCAAACCACTAACCATGATGAGATTCCAGGTCCTAGACACATCCACGAGTCTTTCGGATACCGATGAACAGCCTGGGCCGAGCACTGCCACTTTATAGGGTTCCCTTTCAATCATGTCGAAGAGTACACGTGACCCGTAACCAGGGCTACACTGAAAATTTGATTGAAAATGGAATTCACTGTCATGATACAGATTAAAGGCCAGCAAATAAAACATTTCTATTTATTTCTAGAGTGTAACAACCTCTCTCGAGTTGCCTTTTGACCATAGTTTCATTGGGGGGAAATGGCGTTTGAGGATGCAAGATTGACAGATCAATAAAAATGACTTAAATAGTGCATACAAAATGGAGAGGTTAAATATTTTCCAAGTGTTGAGGCATACAAGCAAAAATGCTGTTCCTATGGGAGGGATAGATGGATAAGGATTACAACTGGGCAAAAGAATTAGGGTTAACCATGGCGCACATTAAAGTTGACTGGTGGGCTCGACTACCACATGTCCATCACGACGAAGTGTTAACCATCTTTTAGCATATTTATTAGCAAATAAAACAAATCTTAAAACAAATACCTTCGTGTCGTTGAAATACAACTTGAGCTCATAACCAGCCAGAATATCAGCTCGTTGGTTGATTTCTTCTAACGCCATGCGTAAAGCTGGAAGAACGACCACAGCTGGCTCTCCCTGGCTTGTTGAAGTCCTTCCAGTTAAAGGAACTAAACCACCAACAGCCAAAGTCTTCGCCAACGAGTCTGGGGACGTTACTAACACAATGAGGATACCTAGGAATGTGGCAAAAGTTTTCATCTTTGTATAAAATTGAGAATATTATTTGAATTTTTTTCCTTAAGTTTCAAAGTATGACAGAAACTACAATTCTCTGTTGAGGTTGTTTCTCTGGATAAAAGTGTCGTTGTCCATGTAATTAGTAAGCTTATAATATTCTTATCCAAAGTAAATCTCATCAACAATCGAAACATTGAGTCGTTTTGTTGACACACGTGATTCACAAGACAAGAACCGGAACCGGAAGTAGAAATAGAGGGTCCTCCTTGCCTCGTTCTGAGGTCAGTCAGAAAAACAAAGCAAGAAGAACCTGGAATAGAAACAATTAATTTCTTGACATACCAAAAGAGAATTACCAATGAATTTTCTTTCATTTTAACAAACATTTCCCTTCATAGCTAAGTCCCATAATACAGAATTTTTTTACAAATTTGGGTCGAAAAATTTTGATTAACAAAACTTCTTGATATATTAAAGAGAGCTTCAACTTAATTCTTTTAAAAGTTAATTTTCTGACTAAATCATGCAACCCAAAAATGTCTTACAGGAATTTTTAAAAGCCAAATTTTTCTCCCGTTGACAAATAATTCCCGTTGGAGGGGACCCCTATTAAACCTCACCACAACGAGGCACCCCGGCCAATGACCTGGTACCTGGTTGATTAGCGTCCATCAGTTCGTGTTTGTATTTTGAAGCGATAAAGGTCTTTGATTTTCTCTCTCTTTCTCGCTTAAAATTCCCTAAAAATCAACCATGACTAGCATCATTGATAAATCCCTGGGTAAGTACGAATACTAGATCTTCTTTGAGATTAATTTTTATGGAGTTAGTTCTCTTTAATCTTTAGTTTTGCTCTACAAAATTTCCACAAAATACGTGACATATTCAGCAACTGATCTTTTTCTCTCTCTTCCTCCCTGCGATCTCAAAATTAAGATAAATGCTTGTTTCTCAAGCTTTAGTTATTGATAAACAGGCAGGCATAAGGTAAAGAAAGATCGGGTAATGAGATCGTACTTTAAATCGAATTCATAAAGTGTAATTTTTCACCTGTTTAAATTAGGT
Source organism: Anthopleura sola (assembly GCA_023349425.1). Taxonomy (NCBI): domain Eukaryota; kingdom Metazoa; phylum Cnidaria; class Anthozoa; order Actiniaria; family Actiniidae; genus Anthopleura; species Anthopleura sola. The sequence goes on from JALHLI010000002.1 coordinate 9,050,953, forward strand.
TTTTTTCTGCTACCTCGCACGTCCAATTACATTTAATTACTGTGCCATTATTATTCCCTGCTAAAAATCATATCAACTATGACCTTCATAAATGGCTTTAAACTATTGTGACAACTTTTGAGAGTACCCTAAAATTATTGATAATTTAGTGTTTCAATTTCAAGCACTTTGTGTTGAGGTTGCACTAAAGATTTCTTTGTCAGCGTTAAAAAGAAATCCTTATGTTACCTGCTAGTGTTAATGAACTATTAAAATAGTGTGTCTTGTATTTGCACTCGCTCTTTATTTCCATAGAAACTAAATCCCTATAGTAGTTGTGAATGGAATTCTTGTATTCTATGTGAAAAACCTTGACAAAATTAAAGAATTTCAAACAAAACCAGGTTTTTTGGTCCAATTCTTTTGCTTGTTACATGTTACAAATTTAAAAGTTAATGAACAGGTTTGAATAAATTGCTAAGGATCTTTTCAAATATTTATGAATTTAACTAGAAAAACATTGATATAAAACTACATGCCCTTTAAGGTTAACCTTACTGTAAGGTTATTGTTATTAATTTATTAAATTAGTGTGCAAGATTATCTGCAATCTTTCATTTTTTCTTTCATTCATATTCTTGTTGACTTTTTATTCATTCCTTTACATTCTTTTAGGGTTTTCAACATTATTATTTTAGTACTGTTTTTTTTTACTTTGAGCTTCATTAAATTTGACTGTGTTTCTTTAGATTGCTCAGACTATTGATTTTCAAAAAGGCTATGCTATTATTCCCCTTTTCCATTGAACCCTGAAACAACCTCATACACCCAACTCACAGATCAAATTGAAATTCAGTATTTTGGGGTTTGTGGAGGGAGGAAACCTGAGTTGGAGTAAAACCCTTGAATCAAGGGAGAGACCAAATGAACTCTACTAACATGTGATATTCCAAGAATCAAACCTAGTGAGTGAGTGTTGTGAGTGTAGGGCACAGTAATCTAGAGATTATGGGGAGAACCAACTCTCAGCAACCCACCCTGGACCCCTATTTAGTCCACAAATATGTTTTGGTCATTATTTTGAGCCCTGCAATAATGGTATAGCTATAATAGTAGGTTTACCTGTTGTTCTAGATTGCTGCAAGTATCCTTAGATTTTTGAATAAGTCATTCAGAGATAAGATTATTGGTTGCTTGATTTGGCCATTTTCTTTCTCAGCAGATTTTTTCTCTCTGTAAGAATGAAAACAAATTCTTTCTTATATATTTTCCAACCTATGCAGGCTGTATAGTAATTTAATTTTCTTGATTCACTCACAGATGAGATAATAAAGGAGGAGAAGAAAGCAAAACGAAAAGAAATGGTGAAGAAAAAGCAGCAACAGCAGAAGCAGGGTAAAAATATAAAAAAACAGCAAGGTAAACCAGGTGTTAGACGGCAAGGAAATGCTGCTAATGGAACAGGACCTGCAAGGAAAGGCCAGGGAAGAACAGCACAGAACCAAAGACAACCTGGAAACAGAGGTATAGTGAAGAAAAATCAAGGAGGGAATCAACAAAGAGGAATGTCGAATCAACCAAGAGGAGGGTCCAATCAACAAAGAGGAGGGCCGAATCAACAAAGAGGAGGAAAACCGAAAGTCTTGGCCAACAAATTAAGGAACAGACAAGCTCTTAATAATGCGGTAAGCTGATTAATATGCTTCCCAATCACATGTGAAATCTTACCATTTGCAGTCACATCAAAATAGGGTTTTGATGGACACCAATCAAAGCATTTCCATGATATACCAAAGGCATGTGCCCTTGAAAAAATTGTGTTTTCTAACAGTGTCATGGAAACACTTTGATTAACATCCAAAAACCTTATTTTGTTGTTACAGTAAGTTGTAGGATTACACTTGTGATTGAGGAACACTGTAAATTTTCATTCTTGATTTTATTACCAGTTCTTATTTTTTGGAAGACCAGGATTATGAACTAAAGTCTGAACTTTGTAAATATAGGGCAAGCAAATGGTGAACAGAGTTAAGAAAGCACAATCCAAACGACAAAACCAAAGCAGAGAAAACCAACAAATGAGACAAAAAGATGCTCGACAAAATATCCTTGACAGAAGAAGAGGAATCCAGGTAAAATGATTGTCTTGTTCTTGTGTCGTCTCAATATAGACCTCTTGCAGCACATCAGAATGCAGCTCAATTTGGAGGACAGAATAATAGGTTTCAATTCTCAGGAGATTAAAATTCTATTGTTTTCTCCTCCAAATTGGGCTGCTTTAATGTCAAACGCAAGGGGTGTATTTTTCAACATTATCATCCTGTAAAGCTAAAGATAAAAATCAGTCGCCAACCACAATGACCAGCTGATTAGTTTTAGCTTGATAATACCTCCTTCTTGGCTTAACATTACTGGTCAAAATGACTTGATCAGACAACTTTCAATTCTGGTTGGACATTGCTGTACTGATGATAATTTGATAAAAATATACTTACCTATAAATGCCATAGATATGGGGATTGTTAAATATTTTTATAAGTCAGTAAAGTTAATAATTGCAATTAATAATAATTAAATATATGATTTTTTTTAGAGTTCAAATCAAGTGCAAAGAAATAGAGGTGGAAATGTGAATGCTGTAAGAAATAGAAACAGGTAATAATATATGACATGTCTTTATAAATTAAATCTTTTGATATTGGTGCTGTTGCTGTTTTAACAACAGTTTATGCCTTAAATATATCAAAGGTGTTAGAGTTATGTAGTGACTTAGTTTGATTGGCCAGACTGCGGAAATGAAGGGTATGTGGGCGACCAACCCCACAAATTAGCCCCCTGGCTCAAAACTATGCCTGTAGTCATTGATGGCAATCTTGAAAAACTAAGTTCTAGGGATTACTCATGTACATTATTAGTGAAGTTCAAAAGAATAACTTTGGGTAAATGTATTTTCAGTCAAGCATTGAATCAGCCTAAACGTCAGAATCAGAATAAACGTCAAAGAAACAGACAACAACAGAACCCTGGTCAAATCAAGGAACTAAGAGTGTCAATTGCCAATCAAGCACGCCAACAACCACAAAACAGGGTGAGGAGAGGTCTCTATTCTCATTAACTTGGCCTGGATACAGTCGTTTTTTTAAAGATATTTTCATTCTTATTCTCATTCTTATATTAAATATATTTAACAATGAAATAAATTTTATTTAAGGTGCAACAGCCAAAAAAGAAATTTAACATCAATAGAGCAACTTATGCCAGTGGAAGGGTAAGATATATTATATAGTATACCTCTGGCAGTTTTCTCTGCAGCATTCTGATCAAGACACACCTAACCAACTGATCTGAGAAAAAATATTAGCCAATCAGAATGGAGAAGAATGGATTTACTAATATCTAAAGTTATCCCAATTATTTACATATTTTTAACGTTTTAACTTTTTTTTTTTAATGGATTTTTTTATTTCAGACTGGGACCACGCTCAATGATCGCTTCAGTGGAAGACACGTCTCATTCTAATGGAACTCCTTGATGATTTGATTTTTATAATAAACATCTTTGTATTTTATTCTATAATTATGTTACGTTATTATCATTTTAGAAATCTATTAGATTAAGTTATGGATAATTATTAAACATTGAGGCTTTTAAGTTTAGAGTTTAGTTATGAAATAGATTTTAATAGAGTGCAAACACTAGAGTAATTCTCACAAACCCGTGAAATACACTTTCACATATTACACACTGCTTCACTCTGATTCTTTTGTTTTCTATTGTGTTTATTTGACTATTACACTTTAATAAGTACACTTTGTTTCACGGGTTAATGAAAACCACTCTATGTCCATGAAATAGTACTATAGTCATTTTCTTTGGTCCATGATAACAGTTGTAATAGTGAAAGTAAAACAATAGATCACTACGTCTATGTTTTATACTTACTATTTCTTTACAGGACTAGTGAAATCACTGCACGTGACGTCATAGCAGCTCAATTTGGAGGACAAAACAAAATAATTTCAATCTCCTGAGAATTGGAACCTATTGTTTTGTGCTTCAAATTGAGCGGCATTCCAAAGTTCTGCAATGGGTCTATATTAATATACAGTAACCAGCACTATAACGATAGTACTAAATAGCATTGATAAAATAATAATAGAAAACAACAGACCTTACACTATTTTGAACTATTTAGTGCAGAATAAACTTAGTACTGTTTCACAGATTTCATAGTGTTTGCATGAAACTATTTGCATGCATTCTATATGACTAGATCCAATAATGTATCTATACCTCCATCTGTGGAAAGGGTTTGATAATATGTTTCCTATACTCCACCAAGTATTAAGTATAAGTATTTTTAAGCCAAAAAAGTAAGATTAAAACTAAAGCTATAACAACAAAAATAACACTTTAGAATATTATTTGTTTACTGCTTTCTTATTTTAATATATGAAGTAAGATTGAAGTCTCAGATTTGAAAGTTATTGGAGAATTTTTAATGTAAATAATAAACTACCAGTTATATGGAGATTGTTGTCAATAATTATTAAGTCATAAACCTTCAAATTTAATCAACCTTCAGCCTTCAAAGTTGATCTAAGTCAAGGCATGACTAACTCACAGATCAAACCCTGAAACAACCCCTGGGCTGATCTAAGTCAAGGCATGGGTAACTCACAGATCAAACCCTGAAACAACCCCTGGGCTGATCTAAGTCAGGGCATGGCTAACTCACAGATCAAACCCTGAAACAATCTCTGGGCTGATCTAAGTCAGGGCATGACTAACTCACAGATCAAACCCTGAAACAACCTCAGGGCTGATCTAAGTCAGGGCATGGCTAACTCACAGATCAAACCCTGAAACAACCTCTGGGCTGATCTAAGTCAGGGCATGGCTAACTCACAGATCAAATCCTGAAACAACCTCTGGGCTGATCTAAGTCAGGGCATGGCTAACTCACAGATCAAATCCTGAAACAACCTCTGGGCTGATCTAAGTCAGGGCATGGCTAACTCACAGATCAAATCCTGAAACACCACTGGGCTGATCAAAGTCAGGGCATGGCAGATTGCACCCTGAGACAAGAGAATGAGAATAAATGTTTTGCTAAACTTAGTTAGGGATCACAGTAGTATTTGCCGAATGACTAAAGCATGGTTGCCACAATAATTGAATCACAAAACTTCCTGACTTTTCCCTGACTATAGTGTGATTTTCCCTGACCTTCTATGTTTTCAATTTAGTGCGTAGCCATGCATTTCCTGAGTGTTCCCTGTCTTGAGCAGATGACAAGGATATAAAACCATCATACCAGCTAAAAGGGACCATACATTTTCAAGTACTGTGTGAATAATATAATTCCCTGACTTTTGCTCAAAATCTAACTTTTTCCTGGCTGAAAGTAGAATTCCCTGACCTTGAAAATAATTTTATAATTTCCCTGAACTGTGGCAATCACAGTAAAGGGGTTATTCTGACAGTATCATTCTCTTCTTGGTAAACAACTTGAACATCAGTATTTTTCAAAGGGGGTGTCATTTATTGTGTCATACAGGAGTGCCCTCTAAGGGAACTTGAAACTCGTCCATCTTTTTAAGTTTTTCAAGTTTAAGGTTTCTAAGTTCATCCTTATCTGGAAGCAGCTGGGGTAAGTCATTACCAATAAATTCAACTATTCCCATTTTTGCCGAGTCTTCCTTTCTTGGGGGGATTCTGTAGACCCTTGTGTATCCACTTGTCATTTGTTCATATCTGGGAAGTAGTTCTCCAAATACTTTAGGAATGAGTTCCTTTTTCTGTGAAAAATATTTATTGATTGTTATGTCAACTTACTAGGCACACTCGGATTGGTTTAAAACTGTGCTCTCTCAGAGAACAGAACACAGTGGTGTGTTTTTATATGCAACTGGTGCTAGGCATGTATGCTCTGATTGGTTCCAAACTGTGCTCTCTCAGAGACCAGAGCACAGTGCTGACACCATCTGTGTTCATATGCACAGCTGGTGCTAAGCATGTATGCTCTGATTGGCTCAAAACTGTGCTCTCTCAAAGAACAGGGCACAGTGCTGACACTATCTGTGTACATACATATGCTGAGCTGGTGGCAGCTAGGTATGTATACTTTGATTGGTTCAAAACTGTGCTCCCTCAGAGAACAAAGCACACTGCTAACACCATTGGTGTTCATATGAACAACTGCTCCCTCAGAGAACTGGGTGCAGTCCTGACACCATTTGTATGAATTGTATTAGCCATTTCGAAATTGCGCAGGGGCTTGGAAACTAGGGATCGATCGCGTTGCATTGTGGGGCTGTTTTGGAGGACGCCATTTCAAAATGGCGTCTGTTGATGATACGTGTAGCGATACTTCGAAGGATTTAAACAATATTAGCGATGATTTTAAGCTTAATGAAAACGATGTTCCCGGTGCAGCACTCGTAAAACCACCCGAACATTGTACTGTGGTAATTTTGAAACGCTGGCTTGCCTGTAGAGGTGCAAAAGTGTCCGGCAAGCGAGATGACTTGATAAAGAGGTTAGTACTAAAGCTTACAGGTCTTGTCTTTCTTACCTTTCGCCATAAGATATAAAGGGAATTTCTAACATAGGTAATTCTTAATTTTTAGGGTGAATGACTATACAAACAACGGCCTAGCGAACAACATCGTTGATCCTGATGGAGGAGTAAATATCCTAAAGAAGAGGATCAGTCTGGGCATCGAAGAAGAACTGAGTCCTCTAACAGACGAAACCTTTCCTGTAGAAGGATTTAAAGTGGGAATCCCTGAGCTCCCGAAAATCGGATATTCCCAAATCTGGAAATATCTAATTGAAGATGTTGAGTTTAAAAAGCAACTGTCAATAGAGAAACCAATCGTGAAAGGGTACAACTTTTTTAAATCAGGAAAGGTTTTAGGAATTTATAGTAAGGCAGAAAACAATTTATTTTACATTAAGAGTAAAGTGATGCCTTCTTACAGCAAGTCTGGTCCAGTACATGGAGTAAGAATAATTGTTAAGTCAAACTCAGACATCTGTAAAGCATACTGTTCCTGTCCAGCAGGAGTTGATGGTCGGTGTAACCATTTAGCTGCCACATTGTTTGCCATTGAAGATATGTGTCAGCCTGATAGTGTCACAAGAGCTGATGGCATAGCTTGCACTTCAAAGCCATGTAAATGGAGTGTGCCTCGTAAGAGACAAATTGAATCTGCCCCTATTCAAACTTTGAAGTTTGAAAAACATGTTTGGGGAAAGAAGAAAGCGAACTACAAAACAAGTGAAACTCAACAGGATGTCAGAGCCCCTCATCAAAGAAACCAAGATCAAGACCTAAATGCTATATTCGAAAGAGCAAAAGAAGTTGAAAAGAAAACTGGGAAAAAAATGGGGCTTACTTATATTATGCCTCACAGCCTTCCTGCACAAGCCACGGTACAAGAAACAAAGTTAGTAGAAGAGCCTCAGAAATCAAAATGGGACATTGTTTCTCCAATGAAAAATTGCCCACTTTCTTTGGATGACATTGCTGAAAGGGCATTAAGAACCAAGCAACGATTATTTGATTCTGCAACTGATGCTAAAGCTATTTCAGAAGATACTTGTGAGCAGCATAAAACTAGAGTGTGGTATGATGTGCGTCAGCCAAGAATAACTGCTTCTAAGTGCAAGAGGTGCTTACTCAAGTCTACCACCAGTCCTACAAAAGCAATAGCAGAGGTTTTGTCATACAATCCAGCTGTCCAGACAAAAGCTATGAAAGAGGGCATAGAATGGGAACCCAAGATTCTGAAGCAATTTGAAAAAGAAACTGGCCATGAAGTTAGAAAATCAGGATTCCTTATATCTCAAAGTCATCCTTTCCTTGGGGCTTCACCTGATGGTATTACAGAAGAAAACCACCTTGTTGAGATCAAGAAGATTGTACTGAAAGATGACGAGCTACTCAAAGATGCTGTGTGCCGATTGGGAATTTTTAAGAAATATGGAACTGAACTTGTTATCAATAAGTCGCATCAATATTTTTACCAGATTCAACAACAGCTGTTTTGTAGCAAACAAACAGTTTGTCATTTTGTTGTTTCAAATGGAGTTGAAATATACACTGATCTTATTTTATTTGACTCTTCTTTCTGGAATGAAGTACTGCCAAAACTGGAGCAGTTCTATTTTGAAAACATATTTCCTGAGATTGTTTATCCAAGAATTCTTCATGGCAATGTAAGATGGAACAAGCTCCTTCCATTTCCTAGGTCATCTTAATTTCAGTAATTAAATTCAATAATTTCAGATTACATTAGTAATTAAAGAAGAATAAGCTTCAATATTCGATAAAAGGTAATTTTGTCACCCATTCTAAGTTATAATTCTGGTTGGATGAAATTGAAAGGTAATTTTGTCACCCATTCTAAGTTACCCTATTAATTCATAGGAAAGCAAGTACTAGTTAATTAGTGATGCTGAGCCATGTCTGAAAAATATTTATTAATGGTTTATTTACTTAATATTTTATAATATAATTCTTATGACAAGCAACAATACTTCTTTAAGCTTTGATATTATATATATATATATATATCAATATTATAATGTTTCAATATTGAATAAATTGTTTTCCTTGATCTCATAACAGTGCTACATGTAGTGTATTTCAGAAATAAGCCACTATTCTTGTTTTTTCTGTCATTCCTATAGGAATAAAAATTTAATGACAAAGACTTAGTGTACGTGTTGGTGTACCTAGCAATAGAAGCTTATGAGAAATATTTTGTTAGAGGTACACCAACATGGCCACCATGATGTCATGTGAAAACCAAGAATTAACATCAGTTTTTAACTAACCATTGGTGGGAGAAAATTTGAAAAACAAACTATTACAACCCATGCATCTGAAGCAATATCTGATTGAGTAATTGGAACTGGACGGTCAAAGAAATGCCAGTTTTTCAGTCTTTCCATATAACGTTCTACATGTATTCTAAGACTGGCTATCTTCTTGTTATGCTCTGATTCCTGCTTTGTAAATTGTCCCTTTCCTTTCAAGAAGTGAGGTAAGGCTAGTCGTGCACCCACAGTGGCTAGTTCATCTTGTATCGTGAACCCCTTATCAGCCATGACCAGATCTCCTCTATTTATGTGTGTCAAGAAGCCAGATTTGTTAACAATTTCATTATCACTGATAGATCCACAGTATAGATCACTACAGAATGAGACTACACCATTAGGGGTTATACCTATCAAAGCCTTCATTGTTGGCCTAGACTTGTAGCTTGAATAACAAAGAGACTTCTTGTCTAAGCTGGAGGGAGACTCCATCTGAAGTTCTGTGCAGTCTATTATTGAGACCAGATCAGGATAAAATGTTTTGAAAACAGGAGGCATATAAAAGTGAATTTGCTCTTTTGAAGGCCAATGGATACAGATAGGCTCTAATTCCTTTCTCATGAACTTTATCCAAGTTCTACAGATAGTAGATACAGTGGGTACTGATATCCTAAATCTTTCTGCTAGATCTTTCTCAAATGAACCAAGTCTCAACCTCATTACCACCATCGTAAACTCTTGCCATGTGTTTAACTTTCGTTTTACCCCAGGCTTACGTGTGGTTAGATCAATAGCAGTCCTGATTTTGTTACCATAACTTAGGTTATTAGCTTTGCCTTTGAGTAAATCAAAGCAAAATACCATTGTATCATAGTTTGGAAAACCAGTAAAGAAAGAAATATCTTCATCACTGTTTTTGTACTCATCGATATCAAACTTTGGTTTCTTGTTGTTAATGTTAATTGCACATCGCATTTCTGATAACTCTCTCTTTAGCAAACGTAACTCTTCTTTAAGATCTTCCACTTCGTTTTCAATCTTATTTTCAGCTGGAAATATCCCAAATTGATCATTGTTTGAGCTATCTGTTGAAGTTTGTTGCAAGGAGTTCAATTCGAGCTCGTCGTTATCTATCCTATTTCCAGCTATTCTTTCGTGTTGATAACCTGTTTCAGACTCTAGATCAACATTCGAATCAAGTAAATCAGTTTGAATGATATCTGTATCTGCTTGAGGTTGGGTGAATTCAATTATAACTTCACTGTTCATTTCTGCTTCTTTTTCCTCTTGCTGCATGATTAGTCTTTTCTTCGGCTTGGTTGGTAAATCATGTTTTTCTATTACACGACGCTTTACTGGAGTCGGTGTCCAAGGAAATATTGTAGGCAGTTGGGTTCTACACATTCTTTCTCCATCAAGAAAATGTGCTCCACAAATTCTAGTGTTCTGAGCTTCCACCTTCAAACTAGCGTTTCGTATTAACTTTATATACGTGTTACGAACTTTCTGATCAACTGGAAGTGTGTGGAACTTCATCTGTGGAGCGTTCCTCCAGTTGTTATTACAACCTGGTACACAACAACTAAATTTTCCCATTATTACGCGGACAGTTCGTTTAGTTTTACTATAAACTACAAGATAACTTCGAAATGGCGTCCTCCAAAACAGCCCCACAATGCAACGCGATCGATCCCTAGTTCCCAAGCCCCTGCGCAATTTCGAAATGGCTAATACAACTGGTGCTAGACTTGTATATTGGCACAGTGCTGATCACATCTGTGACACAAGAAATAACAGTATATAAAAGCACTACAAATAACATACCATTAACCAGCTATTTACAGTGGCTTCGTCTCCTTTCTTTGCAAGATCGATCATCTGGCATGGATTAAAAAACAAATATAAGCTTCGAGATTAGCTTTTGGACGGAAGTTTTGAATTCAAAAAAATGCGTTGATAAAACATTTGTTGTTCGTAGAATTTATGATTTTGAAAAAGTAATAATAGAAAAGTGATACCCTGGCACTTAATTCCTTCTTAGTTGAAGAATTATTTTGCATTTAAGTAAACTCTGCCTGCAAACTTTCCACGTTTTTGCCTCAAATCTTCGTCTTTCGAAGACAAAATTCTTACCCTCTCGGCGACTCTTGACAAATCCTGACATCTACTAAGCGTGGTCTCAATCCTCTCGTGTTGCACAAAAGCAGTGATAAGAGTTTTGTACAAATTTTTCCTTCTTTCAGGACTTTTAATCTTAAATTTGAGCAAAGCTTCAAAATTTCTGACCCTCGTGGCCGCCATCTTGAAATGCGCTCTCTATGTATTATGGGTAATTGGCTCCAGTCCCTGTACAGATTGGGACCGGGAAATGAATGGGATGAAATTGAGAACAAAGAGAAAAAAAGTTAATAGGAAATTAAACTTTTCTTTTGTCAAAAACACTGGGTAGATTTTGAAATGGGATGCTTCCTCTATTCATTATGGGAAATAGTTTCGAACCCCAAACCCTGGTTTTAAAATGGAAGAAAAATGAGAAAAATGGATGAAAAAGAGGAAAAAAGAATAGTGAGAATTTAAGCTCTTTTTCTCTCTTATGTTTAGGAGTTTTTCCTTATAATTGGTGTTGTTGTGATTTTCCAAGGAATTGAACAAAATAATATGCACATTTTGCTTTTATTCCAAAATCTTCACTAAACAAACAAACAATGAAGAATAACAACTTTTTTATTGAAAAACTTATATTTAAGATAGTATATCCTTTTATTAACAGTAACTCTTTGATTAAAATATACAACTTTTAGAGTGAAGGTCTGCATGTATAACTGCAGTGGAGCATGCAATATTTATGGGATCTGCACAAGTCCAGTCCAGGACTCACTTTCTAACAGAAATTAAAGTGGATCCATGACTGGACTTGGATCTGTATATGTAGGGTTCCCAGTTATCTAGAAAAATAAAATTCCCTGATATTTCCCTGACCAAAAACCATTATTCACTGACCACACTGTGCACTTATTTTATGAAAAATGATAGTTCGACCACAGTAGGCCCAACTCAGAATTCTAAATTTAAAACGATTTTTTGAAGGCTGACAGAAATTCCCTGACTTTTCACTGACTTTTGGGTAAATTGCAAAAATTCACTAAGCAAAATCAAAATTCCCTGACAATTCCTGACCTTGAAAAAAAATTTTAAAATTCCCTGACTTTTCCCTGTCGCCATGGGGACCCAAATATGAGCTACCTCAACAACTAGTCACTTGGCCATGATGCAGGAACCAGTTGAAAAGATTTTAAAACTGAATAATTCTTAGTGTGGAGACAGACTTGTGCTGGCATTTGCTACAAAGAGTTTGCCAGTGCAGGCCAACCTTTGCACAAAGGCACGCTGTGCATTATAATGTTCTATATTCTACCCGACCTCACTTTGCTTGTTTTACTATACTCTGGCTGTACAAAACTAACTTGGCGATATAATAGGTACAATGAAGATCAATAAATGAAAAGTGGAAAGCCAGCTAAACAAATATTGAAATTGAAATCAAGAAGAAAGAACGAAAACCATGAAAAGAAGTTATAACTAATTATCAAAATTTAGTGTATTTGTCATTCATTAAAAAAGTGAAACAACTGCATGAAAAAATTGAAAAATAGATATCAAATTATCTATCTATCTTCTTGAAAGCTTATTATATTTTTGGTGTATCAGTAGTTGTACTTTATCCATACCAAAACAAACTACATTTTGAACAGTGTACATGACCGCTAAAGAAAGGAGATACCACCGGGCATAGACGAACCGGTAGAGAAGAAAAAACGTCACCGACGTGCTGACAACAAAGAAGATGAGAGAAATGACCATTAAGCGTTTAACAGCAGTTTCTTCCTTGTCCTCTGAATCATGGTTTGTTTCCTCACCTGGAGGACAAAATCCTTTGGTTTCGGATTCATAATATTTTCCTAACCGTTCTTCCTTCTCAGCCCATCTTTTAATGAGCCATTCTTCAAGACTAGTGTAATCTGAAGGCATCTCAGATATTGCATATCGATGAATATGAAAATGAATTTCTTTGGGAAAATTTCCAATGATGATGTCTTTTTCCTTATAACAGTAGTCTTGGTCGTATCCTATAGTAACATCGTAAACAGCATCAAGTCTTTTAGTTGCCTTGCGAAGCTTTTCAACACAATGGATGAATCCTCTGACTCGTGGGTGTAGTACATGTTTGTAAATAGGTAGATTGTTTTTACGTGCATAACTCTCACTTCGAGGCTGGCTTTTCTCGTCCAAGTTAGTTCCTTCGGGAAATATCATTAACTGAATTGGATAGTTTAGGTCTTTGAAGTAGTCAAGTACAGTGTTTAAGTATACTTCGTCTTGCTCCCAATGTCTCTTTAAGAACAGATACATGGCTCCTTGCATTCCCCAACCTTAGAGACAAGCAGAATTGCATTGTTAAGACTTGGTTTAATCTTGTCATGAATCACTAGTTCAAAGAACACATCTTCAAGCACATTAATTGACGGGTATCAAATAGCCATGAAAGTGAGCCATTGACAAATGCAAAAAAATACTTTCCGTTTCGGCTGGAGTTTTTTATAGTTGCTGCTGCAACACCCAGAGAGATGATGACGTTGTTGGTGATCCAGCTTTAAAATGATTTTGTCACATTATCTTTCTCTATCCCCTCAAAGGAAATCTCAAAACTCTACTCACCAAGGCCAGGAATGTGCCTCAGAATATCTTTCATGACGATTCTAAGGTAGCAAAGCTTCCCATAGCGCATCAGAACACTCCAATAAAACATCCAGTCAAAGTGACAGCGATGGTTCATGACGATTAAGGCTGTGTCAGTCACAACAGGTTTATCTCCTGATATAACCACTTTCATTCCATGGACAAGCTCTGTTAAAAAAAGAAAATGTTGTATTTTTATAATCCATCAATCCAGGTAGAAGAAAGAATGTTTAGATTGCTTTTCTTCTATCTATACATGTATTTCCTCATTACATGCTCCTCAATCCTTGAAAATTTCATTTCCCTTATGGGAGAGGTATATGCAGGGTAGATATTTTCTGGAACTAAACAACATACCCTTCATATAGAGCTAGCCCCCCATCCCTTGGAAATTTCATTCCCTCTCAGCTCTGTAGGGGGATATGGATATTTTCTAGAACTAAACAAGAACCTACACCCTATGCTCCCCTTCCCACCCCACCACTTCTTGGAAATTTCAATTCTCCTCTTTGGTGGACTAGTATATGTATATGGTTGAGAAATATAAAATAGTTTTCTGTCTTAGATACTCTGATCTAAATATGTGAGATGCTGAGAGAACACAAGAGAAGCATAAAAAATCACAACACATCCAAAAATAAAAACAACTGCCTTTAAAATAGTACTCTATCTTTATTTCAAAAAGTACTGAAATGAACTGCAAATTAATATATGATACATGTCTGAGTTTGTTCTTTTCACTAGCTTTTAAGGGCTGACAGCTGTTTTTTGACCCCCTGACGTCAACTAAAAAGTAATCATGCCTTCTAAACTATATAGGCAGATGTATGCAAATATCAAACTGTTACAAGTGATGCTGAGCATTATTTTTAAGTAATCTTGTTAAAAGCATTAAAGTAACTCCTAGAAGTAATAATAATATGTACAAGTGTGATTTTCCTCGTTGAGCCGTTTAATTATCAGCTCTTGAATAGAACACTGAGAAAAAATATGATTAAATTAACAAAAAATGTACGAGAAAATTGAAAACCCATACATATTCCTTATATGTGTATGTAGTGCTAATAGCTTGCTTAAGGACACACCTTGTGATATTGGATGGTGACAAATATTAATGGTGTAAAAATTATTGTTAACATAATGAAAATTGGATTAGGGAAATGGAAGCAGATGTACAATTGAAAACAATAGCCTCAGTATCAATACAGCAAATACCATGTATATTTTCTTTATCTTGGTTTGTTTCATGTTATTAATCAATTTATAAGACCATTTTTGTCCTCTTGAAGATGAAAGCATTAAAAAAATATAGCAATATACCGTAAGATTCCTTGGAAAAATATTTTTGGATGTTTTTTAAAAAAACACTTTTTAGTTTACATCATGATTCAACAAGAGAGTTAAAGTATGTCCAAGTGTCTTCCTAACTGTACATATGCAGATCTACTGTACTATATATCAGGATAATGTTATAGTATATGCTATCCACCTTCTGACATGTAGTACTACACACATACAACATATATCAAGTCATATATTGAGATTTGGCCAGTGAGTGAGAAAAAGCCTGGGGGAAATGAGGAATCTTGAGATCAAACTGCAGCACACCAAAAAAACTTAACATATAAAATATATTATAGCAAATGATGGCTGATACAACCAGGAAACAAATTACAAAATAAAATGAAGGTGAGTGTTTCTACATTATTTCATTATATCAATTTGATTCAAAAAAAGCTTTTTAAAAGCTCTTTATTCCTGGAAACCACGCACTCAAGTGCAATTATTATAAATATCACAAGCTAGAATTGTCACAATAGACCTTTCATGAATTCACTTGAATGACCAAGAAAACAATGCATGGATTCAAGTCAAGGTTGGACTTTATGAAATATAGCAACTGTATGAACACATCAAGTCCAAACTTGACTTACAATTTGGACCAACATCATTTTGTGGTCACTTATGCGAATTTGGGAAAGGTTCGTTGTTAGAATTTTAGCTTGTGGTAAGGTCTTATGATTAGATTTAAAATGAAAGTCAATATTGTTAACTATAAACATCAATAACTTACATGGTATATATATCAATGTTGGTCAAAGATATGTAAGAATTTAATGCATTTATGTCTATATTTAATCTTAATAACATCTAAGTTTTTGGATGTAGATTTGATGGTAAAACTAGTCATGAAATACAGAACAACATTTCGGTGTTTGTTGAATGTCAAGCTCAAGAATAGAAGATGTTGGAGTTAACAATGAAATATGTTGAATTTTTTTATTTTATTTTAAATTTAACTGCTTAACACAGGCTGGGAACAGACTCCAAGTCCAAACAAGCTCATGCAGCCTGAGACAAGATACAAATATCACATTATAATTTAAACTATAAAGAAAAAAGTACTATAACTAGGGACAAAGAAAGATTAAGAGCTATAATACTAGCTAGTAGTAAATACATATGCCATAAATATAATATAACAATATAAACATGTAAATGATGTAAATATTCTTGCATTTTTTACTTATATTACTTTTAATCTTATAATTGTAAAATTATTCACTGAATTTACAAGTACGTGTGGGGGAGGATCCCTAATTCCTAAAAACAGACTCATTTAGACACCCCCTCCCCCAGTAGAAAGCCATTCATATCACACAGTAAGTGTGTCCTTTGTCCTTTGTTATGTTTAACGTGTGATTCACCCTTTTTTTGGACCGTGATTTGTGCAAAATTCTAAAAAAATAAGTCTACAATGAATGAATTTCAGTTACCCCATGATGTTTGAACTGTTTGTTTTGAAAACCACGATTCGTGAAAATTTGTATTACACCCTCAATCCTACTCCTTGTATCAAGGTTATTAATCAATCATATTTAGTGATTTGGGAATTTATGACAAAATTGTCTGTGATTTGTGATCGATACCCCACCCCCTGTGCCACCCTGCTGTAAGATATATCGAGTACTAGCTATATATAGGCATTAAAGCTATGGAAACAGGTTGAAATGACAGGTGTATTTGATCTGTACATTGCCATGCATGATAGTATGGTAAAAACTTACAAAACTAGCCAATTGGCCATCAGTTCAAAATGACTGCATGAACAAATTAATAGTAATGCCATCAAAAATTAATGTATATCCTAAGTTAGAAAATTACATACATATCTATATATACATTTATCATCAATCTTGACATAAAATTTACAGAATAAAAATCGTGATTTCTACTCAAAAAAGAAAAAAAGTTGATGTTATTTCTTATTAATTCAAAAATATTTTTCTTAGAGATGTGTACACTTTGTATTCATGCATGACCATGTTATGATAATATAATCCCTCAGCATAAGGAAATAATTAATATGTTATGTTTCTTATTTTAATAATAAATTTCTAAATACAGTAGAACTAGTATTTTATTGGTTTTTAAGGAATCCCAAAAACAGGGGGCATCGACTTTAACCTACACATAACTCTACAGTTGAAATAAACCCCAAAAAGAAACTCTTACTAAAATTTACATTGGGCTTGCATACATATGAATGATATATGTTGTTGAACTGATGCCCAGCAAGCTACTACACAAGCAGATGATGCTTAAAAATTATCATAATTCTCTTCCAAAGATTTTTTAGGGACTTAGAATTAGTAAATGTAAAGAAATATTCAAGAAATTGAGATCCACTTTAGTTGTAACAGCTTGGGATTTGAGATTTCACAATACCACTTTAATTTCTTTACATAAAATTTTACATCAGCGCTTACCTAGCAAAGCCTAATTATTCCAGCAGTCATCAGTCCAAGGTCCAAGCGGTAATATTATGTAGGGAAACAAAGACATGGATATATTTTGTGAGGTTATTGTAAAAAAATCACTGCAAGGAATCAACAGTTATTGAAATGACTGCCTTCAAGAGGTAGAATTGCTTATGGAAAATGATGTTGAAAATTAAAGATGATGATCTTACCGGTGCCACATGAAGCCAAAAACCGATAGCTTTGTCGTTGAACCACCGATACCACTTCGGTTTGACCAACATTAAAGGTAAAGAAGGTCCAAGAATGAAGATCAGCCCCATGAAAGAACTAAAATACATCAAGAAGGCGAAGAGAACCCCTCCAAGTGGGTTCCTAAGCATTTTGCTTCCAGCTACAGCAAGTCAACTTCACACACCCTTTACAAGCAAAATGACACGGCACAGCAACGATTCAAGAACCTCTAAAAATCCGTAGCTTATAGTAAATCTGTCGGGATATAGGAATGTCAGATGTATACTCTGACGATCGTACGATTCGCGAAGCACCTATCAAATGGATTCACGGTTCGATGGACATATTGGACCCGAAACAAGATCTCGATCCCAGTAACAGCAGACCCCAAGCCTACGTCACTACTCAATATAATTCAATCATGACAGTAATTTATGGATCCCTGTTTGCGGAAAAATTATCCTGCAGTTGGGGAAACAAAGTAATACCAGCTGCTATTCTTATACTAGGGCTTTAAAAATGTCATTTGTGTCCTTTAATGCGGAAAATCTTACAGATTTTCAAAGTCCATCTGGAAACAAAAAGGTATAAAAAGAGATATCGGATATGTTTGTTAGTTTTCCCAGTTTATTGCGATATTTTCCTGCTAATTTTGTGTGAAATGTTTGTCCATCCTAACAGGAAATGTTTTAGACATCAAATGAAGATAAATGATTACTCAAAGCTACTATCTAATAGTGAACAAAATCACACTTAAATATCCATTTAAAATATTCGATAACAAAAAACTCGCTATAAAGAAACTTGAAAAAGAATGATAAATGAATGAATGAATGAGATTTTACTGCCATCATGAAAAATATTTTTTTTCATTTTGAAAATATTTTGTCTCGTACTTGTTTATTTATTTTTCTTTATGAATCGTTTTCAAAAATATTTATAGACTATGTTTTTAATATTTAATAAGGCAATATAATAAAGTTTCTAACTTCTCTCAGAGATTTTCTTATTTTATGTTAAAAGTAGTGGTCTATGATCTTGAGGGTGTGACCACAGGAAACCCAATTTAGATAAAGAAAAACTAACATTCATTGAATCTTTCGTATTTGAGGTTAACGCATTGTGCTAATAAATAATACAAGCGAATGAGAAAACCAAGCAACATTTGGATAGAGTTACAATATTTTTTTCGCGCGCTTTTATCTGCTTTTATATCGTAGAAACACTGTATTGGGATCCCTGTGGAGTAACTCAGATTTTCAAAATGGCGTCCTCGATGTTCAGAAGAGTTTGTTGTTCGTCCTCAATAAAAGCGATAAATTCAGGGCTTAATCTCACTACGATTCGCTTAGGAACACATAGGAAGTTCCCCACGAAGAAGGTCGTTAATCCTTTTGTGCAACGAAGGACAGATTTTATCAAGAAGCTGGTTTTAGCTCTTGTTGAGTTTGAACGTGTTCAGACCACGTTGATGAGAGCCAAGGAGCTAAAAAAATATGGTGACTTGGTGAGTCAGGCATGAAATATTTGCCATTTAATCTATAATATATGATACCAAACTGTTAATGATTCTAACAGGTGGAGAAGCAACTGTGTAAAGCTTTTAGCACTTCATGAAGGGGGGGGGGGGGGGGGAGGGGGTACAGAAGAGGGCAACGAGAGGGTCAAAGCAATAGGTTCCCATTCTCAGAAGATTAATATTTTTTGTTCCCCAAATTGAGCTGCTTTGATAGCATGTGAAAGGGGTCTATTTATTCAATGAAAGATATGAATTTCTTGTTCAGATTATCTTTTCTTTTCGTAGCTCATAACACTTTCCCAAAGAAGGTCACCTCCACCAGACCTGGATATGATACAACAGGGATTTATCCTGAATGAAGCAGAAGCCTTGGAAAACATGATAACAAAGAGAATTGTTAACAGGCGAAGCAAGAAAGTTATCATTCAGCCAAAGGAGTTGTCGGAAGAAGAGTTTGTGGGGAGATGCCGAGAAGAGGCATCAAATATTCTTATGGGGGTGAGTAAAAAGTTGAATCTTCTTGCCTTATTATTTGAAATGAGAGACAGCATTCAGACAAACTGAATGGATCTATTCCCAGATGATTTGAAATGGGACACAATTGAGGCAAACAGCTGAATGGGTCTATTGCCAAATATCTTGGAATGGGACAACATTAAGGCTATCCAAACTATCTAAGCTTCTATATTGCTTTTCATCACAGAACGAAGAGGCCCTCGATAAATTGTATGGACCCTTGAAGGAAAGATACCAGGATAGATATGGTGGCTTCACAAGAATAATTATAATTCCATCCCCACCTAAATCTTCGTATCCACAAATGGCTTACGTTGAACTAGTTGACAATAAACTCGAGCCTTTGCCAGATTTTCCAGTCATTAAAGAAGGTAAAATAACAGTGCACGGAAGTAATACAGAAAGTGAATCTGAGAACAGAGAAGAGGTAGCAGTTGGACATTAATAAATAAAAAATTGTTGAATTTGAAGAATGGTGGTGAGTTTTTTTTTTTGTGAATTTCTCAATTTGCCTCTCTAAGGGAGTCAAGGGTGGTGTAGTGGTAGTCAACTTATCTCTCACCTCTGGGGTCAGGGGTTCGATTCGTGGACTATGCATCACATAGGGCTCAAAATTACGGCTGGTCAACGGTCAATGTCCGGCCAAATTTGGTACTTGACTGGTCAAATACAGCTTTGGAAGGACAAGTTGACCGGTCATACTTGAAAAAAAAAACATACACCGGCATCTTGACCGCATATGACTGGCCCTTATTTTGAGCCCTGATCACATGCATGTTGAGTTTGTTAAATCACTCAATCTTTATTAGAGAGTTTTTCTCCAGGCTCTCTCTTCCTCCCTCCACAAATACTAAGCCAAATTCCAATTCAATTTGTGAATTAGCTGTACCCTTACTTTGATTAGCCCAGAGGTTGTTTCATGATCCAATAAAATTTGAAGGTTTTCTGTACACAAATGTATATGAATATTTTATTGTACATTCAATAGCATTACAAACAACAGTCGTGAATTAGCAATGCCGTCTACGACATGCTTCTATATTTACAGGTTATATAAAAATAATTTAATTTGTAGGAATGATTTGATATTAAATATGAAATCATTAATTTAAGAATTTATCATTAATAATTTAATTTTGCTCTTCCTTTTGACAGGAGTATATGTTTGCTAAAGTTTTTGATATTTGCTTTAAAAAGAGACTAAAACTACAGTTTAAATTTAATAATTTAATATGTACATTGTAAATTCTTATATTCGAGATGGCCGAGGTAATAAAATGGGAGTTCCCAGATCTCATAGTTTTCTCTCTAATTTATTAACAGTACAGTAAAACCTCCAATAAACAGACACCCTTCATTAAACAGACGGCTAGTTGCACGGTCTTACAATTTTCTTCCCATATTAACAGTGAAACAAACCTCTATTCAGTGGACAATCTTTATTAAGCAGACATCAGGCAAGGTTCTGCTTGAAGAGGTTCCACTGTACTTGGAATAAAAGACCTTTGTTTACTGCGATTCTCAATATTCTGCGAACTCAGACATTTCAAATGCTTGTTGTGAAACTGGTTTTTCACTGCTGTCAATCAAAACTAATCAGTTGGTACCTTTTATATTTTTGACTGGCATCAGTGAAAAACCAAATTCCAACAAGAAACTTGCAACTACCGAGTTCGCAGAATATTGAGAATCGCAGTAATGAGGTTCCATGCTCACAATAAATTTAATCTCATATAATCTTACATAGAGAAAGTAGATTTTTAACTTTTCTTCATGACCTTTTAAATCTTTCACTGACCATTTGTTACCCCTTAAGGCTAGTTTTCACTACAACACAAGCACAATCGCAAGTGCTTGTGTTTGTGCTTGTGCCTGTATTATAGTGAAAACGGTATTCTTGCTTGTGTTTTGTGCTTGCGACTGTGCTTGTGTCGCTATTGAAAATCAGGCTTAATTCAACTAACCATTGGTACTAAATAACCATATAATTACTGCTATTGTTGGCTGTCTTTAAATTGCAGTATTTCAAATCAACAGAAGTAACCATTAAGAGATGATAACTAGTGGTAAGCTAGTGTGGGCTGCGTCAGTGTTTGAAGTAACCATTGTCAATAATTATTTTAAATTGCATTAAAATGATTTAAATGTTTAATCAATAGAAATATATTTTCAATCACGTCCGGTTAACAGAAGTAACCATTGTCAATTTAAAACTGCATTAAAATTATTTAAATGTTTAATCAATAGAAATATATTTTCAATCACATCCGGTTAACAGAAGTAACCATTGTCAATTTAAAATTGCATTAAAATGATTTAAATGTTAATTCAGTAGAAAGATTTTTGCAATCACGTCAAAATTGTTAATAATTTAGTATATTGCTTTTAAAAATACTAACAAATTCTTGGTATTTACATTTTATACATATAAAACACAAGCAAAGCAATGGAGCACATTTCACATAAATATGGTAACAGCAAAGACTACCCCCTAAAATAATTGATGTTAATAGGTTGTCGATAAGTTGATATATATCAGAGTAGTGTTGGGCTGTTGGTGGCAAAGAGTTTACCAGGAATGTCAGTAGGGTGTTAGTAGGTTGTGCGTAAGGTATTGTTAGGTAGGTTGGTTGTTACCGACTTCAACAGGAGTATTTGTAGGCTGTTGATTGTAAACAAGCTGGAGTCAGTTTGTGTGTTACTTAGTAAGATGACTGTCGATTAATGGTAGGACTTTGGATGAGCTACCAACTTAAAATTTGGGGTCTTGTTGCTTACAGTACATGTACTATAACAGACCAATGACACAGCTGCAGTCATAGTACAGTACTGATGGCATTCACTGACATCAAACAACACAAAACTATAATAATCACATAACCACTACTGCCACAACACTTTACACTTGACATCGTACCTTTGACACTTGAAGAAAACTCAAACTCCCCAACACTCACATAAAATCTGCTCCACATATAAATAGCATTTTAACATTAAATGACATTATAAGTGTGTTGCATAGCAACAGTTGTCATGGAGATAACATAAGCACAAAATTTCACTTGCATTTTGAAAGTTTGCATCAGATAATAATGTTTGGCAAGGGTAAAGACACATTGACTATAATGCAGTGCAATGCTATAGCAAATCATACTCTTCTTATTCTGTGGACAACACCACTATTAATAATAATTATTAATAGTGGTGTTGTCCACAGAATAATTATTATTGGTTAAGGAAACAAAAGAATTACTGCAATTCTCAATATTCTGTGAACTCAGACATTTCAATGGCTTTTTGTGAAATTGGTTTTTCGCTGCCGTCAATCAAAACTAATCAGTCAGTACCTTTTATATTTTTGACTGGTGGCAGCGAAAAACCAAATTCCAACAGGAAATTCGCAACTCCTGAGTTCGCAGAATATTGAGAATTGCAGTAAGGATAGTGTAGCCATATGTAGTGCACTCACCTCTCACTTCTGGGGTACGTCTCAGGTTTGATTCCTGGATTCGCCATCATGTGAGAAGAGTTTGTCAGGTCTCTTCTTTGATTTGAGGATTTGGGTTCTGGTTCTGGGTTCTGGTTCTGTTTTCCTACCTCCACAAAACCCAAATTCCAATTTGATCTATGAGTTAGCTATGTCTAACTTCAATTAATACAGAGGTTGTTTCAGGGTTCGATAAAAATAAAAATATGATAGTTAATGGGTGGCAAATAATATTGCATAACATGTACCCCAATAAAATTAGAGAGGTTTTCATATGAGTGGGAAACCTACGGGACTGATTTACAGCAGGTACATGGTACGACATGCTGTAACATTGAAATGGCTTCCTATTGTCTTCCAGTAATTCATCTAATCACAACGTATGGTTATAGCTACAGTAAGATGCAAAACAGTTACAGTATGGCTTTGAATTTACCATATTGTTTCCCACTCATACAAAAACTGCTCTAATAACCATGACCTCCACACATCAGGTCTGCAGTTTGCCAAAGAAATACTGTAACTGGACTTCCAACTAGAACACTGAATCTGTTTGGTTCTCTTCTGGGATTTCCTCTTCTTTGGTTCCTTCTGGGTTGTCATATCTAAGCTCAACTTGGCTGATATCACTATCAGATTTAGTTCGTCCTGGAATGATTCCTACTGGGTTGTCAAACCCTAGCTCAACTTGAGTGAGTTCACTTTCAGATTTAGGTCGCCCTAGAATAATAAAACCACTGTTAAAACTAGCTGTACTCCTGTCTAAAACAATCCCTTCACCAGAACATTGTATATGCCATATAGAGCTCAGACTGTAAATCATAGACCTTTTCAGGTTAGGTGCAATGTCCCATTTCAGACCACATGTCATTCCCTAGAGTACTATTTCTTTTCTTAAGGGATGTACATGAGAAGCTACATGGATACATTTGATTGACAGTAGTCCCTGTCAATTAACCAGTAACCTTTTTGCCTCAATCAGCACATAGCAATGAAAGCAGTGGTATGGTAATGTGTATTTGAAAAACTGAATTCATTGCAACAACTTTAGAAATTAATACTATCCTTAGCCTCCATTGCAGACATTTTATGTGGTTCACTTCCCTAAGTGAACCACGGAACGCCTGCAACAGAGGCTACACTATCCATGGGTGTTAAGAAAATCACCTATGCAGGACATCCACAGTTTAAATCTCTAGATTATTTCATTGAACTTTCCTGTTAATTGTTAACAGCAATCATGATAGAAATGATGAGCAAAATGAATAACGCGACACAATTCAAGGCAATTCAATAGTAGATCAGTTTATTGACAGTTATCAATCAAAACATGCATGCATTACAAACCTGGTCAAACTAGTTAGTCAAGTTACAATGAACCAGGCTTTGTTGCCATGACAATGATAATAATAATCAAAGCCCTATATTTTTTTGGACTAGTTACATATATATTAAAAATGGGTATTAGCATACTGCATGCAATCTGTTAAATAAGCAAGGATCGAAATTTCTCGTATTAAATAATAAAATATTATTCTTTAAAATATTAAATATATTAATAATAATAATAATTAATAATGATAAATAAGCAATAATTTAATAGTTTAATACAGTATTAGTAACACACTGACTGCAAGTATATTTGTATTATTTTATGAGATTGTGAACATGGTGCATTGTGGTCTAGCTTGGGTACACATATCTCATGTTCAGCATGCCTTTTATGGTGTTGTTCGTACCCAAGCTAGACCACAATGCATTGTGTTTATTGAACTTAAAAAAGTCCTACTTGATTGCAAAGTGTTTGGGACACAAACAAAAAGAAATCAACCAGAAATGCCTGCAAAAGGTTTCTCCAACCCTCTTATGAAAAGAACTAAATATCGTACACAGAAAGTTCAAAGTGGGTCTCTGATAGAACACCACTCAACAGCATCAACAATTGACCTCATCGGCTTGGGTGTAATGTTGTCCCATTTCAGACCATGTGTCATTCCCCAGAGTATCATTTCATTGTTTAACGGTTACGCATTAGAAGATACATGAATATGGATACAACTCAAACAAAGAATCTTATTCTCAAGAGAATGACACATGGTCTGAAATGGGACAACATTACATCCAAGCCAATGAGGTCTATTCTCGGCACATCATCAACATAAATACCAATTGAAAATAAACTCTGATACATACACAAAAATAAATAGATAATGAAGGTCCAGCTTGTACCAAAATCCCATCATTCTTTCCGTGAACTGTTTCTCTAGACTGGCTCCACTCAGCTTATCCTATCTAATTTGCTGCACAAGGGACTGGACATTTATTATAATGGGAGGGGGCTTTCATTTTTCCATATATTTGATTTTCAGTTGCCCCTCCTTTTTTATCGTAGAAAAACAGTGCCCACCCCTCCCCCACAAACATCTTTTGTAATTGGTGGCATAAATAAAATTTGACCTCAAAATGGCTTCTCAATTTTTGACAGCCCAATTATTTGAAGGTAATTCCTGTAACCAGCACCCCTTGAACCACCTCCAGGAAACATTTAGTTCCTAAATTCCATAATTTTCTGGGCAATTCCCATTTTTCCACAAAAAAAGGAAGAGCTGGACTCAGTCAGTTAGTCTCCTTAAATTTCAAAGCCAAATTTTGCTTAGTATTGGAATAATTGAATGCAAGCAAAACCACTGTGATAAAGAGGCTTTGCACCATCACTTGATGGCAGCCATGACTGGAGGCAGGAACAATTAAATCTGGTATAAAGAATTCAGTTTTCTTGGGAAAAATTGTCGGCCTCCTGTCATGGCTACCATCACGTGAAGTTGCAAAGCCTCTATATAGGAAAAACTACTTGGAACAGCCTAGAAAATGGGTAGAAAATAGCCACTACTATAATAAACTCTCACAAGTGGATCCACAAGCACCATTATCATCATCCATCATCGTAAGAAGATGATGATGATTCGGATGACTCAGCTTACCTGTTTTCATATTATCTTGATCTGTTCTCCATGTTGTCTGGGAGCGGCTTCGTATGTTCCTCGTTGGCCTAAATATGACTATATAGATCTTTGGTGCAAAGACACATAACAAGAGGGTTGTAGCATTGAGTGTTATGTTCACACTTAGTGTAATAGTCTTATAATCCTTGTCTTTCACGCCAAATTGAACAGGCAAGAAAGTCAGCCAAATTACACAGGTAGTGTAAGTGGCAAAACCAATGTAGCGCGCTTCGTTAAAGTTCGCGGGCGTTTTGCGCGTTTTGAACGCATACCACGTGCAGAGAAAAATGAGCAGCATGTTATAAAACATAGCAACCATGAGGTCATAGTCTTGGATATTACACGTCAATAACACGTCGGTTTTTGTCGGAAACATTCGGGTTGATTTCGGAGGCCACCTTACGATACCGATTCCTGCAAGTACGACTTCGATTCCGACCAAAGCTGCGAGAATAATGAGCTGGGAGCCTGGATTTATGAAGCATGGTGGTTTGGTGGAGCGTTCACTTTTCTTAAAGATTCTAGCAATACGGTTTGTCTTGATAAGAAGTGCTGAATAACAAATACAAACGCAGAAACCAACTCCTCCTCTTTGAATGTAGCAGACAAATGTCGAGGGATGAAGAACGAGGGCAATTCCAACAGCG
The DNA here is from genome assembly GCA_023349425.1 of Anthopleura sola. Lineage (NCBI taxonomy): Eukaryota > Metazoa > Cnidaria > Anthozoa > Actiniaria > Actiniidae > Anthopleura > Anthopleura sola. The sequence continues at coordinate 9,077,665 of JALHLI010000002.1, forward strand.
TAGCACAGGAGCAGACCCATGAGGAGCGTGAAAGTGAGCTCTCGACCAGAAGCCTTGACGAGTGGTGTATCGCTGAAGCGCACGAACACTACCCCCACTAAACAAGTACAGACTATCCCTATGCCAGCTATACACGTGACCATGATTGTCCAATTAGAGGAAAGGTAGCGAAGATCCAGCAATCTGCATGCGGTGCGATTGAGAGTGGGTGTTTCGCCAATTGGACAAGATGCGCATCTTGTGTAATCTTAAGAAAAAATACAGCACAATTAGTACCTAACATTACTATAGGGCGAGTTATTTTTGAACAAAAATATAGAGAGCGTAGTGGTATTTATGGCAAAAGAGTTCATCGCGTGCGAGGGTTTCATAATTTGTCCTGGAAAGATCGAGGTTGCGCGCGCGCTTGATGTGGTCGTGTCCGTGCCGTGACGGCAAATAGAAATATGCAAACTAACCGCACTAACCTTGAACATACTCATTCTTTGCGCATGGCTTACAAGTCCAGCAGCACGACTTATCTGTTTTTAGCTCTTTGTAGTATCCCGTCCCACATGGAACAGAGCAGTAAGACTCTATAATACTTGAACTCTGATTTTTCTTGTATAACAAGGATGAGACATCAACGAGTTCGTCATCCCAGGACGCAACCTTGACGTAATCACCACTGAGAAACCTAAAAATGTCGTAACGACCTGGAGAGTCTCCGTGTACATCGAATCGTATTCTTCCACTTGCGCCGTCAAACGAGGTGTTCCTCAGAGCTTCAAGCAAGTTTGGGCCCATTTTTGATGAAGTCATAGCTGGGCAAAGTCCAGTCATAGAGGGGCACAGATCGATATATAATCTATGAAGTGCATTTGCAAAGGCGTTAACAGCGTCGATAACGAAAGGCACTTTATCGTCCAAGTACATGTTCTTTGCTAATGTTGTATTCTTGAGACAGGTAGAGGAGTTGGAAGTGATAGTGCAGTTGAAATGATTCCCCCAGAATTCACTAAACCATGGATTAACATTTGAATGTTTCTCTGGCGTAAGATTCGTGAAATATTCCCGGAATCCTGCGTCTTGGACGGATTTAAGTCTCACCGTGATTGCACCCTCTGCTTCGTCCTCAAGCCCATCAACCGGGTGTCTTCTTGTCCCCCAAAACTCGCTACCAATCCATATAAAACGACCATTAGCCTTTGCACGAGAGCTTGCCTGAAGGAGGTGCCGTACATCGTTATCATTACAGAAAAGCACAACTCCACGAGTGTTTTTCTCTAGAAGAAACTTTTGTATAATAGCATCAAATTCTTCCGCAGTTGGACTCTCGCTTACCCGGCCGGACGAGACTGTACAGATGTTCGCAGCTTTGGCAAGGCTAAGAAATTTTTCCATACCTCGTTCTGCGTAGTTGCCATGGGAATGAACTGTGAAGACGGAAGTCCAGTTGAGGGCAAGGATGATGTCGACCATAGAGCGCGCTTGAAGAGTATCAGGAGCAACGGTCCGTACAAAATAATCATATTTATATTTATTACTCAAGTCAGGACTTGTTGATGCATAGCTGATCTGTGGCATCTTGAATAACCTTAAAAGGTTAGCTACTTGGATAGAAACAGTGCTTGAAGCAGCCCCTATGACTCCTGCTACGATCTTGTATTGGCTTGCGTTGGTGCCCTCGGGGCTTTGGCACTTTATTGGGTTGCGCCTCGTGAGCGTTTCCGTTACGAATTCCAAGGATTCTTCCAACGCAATAGTGTCCTGGTCACATGTATCATGGATGTTAGCGCCGAGCGTAATGTTAGGTAACAATGTCGCGTTCTTGTTCACTTGAGCAACTGCATACAGCATCGCCTCTAGTCGATGTATTCCTCTCTCACTGTCCAATTCACCGCATGATTGACCGAATATGGTATTGAGTTTCTGGTGAACTGGAAAAAGCCCGCCAAGTGTGATGTCAGCAATGTTGTTTGGCGGGAAAATGATCTCTTTACCGCGTGTGTTTGGCCTGGATGGACTCAGAGGAACAGTGCCTTCAGTAACACCAACTACTCCAATTGTATTGCTTAAAAATGTCGAAATAGCCAAAGAAAATCCTAACAGTTCGTACGAGCTCAACGAGGAAATATATAACAGTGTCTTGAGAGGAAACAGCATCTTTTGGCCTTCTGAACTCAGTTCTGTTCGCGACTGTGCCAAATACCGAAATTCAGATATAAATGTCCCAAATGTGACGTAAGCGGAAGTCCAAGAGACCAAACGAATGGGACAACATAATCAAGCTTTTCTGACAAGTGTTGGACAGTTAACCTACAAAAAAGACGAACAAGCAATCATGAATTAAAATGTAAATCATTCCGACTCATAAATAAACCATCGGTTTCCTCAAATAGCTTTGTTGTTAACTTAAATCCTAATTACTAAATGAATGAAAAAGTCGGGATAATAAAACTGTGGACATTGAATGTTTAATTTTCTTTTCAATTTAAACTGTAATAAAGGGAAGCCGGAAGATGAAAAGTTAACATTATAAACCAGTGGGCTTGAAATAGCAAAGTAAACATCTCCCACTCACAGTACAGGTCCTGTTTCGTTCGCTTATTCTCTTTCTATTCCGTCTTTCACTCGTGTCAGACACCTCGTCTTTGATCGCTATTTTCACTTCCTGTTGGCGTTGAAGCCCTAATTTTATTCATATCATATCTTTAGTCTTTTCCCCCTCATTATTTTGGTTTCTTTTTAAAGACAAGCTTCATTGTTGTTATTGTTTGAGCTTTAAGTTTTTTATCAAGTAAAACGCAGGCATTTTTGGGGGGATTATATGAGAATATTGACAACAAGAAATTGTTAGAGTAATAATCTTTTTCTGTTCTTGTTGATTCAAAGGAGTTTTCCGCGATCAAAATCGAAGTAAAGCAGGCCGAGAACGTCAAGTTATATTGAGTAAACAAAGTTGGTTATTAATTTCCTCAAAGTGAGCAAAAAGCCCGAACTTGAACAGCGTATTAGCCCGTCATTATATAACTTAATATCGTCGGCAAGACACTATTTATGGCTTACTTCTAATGAAGAAAATAAAATAAAAAAATTCAAATCTATTTATGATATTAAAGACGGGAAACTTTAGACAACGAAATAATTCAGTCAACCTTTAAATTAATGAATTAACCTCGGGGTTTTTCTTGGCTTTTTTTTCGCTTCCTACAGCTTTTATTTTATTTAAATGTTTTATGTCTTATTTTTTATATGTAACCAGTGAAAAAAGTCAACTGATTTACAGTTTTATAGACCCGGGTATGGAGGACTCGATCGACTAAGCTTATATCTTCTGAGTAATCAAAGTTTACATGTAGGAAAGGATTTTTTAGTCATCTTAACCGGCGTTTAAATTGATCTTATCTACATGCTATCTTGAGGAGTTATAATTTTCAATATAAGTATAAAATCATTAGCAACGATTGATTAGAAACGAGCCCTAACATACTAATTACATGCATATAAATATAATATACTAACCTTATATAACATGCGCCAATTCAAAGACGTTTCAAGACTGATTCTTGATTCAGCAAAAAAGTCTTCCAAAAGGTCGAAGTGGTGTTCTCATGAAAGAATTACAGCCATGAACAAGATAGCTTGTATCTTTAACTATCTAAGTTGACATCCATCGTATTTACTGGTAGGAATGTTTACAGCATTACGTACCATGCACAGTACGACCAAGCTAACTGGCACCAAAATCAAATTTCTTCTCGCGAAATGAAAAACTAATATAAGAAGTTTACATTTTTTGGGGTTTACCACTCGTCCTAAATGAAAACCTTGGAAGAACTTTGTCTGTATAATTAAAAGAACAGTTTTGACGAGCTTTTGGGTTATCAGAACACACAACGACTTGTGTTTACAGTTCTGTATCGGCAGGGGTCGTACGGGCATGGACACAGCCGATCCGATGTAAACCGAAAGGTCAACGAAGGCACTTCGGAATATTTCGGAATACGAAGAATAATCCTCGCGGTCAAAAGATTATTCCAAAACTAATCTATTCAGCTTTAACAATGAAGGGCGTATGATTTGCTAGCCTGCTTCACAGACTCGATTTTTTTTACGCTCAAAATTTGTTGCCAAATTCGCAGACATTTTCGTATAAAATTGCTCTGATGCCGGTGGCTTCCTTCAGCAGTCGATGGCGGGAAGCACTCGATCAGGCTTCACGTTTTTACAATATCTTCCACAAGTTTTATACAAGAAACCGCGGGCGAAATCGTATGAAAACTACTGATAGATATACCGTCATTTCAATAAAATTAGTCACCAGAAAAGCTGCGAAGCTGAAAGCTGCGCAGCTTAAACCAGCAAGGATTATGGGTAGACACATTGTATATGTTTCAGTCGCTATAGCAACTATTGATGCGGATATTGAGATCTTTTACCAGCTACGTTGTTTTAGCTAGTAAAACAGAAAAATAATTATCATACCTGAGTGAGTACACATGCAGTATGCTAACATGAGAAGAAGAACTATTCAACTATATATATCGTTAAGAACTGAAGAACTATTTTTATAGAACTACACATAGTTTTTCACCTCCAGTTAAATTTTAAAAGAAGTCGAGAAGTTAGCAGCCTTGCTGTTACCAAGGCATTGAATGATCCCTCAAGCCATTTTTTTAGCCAGAAACAGTCTCGTACCCAGAGCTCCTCTCTTCGGGAGAGGGACGAGACCGAGGAGCTCTGGGTACGAGACTGAGCGAGAAAATTTTTAACGAGTTTGCGCGTGTATGCGTCAGACTCCTCTCATAGTTAACTTAAGACCCGGTTTAGATGTCAAAGTTGACATATGCCGAATCTATTGCAAATGAGCAAAATCTCTTGTTTGATTTTATTTCCATTAGATTCGGCACATTTGAAATTCGACGCTAAACCGGGCCTAAGAAATAACTATTATTTATATTTTCATTTGTTTATTTATCTTTTTGAAACTTTAGTTTTTGGAGGTTCTTGGGCCTCTCCCTTGATTCGAGGGTTTTTCTCGGATATTCTCTGGTTTTCATCCCTCAGCAAAATGTTATGAGGGCACTGGCACTTGTGTTACGCTCGCAAAACAAAGACACTACTCACGCTCACAGCTTCACGCACAAAATTAATCACGACGTTTTTTTTTTACAAAGGCATGACAGCATCTTTTATTCCACTTGAGTAGTTAAACACAATCATAATTATCAAGCTAATCTACATATCATTATAATAATTATCTACTAGATGGTTGACCTCGTAAGGGTTGTGGTCCTCATGCAAGCCCGACACACGGTAGACTGACTCTGTTTTGAAATCTCGAACAGCCAGAGTTCCAATCCGACTTTTCAGCACGATACTCTTCTACCCGACTGGTCAGTTCATCATGGTGGCTAGTGTTTGGTTGCCGGCCTTTAGTCTGCTTATTTTGGCCAGTATTTCTTCGGCAGGTAAGAATGCGTTAGGAACTGTTGTGATCATAATGTATTCACAAACTTATGGTCAATGAAGCAAATGAACTTACTAGAGACCATTAAAGAGATTGCCCCTGTTCTTAAATTAACAGAGATTTCTTGAGTTAAAAAAATGCGCCTACATTGATCAAACATTCCTTTAGTCGGAGATGATCTTAAAGCTTGAAAACAAACTATTCTACGATCGGTTCTTACGGTTCTTACTTGCGATATTCAAAACATCGTGTACTCTATGTTCCCACACTTCTCGCTATATGATACTTTTAAATAAAGAAGTGTTATTTACGTAAATATAATGAATATTTTCGGGTAACAAACGGAAACATGGTATTAAAGAAGTCCTTGTGGTGTAGCAGAGCCACGCTTTTCAACAGCTCGTTGTCCGATAATATAAGCAAATGCTGAAGTCACGCCATTCGAGGAGAATTTGCTTAATAACACTGCTAAGAACTAGAACAACTGTATGATAAAGAATCTTTCTTGAAATACTTTAAATCTTAAATAAAATATCAATTATAATTATCATTGATACAAATCAGTAAAAAAAATTATCAGTAAAAAAAAAACTAATTGTTATTGTGAAGATGGCATTTTGTTGGCTTTCCAAAAAAAATCCCAAAATTTACTTCATGATTGTTAGCAAAATTCTGCATTTTTCTTCTAAAAACGAAGAAAACAAGAGTATTTTGGTTCAACTTTGTGGAGATTTTATCGTTGCGTGCAGACTTTGTTTCTTGATGGCCTAGAACTTTTAATAAAGTGACTTAGGTTTGGCTAGTAAAAGCTCAGTGGAGCGGAAAAGATACAGGGATCAAAATGTGTGCAAAATACATCTGGTGAATTGTTAATGGAATCATTTAACCTTTCCACAAAAATCTAGAGTCAAGATAGTATCAAATAAACAAAGTATGTTTCTTGTACTATTCGTTTTGATAAGAATTGTTTTTAGTGAATAAACTTCAAGACTTTCGCTCCTCGATTTTGTAAACTTTAAAACGTTTTTCACCATAAAAATTTCTAAAATGAAGTATAATAAGAAAAATGAAAATGCAGCTGAGAGTTATCAATAGTTCTAGAAGACGAAATAATCATCTGTTTTAGAATAAACACAAGTCGAGAAATTGTGGGTCATTAACCACGGAAAAAAAAGGCTTTACAAAAACCACACGTGGTCAGTATCGAGACCTGCATAATAATTATGAATAATTATGAATAATTCATATATTTTTGTTGAAAAACAGCCTATGAATTGAGTTTTTACAAAGCAATTTTATTTATTAATGGAAGGAAAAAGAATTTGGTTTTATATAAATTCATAAATTCATGAATGACCTAGGTTGCATGTGGATTATCTTAAGCCAACATCTGAGCTGTCTAGGAATGTAATTACGACCACAACAGAGACAAAACTCTTGAAGGAACAACTTTCTAGAATCTGAATATTTAACGATCACCAGAGATATCTTTTACTCTTTTGCGCTGTGTTTTTCTCTATCGTAAGCAAAAATTTCAACTTGAGAGGAGAGGAATTTACTGATTTCTTTCATATTTATGAATTAGGAATAAGATTGTATGCTATAACAAAATAAGGCACTCCTTGCTTTAGCCCACGCAATTCGTGCTTGGACTGACTGACTATATTACTGTCAGACGATTGTCGAAGGGCGTCCAGCCATGTCACTAATTATGGCAATTATGATTAACCTTTTTTAAGCATCGTAGGTAAGTAGATAAAGCAGAAATATCTTTATTATTAGTAATGCTCTTCCAGAGAGCGGTGATTAATTCGTAATAATTCTCATGTAGGACGAAAAAGTTATTTATGATTGGCTATCCGAAAGAATTCGAAAGTCAAGTTAATGTTACGAGTATTTGTTAAAGCTGTTTTTATAGCGACAGAGAGATAGCTTTCATGACCCTTATGCTAGGTCTGATGGTTTTTTGGTATAAATAAATTTATAATTAATTAATTATATTTTAATAAATTTACCCGAGAAAAGAAAACACAATACTCGTCCCTAGCACAAGAGTTCACCAATGTTTTTTACGTAAACTCGTTCTAGGATCCTATTCCACTTTGTTATGAAGATGCTATTCAAATCACTACATTCACCCTAAAAAAACAGGTAGCCCAGTACACACACAAACTGCACTCAAGAGGTAAACAATTCAAACTCAACTGATATTTTTAAGATTATAATTGTTCCGCATCTCCGCGTCACACTGAGCAGATTACAAGTTATGTAAACCCTCGAGCGTTACTAAAATCAGTAAGGTTAGACAGCACAGTATGCTATATTGTTTCTGTATGCTATATTGTTTCTGAGGTTCATTGTTTTTGAGTGTGATTCTGAAAATACAAAGTACCACGCGGTAGTCTGTGTGGTTTTGGCTGGGACGACAGCGTTAAAACAGCATGAAAATAGCCCGAGAACAGCATGAAAACAGCGTCAGTACATAGTGAGAACTGAGTGAGAACTGCGCGGGAACAGCGCGAGATCTGAGTGAGAACTTAGCGTTAGAGGTACAGGAAAGTTGAAATACACATTCATTGTGATTTAGAAGAAAATAGATTCACCATTGCATAAAACTACAGCTAACCTAAACACTGTGGTTTGGGCTTCCTGTGGTTAGCACACACCAACCTCACTTATTGCTAACCTAGGCGGAATCTACTTCATGTAAGATAAAACCATATGTATCAACGGATACAATTATTGTAAAGAATCAAAAAATGTTCATAAATGACGTACCCACCTCAAGTAGTTTGTGTAAACAGAAAATCGAGTCAGTTGTCTACTTAAGGTAATTCCGTAGAAATAAAACCGGACATAGAATTTCCCTGAAAATTCGTACACTTATTAATCAAGTTATAGTCATTCCAGAAATAAAATAAAAATGGGGGGTAACCGTGCTCGTTTCGGCGCTAAATGACGTCAAATTTCGATGTTTTGGGTGACGTGTGAGAGCAACATTCGAAGCATAAAATGGAAGAAAAATACTAATCATTCGCAGGATGTCTTTGCTATCTTTGAATTATTGATATTATTTTAATCTTAATATATTAAATTTACATTCAGATGCCAAAACTCGACCAGAAAATAAAGCTGTAGTAAAAAATAGCGACGTTTCATTAGTGTGTGCGTACTTCGATATGACACGATTCTATTGCCTTTTGAGGGATATCTAAAAATCTGGACATAGAATTTTGTTTAAATTCAGATATATTATGGTAAACCTATTCCGTATTGATTTACTAAAATAAAAAAGATAGGTCACCGTGCTCGTTTTCGCGCTACAGCTCGCTAAAGTACGAATTTTGTCCTCGAAATGTAGTGACCGAGAGGGGACTAGGGAGAGTTTAACGCAAAAAAATATCAAAAAGACTGTGATCTCTTTTTAAATTTATACAAAACTCTCATATCAATGCCAGATACCTTCGATTGATAATTTCCTGGTAGTTTTGGCTTGTTTTCTGTATTTTGTGTATTTTTAACAAACTAAAATCGTGCGCAGTAGCGCGTGCGCAATGCAAAACTACGGAATTACCTTAAATGGAACATAGACCCATATCTATTTATTTTCTTATAATATAAATTAAGAAAGCCTCGTTCCTACTTTAATATTTCATATTCTCTTGCATGATATCGAACGAGGGCAAAATGATGTTAAAAACGCAAGCTATATGGATACTTTTTCTTAGCAAGCTTATGAATACTTTTCCTGGTCATTTCAGCTAAGTATACCTGTAATGGAGGACCATCAGTAGTGGAGATCGTTGGAACCATACCAGGTGAAATCGCCAGCCCTAACTTTCCAGCAAACTATCCAGCAAACAAAGACTGTACCTGGAAAATCAAAGCTCCTCTGGGGAACCTCGTCAGGGTTACAATAACTAACCTTAACCTCAAAGATGGAGATACGTTGACCCTTTCTGATGGCGAAACAGCTTTTCCAGGAAACACGATTGGAAAGTTAGTAAAGATTTTTTTTGTAATTATTTTTCTGACCACAAACCTATTTTCTGTTATGTCACCGCTGACCCCATTTGTAATGCAACCAGGCCTTCGAATAAAAGGCTCGGTCACCCGGTCTTTTGACAATCTTATTTTTCTCTCAGTTATATGTTTGCAAATGATCAAAAAGTAGTGCCTTTCTTGAATTAACCGTAATAATCTTATTGTTTTTTGCGCAGATATTCCAGCTGTATGGATGGGCAGCTCCCACTGTTTTCTACTGGTTCAAACATGATGGTTCAGTTCAAGTCAAACGCTGCTGGCGAAGACAAGGGCTTCAAACTTACTTTCAAAATCGTGAAAAAGAGTAAGCATTTTTTTCCAACTCAGTTCAGGCTTACTACAAGCAAAATACTTTGTTTGAATACTTTGTCATTACATGTAAAGAGATTCATTATTCATACTGGAAAACAACAACAATAACAACAACAAAAATACTCTAGGAAAGGACAGGTGATCAACAGCATTAGAAGTTTTTTCCACAATTTGTAATCAAGTTGACTGAAAACCATAAAATTCAACATTTCTGCTTCGAATTTATTGTGTAGAAAGAAATAAAACTCAAGGGTATGCCATGTAGTAGGAAACAGGAAACGTTGCGCTCAATTAAGTTCAACAAAATGTTAACTCTTCTATTCTTTTACTAAGATCCTTAATTTCTTTTCCAGGTAAAGTCGAAGTGGCCGGGAAAGTTGGTAAGATCAGATCGAATTGAATTTTATCATTGTGGTCAGTTTTATCATTCTCTAGTCATTTCTTTCTCTAGTAAGATTTCTGCTAGTAAACTCATAACCGTAACCAATTACTAAAGAAATAGAAAACGCACGCGCGTGCTTTTTGCAGTTATAATGCGCGCGCGTACTTTGTGCAGTTATAACGCGCGCGCGTGCTTTGTGCAGTTATAACGCACGCGCGTGCTTTGTGCAGTTATAACGCATGCGCGTGCTTTGTGCAGTTATAAAGCATACGGGGATAAACAGAACACGAAATAAGTGTTAGGAGAAAGCACAACGCGTAGCGGATTGCTTACTAACACATCTCAAGTGTTCTGGTAATTCCAAAGTGCTATATAACTTTATACAGCACAGCAAGTAAGTCTTGCATTTCTTTTGCAAAATACAAATGCGCGCGCGTGCTGTGTTCTCTCATAATGCACGCACTATCAACCAATCAGCGAGATTTATAACAGTTATTTTATGATGTTTTTTTTAGAACGAACTTGTACCTCATCATCCCAAGTGACTGGCGCATCGGGGTACATAGCCCATCAGGAGTTTCCCAACTCCGTATTATCTCTAGAACAATGCAACTATTATATCACTGTCCCTTCAGACAAGAGAGTCTTCTTATCCTTCAAGGTGTTTGGTCTGGAGGATGATGTTGGAGGCTTCTGCGACTATCAATATACCCGTCATAATTTTGATGATTCAGCAACTGCACTGGAATACTCGTGCGGATGCAAGAGACCAAATAATATTGGGAGTACGACTAATTCGGGTTTCCTCAGATTTGTGGCCAACAAGAATGATTTACCTAAACCTGGCTTTCTGGCGTACTACAAGGGATTAGGTACATATAGTCGTGCATTATTAACATTGACGTCATGATATCTGAAGGATTAATGACGTCATTCTGTCGATGACATGTTCATACTCTATTATCAGATTTCCCTCACTTGTTGACGTCATAATAAATGAAGTCGTTCTCTATCATTGATGCCGGAGTCATTGTCTTGATGACGTCATAATATTTAGCTGTTCGATGACGTCATTATTTTTTATAACACCTAAACTGTAATGACATTGTATAAGTTAAAATATACTGCAAGTGATTAACAATTAATCTAAGTATTGTTATGATGACGTCATTTATGACGTAATAGTATGTTTTGATGACGCAAGATGCTTCTCTTTTGACAGACCCAGGAACTTGTGCTGATCAAAAGAGCTGTGCCCAACTGGAAGATGACCGTGACGTGGGATTTGACAGGAATGGAAACATCTTATACGGTAGGTGAAGACGTTATGGATGGATGGATGGATGGAATAATGCCAATTTCACGCCTTTTAATACTGTCTATGAACAGCTTACTTATAAACGAGGCTAAGCCTCAGCAATTGAGTCTGTGGTCTTCAAACCGCGGTTTGCATCGAATGCGGAACTCGCGTTTTGGGATGGATGGAGAAATGAATGAGTGAATAGAAAAATGAACTCTGATTAAACATGGTGTCTTCGAATCAACCGAACCCAGTCCAGAAAATTAATGTTACCAATTCTGAACGTCTTTCTCCCTAACCCTTACAGAGAGAAAACCAGTAACTACGATTCTACCTCCAACGACTGCCCCGAAAAAAGGTTGGTTGATGAAGATGGATAACGCTTACTATACTGTATATATTTTATATTTTGTGTTGCGGTCTACACTACTTTTGTGTTGCGGTACTATTTAATCTGCGCATGCGCATGAATATGCGCAGTGTTGTGAAGTACGCTGACCAAAAGATTAAGTTTGCAAGAGTTTTGTTGAGCTAATTTTTAGACATACTCATGCGTTATTGTAAGGAGGACGTTGATTGGTGCGGATTAATTTTTGAGCAAAAAAAGTTCCATCGATTAGAATAGAAAATTCCATCGATTGTTTGTAAAACTTATGCGTGAGCAGTTGTAAGGAGTACGCTGACCCCAAACTTTCTTAGTTTCAGTACCAGCAAAACCATTTCAAGTCAACTGCAAAAAAGACGAGATTGAAATCGTCCTGAATATCACAAAGTATCCGGAACTTCAACACGAGACTGCCACGCTTTCCGACAGCAAGTGCAAGGCCTCGCACACCAACGCCACGCATGTTTTCATCCGAACAGCACTTGACGAGTGTGGTACGACTCACAACTACAGCTCTGATGGTCGCTACATCAACTATCAAAACGAGATCTTGATCCAAAAGAAGTCCAAAGAAAAGAGTGCCATCATCACACGTGATCACGAGGCGGCATTCGTGTTCGAGTGTAAATATCACAGAAGTGTTGTGATGTCTGTGGTTCATTTTACACCCGCCAGAGCGAAAGTGTACACCAGAACAGGTAAATAAAATAGGTATCGTTTGGCGGTCCCAATTATTTTCTTCATTAAAAAAAAAAAAAAAAGTTTTTTTACTCACTAAGACCCATTTTGGACGTCGATTTTCGTATTTCACAATCAAGTGCAAATGAGAAAAACCTATAGTTTGAATTCATTTGCATTACATTCGGCACATGTGGAATTCGACGCATCTAAACTGGCCCTAATCTAAGCTCCAGAAAAGCTCAGTCCAGTGCTTCTCGGCCATTCGTGATTTTCGTAATCAACAACCAAGTAGGACTGGAGCGAGGTCTTCTCTTCTCTTTATTAAAGTTTTGACGTCTTTCTTGCAGAGAACTTTGGTAACTTTACCTACGAAATGCAAATGTTCAAGAGCGAGAAATATAACGAGGCGCACGACAAATACCCTGTCACCGTGTTAGCGAATCAGCGAGTCTACTTCCAAACCAGAGTGGTTGCAAACGACACTGATTTGGTTCTTCTGGTAGAGAATTGTAAAGTCACGCCTTCGAAAGACCGAAACGATAAGGATTACTATGTTATCATTGAAAAGGGGTAGGTATGGGATCCCTGTGTTGGAAGGATATCGCGCAGGGACTGGGGAAAGCATTTACGTGCATGAAGACATGGGCACACCCTTTCGAGAGCGCTATTTGACATACATGGTCTTCAAACACTTGCGATTTATGATCGCTTACAATTTAAAGATATTTAAGTACAATCTAGTCCCGTTTTGACCTAATTCCTGGTAAATTCTTTGCTTTCTAAAGCGAAATTGCTGTGTTTTATCTCCACAGGTGCGAGCGTGACGAAACTCTGAAGTACGACCACAAATTATCACCAGTCCAGAGGTTCAACTTCAAAGCTTTCTACTTCGAGGTGGACAAAGAGGCCACCATCCATCTTCACTGTAAGGTGCGAGTGTGTCGTAGAGCGGACAAGAACTCTCGCTGCGTCAAGGGATGTCCTTACAGCAAGAGACGCCGAAGAAGCGAGAGCATGGAGAGTGAGGACATTAGCGGGACCCTCATGGTTGGGCCTATAGAGATCGGGAATCGAGGACAGACAGGTAGGTTAAAATAACTATCAGCTGAAATTGTGTATCTCAATGACTGGTAAACACTGCCCGTCATTTGTTGTCAACCAGAGAATATTCTCTTACTTGGTATCAATCATAAGTATTCTCTTGTTTATCCTGCGCAGCAGCTTCAAGTTCCGGCAAGCTGTCATCTCCCGAAAGCCGTACGATGATCGTCGAGGTAATGATTGGTGTGCTCGGCTTCATCGTTATGATGCTAGTGGCCGCTGTCATCGTCGTGGTCGTTAAACATCGACGTCGTCCAAACAAGCTCTCTTTGATCGTAGATGATAATTGAGTCATTAGCTCCTTAGTCTTCAACAAGGAACAGTTTTTTTGAGCTTTAGTGGAAGTAGAAGAACGTGTATTTAGGATTCTTATTGTAATCTTCTTAGGATAACATTTTAATTTTTTAATTTCTTTACCGTCACTTTGAAACTTGGCCATGACTGTGAGAAGAGTAGGATAAATATTTTCGAACTTTTTCAAATCAACATTTTTATCTTCATTTCTTGCCCGGAATGGATATTCTAATCCATGTTTCCCTTTAGCTTATATTTTTTGTTTTGTTATTCTTTCTGATTTTCTCTTTTATTTGTGTTTGTTGTCTTCGCCATTTGTCAACTATGAAGACTAAAAACACCCCAACTTCTACCTAAACTCTCAAAGCCTATTTTCATCGATTATATTGTTTTTTTGTAGCTTTTTTAACTTTACCTTGATTTTTCTTCCTTCTTTCTTTCTCTTCCTTTTTTTTTTTTTTTTTTCTTTTTTCTTTTTTTTTTCTTTTTTGACATCAGTGCTAAGCCTGAACTCATTTATAGAGTCTTTGGTCTTTTACACTGACTCGGCATCTTTCGACATCGATAGATCAAACTCCAGTCTAACTCTTTTCCTATAACACTTTGTGACAGACGTATAAAATATTCAGTTGTTAAATAGGTGTAAAATTATGTTAAAAAATAAAGGTTTTAACTTTTGGTCAGGGGTTTAAATGATAACTTTCTTTGCAATTTTTAAAAAAATCTGAAAAGATTTTATTTACAGATCTATATTGTGCAAAGGATTGTGCTTGCATTGGTTCTTGTTTGTTTTTCTTTCAGTCCAATTAAAACCGTAATTTTCGCGCGGCATTCATATTGGACAGAACAATAGATTCATGGCCAGCTTACCTCGCGCGGGAATAATGCATAGTCGCCGCGCGCGCGTGGAAAGAGCCCGCCAATCCGCAACCTCTGACCTACGCAGCTCAGACAGTCGCTCTTAAACGTTCTCTAGATATTTCTCTTGCATATCATTACCTTATTATGGTCAGTTGAACGATATAAACGAAGCGTCATGGCGCCACTTTACACCACAGGCTTGATCGGTGACATTTTGGTCTTATTCAACCGTCCCAGCTTTTATCGATTCTATGTGGGTTACTGAATTTGATGTTTTCTGAAGGCAAAAACAATTACACAAAATTGTCAAAAAGTATGATTCTTTGAGCAGGTTTGTCAATAAATCAAATCGAGTTTATTTTGAACTGTAGACAATCCAAGTCATTTGCTCGCCTAAAGAATCGTTTCCCCGCCTCTACAAATATTGTGTATGTGATGGTTGGCTTGTGCCATCTGCCACTAGATCGTTCTCGTCAGTTAATATTTGAGTAATGCCGAGTATGACGGGGAGGGGGTAGGGTTTGTACTTTGTACTTGTACTTGTACTTTGAGACAGTGTTTTAACATAGTAGCAAGCAATAGTATTTGTTCAATCTATACCATCAACATCATCATATCACCATCATCATCATCATCATTTTCATCATCATCACCACCACCGGTCACCACCATCACCTGATTATCATCATCATCAACATAAAAACTCATGCTTGAACGATAACATGAAATCAACTTTAAAACTTATAAAAAATGGATCGTAAAAATTCACTCACTTTTAAAAAAAGTTTACCTTTTAATATTTTGACATTAAAATACTCATATTTTTATTCTGTCATATGTATTTGACTAAGTATATATTGATGGCGTGTTGAACTTTGATCTCCAAAAGTGTTGGCGTACACGAACAGGGAGTTGTCTACCGCATCAAAAAAATTCTCTGTTACTACTTCACCTCCAAACCATGTCATATCTGGACTATCTAATAACAAATATTGCAGTTGAATTCAGATCTTTAAATGTTTAATGTAGTTGCTTTTGAAGCCCATGTAGACAGAGATGCTGGGGTATCGTATTATGCTGGTCACGCTTGCTTGACTTGCGTGACGAGAACTACGGACCCTATCTTCACTGAAATCAGTATAAAATAATTTCAAACTGAAATATCTTGGAATTACTATTTTTTTTCTATATTTGTTAAGTTTTTTTTCTGTATTCGTTAAAGATGTTGAGGTATGTTTGCATGCCTTAAGTATTATTAATGCATGCTAATTATCAAGATAGGTCAAGCATGACGCTTTGAGGCATCTGTACCGGCCGGGTGTTGAAACTTGCAGACGGCGAATAGAGGTTGTCTCGTACAGTTGAAGCTGACCGTTCTCCTACTCTCAAGTAACCACATCTGTCGAGTGAAAACCAGATTCCAGTTGGTAAAACGAAAGAATTAACAGCAAGAATGAAGACTTCTCCATTGTGCTGTTCCTTGTTTTTTTTTCTAGTTGTTTATTGTGTTTCTGCACAAGGTAAGAAAAGACACGAGATTCAGGACAAAACTAGTTTATCACCTCGTCCTCCGAATCCCTAAAAGTACTTCAAAATCAATATTATCTATTTATATACTTCAGCAAACCTTCAACAAACTTCTTAAAACTTATTTTTATTATTCGTTTCTTACACCAAATTATTTTGGCAAAGATTTATTCTATTTGGTTGAATATTAATGCGATGAGGATTTTGACTTTGTGACTGCCAAGCTTGTTGTTCTTTCCGAAGCAATTGGTTTAAGACAGGGCTTAAACTTATACCTAAACTAAGCTACCAACTATCAGGACTGTTCTCTATGTTCTGAGGTTTGTACGGGATGGGTTGGCAACAAAAACAGCTTGAGTTTTTTAACAATCTATTTCTGACGCAAAAATTCGCTGGGAAGCGCCCTGTGGTAACGCTACTCGTTCATGGAGAAGTTAATCTTGTCTCTCTGCGCACGATGTGCTAGAACTCTTTGCAATTACCCTGCTAAAATACATCATGTTTCAAAAATAAATCCTTTCCATTCAAGAAAATCATATTTCTGAAAAAAACCCTATCACATTGAATTTTCAAAACTTGTAATAGAAGTTCTTCTCGCGTTCGTGACGAAGATATATACCATTCCGACGCTAATTTATGTCACGCTGGATGCCATTCCATGACCATGATCATTCATTTTCATTACTAAGGGTGTCTTTGATCTTATCGTAGTGGCGTATGGCATTTGGAATCTTTATTTAGCCTCATGTCTTTCAAACGCATGGCGCGCAATCTTCCCTAGGGGGTTATCTGTGGCTGCGAGGGCTTTGCGTATAGATGCCTTCGAACACCGATAGTCTAGACCAGAAATAATTTTAAAAACCATTTCATATAATCCTTTAGCGTTACGAATTTGAGAGCTACGATTTCTTGCCAGCATTTAAGATACTATTAATTGATAAGTGTAAATATTTTGTGCCCAATACGTGAAACTTTTAACCTCAAATTAAGGATTTTTTTAAAGTGTTTTTCAAGATTGGATGAACTCCAGAGCGCGAAATCGGAACAAATTGGTCGGGGATTTTGAAGACCAGACAAAATGACCTACTTGTGGAGCACAATTTATCACATTTTGGACACTTTATGAGAAAAAATTATATATAGAGACAAAATGGAACAATAGTCCATTGTAAGGTATTCTAGCAAAAGCCTGAGTCTAAACAATTAGAGCAACGTGTAAGGTGTGACGGTCTTGGTGATGCATGATCAAGCACTCGGAACCTCCTTCTCCTTAGGGGTTCAATCTACCTTTCTATCTTGACCACGTGGGGACAGTAATGATATTATTACACACAGCGAAGATTGTGTACAATTGAAATTTGAGATTTGGTTAAATGACTTTTGGTAGATTGGATTTGCAAATTACAAAATATTAGGGAGAAAACGTTTATTGAGACGTCGAGTCAAAAGTTTTGCAACTTTTCTACCTAGGTTTTTGGTCCGACATTGATAACAGCAAAAAAATCTTAATATTTATAATTTTGATTTTGGGCTTTTTCCACACGAATTCTTCATTACTTAGGCCATTATGAACGTAAAATGTGAAAATTAAGCTACATACGACGGCCCGAGACCTTTCTTTATAAATATTTATTCAGAAAGCTAATTATATCATGTATGAATGGCCTCCAGGCGTTAATTGATCAATTTGAGGCCCTGGCGTGAGCGTGTTTTCTTAACAATAATTTTACTTCTTTTGCGAATTCATAAAGCTTTGATTAAATTGATCAACTAAATACTTCAGGAAAGACCTAGAAATAATCCTTTATTAGAGAAGTTGAATTTAGGATGTGTTCTGAACATCAGTACTTGACTTGGAAAGTGCTTGATTTTTAAGATGATGTTTTGATGATTTGTTTTCTAAATCTAGAGCTTTTTAATGTAGTAGAAACAATGTTTTATATACCTCGTGGAGAAGACGGAGGGAGGTTTATTAATCTATGAACCACAATATCTTGATTAGTTCTTTAGAAATGTAAACACACTACTCAGTAACCCGTGAAGACGAGACAATGAACAAAGGATCCTTGTTCAGGAGCGATGAATAAAACTCAGGGACATTTGACAACGAAACTATAGAATTTTTTTTTCTTTTATATAAATAACGATCTGTTTAGAAGTTTTCGAAACTTTCCAAGCAGGACTAATGAGATTAATAGGAGGGCAATGGCAAACGGAAGGAAGATATGATAGACTAAACACTTCGCGAGGGCTTCAAATTTCATCAAGAAGTCATTAAATCATAATTAATAGTGCTTAAACATCAAGAGTATGCATGGCTGTCCAAACAGTCACTCGCTGAAGAAATAAAGAAAAAAAAAACAGTATTTCATAGGTTTTTGTGTTTGATTTGAGAACCAAGTTCGATAGAAAAGTGGCCAAGATTTTCACAAGTTGCAAACAAATTGTAAAGGTTTCTTGTAACTATTCTTGTCATTGCAAAACTCGCTATTTCACGAGGAGAAAATCAGTGTTAAATCTGTGGAATTTTAGCTACCAGAAACCTCGCAAAAGCGAGAAATATCGTTCGTCACATTAAAAAATATATACAGAATATGGTTTAGATTATTAGAGACAGCCACCTCTTTCTGTTCATGTTTCTCATTACCGACAATTCTAGCCAATCAGGTCTTTCGAATGTGTTTGATAAGCAAGTTTCTAGAGTATTCTACAGTTCTGCTTGACCAATAAGGTCAAGAAGCCCATTGCTAAACATGCGCAATATTTGAGCAAAGTTGTCACTCCCTTTCGAGTAATATTAGTCATCAGTCTGTCACCTTGTCTGTAGGTTCTGACCACAGGGAGCCCAGTTTAGATAAAAACGATACGAGTCACTAACTATTTGGTTAAAGCAAGCCACAGGGAACCCACTCTCGGCCACTCCCGCTGTTAAGAAGTTAAGCTGTTAAGCTGTTAAGAAGTTAATTTTCATTTAAAATATCTAATTATTTAGTTAAGTATTTATTAAGTTTTAGAAATGTAAAAAAAATCTCATTTATCTCACCTTCCATCTCGTTTCTATTTCATTTTCTTCGTGTTTTCAAGTTTTTTCTTCCTTGATTCTTCTCTTCGTTTGCAAACAAACTTCAAACTTCATACTTGTAGGCTATCTAAGAATTAAGAAATACATGTCCAAGTCGTAGAATTTGCAAGCATACAGTGAGTTCCTTATCGAAATAATCCCCCGTTGAAATAAGTTTCACGATTCCGCTTCCAAAGCTTAGTCTTTAGGCTTTTTTCATCCACCACGTTAATTGAATTAGCTACATATAGTACTGACTCTCACCATAGTTAATAGTCTATTAACTATGTCTATTAACTATGCTCTCACCTTTGATTACCAGAAAATGCGACGACTGAGGCACCGACCAAATCAAGCAAACGTGAGTATATATTCTATTGTTATTGGTCGCTTCTCCTCCCTCTAATTCGGGCGGTCGTATCTTTTATTTGGCTTAGATGTAATACATAAGTCACGTGATCGCTTTCCGTTATTTTTAAATTACAAGCCATTTCAACCAGGTTTGGGAAAGTTTGTAAATAAATATAAATAAGTACGATAAATAAGTGTATATAAGTGTTTGTCTGCTCATGCATGGAATTGGCAACGTTTGTATCCAACATGGTGGACATTGTGACGTGACATGGCTTGTGAAACTACAACTAAAAAAAGAACGAAAAAGCAGAAATTAAAATTCCAGAATTCAAGTCTTAACTATAAATAAGCAGATCGAAGTCTAGAAAACGTTCCCTGGTTGTGCAAGGACTCATGCAATCTGGGTAGAATGATGAGTGAATGACAGATATTTTTGTTTCCATTGCTAGATATTAGCATGACTTGCACTGCTGACTACATGGAAGCAAAGATCGACAGAAAACAACTGAGCAACCTAGACACCGGCAACCTACACCTCCAGGACGAAAGTTGTAAATCGACTGAAGTGAAT
Organism: Anthopleura sola; assembly: GCA_023349425.1. Classification (NCBI taxonomy): domain Eukaryota; kingdom Metazoa; phylum Cnidaria; class Anthozoa; order Actiniaria; family Actiniidae; genus Anthopleura; species Anthopleura sola. The sequence goes on from JALHLI010000002.1 coordinate 9,097,990, forward strand.
GACGATTTTATAATCTTCCGTACTCCTCTGGATGGATGTGGTACTACCAACAACGTCAGCAGTGATGGTGACTACCTTGTGTATTATAACGCCATCACTGGAGATTTGGTTGCCCCCACCACCCATGCTCTGATCACACGTGAACACACCGCAGAGATGCCATTCCAGTGTTCGTATCTGAGGAAGGTTGTTGTGAGTAGGAAGGCCTTTACTCCAAGGAGAGCGCGCATCTATACTAGAACAGGTCAGTATTACATTGTGATTGATAAAAAACTGGTTGTCTCGTAGACGAATAGGTAAATGAGCGACCGACCGACTTGAACCTGACGGAAATGAATGAATGAATGAATGAATGAATGAATGAATGAATGAATGAATGAATGAATGAATGAATGAATGAATGAATGAATGAATGAATGAATGAATGAATGAATGAATGAATGAATGAATGAATGAATGAATGAATGAAAAGAAGAAAGGAATGGCTGAATGAATGAATGAATGAATGAATGAATGAATGAATGAATGAATGAATGAAAAGAAGAAAGGAATGGCTGAATGAATCGATTGACCTTTTGGCGCACAGAAATTCTTGATTCACTGACTCAATTCATCATCACGTTTCAGAAAACTTTGGTAACTTCACCTTCACCATGGACATGTACAAAACTGACGAGTACAAGGAGGTACACGACTACCCTGCAGATATCGGCATCGGTACTGCAATGAATATTGAAGTGACTGTCAACGGCACTGGCCTGTCGGTGATCCCCGTTATGTGCCACGCTACCCCTACTGAAGGATACGATAGCAAACCACAATACGTCTTCATCAATAACAGGTAATAATACATCTCTGGAAAACCTTCAAACAACCTATTGCTAACTCACAGATCGAACCCTGAAACAACCTCTCTGGGCTGATCTAAGTCAGGGCATGGCTAGCTCACAGATCGAACCCTGAAACAACATCTGGGCTGATCTAAGTCAGGGCATGGCTAACTCACAGATCAAACCCTGAAACAACATCTGGGCTGATCTAAGTCAGGACATGGCTAACTCACAGATCGAACCCTGAAACAATATCTGGGCTGATCTAAGTCAGGGCATGGCTAACTCACATATATATTTGGAGAAGCGTTGTAATTAGCCTTACCCCCAACAGACACACGCGCGCACTCACTTTTAAAGTCGTTACGCCGTCTATGTAGTGTGTATGTATAAAACCGATCCAACAAAAAGCTAATATTTAATTTTCTTTTTCTTTCAGCTGTGGCCAGGATGACACTCTTAAGTACGACTTCAAGGAAAGTGGAGTTCAACGCTTCAGTCTCGCTGCCTTCAGATTCTTACCAGACTTCAAGGAAGTCTACCTTCACTGTCGAGTGGTAGCTTGTCCAGGTGGACAGTCTGACTCCCGCTGTGCCGTGGGATGCAAGAACAGCGGTGGAAGTGGCCGTCGTCGTCGTGCTGCTACACTAGTGCGTGACATTGAACAAGACTTGGCTCTTGGACCAATCAAGCTGACGGACAGACAGGAAAGTAAGTCACTTGAGTTATGGTATTGGATGACTTCTTTAAACCTTCAAATCTTATCGATAACTTGAAACAACGTTTGGGCTGATTTAAGTCAGGGCATGGCTATCTCACAGATCGAAATGGAACTTTAGCGTGTTTGGTTTTCCAGAAAGGGGAAACCCACGAACCCGCGGAGAAAAACCATTAAATCAACTGATAGAGATACCTAACAAACTCTACCCACGTGTGATGCAAAACCCAGGAAGTCGAACCTGAGACCCCAGAGGTGCCGGAGAGGCGAGTGTATAACCGCTACGCTACCCTTGATTCTGGTGTCGATTCTTGATTCACTCCAACATGCTTAGCTTAATCACGAGTTCTCTTAATGAATCTAGAGATCTTTTGTAAAACACGATCTCGATCTTTGTTCGTTCTCTTCCGTCCTTCGGGAACTGCGATGAAAAGCTAAGTGCTACGTCAGTGGAAAAAAATACGCACTCAAAGAATTGGTCATGGTTAGCGGTGTTTTGGTGTTTTATTATTCATAGCATCTCATGTAAACGATCACTCCCGTCTACACCAATAACTTACTAAGTCTCTCTCTCTCTATTCCTTTGTCCTGCAGGCTCAGCTCAAGCTGCATCCAGCGGTAGCATGATCACCATGGTTACCATCGTTGCAGGAGTGCTTGGTTTCTTGGTCCTCTGTCTCGTAATTGCTATTGTCATTATTTACAAACGCAAGCAGAGCCATACTAATGGCGCCAAACTCCTCGTACAACAAGAAGCTTGAGTTTTACGTTAAACACTTTTAACATTTTTTTTAGTTTTTTCTTTTGTTAGTTGGCTCAACATAAGTCAGTTGTAATGATAGATTTTCAAGTTTTTACTGATACAATTTTTCTTTGGTTTTTCTTTCAACTGTATCTTTTTTGTTAGGATGTTAGGATGAACCATCTTTCTACTTTCGCCTTTATGCCCAACAACCAAAAAACGTCCAATCCTTATTAAATTTATAATTGTACTACTATTCCTCCTTTTCCCCTGCATTTTATGTGGTTTTTAGAACTTGTTTTTAGAATAAAAGCTCAAGTGAAATTGTAAAGTAAAGATAGACATTTTAGCCTTTTACAAATTGGAATAAGGTTTCTAATAAACTTTCACTTCCATGAAACTGTCTTGAGATTATTGGTTTTTGCTTTGAACATCACGAATCGAAGATTGACGTCAGAGCAGCTCAATTTGGAGGACAAAACAAAAGAATTTAAATCTCCTGAGAAATGGAACCTATTGTTTTGTCCTCCAACTTGAGTTGTATTCCGACGTGCTGCAAGGGGTCGATACCCGGCCATTTATCCTCCATCACTCAATATGTGTAGCCTGGCGGACATATTGCATTGATAACGTTAAAAATGACCCAAAATTTACCCCAACACTTAACCTGCGTAGCGGCGCATTTTGTTTTTTTTGGGGGGGAGGGAGACTGGGAAGGAGGGAAACCAGTCCTCCTCTCTCGCTCCCCACCCCCTCCCCTCAAAACCCCAAAAATGCTCCGCTACGCAGGCTACCCAACACTAAACCAGTATTTAGTCCTAGTTTTTATTCCCTTATCTTTCATCTATTTTCTGAATACACGTTATTCGTAAATAACTTATACATAGTCAATACTTAACAATCCAAATGGATTCTGGAGTACATATAGTATATATATGGGATATATTTACACATTAATACTTTCATAATAGTCTAAAATTTGAGATATTAATTTAGATAAGATAAAGTTTACACAAGAAACCATAAAAAATATTAACTAGGGGGATTTTAATTGACCCGTGAAAAAATAGTGAGGATAATAGACCAGCTTCTCGTAACATCAAAGCAGCTCTTTTCTTTTCTTTTCTTTGACTGTTAAGCGGCTTCTACACGAGCAATCTTTCCTTTACAAGGAAGAAATTGCAAGTGTAGATGGAGTAAAATGAACAATTTTTCTTTGACAAGGAAAAACTAGCATACTGGCTTGTCCTTGACGTCAAGGAAAAATTATCAAGGATGAAATTTTCTTCGAATATGTAGACGGACAGCAAGGAAAATGTGGCAAGGAATATTAATGAGATTAGTTCCCAGCCTGTTACTTCACTGATCGAAACTTGTCAAGGAAAACGTGTTCATCATCTACACGAATATACCATCTATCAATAAAAAATCATCAAGGAAAACTTGGTCATCGTCTAATTAACGAGCAATGAAAATTGTCAAGGATACTTGTCAGGGAAAAATTTCTCGTGTAGATGCAGCTTTAGTCACTAGTTATACGACTGTGTTTCATGGGCCAAATAAAATAACTCCATTACAGCACTTTTCATATTTCTGTGCCCTAACCGACTCCAGGCGTCTGGCATCTTGGCTTCCGTCACTCAAACTACGACGGGCCGAGTTCATTCCGATCTCGCGAGAAGGAAATCCCCGTGACTATTTTCTTTGTCGTTCACGATCGGAATGAACTCGGCCCGTCGTAGTTTGATTGACGGAAGCCAACATGCCAGACGCCTGGAGCTGGTTAGGGCACAGAATTATGAAAAGTGCTGTAATCAATTTGTACTAACTAAAGTGGCACTACTGAAGAATGGGAATCAAAGGATTTTGTGGTACTTTTACATGGGTTATAATTATTAATAATAGTTTTATATTTATATTTAGTTTGACTAAACCTGTAAACGTATACCTCCTTCACCTGGTTTAACCAGTGAGCTGGGACGTGTTAGAACATCCCACATGCAGAGAGTGTCATATTTTCGAGAACTTTTATCCATAAAAACCAAGTTGCTCGATCTGTGGTCTGTACTCAAATAGACCACAGAGTGACGTCAGAAGTAACCCAAGCTCAATTGGAACCATGAGTCACGTAATGGCTATCGTTGCCTGTACTCTTGTAGAGGATGGTAGAGGAGCCAATCAGAATGCAGTATTCAACGTTCGGGGTAAAAATGTAGATCTTTTAAAAGGTCTATTTTATGCATGCGCGATAAAATTTCGCCGAAAACAAACTAATGGCGGTTGACTTTGACTCAATCCTATATTAAAAACAACCGTCTTCGTTCTCTTACTGAGAAATCTAAAAGGTACGTTACGCTTTTTATTCTCATATCCCATTCGTGAATCTATACAACGCGTGAAGACGATGCATGAAGAGTTTTGAATTAAAATCCATATTCTTAAAAACACCACGAACTTCATCGTCCCTCCAACCTGCATTCCTGCATCCAAGCATCAAGATTCCGGTGAGTTTTAAGATAAGATCCACATTCTTGTCCCTTTTTCATTGCATCCTCATGGGTTCAAACGTTTAAGAAATTTTACTTTAATGGGGCGAGCCATTTTGATACACTATCTTACGTCCTGTCTCTGAGCCCTATGAAGTTGATTTTCTAGATTATTATTACTTACTGGGATCTTTAGTTTGATAGTACACTTCAGTCTTTATTCTCTTGGTTTTCTTGACAAGTACGACTACTATAGCGACGGTAAGGCCCACGACCAACAACGCTAAAACTCCAGCTACGACGCCTATCATCAAAGCACTTGGAAATAAAGCTCTCTTTGTTTGCTTGATTTCTGAAAAAGAAACCAAATGTACTGTATTCCATAGAGAAAAAATCAGGTTTTGGCTGAGGTATCTCTTAGAGTATAGATCTTTTTAGCTTGAGCGTTATATTTTGCCCATTTCAGACCACGTGTCATTCTCTTGAGTATCATTTCTTTGTTTGGATGCAAATGAAACGAAGAATCCTTTTCTCAAAGAAATGGCACATGGTCTGAAATGGCGAAATCAAAACGCCCAAGCTAAGAGATATCTATTACCTCGACAACGATTAGCGCGTGCATTTGACATCGAAAAACCGCCCGCGCTCATTTCTAAAATCTAACTTAAAACCTTACCTTGCTTTTGCCTCTCGACTCGCAGAGGACCTAAGGTCAAGAACTCTAGGTCCTTGGACTGTGCATACTCAGATGAGGATCTCCGCTTTCTCGATCCGCTGGCGCTGCTGTTTTGTCGTTCAGTGCAGCCATCAGCACACACGGAGTTATTGTCAGACTTCATACACACTTGCACCATACAGTGGATGTACACTTCTTTTTGTGTGTTGTTCACGAAGCGGAAAGCCGCGATGCTGAACTGTTGGACTGGGGCGAGCTTGTAGTTGAATATTAATGTCTTGTCACGTGAACAGCTGGTGGAATAAGAATAAAACTAGTCTTAAAATTGATTTTGGTTTTATACCCGATCATTAATCGATTGAGTCTCCCACTTATTGATCTCGTTACCCGACCACTTATTGATTCTTTTTACACGACAACTTTTTTCTTGTTGTACACAACATTCTTTGAGCGAGTTGTAGGGTTGATTTACACGACGCAATTCGTGTTGTAAGCGTTGCGTAAGCAGATTGCATGCGACAGTTGTAAGCAAAAGTGGTACTGTGTTAATCAACCTTAGAGATTTCGAGAACTTGATTTTGATGATGAAGTATTCCGAACAATTTTCCGAAAAAGAAAAACTCAAACTCACCCTTTCTCGATAAATGCATACTGTTGCTCTTCATTGATCTCGCTAGTGGGTGTAGCCATACATTTGTCTGGGAATATCACAAGCTCTACTTTAGATTTAACCACCACTTGCAGGAATAACCGCTGGTTAAGCCCCACGGAAACAGGATAACTGTTGAACGGTTCTTTATACTGGTCAGTCTTGTACATGTCCATTAAGAACGTAAAATTGCCGCGACCATCTGCGAAAAAAATCATCGAAAGTAAGTATTAACGCATATTTTTGGAAACACAAATTTTATAGAACTACCTTGACTACACAGCGCTTTAAAAACCTTCATTTTGCCGCACCGTGCCGTGCCGCTATCCTGTTTTGACTGTGCATCTGTAGCCTAGAACGACGCATGCCGCGCGCCGCACCGTGCCGTGCCGCAATCCTGTTTTACTGAGTATCTGCCTTTCATTCAATTCAATCCCCATAAACCCTTTCAGTATTATTTCTATTTACCTGCAGCCGAGTAGGAAACTTTTTTCCTCGGAGAAAAACTAACCACAGATAGTGTTCTTCTCTTGGCGTATTGACAATCGAACCCCAAACGAACGTCGTACCTTCGTGTGATCAATCGATGGCTCGTCTCTTCCGTGTAACCGTGGATTGTATTCCAGTAAAAAATATGTTCCTTGGACGAGTTATGGTACGTGCCACAACCATCTAGTGGTGCCTTAAACACGGCAAGCGTCTCGTTGATGAAGTCGGGTTTGCACGACGAGTCTTCAAGTCGCAGTGATTTAGGGACCAGGGCATCCTTGGCTTCGAAACGCGCGAGGTCGATGGTGACTAACATGTAGTCTTTATTGCACTGGACGGCGAACTCTGAAATACCAAAAGCCGGTCCATTATTTAACACTCGCAGGGATTTCGAGTAGGGAGGGGATGGGAAGGTAAGGTCAGGTGAAGGAATGATGGGATTCCTTGGGGTCAAGATGACAGATAGGAAGCACTTTTCTCAATCTAGAACACTAGTATTAACAAAAAAGAAATGTAAATGCGTTTTTTCGAAGAGTGAGTTGATTGGCGCCTTCCAAGTTAACCAAACAAATACCACGAGTACCGCTCCTTTCCACGTCAGTCTGATCAACTGACTGTTACCTTGTGCGCAGTATAAAGATCACAGCTACTTACGCCCTATTTTTGACCATTTTCTATTTCTCCATTATAAAACAACTGCTATAAATCTCTCTTCCTTATTGGTTAATTGTGCGTGCATATGAGAGCACACAGCACACAGCACACAGCACGCACACGCACTTTCTTTTTTGTTTTTCGTGTCCAAAACAACGGATATTATAATTTGAATTTTATTTTAAAAATCTTGCTTGCTGTACTACGTGCAGTTATGAAGCACTTGGAGATTGTCAAAACACTTGAGAAGTGTTGAGAAGTACTCCGACCTCGTGTGCTTTGTATCTGCAAACAGCACTGCGCGCGCGTTTTTTATTTCTTCAGTTTAAATTGGTAAAAAAAACTATTACTTACTTCCATCTTCTGATCCTCCGTTCCCATTATCCGGTGCTTGGAACCCCTGAACATTACTCATCGTACTTGATTCCGTTGTGTTTTCTTCTTTGGTCTCTCCCAGTGGATTGTCGATCACCTTTTTTGTTGGAGGTGCAGTCGTTGTTGGAGGTACTGTGCTGATCGTAGTAGGACGAGGTGTTGTCGGTACGATATCTATGCAGATAAACATTCCATGTAATTATTTTGAGGGTCACAGGGACATGCACGATGAGGAGAGACCGCGGAGAAAGAGCGAGATTAGGCAGTGTGGATAGGATAGTGTGTGTAGTGGTAGTGCACTCGCCTCTCACCTCTAGGGTCTCGGGTTTCATTTATAGAATGCGCTTCACATGTGAGTAGAGTTTAATAGCGGGTCTTGTTTCAAGGGTTTTTCTTTGGGATCTCCATATCCTGATTTTTTATCAGCACTAGAGGTTGTGTCAGGGATCGATAAAATTTGATGGCTTGAAGGTTGCACAACGGGAACTTCCTTTCCCACGTAGACAGAAAAGATTAAAGTTAGGAAAGGATACTTACCGATGTCTGAACATAACTGACCCATCTTATTGAAGCCATGCGTATCATGACTTCCTAAACAACTTGTCTGTCCAATGGGACAATCGTCTAATGCTGAAGTATGGAAAGATAGGCCGAAGTTACAATTGTAATTTGACTGCACTGACTGCACTGACTGCACTGACTGCACTGACTGCACTGACTGCACTGACTGCACTGACTGCACTGACTGCACTGACTGCACTGACTGCACTGACTGCACTGACTGCACTGACTGCACTGATTGCACTGACTGCACTGACTGCACTGACTGCACTGACTGCACTGACTGCACTGACTGACTGACTGATTGTTTAATACTACGTCTACCAGATACTTACAAACTGTCCGATAGGTTAGCAAGAACCCAGACCAGTATTTATTTGGAGCAGATACCAGCTTCAGCCAGAGCGCGCTAGTGGAATCCATGGACGGTAGTTCTTCACAGCCACAGTAATCCTCGCTTTTGCTACCATTGCTTAGTTTAATTATATTTTCAAATTCGCAACGCCGTCCCTTCTCTTTATGGATTCCCATCCACTCAAACGTGATTTGCTTGCGGCTATTGCTCGGTACATCGAATTTCCAGAGGCAGTTTTTCTCAGCAGAGAAATTGCCGGGAAACCCAGGGCTAGTGACGTGACCAGAGCGCTTTCCCATCGGAGTGTCGAAGGTACAAGAATCTGTGGAAGTAAAATAATTATGAGACGGTTACTTTCTGGCCATGTACATACTCAAATACACGAGGATATAGTTGGGAGAGAAGTATGACAGTATAAGAGATGTGAACTTTTTTCTACTTAGGATGCGATGGTTTTCGATTTTAGTGCGCATGCCATTCGCTTTAGTATTATGTCTTTTCTACCCTCAGGATCCTATATTAATTTGGAATAATCAACCAAAGCATTCCAAGCTAGCCATGATGAATATATTAAGAACGTCGGTAGTAAAAGATCATCATCATCATCATGTATCACAACCACCACCATCATTATCATCATGCATCACCATCATCGTCCTCTTCATCATCATCATCACCATCATGCATCACAACCACCACCACCACCACCATCATCATCATCATCATCATCATCATCATCATCACCATCATCATCATCACCATCATCACCATCACCATCATCACCATCATCATCACCACCATCATCATCATCACCATCATCATCATCACCATCATCATCATCACCATCATCACCACCATCACCATCATCACCATCATCACCACCATCACCATCATCATCATCACCATCATCATCATCATCATCACCATCATCACCATCATCATCATCATCATCATCACCTGATAGAGGGTCTTTAGCTTCACATGTGATCCAGTCTGAGGAGAGATGAAGGTACAATCAATCAGTAACACGTTTAAACGTTTGCCCCATCTGGTTGCGTGTTTAAATGGCTTCTGTAATGAACCAATTAAATTGCGCAAACTTTTACGCCATCCAATCACAATGCACGAAAACAGAAAAGCCACTTCAGTGTAAGTCACGTGATTACGGTACAATTACCTTGAGGTAAAGCCTTGAACAATATCCTAAGTTTTCCTCTCCCAGCGTTGCTATTGGATACCAGTACGATTGTCAATGACTGTCCCGTTGAGTATATAATCAAGGTCCCCTTCGCACACGGGCCGTAAAATCCAACACGCGAGTTATCATTCATGTTGTCTCCATCATAAATGTACAACCGATCTCGAACATCATTTAACGATAGCGTCTTAATAGCAATTTTGATTCTCTGTGTAGGTTGCTCCGCTGTTAAAGTCCATACACATTTCATAGCGTCGTGTCCGTCTGGGTAGTTTGGCTGGATTATTTCATCGAAGGTAATATTCGTAAAGCGAGCAGTGGCGGTTATGGCGTTGTTTCCCGGGGCACATATCAGATCTGAGGAAGGAAAATAAAAGAATATACCTTTTGAATTCATGAAATACCTCATGTGTTCATTGACTACATATCTATTTACTCAGGGATAGCATCATTTCAATGTCAAAATATTGACAAATACTAACGGTAAAATAAAGAATGCACAACTACGGCAATACAAACAATTCCACGGACCTTCACTGGAATGCATAAATATTCATACAAAATAGAGAAAACTCGAAACTTGAGTATTATTTGAAACCAATACAATGGAATTTTGATATGTGACCAGTTTTCCCGCCACTAATGCAAAGCGCGGCTGTCATGTGATCCGACCTCCACCGCCATATTGGATGACAACTGAAAATCCTTGATCGGGATATTTTGCAACACATATACCAAGTGAATCCAGAAGGAGTACGAGAAATGTGACGCTAATTACAAAGAACAGAGGGTAGGTAGAATTTATGCATAGTGCAGGTCACGTGGTTATTTCCCGCCAAAACTTCTAATGACGTCATACACTAACGCTTGGGAGTCCGAGAATAAATATTATCATAAGACTATGAATTCAAAAGTATACCATTATGGTCGAATAAGATAGCTCCTTTTTTATCCAACACTGTGGCGGGAAATGCTCAGTCACGTGACCAACTGTGACTGGTAGCCGCTGGCGTGCAAGACAGCAGTTTCGTGTTATGGTCATGTCTGTTTCTTAACATCAAATCCTCTCAGTTTTGACCTTGTCATCCGCAAACATGACTTAGTAAAGGGTGTAACTGACATCAGTTCATAACACAACATTACATCTGGGCCTGATTCCCTTAATGGATTTCCTATTTCTTTCAAATGATGTTGAACTCTTCACAGTTCAGACAACCAGCGGCTTAAGGCAAATAAAATTGAAATTTAAGGTTGAAAAACTTAGCACCAGCTGTTGGTTTTATAATATGGAAGGGATTTGCGCTTGAGGTATTAACAATATGTAGCGCCCTCATTTGATGACAGACATAAGAAGGCATATGTTCTATAGAACATGTCTGTAAGATCGAAGGTCTGGCTTTCGATTAGAAAAACAACAACAGTACGTGATTAATTAAACTGAGGGACGAGACTTCGCATACACCGAATCGAAATATGGCGTAAAAACACATACATGTAAAAACCTTTTTATGTTTCCACGTGAACACGAGGATAGTCAGTCAAGAAAAATATAGTTATTTGAATAGGGCTGCGTGACTATTCTAATTTTGTAAAGCGCTGTTGCAATCCCCAGATGAAACAGCGCTACATAAATTTTCTTTATTATTATTATTATTATTATTATTATTATTATTATTATTATTATTATTCTAATAATAGCCCGCTTTATAGATGCACGACTCAGACAAGCGTAATATTATACTGAAAAGAAAACGGAGAAGCACATTTTATTTATCTATCTTTTATTACAAATCATTGCTTTTATTTTAGCATTGCCATATTTCGATTCGGTGTATGCAGTAAAACAAGTGCTGCATTTGGGCCGGACAGCAAACAAAAAACAAAAAAAAACATACAGATCCAAACAAAACAAAAACAAACAAACAACAAAAAAGAAATAAAATACAGACGGTAAAGAATTGAAAATGACCAAAAAAGAAAAATCAGAAAAAAAAAGAAAGATAGAAAATAAATAAATAAAAGCTATCAATCAAGACTAATGTTTCCATAGATTTGAGAGCGACATCTGTGTGTATCTTTCTTTTTGAAGAACGAAATAATACTCAAGAAAATGATGTGGATTGGAATCCGGGCGACTAAAATTACGACCAAATTGAAAGGCGTCGTTGCCAGTTTTCTATAATAGGGCTGCGTGGCAGTGACGTCTAACTCAGACAAACAAACCGAATTTCTCATGTCCTTGAGTCCGATTTCTGCCGTTTTGTTTTTAATGACAACTTTTTTCGAAAAGCAATGCTTTGTAATTAAAAATAAATAAATAAAAATGTGTTTCTCCGTCTACTTTTCAGTATAATATTACGCTTGTCTAAGTCATGCATCTATCAAGCGGGCTATTTTTAGAATAGCCTCGCAGCCCTATTGATTCGTTCGCGGTCTCGATCTCCCAGTTCTCAAAACAAGCCAAGTAATTAATGGATATGAAAGTGCATTAAGACATCAAGGGATATAAATAATAAATAGCTATACAATAACGTGTGGTTTGCGCGCGAACTCGCCGCAGACTCATGATCACAGTCACCATACTCCGCTGTGGCGAGCGATACTTTTATCACATGAAAGATTCTCACTGTGCTTTTCTAATATACAAGAAAAAAATACACATATCTTAAAAACATCGACGAAAAACTAAAATACTTGCAAACGAAAAACAGAGAAAATGATAACACTGTGCGTGCGAGTTATTGACATTTATTTTTTTTCTATTTAAAAATGTATAACTACATGATGTATTGAAGTTTTTGTTCTCAATCTAAGGAATCGGCGCAAATGGTTTTGACCACATGTTGAAGGATTTTTTCCTCATTAATCAACTAGGTTAACAAGTGTATTGAAGTCTATCGCTTACTTCTAACCTCAACTACAAGGATATTGAACAATATCACAGACAAAACGACAAAACAATAGAAAGTAGAATTTCAATTGAGTATTCTGTTGATTGTACGCTGGAATCAGTAGACCTTTATACCTTGGGCGTAATGTTTTCCCATTTCGGACCACATGTCATTCTCTTGAGAATAAGATTTGTTTGAGTTGTATCCATATTCATTTGTCTTCTCATGCGCAACCGTTAAACAAAGAAATGATACTCTAGGGAATGAAACGTGGTCTGAAATGGGAAATCGCAATAATCTAGGGTACAATATCCTTATTATTTTTGAATATACTTCTGTCCCTCAGTGGCCTCGATGGGTGTGTCAACACATGCATAGTCCATCCCGGCGTCATTTGGGTACCCTGAAACAACCCGTGATAACTCACAGATCGAATTAGAATTTAGCGTTTAGGTTTTTCGGAGGGAGGAAAACCGCAGAACCTGGGGAAAACGTCGAATCAAAGGAGAGACCTAACAAACTCTACTCACATGTGATGCCGAGTCTGGGAAGTCGAACCCGAGACACTAGAGGTGAGAGGCGGGTGAACTACCGCTACGCCACTCTTGATTCCCAAAGTGGATCGCAGCCTGACATAATCTATTAGTTTAAATCTGGGATTAACTTCCTAAGAGGGAAGTTAGGCTAAGACTGATTCCCTCCGCTATTTCGTCAACCAATTTACCAGGGTTTTAACTCTCAACTTTTTGAAACACTGAAAAAAACGATTGGCACGAGTGACGAACAACATATTGTAAACTTCATGTTGATACTAAATAGGTTTGTCATAGTTTGAATGGGAATCTTTCGACTTGTCTTGTTCAATGAGATCTATTGATCAATGAATGACCTAATTAATGTGTCCAAGTTCAAGATCGCTTCAAAACCAAAAGTATTTCGAGTTAAAACTAGTGAATATCTTCATTTGTGGATTGATTTTTGATTTTCAAAAACGTCAATCAAACTTATATTTGAGATACAAAACTGTACAAGATGTACATAGTGTTTTTGTGATTCTCGTTTGCCGTTCTCCTCCTTGTTGTTATAATGCACTGTGATATGACAATTCAGTGCAGTAATCAGGCTTTAGTGCCGTCAGTCGGACGAGAATTTAATTATTTCAGGCTCATTCACGATTATGCCTAAAAACACTTATTGTTGACCCTTTGGTCAGTCATTCAAGCTCGTGTGGGTTTTTCAGTTGTGACGCAGAGCATAATATGTGACTAGCTTTTATAATCCTGTTAATATTTTAAGTCCATGTGATGAGGAGAGAGAAAAATATGATCAGAAGAGTGGCGCAAGAACACGAAACATCTTGTAAACTCAATAACCGAGAAATGTGTAGAGAAACGCCCAGAGCTAGTCAGGAATTTGTGGGTTAACATAGAAGGGCATGATATAGGTCAGACTACACGCTCTCATTTGACGGTAGTAAAGGAAAAAAAATAGGAAGTAATTCAGGCTATGGTTTTCATGATAATTGTTAAGTAAGATGGGCTTTTCGTGTGGCTTGTAAATAGGGAGGAGGAACAGATGGAGGGGCATGAAGACCAGCCTAGGTCGACCTCATGCGTTTGCATGTCTTACAGCGTGCTTTTGATTAAGCTGAAATACTTTAAAACGCACTGCAGACATAAACAATTATGTCATGATTAATAGTTACGTCTAGAAGATTCTTTCTGGAGTGTTTTGAGCTGAAATATCTTGAATACAGGTGTAGCAGAAAACCTCAAAAATATAATCATTGAAACCGCTTTTCTTTTTAATATTTCACATGACAAAATTTATAAGAAGAATCAGTGACAGAAGAAAACGTCGTCTTTTTCTCTATTTTCTTTCTCATAACTATCAATATTAATTTCTATTTGAACAATGAAAATATTTCAAGCAGAAAAAGGGATATTTTGTGTGATATCTTGTTTTGGATATCAAACTCATTATTGCAAAGACGGTTTTTTCCCCGACTGATTCGGAAGGAATCATTGATAACTTCACACTATATCAGTTACAGTTACTACAGTTATTCTCAAAATTCCCACGAGTTTGCAACTTTAGTAGCTCGAAAAAATAGCGTGAATACGAATGGATAGAGAAAGAACGCCGAAGTTAAAAATTCCAACGCAAGACGACTCGACGAATATTTTGATAGCCAAGCTTCTGAGTGTGCGAGCGAGTGAGTGAAGGAATTTCGTGTAGAATTACAGTGTAACGAAAAGGAACTCAGCTACGAGAATCAAATATGGAACTTAGACCTGTCTTTGGTTACACATCGTTCGTTCTATTAATCAAATTATACATTTTTTTGATATTATTAGTAAACAAAAATATAAAGGCTCCTGTCTGGGAGCTACGTAAGATTAAAAATCAGAGCAAATGAGGAAATAATTGGAAAATATTTCACTAAAATTAGAACGCCTATTAAAGTAAAGACCTTGAAGAAAGTTTGTACTAAATTATGAACCTTTACGAAAATATTCTATGATAAGATAACCCGTAGAATTCTTGCGAATTCGTGTAGTATTGCGCGGTTATAAAAGACAAATAAAAAGAAAGTTTGACTTTAATTATTTGAGTTTACTGTACCTTGTACGGCTGCAGTGTTGACCCAGAGAACAGACGCAAAAAGTAGAAAGAGCTGTCCACATGTCATTCTGTTTGAAGCACGCGTGTTGAAGACGAGCTTGTTTCTTCCTTTACAGGGTGTAGCTGGGTTGTTTCTGTTCACTGGCCAATCTCTACGCTTTACAAAGTTACTAAAACCCCCTAAAATTTGAACCAGAAATGGAACGGCCGCCCAGCAGATCCATTGAGTTACACAGTTATGGCTAACTCATCATAACAGTTAAACTAGGGAGCGTACCACAGAGACTAATAAAGGGATCGAGCCCGTCACGCGTAATCCACATACTTCATGCTTGTGTGACCATGCGTGCCCCACGTGAGAATATATTGGCATTCAATTGGCTTTTTTTATTAGTAACAGCGAAAAGGTTAGATAATATTTTCCGATGTCTCGTCCACTCTTCTCTAGTTCGACTGATAAAAATAGTTTGAGATAATGAGGAATATCAGGGCCGTGTTTGTTGACTGTGAACTTTAGATCTAGACAGGTTCTGTTTGCCAAGATAAAAAATTATTGCAAGAATGCTCTGAATTTATTGTTCTCTGCCAGAGATAAATCCTGAAATGTGTGTTTTATTCCTTGAAAGAATCAAAGGTCAACAGCTCAGTATCATTCAAAATAATTAAGAGATAGTAACTTTATCAGGCAAAACTAAAATAAATTCTGGAACTCCAGAGCTGTTCTAATCGTTCTTTTGACATTAATTTCCGAACTTACTGGTTTTGTTTCGAATGACTCGGCCGTGGCTCTTCAATATCGCATGAATGTTTAACATATTTACCCTAGCCTAAGGATATTTTGATGTTTAAAACGTCACCCTCTGCGGTGCTATTGTTTGGTTTAGTTCGACAAAAAACGAAAGACGTGTCTGCTGTTCGCTTCAATTCATAAAAAAAACAGTAGAAAAGAAAAAATAGCATCGAAAAAAGTTCTTAAATCCATCTAAAAGCAAAAAGTTCAGAAACGGTATCGTTTTTTGTGCTATTTAAGATAGAGAGCTGATGCAGCTGAAGTCCGAAAGAAAGTTCTGGAAATTTAGAAAAGACTCGGCATGAAGGTCGGAGCGACACTACAGGATACCCATAATTCCTCGAAACGCGTGTTGGTCACGTGACTATTTCCCGCCACTCTTAGCAACCAAAAGGCCATTTATACGGTACCCAGGAGGGTTACCACATGTTTTTGTTTTTGCTTATCATTTCTTATTTTTGCCAATTTTATTCAAATGTTTTCGAGGGATTTTATTTAGCTCGGCATTCTATGTAAGAATTTCACATTTGGTGTCATTTTTTATTTAAATAAATTATCATCATTATCATTGTTATTATTATTTTTATCATTATTATTATTATTATCAATATTATTATCATTATTATTTTTAATATAACAGATTGAATAAATCATCATCATCATTATTATTATTATTATTATTATTATTATTATTATTATTATTATTATTATTATTATTACCATATTAAAATACCATCCAACGATATCACTCATTCAAGAATGTGTTGTTAGGTTTCATGAATATACACTTTAGTTTGTCTCTGACTTTTTTTATTTATTTATTCGAACGTTTCGACTGTGAAAAAACTGATGAAGACTTTTATCGGCACTCACTTCATCGTTTGTGTTCTGCACGCGCGCTCTACGCTGTTTGCTCACGATTCTTCTTTGTTTTTCTTACTTCGACTCCGGCTTCCTTGAATTTTA
This sequence comes from Anthopleura sola, assembly GCA_023349425.1. NCBI lineage: Eukaryota > Metazoa > Cnidaria > Anthozoa > Actiniaria > Actiniidae > Anthopleura > Anthopleura sola. The sequence goes on from JALHLI010000002.1 coordinate 9,114,995, forward strand.
AAAAACCGAAAGTTGAAGTAGCAATTTGTCTCCTGTTTTGTTTTTTTGTTTGTGCTTTTTTTTCACATTTATTTTGCCAAGCTACTCGCGCGCAGGTGAAGGAAAAACGGTCCAAAAATAGCATCAACTGGTGACATGACACAAGCCTTTACCGGAGTGATGTCTTCTCTTAATTTATTTTCTTTTTGAATGGAATTATTCAGTGGCGAAGTCAATATGCTGCGCAATTTTCGTCAATAACTCCTCCAGGTTAAAAAGAAAACGTCTGTAACGAGCATAGTCAGCCTTTTATCATTAAAGTTTTAACGTATGGTCTTGAATTACAACATTGTTTATGAGACTGCAGGTGTATGTGGGTAAACATTACCTTTTAATAACTTAAGAGTTCACTTTTTTGCGCTTGTGACAAGAGTAAGAACGCGTTTTAAGACTCAATAATCATGAGGTGTTGCCAAGGAAAGTTTTTTTTGGCGTTTTGCTTTCTCGCTGCTTTTGTCTTGGTTGCAACTGTTGCATGTTGTCAGAGGAAAACATCTGACATAACCAATCCAGATTCGTGGGATTTTATCTATAATACAACAGAGGGAAAAGTACTAAGGGGCCATTATGTCAGAAAGAGGGTCCGTTCGCTGTTCGAGTGCTTCGATGAATGCTTAAGATGCCATGCCTGTGTTTCCATCAACTACGTAAAAACAACTCTCGGAAGAAGGCATATTTGTCATATAAACCACAACATTGCTGACCCAAATAATGGCATCAAACTTCATGACAGAAAAAATTCTACGTACTACGAGGTGGATCGTGTGCGATTAAGTGAGGTATAGTTATCAATATAATGGATTTTATGCTTATTCACATATGTGGCTTTGTATAGGCTGGTTTACACTTGCGTCGGATAGGAGACGGTGTCGGAAACAGCTCGTGAATGAAATTGCAAGTAAAAACCGCTCGTCTAAGGCCCGGTTTAGACGTCGAATTTCACAAGTGCCGAATATAATGCAAATGAGTAAAACCTATTGTTTGAATTCATTTGCAGTAGATTCGGTTCATGTGAACTTCGACGTTTAAACCGGGCTTAAGCGTAAGCACAAGTCAAGGAAAAGGACACCTTCCGATCCTTCCGATTCCGACGCGCTTCCGACGCGCTTCCGACTCCAAATACATGAAACGAACGCATTGAAAACAATCGGATAATAAAGAGGTCTTCTTTGATGTCATTAGGTTCAGCTCATGAAAAGATCGACGTTTAAACTCTGCCTAACACTTTTCAAATGTTAGTATTTCAGTTTGAATACGATATCTCACTGTCTAACTCGACTTTAATGAGTTTTTTTTCACCGGACTATCAGTTTACTCACGCAGAATTATTCAATTCAAAATATGCTAAATTAACAGAGGTAATTACTATATTCTTGGTCTATTTATGACTACCGTTCAATTAAAGTGGTATGCTAATGCACTCGATATTCTTTTAATTGATTTCTCTTTCTTTTTCAAATTAATTTTTTTTTTGTACTTGGCGCCCCCACTTTTTGTAGAGAAAGTTTTATTCCCTATTTCGTCGTAAATATCGCGGAGTTTTTTTGTTTTTCATTTTGCTTCGGCGATTTTTGGCGGAGGTGCCCCCCCAGAACCTATGTCCTCGCTACAGGACGAATTCATCTTAACCATTCAAAAACTTGACTAGTACATACCATTTACACGGAACCTTCTCTTGCACGGCTATGTGTTTAAATGTTTGTCCTGATAGCACAGTTCCGTTTTAAATGAACGCCTAAGCGTACAACTTTTTGAACGGTTCAAAATTCGTCCGGTACCTTGTAAGGCCAGTCTGATATATATCTTGTACGTCGCTCTCACAGGACCTATCACACCCGGCGGGCTATCACATCGACCCTTTTCAAATTTTTTTGCATTTCTAATGTATTTTATACTGAATTCTATATTTGTTACCTTCACATCCAAATGATTTTGAAAGCTCTCAGGTCTAGATATTCCTACTTTGATAGGATGTTGAGATTATTCAAATGAAGTGATCAGAAATGAGATAATCGATTAGTTTAGTTTACTTTTAGACGCCGAGAAATGAGAACAGTAGGATTCTTTTCATTAACTTTTATACACTTTAATAAATATTTCACAACATGGACATTTTTATTACTCTTGAACGAAGCTATTCAGGTAAAACGCGACAAGAAAACAGGTCAGTTTTCGAAGGATATACGATAAAAGAACGAGCATAAGACCCCTTGCTTCACGTTAAAAAGGGGGTAGAAGCAAACACAAGCATGACTGAGAATTCTGTCGACAGTCTTTCTTTTCACTTCTCCCCCCCCCCCCCCCCCCCGAGACTTTTTTGATTTTAAGTAGCAACCGTTTAATTTCACCGCAAGAAGTATGGACCCATTAGTTCAGGGTCAATATTGTGTGTTAACTATATATTCAACCCCAAACAGGTTCTCCTAGGACAAGATGGCGAACGGTGCGAAGATGGCGGAAGGTGCGAACAAGATGGCGAAAGGTGTGGAGAAAATACATCCGTACAACCGCTAACTGAATCAGGCGGGTCAGGGTCAGGGTCAGGGTCAGGGTCAGGGTCAGGGTCAGCCCAATAATCATTCAAATAGATACTGCTACTATCTTGACATGCATTCGTATATTTTACACAGTGTAAGGCTTATTGTTTAGTAGAAGCTAGTTTCGATGCAAAAACGTTTTTCGCATGAGTGAGAAACATATGGTACTGACTTACAGCACGCACACGGTACCACATGCCGTAATATTGAAATGGCTTCCCATAAGAGTGGTTGTCGTATGAGTGAGAAACATATAGTACTGACTTACAGCACGCACACGGTACAACATGCCAATTGTTATTGCTATATAAATTATCTATAGATGCATAGGTCCAAGGTTGGTGATCGATTTCATAGTCTAAGGACAACGCTTGGAATGTTGTTTTAAGAAATTCACAGAAAAATATAGAGTCCCGTGCAAAATTTGGGGTTTTTGTCCTGTTGAAGTTCAAAACCTGTATGATCCCTCAATAAAAACCCGAAGCTTATTATGCGGTTTTGTGCGATTTTCGTGCGCGCGCACATCTTGGGCTCAAATTCAACGTTCAAAAGTAGTTAGTCACCTAAATTCCCCGTTTACATATAATCTATCTATTCTGATCTAGAATTACGCGCTCCACTTTCATCATAACTGCTTGTAGATGCACGATGTAAAATGGAATAATAAAATAAATACGATAAAATGAAATAGATATTCCTTGTTATTGCAAGGGTAGCTTTTAATAGCCCTCGTTGTGGCCCTCGTTCCATGATCGAATTGGAATTTAGGAGTTGATTTTCGCAGTGGGAGGAAGACCGAAGAACATGGAGAAACACCCTAAGCACAGGAGAGAACCAAACTCTACTCACCTATATGATTCATCATACCTTATATGGTGTTGTTTGTACCCAAGCTAGACCATAATGCATAGTGTTTATTGAAATTAAAAAAATTCTATCTACCCCTCCCCATCCTAGATGAGGATGCTACTTTCCCTTGCCCCCAAATGACTGACCCCACCCCCTCCCCCACAATCCAGTGACCCCACCCCTTCCTCCCCATCCAGTGACCCCACCCCTTCCCCCCATCCAGTGACCCCAACCCTTCCCCCCATCCAGTGACCCCACCCTTCCCCCCCATCCAGTGACCCCACCCCTCCCCCATCCAGTGACCCCACCCCTCCCCCATCCAGTGACCCCACCCCCTCCCCCAACCTAGTGACCCCTCCCCTCCCCCATCCAGCACAATAATATTGGTTAGTTTTTACTTTCTTACTATTTTATTTATATTTACGTTGTAATGTCAAAGGACAGCTGTCAGCTTTTCTCCCAGAGCGAGTTGTGTTTTACAGAGGTTTGAAAGATATACAATCATCAGCAAGTCCTGAAACGAAAACAAACAGGTTTTAGACTGGTTACATTACAGATAAACTGGGCTATAAATCAATACTATTACTGCATGAAATCTTCAATTTTATTGATACCCTGAAACAACCTCTGGGCTGATCTAAGTCAGGGCATGGCTAACTCACAGATCAAACCCTGAAACAAACTCTGGGCTGATCTAAGTCAGGGCATGGCTAACTCACAGATCAAACCCTGAAACAAACTCTGGGCTGATCTAAGTCAGGGCATGGCTAACTCACAGATCGAACCCTGAAACAACCTCTGGGCTGATCTATAAGTCAGGGCATGGCTGACTCACAGATTGAACCCTGAAACAAACTCTGGGCTGATCTAAGTCAGGGCATGGCTAACTCACAGATTGAACCCTGAAACAACCTCTGGGCTGCATGGCTAGCAGATACAGTACCTGCATGTTGCTATTAAGCATGGCTTCAAATTCTTCAGGTGTCATCTTAGGAACAGCATCAACAAAATTTTTCAGCTCTCGACCCACATTATTATCTGCAGGAATCTTTCCATCCTTAGAAAAATGATATTTCTTGAATTAAATAAATGAAAAAGGAAGGAAGGGAAAATAAAAGGAAAAGTTGGGAAATGGAAAGTGAATGGAAGGGAAAGAAAGAGAAGGAAATGAATAGAATAGGAAAAAAGGAGAAAAAGAAGAGAAATGAAAGTTAAAGGAATTGGAAATGGAAATAAGTGTAAAGGGAAAGAGAAATAAAACTGAATTGAAAGGATTGCAAAAGAAGTGCTATCCTTTCCTTCGATTTTCCCAATTTACCGATACTGGAGACAAAATAATGACCCAGCCATCACTTATATCCCACACTCTTAGTCAAGAAACTCACCATAACAGCCTCAATGTAAGTTATAACATCAGTAAGCATGCTTGTTAGATCCTCTGTAGCACTAATGACAAGGGATAGATAACGAAAAATATGAATAACTCAACAAAAGGTTGAGATGTATAGTAGACTAGGGTCTCTTGTTCCTTTCCTTGGGAAAAACCATGGTACAGAGAAAAAGGCGATAATTTTTAATATTTTAAGAAATATAAAACAGGTTTCCAGATTCCCTCTTGTTCTCTCAGCATCCCAAGAGTATAGATCAGAGTATCATAAATTCACAAAAAATATTGTGTTTCTTTTTTTGTATAAAATTCAGTGTGCGCAGAAAAAGAAATAATGTGAGCATTTTAGATAATCTTATTCAAAATGGCATTTCAACAAACCAGAGCAGGTGTTTAAACTTCTATGTAGGTTCTGATTGGTTAAAATTTCCCTCAAAAAGCAGAGCATAGGACACGTCAGAGCATAGTGCTTTTGGCACTTCCTGTGTGCTGTATTACCTGTATTGAGCATGGTAAAAACTGTTATATTTCTTGCGCTACCGTATTTCATAATAATAATGTGTTGTCTAACCTGGTTACATGTTGCATGTCTGATATCAAGGAAACTGTTTTCTTGCTTGCAAATTTTGTTCTTTGTAGGACTTCAACTAAAAAATATAAACACTAACTTTAAACTACAAATAAATATAGAACGTGATGGACCTCTTTACCTTGGCTGTAATTTTTCCTATTTCTGATCTGATCATTCCCTAGAGAATCATTTTTTTTTGTTTAACGGTTGTGCATGAGAAGACACATGAATTTGGATACAACTCAAAATAGCCTTAGTCTCAAAAGAATGACATGAATGAAAAGGTATGAATGGGAAAACGAGTATGTCCAAGGTAAGAGATCAATTATTAACAATAAATTATTTACCTAATAAAATATATAAAGCATTATTTCTGATATTAATAGCTCAAAGTTATGGTTAGTAATTGTTCAGGTCTACAGGTGCAAAGCCTTGCAATAGTATGACGTGTATACAGATAACTTAAGTTTTCATACTTCCAACTTTCTCAGAAGCTGTGAGCTTGATTTCACAAGGAACCTGGCTGAATATGGTGCCCTCTGTCTTCTCTGGAACACCCATCTTTACACTGAAAATCATGGATGCAAGAACATTTAGACAAAGAAATTCAATTTAAATTAAATTTAACTTTTACCAGGTCCTATAGTTGAGAAGTACCTAAAATTAAGGGTGGCATAGTGGTAGTACACTCATCTCTCACCTCTGGGTTACCAGGTTTGATTCCTGGACTCAGCATCACATGTGAGTAGAGTAGAACTTATTAGGTCTCTCCCTTGATTTAAGAGTTTTTTCTCTGGGTTCTCTGGTTTTCCTCCCTCTGCAAACTAACCTAACGTGCTAAACTCCAATTTGATGTGTGAGATAGTCATGCCCTGACTTTGATCAGAAAAGAGGGTCCTTTTTTGGATGTTGATAAAATTTGTAGTTTGTTCTGGTAATAAACAAAACTGAACTAGGACTTAAGCTTATTTTGTCATGGTAACAGCACCAGTACCTTTGGTAGGCTTTATAGGCCATTTTAAGGTTCTTGAGAGTTGTGTCAACAGTAAGGTGAATAGGATTAGTGGTTTCTCGTGAGTAGTATTCATGGATAAGAAGGGAGTGTTCTGTCACATCTGGACCTGTAGCATACCTAAAAGAAAACAATATAGTATTGCATTACCACTGTCTTTATTGTTACACACTGATAGAGACAACAATCACAACAGGAAAACCAGTCATTAGACTATCGCCAATCAAACAGATTGTTTGGTACCTTTTCTGACTGATGACAGCGTATTACCCAATTTCCATGTCGTGACTGTTGTCTCGATTGGCACATAGCAATAAAAGCAGAGCTTTCAATAAAAGGCGGCTACGGGCAGTTTATCACTGGCTACTTCACCTTAAACTGCCAGCTATTTTGACAAAAATAATAATTCATTGCCAAATAGAGTTACGGCCCCTTGGGGGATACGGACCCCTACTTTTTCGGATTGACCGTCTACTCCAAATATTATTGAAAGCTCTGTAAAAGTGGTAATGATAGGAACTTAGATAGACAGATACACTTTATTTTACAGAGGGAAACCATAATTACAGTAAACCTGTTTCTCTCCCTTACGGCCATAACAAAATTATAAAATCAAGCTATAACTATAAAAATATATAAATATAAACTACATCACAAAGAAAGTAAATAATGAATAGAAATAATAAATGGGGAAAAAATTGGTTATTCACAGGTGCAAAGAACAAAACTAACAGAAGAATTGATGTCCTGTTTTTCCATTTAGATCACACGTAAATGTGTATTTGCAAACATTGCTGGTAAATAAGGAAATAATCCTCAAGGGAATGATGATGTGACTGTTTTCCAATTTGAGATCCTGCGTCAATCCCTTGAGTATTATCTTATTGTCTATATTAAGTAATACTTGAGATTCTACATTGATAGACTCGTACAAATAATATTAGAGCAGATTTTGTATGTGTGCAAAAGTCACAGCATATGGCACAGTAACGATGCCGTGTAGACATGGCACCGCATGTCAAATGTTTTCACACAATGCATAGCACTGATACTGTCACTACAAGGTGCAGTCCGTACCGTAAGTTTTTCATATTCATGAATAGGAAAACTGCTCTATTCTAGAGAGAATGACATGTGGTCTGAAATGGAAAAAACATTACGCACAAGCTGAAAATGTCTAACATCAAAGTATTTCCCTCTTAACTAAGACATTGACAAGTAAGTTATATTTCTAGATAAAGGAAACCCACCATCCAACAATCTGTTCTTTAGGATTTGCCTTACTTGCGAGTTCATACATGCATTTGGCGTATTCTAATTCCACAGCAACCTGAGGACATAAAGAAAGAAGATTTTTGTGAAATATTTTTAATAACTCATGATATTTTTATACTAGATCAAATAACTAAACTTCCAACGTGATTACAAAAACTAAAATCAAATCAATTTTTTTAAAAATTCAAGCAAGAAAAAAACACGTAATTTTACAATCAAACGTTTATATTATACGATCTAGTTTGTGCATAACAAAATTTTTTTCAAGAAAAAATGATAATATACAAAGCTAGGATATTTAAGGAATATTTGTGATCAGAAGTCTTAAAATTCTGAGCTTTTAGCGGTGTTCAATGATTGAGTAACACGTTTTCTCTAACTCACCTCGTCGGCAGATTCGTTATGTGGAACACCAAAACAGCTTTTAACCTCGATTACACCTTTATCAACGACTCCTAGAAGAGTCCCAATAACTCTTTTCGCCTCTTCATTCCGTCTTTCGTACGCGTCTACGATACTAAAGAGTACAACAGGGTGAATAAGAACTTTCTTTACTCGACTCGCCATTTTGGATTCTGTGGTTCACGTGGGCCGAGGCGGCTGCAATGACGTAAACCACAGGAAGCCCAACCAAGGGCTCCAAATCGCGTAAAGTCGCGACGATCAAAGAACAGCAATAAGAACACCCATGGAATAATTGGTAAGCTAACTATAAAGATTATTCTCTCCAAACATTCGTATGGCATACAATTCCACATGTATTCTTTTGTATAAGGTTCAAACATACCTTGCTTGGGTTTCCTGTGGTAAAGCAGCTGCTTTACACTCTGTACCCACCCCTACTAAGAACAAATTGGTACAACAATATTTTCCTTGGGGGGGAGAGGAGAAGGATCTGAGAATGATATTAAAATCTAGCGACTTATAACTTGAGGTTTAGTTTAAATATTAGTTTCTTTTTATTAATGACTTCGTGAAGCAGAATTTGAACTTTTAAAGTTGATTTATGTAGAGTTTCGTCTTTCTAAAGGTGCAAAGACAAATTGCAAAATATACTCAGTCTACCCCCAATAGTAAAGTTTTGTACTCTTTTTGTCAAATTCAAGATGGCGGCCCACAGAAACACAAGGGCTACATTGCCTTTACTTTCTAGTGCAAGATTTCTATCTTATTTGGTGTTATTATCATTAGTAGTAGTCATTTTATATTCCAATGTAGTGAGTAGTAAAAAATCTGACGCAGAAATTGTACCCAAACTCGATGAATTGGTTATTACAGTGGAACACGCTTTGAAAGAGAACTCCGACGGCCCCGACTTCAAGCCCCGTGGCACAATCTCTTTACGCTCTTTAAAACAACAAACAGGAGTCTTTTATCAACGAGACCAGTTGACGAAAGAAGAGCAACGACTTATCAAAGAGATGGCTCAGAGCAAGGAAGATGTTTACTACCGTATACGAGTCCCTACGCATTTTGGAACCAGTGAGAAAGATGAAAATAAGTTTGTCTCTACCTACGTTAGAGCGTGTGCTTTATACGAATCTAAACTTACAGAAACGATTACAATAGCTGTTGATCATCTAGGATATATCTATGGTATAGGACTCAGAGTACCTGTGTCTCAATGTGAAGGCAAAGTTCGTGGAGCAGGATGGCTACCGGCCTATTTCAACACCACAATCAACGTCCTAAACCAAGCTCTTGGAGCTCTCCCCGACACTCAGACATACGTCCAAAGGATAGAGAAGGAGAAAGCAGAGCAAGCTTCCGGCAAGGGTAAAGATAATCGCTCATTTTTGGCAAAGTATTGGATGTATATTGTCCCTGTGGTGATCTTCATGTTGATGACGTCACAACAGCCTGAGCAAGGTGAAGGAGGAGGAGGAGGAGGAAGCAGTTAAATGGACTTCTGAAGAGTAACCTTGAAGATTGTCAAGAATAGATCCACATAAAATGAAACAACAATATGCTTTTTAGAAAGGATGTCAAAAAAAGGGATTATTCTGGCTTTCATGATGTTTTCCCATTTCAGATTTTGTGTCTTCACCTTTACGAAAAAACTGTCAAATTTTATCAAACCACAGGGTTCGTGCAGGTCCTTGAACTCCTTGAAAAGTGCTGGAATTTGAAAACTCATTTCAAGGGCACTTGAAACTCCTTGAAAAAAGAAAAAATTCCTTGAAAATCGTAAATACTCCTTGAAAAATATTTAGAAAGGTTTTTGTAACCCAAAACGCCTGTTTTCCTCATCTAAAAGTTTGTAATCCCGATCGCACCCATCGTTATGTGGTCCTTGAAAATTTTCATTTTGGTCCTTGAATACTCCTTGAAATGTCCTTGGATGTCTTCACAAGAAGCCTGCACGGACCCTGAAACCATAAGACAACCTCTGGGCTTAGCTAAGTCAGGGCACCAGCTGGAATTTAGTGTGTTAGGTTTTGTCAAGGTAGGAAAACTTGAGAACCTGGGGAAAACCCATGAATCAATGAAGGATACCTAAAAAACACATGTGGTACCAAGTCTAGCTAGGAATCAAACCTGTGAACCCAGAGGAGAGAGGCATGTGTATTACCACTCTATGCCATCCTATGCCTCCTAGTGAGGAGAAATTTAAGGTTAGGGTAAATTCATCCCAAAAAGGTACTTTTTGAATGTCATCACTACTCAAACCAGTAAAGAAAGAAATAATGCTCAAGGGAACAACACAAGGTCTGAAATGTGAAAATAAAAAATCAGGTGTATCTTAAATCATATTAAGCTAACCATGATGCATTGAACTTGGTACCAACTTCATATATACTGTATTGATGTACATTCATGAGACATTGAGCTCTCTACCAATTTCTTCTTTTTTACTCAATGATTTGGATGATCTGGCATCATCATGTCAAAGTAGGTTTTGATGGATGTTGGGATGTTGGTCAAGAATCAAAGTATTCAAGGGCACATTCCCATGGAAACACTTTGATTGACATCCACCTTAACCTACTTTGTTGCCATAGCAATTGTATGATTCTGTGCATGGTGTATGAATCATCTTTGCCATGTAAGATGCTTATGCCGTTTGTAAAGTTCCACTTATTATTTTATGATTAACATTAAATATCATTTCACTTTGCTTTTGATGATTTTTTGTAATGAGGTATTCAAGGTATACCTTTTACACTTCCCTCTCACCTCTGGGGTCTCTTTTCGATTCTCCTGGACTCACTATAACATGAATAGAGTTTGTTAGGTCTCTCTCTCCCTTGGGTTCTCCGGTTTTCCTCCCTCTGCAAAACCTAACATCATAAATTCCAATCTGTGGGTTGGCATAATCTTTCACCCCTTTAGTGAACTGTTCCACTTTGTATATGCTAACAGTTATCGTAGATTAATAAATTATACACCGTAGTGAAAATAGGAACTGACGTTTCGGACGTTAGTCCTTCGTCGGAGTCAGTCAATGTATATGCTAAGGTCCACTGCGATACTGTATCCCTCCATTAACCATGCTTTAATTGATAATAAACTGTTGCTATAGCTCGTACAATATTTCTTAGCTTATCTTCTTTATTGAAAAGAATTGAAGATAGGAATTTACTTGATTTTCCGAGAAGGGACGCAAGAGTAAAATGCACAAATTTTTAGTTTAATTTTCTGATAATAAACTACAGTAAACCTTCAATGGACTGATGTGTTTGAATGAAAGTTTACTAAGATTTGTTTTGGGTCCCGCGTTAAATCAGGATCCATCTACCTGCAGATAAAAATACCACATTTGTAAACATAAGCGAGTTCAAATCACAATACATTCCTATCTTCACTGGTCTGCAAAGAGCTCAAAATTCAAGCCCAAAATGAAACGAAGAAAGGAAGAAGGAATCACCACTTATATCTCAACTTTAACGGTAAAATTGGAGACTAAATGACGGAATTTAAACTTTTGCTTTTTTTCTAAATATTTTTTTCTCGGAATTCTAAAATATAGGTGGATTTTGGTAACAATCAATCGACGAAATCAAAACCTCATTCAAAGGTAGGTCGAAAAACTTCTAAAAAGTATTTTTTTTTAGCTTATGCAGGGTTCTCTTAAGATCACTGTTCGGCTTCATTCTTCTGCTTTCGTTCTTTATAAACATGTTTTCAACGCCCGAGATTTTTGTCTAAATTCGCAAGTTTCGAATGCTCTTCAGTATGCGACCATTCCATCGATAGAAAAATAATGAATTTTCCACATTATAACGTTCCAGCTTTTCGTAATTTTACGTTTTTCTAAAATAAACTGTACACTTTGCACCCAATTTTCTTTTTATCGCTATCAAAAAAATTATCTTGCTATGAATTTTTTTTGAAAAGTTTAGGTAATTCATAATTGATTGTCAAAGGAAGTATAAGTGTCAGTATCCTCACAAACTACAATTCGTGCAACCACAATTTATCGGAAATCCTATATTTTTTTGCTGATTTATTCTCATTGGTCTTCCAAATAGTAATGTTAATATTTCTTAACGCTTTTTCTGGCTTAAAAGAAAGTGATTTGTCTGAATTGACGAGATTAAAGAATTCCTAAAATGACACCTTAGAAAATTGAGGAAAGTTGTTGCACCTGTTTTGTAGCTACTATAGTTCACGTCACTTGGACATGATTTCAAAGTTGGAAGTTTTCGTTTCATTGTTTCCTTTCTCGTACGCTTCAAAGAACCGCCCGATAGAGGACTCAATGTATCGAAGAAAGACTCACCAAAGTCGTTTTTATTCAGTTTTGGTAAGAAAAATATGCTGAGATTTCATTATCGAGCGTTTTCATAGCTCAAACTCGATCGATAACAAGTATCTGTCAATGTAGTTACCCATTTTTTTTAGTTTTTCTTCTTTCAGCGAAAGAATAGCATTGGAAGCCATTCAAATGCTTGGTTCTGAAACATCTTAGAGAGTCGAGTTATTATTGCCATAGTAACAGTTTAATCCATTTTCCTTCTAGTCCCAAAACAACTCATCCCCGAAGCAGCAACATGTCCGTTCCTCTAAAACGTACCACACCGAAGCTTCGCAATCTTACAGAGAAGTGCAACAGAAATCCTCTGGAACTTACTATCAGCTGACCAAATCCACATCTTCAAACCGCAAAGAACCAGAACTGAAAAATGAAGGCCATAAAAATCCCTCTTTTCATAGCAGTAGGTCTTATTTTGAAGAACTGAGTACGAGCAGTGGCCATGGAGACGGGTCATGGTCGAAGAGTTACAATAGTCGTGATGTACAACAACCAAAGGTATAGGTAGTTCATAGTTGTTATATTTATCACTGCTGATGTAGGTAATTATGGAGAGCGAAAACTGCTGAAAAAAAACTTACAATAATCTCTACGTATATTTTGACTTGTCTGTCAGCCGAAAGCATTTCACCTTCTTCTTATTATTCTTCTACTTCTTCTTCTTCTTCTTCTTCTTCTTCTTCTTCTTCTTCTTCTTCTTCTTCTTCTTCTTCTTCTTCTTCTTCTTCTTCTTCTTCTTCTTCTTCTTCTTCTTTTTCAAATACCATTTCTTTTCTAGGCGCGCAAATTTACCTATCATGTGCGCTGCGCAAATAATACGCAATCAGAACACGCAATTTAAACTTTTCCCTTATAATATTATTCTCATTATTATTGTGCCTATTCTGTTATTTCAGGTTAATCCTTCCAAAGGGCTCCCAGAGTTTGAAAAATCTTCTCCACCAACAGCAGCAAAACGGGTAAGAACAGACGAAGAATTCATAGACAAAATTTCAATTTACAAACCCAATATATTTACTTTGTTTTTATCTCTTTACCGTGACGAAGAAAACTTTTCAAAGCGAATTCAAACCCGAAGCTTCAACACCTGTTTGTTCAGTCAAGGTATGTTCAAAGTTGAACATGTTTTTATTCTCTTATGCGTTTTTGATTTTAACATTTTTCACTGCAGACTTTGGACTCTAGATCTCCCAAGACCAAGTCATCTTCGAACAGATCTTCCTCTGGTGTAACCAAGGTAACGCCTGTTTTTCAGTTTTGCAACACATGCGCAAACGAAAGGAACAGAAAGATTTGATTCGGTTTACGAGTTGTGGCAGCAACTGGCAACCATATTGCACTGTGTATCACCCCTCCAACAACGTTTCTCGCAATTTTAAGGCATATTTTTCAAGTAGTTGCAAAATGCTGAGATCGCGTTGCAGTGCAACACCTCCCCTTGGCAACCTGCAACGCTACATTTTCAAGCATTGCGAGACAAGATGCTCAGAAAATTGCACAAATTTACAGGGCCTTTGTGGGGATTGACGCATGGTTGTAAAATATAGCAATAACTAATTCTCACAATTTCCTTGTTTCTTATTTTCAGCCATCCACTGAGAAAAGAGCGTCAAAGGAAACTACTACGACTACGACTACGACCTCTGCTACAACTATTGAAGAGAAGCAAACATTGTCTAGTGTAAAGTCTGCGGAAGTGACGTCAGTAAAACCAGCCACTGATTATGGCGAGACGGACTGGTACCTAGACGTCCTACTTCGCATGCAGTCCCTGGAAATGAAGCAACAAAACTTGGATGCACAGTACGACTTCCTCGGGAAACTGGCCAAAGAGAACCGTGAAGATCTGAAGCAATCGAAGGATTGGGCACGATATAATGTGGACAACTATGAAGTGAAGGCTTACTGATCAAAATCAAGTTGCTATAGAAACAGGTCGCCATGGGAATGAGTCATGAGATTTCTTAAATGTGGCGATAGTAATATGAAAAAGATTTGTAGATAATAATAAACCGATAATGGGTTACATACTGATGAATAATAAAAAGCGCTCGCAATTATCAATAAATGAAAGTTTTGATGATAAGTCATTACAATTTTGCAACGTTAATCAAATTTGCCAATAATTCTCGCCAAAGACTAGCTGAAAGAGTTTGAGATCCATGAATGTGACGTCATATAATGAGCATATTAAAGTGACGTTAAAAAATTAAAATTACGTAATCGAAATTAGAATGACGTAATAAAGATTAGAAAATTAAATTATTATTGGTTAGTAAAGTGAAATTTTCTGATCGAACTTTTCCCTGCCTGTCTTCCATTTTGGAAGAGCTACGATTAGATCTACGAGAAACGAATTTCGCGTAGATTAAGGTAAGGAAAAAGGGTTAAAGTCTAATGTATTTCAGATCTAAATGGAATTGGAATTTTTGAAATTAGAACTGAAGAACGCGCATGGAACGACAATTCTAAGGAAAGCGCGCGCAGCTCACCCACACCTCGCGCGCAGGTTAAAAAATATGAAATTACAATAGTACAAGAAAGTTAAATTACAAACTTTTTTTTAAGCTATGGATGCGCGGTGCAGCATTGCGCGCAGTGTTGCAGGAAACCGATGTCACGAGCCATATCACACGACGCGATTTATATCATTGTACGTAATGTTGCTGAAGTTCAAAACGATGGCCTACCACAGCAACATTGTCTGCGAAGCAATATTGCGCGCAGTTTGGTTGCGCACTGCCTTGATTGAGCATCTTTATGGTTTTGCAGTTATATAGCAATGTAAAATACACATTTAACATCTCGATATTCGTGATATGACTTTGCTCTCGTGATAGAATATTTACTTTCGGTATTAAGCTTGACAACTTGTCCCGGCGTCCAGACATGTGTACAAGTTGAATAAACATTCAGTTTCATCAGTAATTATAAAAGTTATCACCTATGAATTTACAATTCGAGGAAAAATTATTCTAATGTGGCGACTTGGTATACTTCGAAAACTTTGTTGAACTTATGCCGGGTGATGTGCGACAGATTTCACATATTTTACAACTAAAAGGGCACAAGAAGAAGATACATACTGCAGTAGTATTTGCTCTTCGTTCTTTGTTCACGTAATCCCTACTGTGGTTTGGAATGGATTGCTACCTTATCTTCCGAAAAAAAATTGAATTGCAATGAATATTAAGACTAAAAGTTTTTCTAAGTCTGTTGGCGAAAATAATTTGCAAGCTATTTTCGGGTATACAAAATCAAAAGTGTCCATGTATCGGGCACCATAATGTGAAGTCAGTAATCCTGTGTTGAATCTAGTACTTTATTGTACAGCAGTTGACAACGGGACGATGTTAATTGCTGATCAAAATCAAGCTAAGCTTCGCTTTCTTCCTTGTTTTTTATCCACACTTTGATGGCTTTCCTTTCCTGACTGTCATGGCTTCATACAAATACTAGGTTTCGTTATCCATAAGACTTAACGCTGTAATCGTGTCGAAACTACTGATTTTTTTCCACACAGACCTAATTCAACATAGTAAAGAATCTCTCGTCAAAGTCAGTGTCTGATTTGTAGGTAAAATAGGTCAAAACTCATCAATACTTTACAAGAAAAGTGATATTTGGTACAGCAATACTAATAAGCATCATAAGTGCACAATTTAAGGGGAATAGGCATCAAAACACCATCACCATGACAACCTATGCCTCAATTTTCCAACGATGCTAAACTCAAGGAACCATAGACCATGTAATTTTGTGTTTGCCTATCAATTCCACAGCATGGCTTTGGTTAATTGTATTATCAAGGAGCATGTGTTAAGGGCTTAGCACCTTCATAATGAACAGGCTTAACAAGTCCAATGAAAACCAAGACACAGGCTTGAAGCATAAATGAAACAAAGACTTCCTTGATGTATATCAGTGCATAGTATTAAGTGGACTCATTGTCACAGACAAAGGGTTTGTCAGTGGAAGAGACACCACTCTGTAGTTTCTATGGAAACGTGAATGAAGAGTTTGTCGAATAATAAAAAATAAACAAAAATTTGGTCTTAAAACTTTCAAATGTCAAAGTGTCTTAAATGAGAAAGATTTTTATTTTCTGAAGTAATGTTAAATGTTTTTTAAATGATTTATTTTCGTCTGCATTTAAAATGTTGAATGAAAAATGAATATCTCACGTAAGAACTTCCAGAAAATAAGTACGAGTGTTGATCATGAAAAATATTGTTACGTTGTACAATTTTCTGAAACGCCTTGAGACGTACATGATTATCAGTTTTCGACACACATTTTAGATTCAAAGTTTTTAAAAACATACACCAAAAAAATAAATAAAATTAAGACATCCGAGAAAGATTGTTTATCAAAAGACATTGAATTGACGAAAAATTGCAAGAACAACAAAAATAATCCAAACTGCAAGGCTGGAACAAAAATGTGCCAAAACAGTGTTTGTGTATTTTTTTTAATGATCCTTTTCATGCTGTGCTTAATTTTTAAAACTAACAAGGTCTAACAATGCAAACGAAAATTGTTTTCAATGCTGAACGAATATTTTTTTTTTGGACTAACTTGATTAATAAGAACCATTTTTGTTGGTATGAGCTTTCTCGCTATATCTGGCTTCTCAAATCCCTCGATTCTGAAAAATTTAAAGTAAAAAGGTCGTTTATTTTTGTAATTTCTAACTTACGTTCTTGTGTTTCTACAAACAGACCCAAACACGTGGAAGCATTCTACACCGGAAATCCACCAAGACCGAAACCGGAAGTCAATATCAACCAATCACAAGTCGTATAGTGAGCTTTAATCACTTGGACGACCAATAGACGCTACTAGTTGTTTTGCCTGGCGGTGGTAACTAGGCAACGACAGACGCTTAGAGATATAAAACAGCTCTGATTTCGGAAAACAGAAATTCCTTAGCTCAGAGCAAGCTGTACTTGGAGAATATAGAGTTCTTTCGGGTTTCTTCGTTGAATTCCTTTCTTTTTTCTTAACTTGTCCTTGAGAATTCTTTAGGAAAATGACAACGCAATCGTTCGTCGAGACCGCGAAGTATTTGTCTTCTTCTTCATTTGATCCTCCTTCGTATCTACGGCCAACAGGAGGTCCGTACGAGACAACATACACCGCTTCTTTCCAAGGAATCAGACCGCACACAACTCCATATACCATGAGACCCATTACGCTTTCAAGATCTTATGAATTCCCTTCTAAAATCCTACAAGGCTCTTCCAGTGGATTGGAACATCTTCCCTATACAGCCGTGAGTCAACGCGCAATTCACAAGTTCAGCCCCCAACAATGGCGTTCCTCGAACCTACTGAATGTATCCTCTGGCGAGAAAGAAAGAGCAACAGCTGAAAGACTCAGAGATGAATGCTCAAGGCTCCGCACAGAGACGTCATTGCGTACACACCGCACACAAATGGATGTGAACAAGAAGCTTGACAACCGAATTCATGATATATCTTACTGGAAAGCCGAGCTTGAGAAACAACACAATGAAACAGTAGCAGAGATCAAGGCCCTACAAGCTTTTATTGGACGACTTGAGAAAGCCTTGGCTGCGACAGAAAGACCTCTGAATATTGCTCAACAGTGCCTTGGATTTAGAGAGAGAAGAGTAAAGATTGACCTGGTGCACGATAGTGTAGAAAATCATTTATCCAAGGTAAGAGACCACAATCAAACATACGCGAAGATAACACTAAAATATTCACTGAAAATCATGAAAAATTTAACCCCATATTTTAATTTTTTCTCGGTTTCTCAGCATAATTTTAGGTGATTTTTAAACACCTTAAATTATAAAACACCGCGCTCTATAATTAGGAACACTTATGAATAAACTGTTAGCAAGCATTAAAAGACCTTCCTTCCTAGCAACCGGTTCGTTCTCTGTCTATTCTTAATTCAAAGTAATGATAATTCATAGTAAAATGATTTCAAAGAAAACGAAAAGGAATTGCTTAGTTATTTAGCGATGTTAGTTTTTTCTGGAGAAACAAAAAAAACCCCAGCTGAGATGTTTAGTATTTTATTCAAAATGTTGTTATTGATGCTGTAACATTACTCATAGTCGAATATTCATAAATTAGGAGAGTGTTAGGGTTTTCAGACACATGTACGGAATGAGAAAATATATATATTACGCTAAAATTTCTAGCGTGCTTCGAAAACATAAAAGTTACAAGAGCTAGTTTATGCTTGGGTTATAATCCAGTCATTGTTTCGAAGAAAAATTTCATAGCATCTTTTCAAGATCTTCAGTCTTCAATAGCACTTCCTCTCTCTGTCAACTTAGGCGAGAATATTTAAGATTAAGATTTCAAATTTCTATATTAGGAATTAGAATCAAACAAATAATATTTTTTTTGTAAGTAAAATTGTTTTAAGAGAAAATGCGACCACTTTAAGTCATAACTTGTGAACGTTACTCAACCTTGACATTTTCAAACAAACTTGGTTGCCTTGGCAGCGAGGTCGCCACAGCTGAAGACGTTACCAATTTATCGTGGCAGTTTACACAATTACAGACTACCTGCCGTTATCAAAACTCATGATATAAAACCCTTTATTATAAATTTGAATTATCTTTTTTTTTCAAGCTGTTTTCAGCAAGCATAAATTTGGAAATAAGCTTTTGAAAGCCGTTTATTTTGTGATTCTATATCGAGATCCAGTTTGCACTGATCCGAAATTTTTAAAAAACTTTTTTCAATAATGAGATTTATTCTATATATCTTAATGACAATCTTTGTGTGTAGTTTTTCTGGCTCTAAAATGTCTGTATTTACAGTAGTAGCTAGAAAACCGGAAAATAGATAGATAGCTCTTTGCCAAAGAGTCAAGTTTACATATCTTATTTCACTTCAAAAATTGTGGTCATGTTTATTCTCCAATTCTTTCTTTCTTTTTTCCCTACTTAAAAAATCTCAAAAAATTTCACCCTATTAGATAGTCAATCCGTAATATTTTATAACTTTTCAATATTTTATTACAGGAAGTTGAAATGATTGAAAATGTGCAAGCTTTGTTGAAGAAGACAATGGACCAAGCACATGAACAGCTTTGGTAAGTCAACGTCTGTCTTTGTATAAAAATATATGCTAATTAATATATGGAGTCAATTTTATTTTTAGCCTATTCACTCGCAGCTAGCTAGACAAGAGGTCGTAGTGAATAGCTGTCAAGCTTTCAAATTTTGTCTAAAATCACCCACAAATATATGTTATTTTAATTTGTTTAATTTTTTTAGTTCCTAAGAAATAAGAAGAAATGTATATTATTATTTTAAAATAAATCTAGATAATCGTAGGATTGTTATTTTATTATTAGGAGGAAATATAAACATTATTGATTATTTATAATACCAATAAGCTCACAGAGAGTTTTCGTTACCAGGCTTTTACGTAACGCGAAGACCCAGCTCGAGAAGGACTTGGGCGACAAGTATGGTGCGTTGGGTATCGACGGCAAGTGCTCTACTCTGAATAACTTTTCTAAGGAGATTCACTTCGCTCCTCATTCTGTTACCATTCAGCAACAGTAAGTAGAACTCAACGTCTTAAAACTTCAATCCTATTATTAAACCTTGAAACAACCTCTGGGCTGATCTAAGTCAGGGGCATGGCTAACTCACAGATCAAACCCTGAAACAACCTCTGGGCTGATCTAAGTCAGGGCATGGCTAACTCACAGATCAAACCCTGAAACAACCTCTGGGCTGATCTAAGTCAGGTCATGGCTAACTCACAGATCAAACCCTGAAACAACCTCTGGGCTGATCAAAGTCAGGGCAGGACTAACTCACAGATAGAACCCTGAAACAACCTCTGGGTTGATCTAAGTCAGGGCATGGCTAACTCACAGATAAAATTCGAATTTAGCATGGAATAAATATTCCAGTCAGTTTCTTTGTTGTTACACAATCGCTAATTATTTCCTTTGACGTCATTTTCAGTTCATTCACACCTGATGAATGGGAAGCTTATACTTCAGAGAACATAGCAAAAGCAGAACGCGAAAGAAAAGCATCAGTCGCTCTGCGTTCAGAGATCAATGGCATCCTCATGCAGACTTATGTTGACTTGAAGAACATTTACGAGACTGTGAACAATGAGTTCTCTAAGCGCATCCAAGACACCGACACTGCGAAGAAGTCTTTGGAAAAGGAACTCGCAAGGGTAAGTTATCCAACTGAAAAGCTAACCAAATGTAAAAAAAAAAAATGCCGGAAAACATGTTTCTACACTCCTTATTTTTGCCATCCACCGCAACATTGAAATATTACCATCGGATCAGCTGCGATTGGCCTAGATGAAGCCTTGTCTCTCACAATTAAAAATATGGTAGAAGTCGAGACTAGTTTCATACACTGGAATTTTAGATAGTTATAAGTTATTAACAATCATTCTTGCTCTCTCAAAGGTTATGGATGAACTGTCTTCAATGGAGAACAACATCAGGGACCTCCGAATGGCAATTGGCGAGAAGGAAGCTCCACTAAAGGTGGCTCATACCCGACTTGATAAGCGCTCCATCCGTCCAAACGTGGAGCTCTGCCGTGATCCCGTGCAGTACCGCCTCGTAGGAGAAGTCGGCGAGATCAACACCTCTATTGATCGCCTCAGGATGCGGTTAGCTGAGGCAGAAGCTTCCATGCAAGCGTTGGTGCGCAACAAGGAGAATCTTGAAGACGACATCGAGGTGAAGACAAACAGCTTGTTTATTGACAGAGATCAGTGCATGGCAATCAGGCAACAAGTCCGCCACATCTCTCACTAATGTCAACAAACTGTCAATCAATGAACTGTCAATCATTTGAAATTCTTCTGATTTCTTCGGCACTTGAAGGGTTTTCGAAGGGTTTGTTTTTATACAACAACTAAAATGCGTGTAATATTTCCTTCAATTTTGAACAAAAAAATGCTGTAAAGATCTCAACTGGCTTGCAAACTCGAAAAAATCCTCTAATAAACCAGTATATGTAAGATACATTCATTTATTGCCTGATACACAATGGATAAAAATATTTATGCGAAAATCAGATGCGTTTCGATATTAATTAATAATAAACATCTCATAATTATTACAACCTTTCACGATGCATTAGCTACATTAACAGTTTGCAAAGATTATTGAACTAAACTTAGGATATTGAAATCTTGAAAGTAAAAAACAAATATTTGTCGATCAGTGCGTCGCGATTGGTTACCAACGCCATTGTTCCCGAGATGATATCGATTTTTCTCGAGTAAGTATTGACCAGTTTTTATAAAGCATTAAATATTAGTGGTTGTAAATAATTATTGGAGCTATGAATTTCAGCTTGGTTGAGAAGTCGAGTTTTTCATGTCACGAATATAGAACAAACCTGAGTAGCATTTTTACATATTTTTACGAGTGAAAACCTCGACTTCTGAATCTTTTTCTTAGGTGTATAAATGGCCAAAAATAAGAGAAAAAAGCTTGAAAATAAACTTGATGTGTAAATAAGCACTCATTTTTGAGCTAAAATTCAAACAAGTGTGATCGATTTAATCTAAAAAAATAGATTTTGTGTGATATTGTTTGATAATTCTTTAGATTCTTAAAAAAATGTTCAACAAGTTTAGACGTCCGTAAGTAAGATCCTCCAAGAATTGAATTGATTTGAGCAAAATTAGAACCGTAAAAAAGTAGTTTTTTGGACATTAAAGGACTTCAAATTCGCTCAGATAGTACTATTCTTGGAGCATCCTCTATCGGACATGAATAACTGAATAATCGATTAATACTGAAATTTGATAAGAAAACTAAAGAAACGAAATTCTGATGACGTTTTCGTTTTCGTTTCTTTAGTTTTCTTATTAAAGTGTATAACTAAGGTAATACTGAAATTATCAATAGTAATATTTAAAAACTTATGTGAAAGCATGCATGTATTTTGGAAGATTTAGAAATAAAAGATTTATCAAGACTTTGTTAGAGGGTTATCGTTCAAGGATTTGGATTTGGGAAAAAAATCATGTTGTTCAATACACACGCCACATAGGCATTAAGGATGATGATGTTGTGTCTGGACGTGGGGGCATGGGGATAGGAGGGTAGTAAAAGGATCAAAGAGCCGGTCCAAATAAACTTTACCAATCCACGCGCTCAGGTTTCGAAAGATTCTTCCAGTAATCTTGACCGCATTTCTGCATGATGGGAATCACCGCTGTCCAGTCTTGATGGTAACAGCAGGCTCAGACAGAACATCCCGCACATTCTACAACACTCATCACCATGGCACGAATGATTAGCAGATTTATACCATCGTAAAATGCGCAAGACCAATATCTTCAGACAAGCAACTGTCGCGGGGGGAAATGTTGAGAACAAATGAATTAGCTTGATGTATCTTAGAAATGGATTTCTGGGGGAGGTAGTCGGCGTGTCCAAGGATTTTTATTGGCCGGATGAACAGTGATAACACGCGCTGTCATTGGTTCAAAATATCAGTGTCGTCAGGTCCGTACCGTGGCCGTGTCGCACTCCTCCCCGTCCTAAGTCATACAAAGTGTATTCACCACTTTCCATACACAAAGCATTCAAGCGAGACTTCAAGGCAATTTCAAAGGAATATTTAAATTTGAACCTTGCAGCCTCGACTGAATGAGTTGGTGTTTGACCAGTGAACCGATGTATGGAAAGCAGTGATTCGTAGAAACTTGACTACAGCTTTATTACGATGGACATAATACCTACCAATTATAATGGCAACGACAGCAGTATTGATGACGATCAACAACACAGACACACCCACTTTATCATTACGCTTGTTGACAGTGGGTGAAATCTCGTCATCTGAAATCTTCAACATCACTCCGATACCAAGGTTAAGGAAAATCGCCATCAGCGCGACGGTTTGTAGAAAATTTTCAAACTTGTTGGCGATTGGACGGAGGTAGACGTACAGGATAGCAAACACGGCGGATAAAATCGCGCCCAGTCCTATTTGTGTGCGGCTTTGCTGACCAATTAACGTCAAACCGGAAATGAGAACTAACTTCCGGATCATTTCCACAGCTTCCCAGTACCAGCAGCTTGGCTTGTAATTCTCGTAGAACAGACTGAGGCCAGCTTTGAAAGGGGTTTCGGCTTGATTCGAGTTATACAAAATTGCACCCATGGGAACTTCGTTTTCTCCAGGTAATTCTTGAAGTTCGGTCTCTTGTTCTTCAGACTGGCTTGTGTTTTTTCTTGGAACATATTTCCAAACGAGAAACAGGATCACCACAGGGAACCCAATCGGGTAAGCGAGGAAAACGAAGGCAACCCTTGAGTACACCATGTATTGCGGAGTACCACACTTGATCGAGAAATCACTCCTGAGATAAGACTCGCAATGCTCTTCATTCTCATCAAAACAAAGTGGCACACAGTTGATGGAGAGAATCTGGATGATGCTGGTACATGTTCTTGGGTATGTTGCAAATAATAATACACAGATGTTACGAATACACGAGATCTTGGTGTGCGCTACACGGTCATCAACCTCTGCATCCATTTTTTGTCTCAGCTGAAAAATTCTAATGGCGAGGTAAAGAAGAATAAAGCTGACGATGACAACGTTTGCTGTTGATACCAAAATGAACTGTTCCAGCGCGTTGAATGATAATTTCGGAGTTACGCAGCTGAGCGGGGCGAACTGTAAGATGTTTAGTTCTATAAAGTGGAGCGTCTTCTCCATCCAAATTACAGATGGAGGCCATTCGATTTTGGAAAAAGAAGAATACAGTCCTGCCATCACCTAAAATTGTACGGAAAAAGTCAACTCTTCAGAGTAGGTAGAATGGAGGACACATACGGCGCATGTAAACCTTTAACCACGGTGGTTTACACCAAAGAAGGGAATCAAGGATATATGGCGCAGCCGCGCTGGTACCCTTCCCTCTCACCTCTGGAGTCTCACGTTTCATTTTTGGACTCCACCACCACATGTGACTAGATTTTGTTACGGCTTTCACTGATTTGATTCGAAGGTTTTTCTCAAAGTTCAACGTTTTTTCTACCTTTGCAAAACCTATCAAGCTAAAATCCAATTCGATCTGTGAGTTTGCCATGCCCTGACTTAGATCAGCCCAGAGGTTGTTTCAGGGTTCAATCTGTTAGTTAGTCCTGCCCTGACTTAGATCAGCTCAGAGGTTGTTTCAGGGTTTGATCTGTGAGTTAGCCAGGCCATGCCCTGACAGAGGTTGTTTCAGGGTTCCATAAAATTTGAAGCCGGGTTTTGATACTGAGATTAAAGAGAATCGAGAAAAAAAAAAAACTGAACTCACCTGGTAAAAACCAACCATAATTTTGAAACATGACAAGATGACATCAGTCAATGTACGTCCACCTTTCGTTCTCCTCCTCTCACCCCACAAAAGAGCAAACAGTATGAGAACAAACAAGATCAGAACACCAGCGACTTCAAGACCTGCCTGCAGACTTGATGGACAGCGGATACATCTGAAAGATTAAAATCGTTGTGTTTGTCAGAAAAAGGAGAACGAATTGACTGGAAGATGCATTGACATTTGACAGATATGGGGGGAGGGGAAGGGTTGTTAAGGGACGAAAATGGCATGATCAAAAAAATCAATTCATGTTTATACGCTATCAAGGATTGGCTGATTGTTTCCAGCAAATCAGAGGCAAGATAGCATAGAAATAAACTTATTGCAAGTTGTTTCAGTTAAAAAAAGAATCTATATATCAAAACGTAACATAATAACAAATAGAGGCTTAAGGTCCATGCTTGGTGAAAGCTTGGTGAAAGCCCAAAGCCCAAAGATCGAGGAAATCCGGCGTACCCGGAGAAAAACCCTTGAAACACAGGAGAGCCAACCAACAAGCAACACTTCTCACATACGACACCGAGCACGGCGGGACTCGAACCCGCGGGTTACATAAGTGAGAGGCGGCATATTAGCAGCGCATACCACCCGTGCTTTCAACGAACCTGTTCATCCTATCGTAGAACCTCGGTTCACACACCGCACACAGAGGACCCTCATATCCATGGTGACAACTAGACTCCAGTCCCCCAAGGCATGACTCACGTGGACACTTGTGTGGCCTGGGGAGAGTTATGTTAAATTTCCAAGCCCGGCTTTGTAAAGCTTCACTGCTCTCGATTTCCAGGTTCCTGGTAAAGTTAGAATACTCTTTCTGGTGGCTGACTTTCTTCCATTTCCAGTAGTACCCCTTTGAGAGCGTCGCGTAGTCCTTTGCACATATAAAACCCTTGCTGGGGCATGTCTTACACATTCCAAACCGGTCAAGTCGATAAAACTTGTTGATACATCTGCAAGCTCTGTATCCGGCATGTTCGCTTGAATTGGTACCTGGAGTGAAGATGTTTAAGAAAATTATTTCTGTATGCCAAAAATAGCAGTTATATTCTTTTTTAACCGTGAAAAATCACTGCACACGGCACGGACACACCAAAGGCGAGATAGGGAGATAACTGCTCACTCAACATAGAATACTTACGGCAAGGGAAGGTCACGGTTAGCTAAATTTTGTATGAGTGTGAAACGTTGCGGCACACGAAACATTTACGGCGGGAAACGAAAACGGTAGAGACGTTTAAACGGCACGGCACGGTCACGGCAAGGCACGCTGTTCCTGCCGAAAGTTATTCATAGTCATACAAAAACTGCTCTATCCAGTTTTGAATTCTCTTAAAACAGAGCATCGATGGAGAGAGGGGGGGGGGGGGTAAAGTGCACACCGTCAGTTCCCTGGACGACCAGCTGCTAGCTGAGGAACGTACACTAACGTTTAAGAAGGCCTTTAAAACCACTATTTATATATATACAGTCATGCTTACCCTGTGGACAGGCCTGACATGATAGTGGTGTAGTACCCGGTGCGTTCGTTGGGTGGACATATGTACCAATGTTACACTTCTTACAACTACCTTTACCCATATCATCTTGATAAAATCCACCTAAGATATCATGACATATACATGTTATATATTCATTTCGTTTTCATAATTTATTTCATTTCTTCCTTTTTTTCGAAAAAATCATTTATATTATGACTAAAAACTTTGTTACTTATTGTGAATTATTTATATCCAAAATCCTCTGAAATTATAAATTTCTGTAAACTCATTCTTACGCTCACAGAACTTGCAAGCTTTGTGTTTGACTAGTTCCTGCGTATTTCTTACCAGGAGGACATTTTGTACATCCGGGATTATCCAAGCTTCCGTTACCATAGGAACCACTTTTACAAACAATGCACTCTGAGTCGTCTTCGTGTTTGTAGGTGCAGCTGAAGCCAGATCGAGCAAGGGCTCTCGAAACTATAGCATTCAGGTGTTTTATTGCTTTCAATCCGTTCGGAGCACAAGCTCTGTAAAAAAAGTCAAAACACAAAAGAAATCGGTTAGTCCAATACACAGTCCATGTCCGGCCATGCAGAATACAGTGTTCATTTTATAAGACTATCTGTTCCAAATGCGTTCTGCCGCTATGACCGCTGTCTGCTGCCTCTAACTTTTCTCTGGTTCTATAATAGTGTTTGGCTCAGCCGATCGACCGAATTACATCATTTACATTTATATATTGTATTTATGGCATATGTATTTACTACTAGTTTTAGTTCTTAATTTTTCTTTGTCCCTATAGTTATAGTACTTTTTCTTTATAGTTTAGATTATAATGTGATATTTGTATCTTGTCTCAGACTAAGCTTGTTTGGACTTCGAGTCTGTTCCCAGCCTGTGTTATACAGTTGAATAAATAAAAAATAAAAATAAAAAAAAATAAAAAAAATAAAATAAAATTTAGGTTCTCAATGCGATGGCTTCCCTGTTTTTGGACATCTTACAGCAGATCAAATTATGCGATGAGATTTTTTGGTAAATTTCCTTCTTAGATTCTATTAAGTTGCCAGTTTTTCAAAACTTACATCTGAGCTGTTGAATTTTGCCGAGTGCGTGGAAGATATGCCAGATTTGCACATGTGATCACCCTGAAATAATGAAGCTTAAAGTTTGGTTATAAAAGAAAAACAAAAAGACTTGTATTCAAGGAAAAACAGACTCACAGATTAGTTTCGCTTCCCAAGTCTTTCATTAAATCCTCATCAATGTAGGTTATTTGGTTGGAAAACATGTACCTAATTTGGAGAAAACAATGTGATTATCGATGATACTTCTTTCAAAAAAGGTTTCGATTTCAGGGGCGGAACCAAGATTTTGTTCAGGGAGGGGTTCAACGTTGTAGGGGCACTTGCCCCCAAAAACGTCGAACAAAAAGAAAAAAGATCGAACCTTGTGTTAGATATCTTGCAAGTTGTAAAGTAGGGGCACAAAGTTGGCCCAGGGAGAGGGTGCAACACTCAGAATCACGCAAAGAAAGAAAACATTATTCTATATTGGATATCTTTAGAAGAGGGACACAAAGTCGATCTAGGGGGTACGCACCCCCTGCACCCCTCTGCACCCCCTGCACCCCTCCCCTTGATTCACCCCTAGAATTTCAAAGCATTTCAACTCACAAAGTAGTTGATGTCTTCTTCATTCCCTTAAATGGACGCCCAGTAAGGTTTGCGAAGTTATTTCCGTTGAGTAATCTGTAAAAGAAACCAAAGATATTTTTGAAGTTAAAAAGTTGGAGGCCCATTTGCTTAAGTCGCAGTATCTATCCTTATACACCATAGAAAATACAGCCAATCGGAATGCAGGGAACCGTTGTATATGGAATATCCCACTTGTCAATCGTATCTTCTTCGTATACGTACTCGCGAAGAGACCACGAAGGACAGATGAGGGACTATCGCGCTTATTTTTGGGATATCGTTATTCCTTCATGGTCTCTTGCACCCGCCTAATGCAAATTACCACATGATCTTTGTACATATTTTTTATCTATTGTAAAATAGTGTATATACCCGGCAAGAATTGACCTACAAGTTTGTCAGAGGAAGATTTTTAAAGACACCATCAGGTAACTGCTTGATCTTATTGTTGAATAGGTATCTAAAAAAAAAAGTTGGAAGAAATAACACTTTAGGATTCTCAGTTATATAGGCCTCTTGCACGTGACGTCAAAGCAGCTCAATTTGGAGTACAAAACCAAAGAATTTCAATCTCCTATTGTTTTGTCCTCAAATTGAGCTGCATTCCATCTGCTGGAAGGGGTCTAAAAGATTTGTGAACTGAAAGTTGTCTAACTAAAACGCTTTTACTTACAGCCCTTGTAGATTTGATGATAGACCTTCAAAACTGTCTTCATCAATTGACTCGATTTCGTTGTTGTGTAGAAGCCTGAACAAAGAATTGTATGTTAGACAAATTATTTTTTTACGTATACACCCATATTTTATGCGAGCCAGACTACTAGCTATATTTCGCGATCGGGTCGTTTGGGTTTTTGGCTTCCTTCAATCAAATTTTAACAGTCTGAGCTAGTAAAGTTTTGATCAGCGGCAGCCGCAGCCAAAAACCCAAACGTCTTGGGCTGTGTATTTATGAAAATGGATAAAAAAAAAAAAGAAGAGAATACTTACATTTCGTTAAGGTAAGGGGAATTTTGGAGGAAGCGACCTGGAACATGCTTTATACGGTTATCAGACAAATCCCTGAAATTAATAGAAAAAAAACATGATTTGTCAATGTATGCTTATATAGTGGTTAATGTTTTAACGAGGCGTTCTTGTCAGACTTATTGAATTGCACTTACAAAAGACCCATAATAGATATATCCTTGAAAATATTTGGTGGAATCTCCGAAATTCTATTGTTACCAAGTGACCTAAAAAAAAAAGAATAAAAACAACACTTACAACATAAAAAGACGATATAAAAACATTTGCCAGCCATTAGTTGTACAAATGATCAAGTTGCGTGACATGGCTGTTACGGTGCAATGTGATGAGTTGAAGAACCGTGACATAAAACTGTTTGCAAAATCGTGCGACTTGTCGCGCAAAATTCTTGCGTTGCAAACTGCAGAGCGAATGCTGTTCATATTACCAACCCGTGCACAACAAAATTTCATCGTTGCAGAGAGTAGTAAGCGCTTCTACATCTGCAACAACGTCGCGTAAAAATAATTTGTTGCACGGGGTGAATTAGTAAGAGGCACATTCACTCTGCAACTTACAACGCAACAATGTTGCATGACAAGTTGCAGACGTTTATCGATTCTGTCGCTCGTATTTCCGTACCTTAAACTATCTTACTTACAGTTTTAAGAACGACTTGACTCCACACTTGTTGAGAGAGCTAAAATCCGCAATTCTGTTATTCAAAAGATCGCTAAAATTCGTAATATAACAAATTGAGAGATTCTAAATTTGATTTATTTGTTTTGATTTGATTTGATTATCTCAACTCATTTAACTTACAGCTTTTCCACGTGCTTTGATAATCCTCGCAGGTCGGGAAGTTTTGTTAAACTATTGTAATTCAGTTTCCTTGAAGAAAAACAAAGAAATAAGAAAAAGGAAGAAAGGATGATTATATTGATGGAGGAACGGGGGAAGAAGGGACGGAAAGAATGAATGAGGGAAGGAGGGAAGGAACCAAACAAGCAAGCAACCAAGCAACCAGCAAGCAACCAAGCAACCAAGCAAGCAACCACCAAGCAAGCAACCACCAAGCAACCAAGCAACCAAGCAACCAAGCAACCAAGCAACCAAGCAACCAAGCAACCAAGCAACCAAGCAACCAAGCAACCAAGCAACCAAGCAACCAAGCAACCAAGCAACCAAGCAACCAAGCAACCAAGCAACCAAGCAACCAAGCAACCAAGCAACCAAGCAACCAAGCAACCAAGCAACCAAGCAACCAAGCAACCAAGCAACCAAGCAACCAAGCAACCAAGCAACCAAGCAACCAAGCAACCAAGCAACCAAGCAACCAAGCAACCAAGCAACCAAGCAACCAAGCAACCAAGCAACCAAGCAACCAAGCAACCAAGCAACCAAGCAACCAAGCAACCAAGCAACCAAGCAACCAAGCAACCAAGCAACCAAGCAACCAAGCAACCAAGCAACCAAGCAACCAAGGAAGGAAAGAAAGAAACGAAATGAAATAAAAGCAACTTGTACTCACAATCTTTTTATTTCCAAAAAGTCTTTGAAAGTTCCATCTTCAATAACATGTAAATTATTAAATCCCAGATGTCTAGAAAAAAAACCTAAAGCGTTATAAGATGCTAACCAAAGAAGTCATTTCCGGCGATCTCGTGTGGTAAATTTCTCTTGTCGGCGTTACGACACAAGTTGCATGAAGCATAGTGACGTGTTACCGGCTGTGCAATTTGAAAAATATTGCTTGAGACCAGTTGCAGCAATCGTTGCGAAAAAAACGAATTTATTTCTATTTTTGACAACATTTGCGTCTCCGTTACACCGTGTAAACCCTCTTGTAACTTGTGCCGTAACGCTGTTGCGACTCAATGCTTGGGTTACTCACATTGTTATGGGTCTCTTATTTGTGCTCTTGATTCCTTTAAAAGTTCCTTTTCGTAGAGTGTGAATGTTATTTATGCCAAGATTTCTAAAAGAACAACACTCACAATAGACCTTTTTCGTAAAATTCGTATAACACCAACATCAACATCATCAACGGAAGCACAAGCTGAAGGAACGGAAGATTTCTTCACTTCTTCTGCTTACGCAGATGTTTCCATCGCTCACATGCAGAAACACTAGGTCAAGATATTTTTATGAACCAATCAGAATTGGAAATGCTTGCATAACAACGAGGCTTCTGTTTTTTCTTTGTGTTTCCGTCGTATTTATTTTCACTAAAACATATCGACTTTGTACTTCTGCTTCCGTGGCTTCCATTATTGGTAAAAATAAACATACAGTCCTTACAAGTAAACTAGGTCATTCAGACCTACAAAAGTGCCTTCTTTGATGTCAGTTAAATGAGAGTTTTCAAGGCTCCTGTAAGCGAAAAGGAAGGATATAAATCATACAGTTGAAATGTTTTCCTCCCATACCCACGTATAATCATAGCTCTATTTGTCATGCACTATAGACTTCTTTCACGTGGAGTCAATTAATGCAGCTCAATTTGGCGGGAAAAAAAAGAATTCCAATCTCCTGAGAATAGCTCACTCTCGAGATATGCTTTTCTTGTCCTACACAAAGGTTTCGATGTGGGGCTCTGTGTTAAATGCTCAGTGATTCATGACAGTAGAAAAGAGTAAATTTTGTGCGTGTCAAAGTGGACTTTTGGAATCTTTTGTTTTGTCCTCCAAATTGAGTTACATTCTGACGTGCTTTAAGGGGTCTGTCTATTGATAACTGCCAATATATAGGTGATCCCCCTACCAGTTGTTTAATACTTACAGACGATTCAGCTTGCCCAGATTTTTAAAAGTTCCTGGTAAAAGGTTGTCTTGCAGTTGGTTTCTGTCAAGAGTTCTTAAATCAAAATATATATAAGTATACATTGAACATGACATATTAACACCCTGGCATAAAAACAAAAGAGAGAGAGAGAGAGAGAGAGAGAGAGAGAGAGAGAGAGAGAGAGAGAGAGAGAGAGAGAGAGACAGAGAGAGACAGAGAGAGCTTACATCTGATGAAGTTTCTTCAGTCCATCAAACATGCCATGGAAATCAGATGGTTTCATCATAGTTCCTGAAAGATCCCTGAAACAAAACAGTATCAACTGATCAGGAACTGGTTATTTGTGCATGTTACAATGATTTGCAAATACCAAAAGTAAAGTGTGCTCAGTGGCAAAAATGGCAACATGGCAGAAAGCGTTCAATGCATATAACGAAGCGTAAAAAAATGACCAGTATCACATTGAATTGAGTAGTTTTCTCGTTCATTTATTGTTTATACTTTCGTTTTTGCATAAATATTTGCTACGTGGGACATCCAGTCAGTCCAGTTTTAAAACCTCTGTCGCCAGTAACGTACCACGCGACAGCTGCACCGTGTGTAGCAGTATGCATTGAGAGTTCAAGTAGCAGAAAAATCATTAGAAATAATTATTTATACTTTTCAAATTATATCAAGACTTACACATTCAATATGTTTTTGGGCAAGTGTGTAGCAGTATGCATTGAGAGTTCAAGTAGCAGAAAAATCATTAGAAATAATTATTTATACTTTTCAAATTATATCAAGACTTACACATTCAATATGTTTTTAGGCAAGTGTGTAGCAGTATGCATTGAGAGTTCAAGTAGCAGAAAAATCATTAGAAATAATTATTTATACTTTTCAAATTATATCAAGACTTACACATTCAATATGTTTTTGGGCAAGCGAAATTTTTTGGACACCTTGTTATCTTGGAGCACACTGCAAAAGAGAAAAGGGAAAATGTATATTCGCTTCCTCGTAAAACATTCGGGTGTTCGTATTTTTTTCGGTGCTATGCTCGGAAATCATTTGGCTCCTGGTTGGCTCTCAATTATTACGTAAGTCTCGTTTGCATTTCTACTCACAGGGCTTGAAGTCGTTCAAAAGGTGTGAAGTAATTTTCAGGTACTTCAGTAATTGTTCCACCGTGAATATATCTAAAAAAAAGAACGGCAAGTAAGTTGAATGATGGAAAATCTTCCTTGGGATGAACACTGCCTAACTCCCTGCTCTCTCGTGCGTCATTCACCTCCATTTCTCCCTTCCACTTCTCATTAATTCTTGTGCAACCAAATCCCAATGCGTTTCTTCTTCTTCATTCTATCTACGCCCTTTCTCTGACCTCTTTTTTCTGCAGTATGCAACTTCATTTCTTCCTTCCTCTCCACTTTATATCGCTTTCCATCCCTTCCTTTTCTATGTAGTCCCAAAGTACCGACCACCCCTCCCCTCCCCACTGAGGTCCTTTATCTGCTACGTAAAGACGATCATTGAACTTACATTTCCACTAGCTTTGATGGAAGAGTTTTTGGCAGTGATTCGAGTCCAGCACAAGTTACCCTGCCATAGTCCCTAGTCCACTGACAGGAACACGTCCCAACATTGGGTCGAGGGCAGACATGAGTCGAGTTCGACAAAGAGGAATTTTTTGCTTTAACGAACGTACAACAGCTCAAGGCCAAGTAAAATACCACGAGAAGCCAACGAGAAGTGTTCATCTTTACACCAACAAGGTTGAGCTAAACGGGTTTTAGCTAGTTGGTCCTATGCAAAAAAGGTTAGTTGTAAGATTTTCCGAGGAAAAAAGAGAAACAAAGAGACGGTTTCACCACAAACCAAACAAACAATCCAAACAAGCAAACAGACAAACAAATAACAAACAAAGAAACAGCAGTGCAGTTTGTTTTGCTATGTACCTGTTTTGAATATACTAGCATAAAAGCATACTGAGAAAAAAAACCACAAACAAAAGCGGGCTTGCACGTTGTTTATCAGTACTACTTATACGTCTATGATATTTTAGAGATACCAAGTTCTTAGCAGTCGTACACCGAGCATATAAACCACAGAGAACTCCACTAACTTCATACAAACCAAACAGTATCACACAGCTATCGCTAGATAACGCTGTTTTGATTATAACTTCAAGCTGTCTTCGAATATTTTTCTTCTCTTCCCTGCTCAGTATCGTCGCTCGTGGTTGACAGGAATATTTGGGAGTTTTGCAAATGCTGAAGCCACTTTGCACACAAGAAAACATCTTCCACGAACTAAATGATAGTCTCGGAAGTTTTCTCTCTTGCTTTTGGTTGACAGAAACGATGAAAATAGAGGATAAAGAGCGAAAATTCATCGAGAGTTCTGCTGAATGAAGAACATTATGCTAATTTTTTCACATTTACTTGCAGTAGTGAGACCGCTGAGCTAGGAAAGGTGGATTGACTGCGCAAAAACAAAACAAAACAAAACAAAACACGCAAACTAAAACACTAGTAAACAAACAAACATACAAACAAGAAGGAAAAAAGGTAGGACAACTAGGAATGAACTTGTGAAACAAAATGTTCATTTAAATATGCAAAATAGATCACGTGATGGTAGCTCAGGTGTTATTAGGTCAGATTCATTGATTCATATACGTCTCATAGGGAGAAGTGAAAATATACCACCGTCAACCCATTTTTTAAATTCCAAAAAATTTGGGTTCACGGAAATGAAGTTTCTCGTCCCCAAAAACTGTCGAAGGAAAAAGCATTGACTCAGTCTGCGACACTGCAGCACAAACGATACACTGTTGACATAAAGGTGAAATCTTGAGCAGCGAGTATTGTATACTTAAAATCATTAAGGAATTCTTTCAGCCATTATTGTAATTTAAAACTTAGTTTCGTAAGGTCAGTTAATTACTACCTTAGAGAAAACAATGTTCTCTTATCAGTTTTCAACTTCGCTGGCAAATTAATTTAAAAACACATAGTTTCCGAAATCAGCAGCTAAGCCGCTAAAATGTATTCAAACCTTTTGTGCTCAAACTTTCTCTTGACCAACTTTGCTCTGGAAATTCTGAAAATGAATGAGCGAGGTCTCGATGAGGTCTCACTTCTCGCGAGGCATGATTACGTGGCGACGTCATTTTGAAACTAAAAAATCATTTCTCGGTCCAAGCGGAATAAAAAGTCTTGCTGTCTTGCTGGCTGTTTTTAAAATCTAGCCATAAATACGAAAAATGCTATCTTTCATCAGCCGTCCGTCTTCATTTCCTGGAAATATTTCACAAGTCTATTCTTCTTCTTAGGAATTTCGGAAACATAAAAAACGCCGAACCTCTTAAGTTTCATTTTCACTGTTTTTCGCAAGGCTGATTTGGAAACAATGCACTGACCAGTAAAGAGTGGTTTTTTTTGTTGTTGTAAATTTAAATTTGTAATGTAACGGCTAGTTGTCAAAAGAAGGGTATTTTCGGTTCTAAATATAGAAAATGATAAAAACAAAGGAGTAAAAATGTACCTTTCCTTCACTTTTACATAAATACAATACAAAGCATGAGTGAAAGTATTCATTCATCTGCTCGCTTCGTTCAATAAATAAAAAGTACTCTTTTTACTGTAAGCAGTTCATATTTTTTTTTGGCACTTTTTACTTTCTCCCCGTTGGTAGAGCCAAACTGAACTGACAGTATTATTCCCAGAACGTTTTACGGCTCAACTCTCCCGAAAAACTTTGACTTACCTCAGTAATCAATTTGGATGGTTGTATTTGTAAAACGTCCGTAAGTAAAAATAGTTTTCCCTGAAGTAGGATGCACCATAGAACCACTAAATTGATTATCTGATCCTCTTCAATAATCGGTCTGTTGCGGTTAGAGTGTAAAAAGACAGAGCTATTTTACTTTTGCTAGCGTTTTGTCTTCTGTTCTTGGGGTCAGAAACGTACCCTGGAGCTTGATGAACGAGCTGAAATACACGTGCACGGAAAATAGTACTTTCGAAACTACTTCAAAGAGGATTTTAATAAATGTCATAGGTGACAGGGAAGCGCTAAAATGCAAATTCGTGAAAACTTTTCTTTGGGATGATTTTTGAAGCATACAGTTTCTAAGGCTTTTATCTAGTCGTTTGAGTATTTCATTTTTTACTATAAATTAATGATAGTGATAAACTATGAGTTTTAAATTCAAAACGCGTCCCACACGGAAAGGAATGCCAATGGTTGGTAACCAATCCGCAGCGACACAAGCGGTAACTCGGGTCTGCATGCCTTCATGCTTGTCAAAGCCAGGGGTTAAATCATCTACGGTCTAGGGGAAGACTAACCTCTCAATGGACTACTTCGACGATATGGCGGCCATTTTGGTAGGGGGCAAATATACAAATCTTTGTTACACTTATGGCTTCGATTAAAATTAACGTTTCACCCCTAGACAACTTGACAAGAGATGAATTAAGAAGATGGAACATGGAAGGAAGACAAATAAACGAAACTCTCTATTTTATCCGACATTTTTGTTTTCTTTTGCCTCCTGGACGCCCCATAATGCCTTGCGCAGTAATAATGGTCGCGGACCGGATGAGACTGGGGCTGAAATTTCGTAATTTCTAATCCGTACATCATGGAAGTGAATATCACAAGACAGCACTACTGATGATGATTTCTTTACTATTAACAAACAGTCATCTGAAATACATGCATTGTTTATGCCTTACACTGGTTAATACGAGAAGAATAACTCAAAGCATGCATGGGATTCCTGTGTTATTTCTAACTCACGTGACTAAATAGTTTAAATTATTCGTTGACGTCTTTTCCCGCGCTGCACACGTCATCTACGATGTCACTTAGCTTGGCCTGTAAATCCTCGTAATCTGCTAGAGTAACTACGTGGTCTGGGTTTCCCATGGCTATTTGTAGTAACTCTGACTTCTTGACACCCTCACCAATGCCAACTACGATAACGTGAACTTTGCGCTCCTGAAAAAATATCCATAGAAATGATTCTCAATATCTTGCATACCAACACCACTCTCGACCCCCAAACTGTCGTATTTACTGTACTTTGCCTGCTCAAATGGCATTTGAATGAGCATGCGCAATAAGAATGACATGGCTCCGGCTGGGGTCGAGAGTGACAACAATGAGTGTAATGCTATTGAATAACAAACATCGTGTGATAAGCAAAAGCTAGGGTTCTTTCTGTTTTTCCTCGCTCGGTGAGAGAACCTAATAAGCTAACTTCCTATTCGTTCTTTTCCGGGGTTAGCTTAGCCTCCTACGGAGACGCTCTTAGGGTCGTCACGCAACGCTTCTCTAGAGAAACTGCGTGACAACGTGACGACCCTAAGAACGTCTGCAAAGGGTAGAACCTCCCTCCCACAGACCTATAAGTGATACATCTTGTTCCTAGTTACAATTACTTTGAGTGGTTTGAGTGCATCGCCATAAGGTTCACTAAGATGATTGGTCCGTCCGTCAGTAACTACAAGCAGAACATTAGCCACCGACACTCTGTCTCCTCCCTTCTTGCTGTACAGGTCGTTAGCAGCTTTGACCAGTGCCTTGTCTGTACGTGTTCCTCCGTTAAGATAGGGAATAGCCCTGATGACATTCATGATCTTACCCAGTGAGAAGGCTGCAGTCTAGGAAACAACCGAATAATAGATGTTATACCATGGCCTCCACACCCTCTTCCACAGGAAGCCAAAAAACACATAAATCCCACCAGCAAACCTGATTAAAAGTAAGCTCTATTTGAGGCTCTTGATTGTAGACTATGATTCCTATTCTGGTTCCTTTGAACGAGCCCTGGGCGTTGGTCACCAAGTTAACCAGGAATTCCTTGGCTGTCTGGTATCTTTCTAAGCCAACACTACCTGAAGAGTCAAGTACCAGGCCAAGGTCAAGGTCACGGCGACATGGAGTGGGACCTGGCGAGATGGAAGAACAAAAGAGACGCAAAAATCAAAAAGTAAAAAGAAAATGGCTAAGAAAATAACATCAATATTCTTACATTTTCCAACGTTACAGTCTCCATGCTCGGTTCCAGTCCCCACGCAGCTTTTTCCGCCATTTTCAGGAGGAGGATCAGTACACTCTCGAACACGTGATCTAGTCCCAGGACCACAGGTAGTGCTGCACGAATTCCACGGTCCCCATGGTGACCATTTGCCATCAATGGGATCTTTAGGTTGATCTTTTTAAAAAATGGAATAATCAAATTCATATGTGAAACGTCAACGTCACCGCACGGAATTGAACCAATCACATCAAGCGAAATTACAGCCGAAATTAATTTATTTGACTCGCCTTCTTCAATCTTGTATACGAAGTTAAGGTGTGGTCCTCCCACACAGGCTCTAGGATCCGTTCTGTTGCAGTATAGCGGTGGGAATTTCAGCCCCATGAGACATTCTTTGGACGGACCATGCATAGCGAAGCGGGATTCTGCACTAGGCCCACTCCAGCACTCGCCGTAGAACTGAAGACCAAAATGAGTGAATCCTCGCGCCTTGGTCCTTTCTGCACAGCGGCATACCAAACTAAGACAAAAAGCATGCGCACGTCTTACATTCTGCTACAAAGTTTACCGGCTTTCGTCCGCTAAGACTTGTCATTCCAATGTGATTCTTACTGCGCATGATCGGTTGCCTCAGAGCATGCACTGTAAGAATTACATTATGATATTTCAATTTGTTGGGATTTTAAAATAATCATTAATTTCAGGATGATTTGAATAAGGTATTAATTCTTACCCTTTTAGATAATCCATGAAATCATACCAATTAATTGTATTACCGCTGTACACTGGATCAGTGGGATCACGGTCGGTCAGTAGCAGCTCGGGTAGAGGCCTGGGTTTGAGGGTATCGATAAAGCATCCAATTTTCTCTGCTTTGGGGCATGAGTCAGCTAAATATAAGATAAAATAAACAGGAGCATTGATTTGAAAATTATTTTTGGGTTGGGTGGAAATAAAGAGTTTTTAATGTAAAGAGACCGTACTGAATTATAGTGAGAGAAAAAAATGTAACGATACGCGTGGCAAAGTTTAAAACCTACAGTGTTATCCTAATAAGTTAAAACTTAGGCACTACCAGCGTAACAAACACCGAGTTTTTTCAAATAAAACTTTAATTTTTTCGATAAAAGACCTTAACTCATCACTCAAGTGTAATATATAAACGCAGTAATTAGTTATGAAAAAAATACTTACAACTTTCGGCAGTTTTCGAAATGAAAGCTATCATCCAAATAAGAAAGGACACTGCAGTTTTTAGCTGCATGTTGTGGGTAGGGTTTCTTCACTTGAATCAAGACTCCTGACTCCTAACGAAGATAGTTAGATCTGTCGTCTTCGGAAAAATTAAACAATGATAAAACAATAGAATTGAAATTCAAAAAATATAATTTAATTTGCTGGTTTTCGATATTTATTGAGAAATAAACGCTTTTACGAGAATATAATTGAATCTGGAAGATTTTTTCTAATTATATTTATAAACAGTGATTTTGAACTTCCGCTTGCGAAAATTATTAAACTGTATATCCGATACTGTGTTTGAAGTTTCAGTTTGAAGATTGCATTTTCATTACATTATTATGATTTTTTCTTCTGAATTTTGGGAATCTTAAAAAAGAAAGATTCAAGTAAAAAAATTTCTCTTGCTGGAAATAACTTTGATGAGCTAACTGCCTCGTTACGTGTGCTGAAAGTGGAAATTAATAATTATTACTATACTTGTCAATTGGATTAGTTTGACTGTATCATTAGTTGAAAGCGTAGGATAGGTGAGACTTTAAATAATAGCTGGCCATATGGTTAAGTGATGAAAGAAATTAAACTAGGAAAATCTAAGAACCAAACGGGAAAGTTGGGAAAGGAAAGGAAAGGAAAAGAATCTAAATAAAGGGGAAAGAAAAGAAAGAAAGAAAGAAAGAAAGAAAGAAAGAAAGAAAGAAAGAAAGAAAGAAAGAAAGAAAGAAAGAAAGAAAGAAAGAAAGAAAGAAAGAAAGAAAGAAAGAAAGAAAGAATAAGAAAAGAAACTATGATACTAATCAAGAAAAACGTTTCTCTAAATAAAAGAGGGCACAAAAAGAGAGAAAAAAGAATTGAAAAGAAGATGGAAAAAAGGAATACAAAATGAACAATATAAAATTGGATCCAAAATAAAGAAAAATAGGATAACTCCCACAATGCACTTTTCCAATTTTCCGCGTAGTCCTGGGCTCTAATATTTTGATCCAAAGTAAAAAACAAAAAGAAGAAAAAACTTCACCTTAAAAATGAGTGAATTTAAACCCATTTTTCTCGGCTTTGGCAATGGTTTAAAAGATTCTCTCCTCGGAATGACAACTATATTTAGACTGGACAGTGATACGGAGAAAAAAGAGGAAGAAAAACACAGAAAATTGGTCGAAAATCAACGCCAGCTTCGAGGGATGAGAGCACGTCCAAAAACAGATAAGTAAGGAATTCAATATTTACTGTAAAACAAAGCTTTCTTTTTTAAGGATAATGTTACGTATAGTTGATGGAGTGCTTAAGTAAACATCTCTGGATGGCAGTCGAGTGTTATCGTTTATTTTTTTTGGGAACATTTTAAGGGAAAATAAGCGTATGTTATCCAGACAGTATGCGAATTTTATTCCTGGAAAGATTTGATGAATTGATTGATAAGAGTTTAAAATTATTTTACTTCAGTTGTTCTTTGGCTGTAAGTATGTGAAAATAAGTCTTTTATTTTGTATCTCCATCCTAAGACAGGCATATTGCCTAAAATTATAATCAAACACAGTTCTTAGGGCTGCATGTGTTGTAATGCATATATAAGAACCCGTTTGTCTATTGTATTTTATATAGTAGCCAGCCATCAAAACAGATACTGAAGAATATGGTACAATGCTGTCTACTTAACGGGGGTATATTTTGGGTAAGTAGATTGGTTACACCCATTTTCATAATTATGTGACCCAGACAAGTAGCTATAATATGAGACGTCTGGGTTTTTGGCTTCCAACAATCAAATTTCCAACACTTGGAGTTATTTTTTTTTTGCATGACAGAAATTATAAACCCAGTAGTATTAGACAGTTGGTTGTATAATTATGAAAATGGGTGTAATGCACTTTCGTCAGAACAAGATGTTCATTTGGGACCACTTATTTTTATCAGGGGGGAGGAAAGGGGGGGGGGCATTTCTATGGCAACTGGAGCAAACACCTCAGCCTCCCTCTTGATATTAAAGATATTTAGCCCTCCATATTAAAATATTCCAATCTATTTTCTTGCAGTTAAGCATCTTTTTGTTTGAAAGTTACATCATTCCAGCCCTGCAGTGGCTGACGCACCTAGTGTTTGGTAAGCAAATCTCATATAATATATATTTTCAGACACACACTCTCCATGTCTGGCCTCGAGGGAAAAAGTTAGTTTTGTTTTCCCTTGAGTCTTGAGGTGAATGCAAGATTTAGTGTCATGTGATCATCTATCAACCAATGAAAGTGTTTGTTGTATCGGCAAAATCCCTAGCTGTATGACAATACTATTTATTTACTTATTTATTAAACTTCCACTGAGTAAATACGAATGTACAAAACAGTTGAAAATTAACAAGACTAATTAAGAAACAAGAACAATACTGGGAAAAAAATCTGAGCGAGGGACAATCAACAGAGGAAGCTCCAACTAGGTGAAAGCCCATACTGATTATTACTTAATTATTTACCATAGAGTTAGTATCTGGTAGTTCAACCCATCATAGCAGTGTCTGGTATTGGATGGGACCAGCGCTGTCCTATGTTTTTGGAGCTTTGTGGGTACTTCCTTTATTCTGGCTCAGTAAACCATTAAATTCTCTCTGGTTCCAGGTAAGATTATCAAGGAAATAATAGGGTATATGAATGGGAATGAATGGTAGTGTAGCAGTAGTACCCTTGTGTCTCACCTCTAGGGTCTCAGGCTCAATCCCCATTCTCGGCATACCATCACATGTAAGCAGAGTTTAGTTGGGTCTCATTTGATTTGAGTTATTTTTTCAAAGTTCTTTAGTTTTCCTCCCTCTTTAAAAACCCAACATCCTAAATAGCCCACTTTTGATATCCTGGTTGAGTGATCCAGCCCAAAGCAATTCAAGATGAGGCTCTAATATATCCTAATATATAATCCTAATATATTCTTTTAATTCTTCGGAGCCTCATCTTGAATTGCTTTGTGTGTGATCACTCAACCAGAATGTCGAAAGTGGGCTATTCCAATTCAGTTTGAGAGTTGGCTGTGTCCTTATTTAGATTAGATCAGAGGTTGTTTCAAAGAAATGACCTTGGTACTTTATTTTATGTTTTATGAAAGAAATTAAACTAGACTTGATTCTGTGCTGTGAGCAGTTGTAAAGGCTACACTTGTGGAGCAGTAGAGCACTCTTTAAAGTGGTGATAAGCACTCCACTATGCATCACATGCTTCTCCCACTTCATTCATGTTGTGTCTATTCCCACATACTTATAACTAGAAACGGCAAGTTCATTTTCTATTTATTCATTTTCTATTTCAGGAAATAGCTGACAATGCTTATCGGAAAAACAGAGGAAGGCCTTTAGGACTTGTGTATATATCAAGGGGAGAAAGGTACAGCAACATTTTATTACATCAACCTTCATGGTGTATAAACCATCATCATGACAAATATGACAAATTAATGGTATCCTGTCTTGTGATGTTTTAGTATGTCAAGCTATGTGAGCAGAAGTATAGCAGACTTTGCATTTAGTGTTCTTTTACAAGCATTCTTTTTAATCCAGGTAGGTTGTCCTCCAACATGGGTAGTTGCCCTCGAACATGGGTAGGTTGTCCTCCAACATGGGTAGTTGCCCTCGATCATGGGTAGGTTGTCCTCCCACATACGTAGTTGCCCTCCAACATGGGTAGGCTGTCCTCCAACATGGGTAGTTGCCCTCCAACATGGGTAGGTTGTCCTCCAACATGGATAGTTGTTCTCCGACATGGGTAGGTGTCTCACACAACATAGGCTGGTGTCATATGACATAGAGTGGTGGGTGTATCAGAATTGATTGATACCCAGGTGTTGTATGAGTGAGTAAGAGGATTTCAAAAAAGGTGTATCACACAATTGATGGTCATTGTTGGTGTCCTTTAACATGGGTGGGTGTCTCTCACAACTGATGGATGTCTCACAAAATAGGTGGTTGTCTCACACAACTGATGTCTCAGAATTGATTGGGTATCCTGTGATAATAAGGTGTTGTGGAAGTGAGATGTTTTGCTAAAGTAAGTCATTGACTTGTTAAATCCACAGGGTATGCTCGTCAGTTTTTTA
The DNA here is from genome assembly GCA_023349425.1 of Anthopleura sola. Lineage (NCBI taxonomy): Eukaryota > Metazoa > Cnidaria > Anthozoa > Actiniaria > Actiniidae > Anthopleura > Anthopleura sola. The sequence goes on from JALHLI010000002.1 coordinate 9,158,127, forward strand.
CCAGTCCTTGGTCCTCTAGCTAGTTTAATCCATATGTGTCTTCTCTATTCTCTCTATGCTTTTGAGTACAAATGGGTCAACATGGGTGAGTACGATTCTCTTGTCTTCCAACTTGTAACAGATTGCATTCTTGAACTACACAAACCTTCTCATATGCTTCATCATTATGATGTATTATGTTATCCCTTGAGCCAACCATAGGAAGGGAGGAGCCAAGACTTGAAAATTTAGTACATATTAGTGAAAAATAGGGAGTATACAGCTGCAACCCCAGCTCATCTGTTTCCATGGTTCCTGAATGTACAGTAAGATCATGTTTTTTTTTGGTGTTGTAGATTGGTCAGCTCCTAAACGTTTAGCATATATAGAATCCAACTGGCCTTACTTTGTTGGATTTGGTCTGCCGTTAGCACTGATGACTTCTCTACCTTCATCTATCTTTGTCAGGTTTGTGTGTTTGGTCATCTTTATCATGATAATGCATTTATCATCACCCTCATCCCTATCATGACATTACCATCAACATCTTCACCAACATCAATCATTACATCATCACCATCATCCTGTAACATTCTGTATAAATCATTGTCATCATAATTTATTATCATCTCTACCATCAACATTGTCTATCAAGCATCGTTATAAACACTATTGTCATCATCATTTTCACCAACATCATCAATCATCATCATCATCATCATCTCATTCTTGTTATCCCTATCATTTTAATCCTAGACACCACCATAGAAATTTCATTCATCTTTTTCAACTGTGATTTGTGTTTTTTTCAGTGGTTGTGTTTTTGCAATCCTCTTTCCTCTATTTATAATCAGCGGTGATGAAGCTAAAGTGTCTGAAACAAAGTAAGTACAGTAATGTCTACTAAATCAATTATTTTTACTTTATGCATCATGTGGTCTGTACAAGAAGCAATGAGAAACAATGCTAATGGCATTTTTAAAACCACAGTTTTCTTTACAGCTAAATGGGAATTCCATTCTTCCTTTTGTTTTTCTCTCTCAGCCTATCCATCTCATTTATCTGTTTCATTCATTTGATTTCATCCACCTGAATATCCATCCATCTCACACTATTTTATCAATTACATCTTATTCATTCATCTATTTTGTGTTTCTTTCAGTCAATTTCCCATCAGAGTATTTACACTAGTGGTATGGTTAACCAACAAGGTATTCCATAAATCAACATCTAAGTCAAGACCACAACAACCAGATGTACAAAACCAGTCTCCTACCTCCCCTCCCTCATGACATGTGGTATGGTTAACCAACAAGGTATTCAATAAATCAACATCTAAAGTCAAGACCACAACAACCAGATGTACAAAACCAGTCTCCTACCTCCCCTCCCTCATGACATGTGGTATGGTTAACCAACAAGGTATTCCATAAATCAACATCTAAGTCAAGACCACAACAACCAGATGTACAAAACCAGTCTCCTACCTCCCCTCCCTCATAACATGTGGTATGGTTAATGACAAGGTATTCCATAAATCAACATCTAAGTCAAGACCACAACAACCAGATGTACAAAACAAGTCTCCTACCTCCCCTCCCTCATGACGTGTGGTATGGTTAATGAACAAGGTATTCAATAAATTTACTGGTCCACCAAATTGTTTCAATTCTAGACCATTTCCATTCTCTCTAACAGACCCCTCCCCCCAAAAAAACAACCCAAAGATTTAAAAGATTCTTTTGCTAATATTGTAAAAATAACCATCAATAAAAACCCCTTGAAGATATAAGATTGATTTGGATTTCACATTTTGAGTTATTTGTTGGGGACTTTTATAGGTGATAAACCTTTTCCTGGCACCATGTTTATTCTCATGACAATAAAAACGTTTGTTTGTTTAACCCTGCATAAAAAAGTTATAAAGTGTTTCCATGTGAGAAAGGTGCATACCGGTACCAATACAGCCCTTTTTTATTTGTCTTTAAATGCTAAAATTAAGTGTTCTGGTTCAAAGCTGAATTTAAAACATTTCTACTATCAGTATTTATGTGGTTTTTATTCTGTCCTAAGAGATCACTTATATTTGATTCATTTACAAAATATTGTTTTTAATTTACTTTCATTCTTTATATGTAGACTCCTTTCATGTGATGTCAAATCAGCTCAATTTGGAGGACAAAACAAACAAAAAATTCCATCTCCTGAGAATTGGAACCCATTGTTTTGTCCTCCAAATTGCGCTGCATTCCAATGTGCTGCAAGCGGTCTCAACACTCTTTACTTTTACAAACAAGTTTAAAATGTTTATTAACTCAAGTCAGAGTATTTTTTTCTGATATTATCTATGAGTTGAATCATCAATTTTCTATTTTTTTCAATACACAAGTGTTTCATTTATTTTACCTAGATCAATCCTGCTTTGATAAGTATGGACTTTTAGTGCCAACAATATTCAGCAGTCTAACTGCTTATGCTATTTCATATTTTACACTTTTCTATAGCTTGGGCATAATGTTTTCCTATTTCAGACCATGTGTCATTCTCTTGAGAATAAGATTCTTTGTATGAATTGTATCAATATTCATGAGTCTTCTTATGTGCAACTGTTAAACAAAGAAATGATACTCTAGGGAACGACATGTCGTCTAAAGTGGGAAAACATTACGAGGTATATATTTTGATTTTGCAATTCCATATAGTTTTGTGGGGTCATTTGTAAGATGGAGGATATAGCACTTCCATAATCTTCAAGTTATAAAGAATATCTTTTACTCAGCAGTTATGAGCTGATTTAGTTAAATAATCTTCATCATTTTCTATAATAATTGATATCTCGTATGACATATACTTTAGTCTATTAATTTGTTGCTAATGCCAAGACTAGAGAAGAACCAGATGAGATTTAGTAGTGAAATCTCCACAAAGTGGCTTCCAGTTCATTCATTGAATTTAGAGCCATTCAACAGTCACCATAGCAACCATTTCAAAGCTGCATTGGTGACGACAGTTTATTCTAGTTGTCATAGCAACAACAAAAAGGCACTGCAGGTGCTGTAAGTTTCAAATCACAGGTTCTTTGAGCATTTAAATGAAAATCATAAATTCATTTATTTTTTCATTTGCATTGTGCAAATGGCAAATCCTGCTAAGTTTTTCAACTTTTAAAACACAACACACACATCCAACACACGAGCATATCATTTCTCCTGTGATAAAACAATTTTCAAAACCAAATCTATCAATTAAAATTCTATTTAGGCCAACACCATACTACATAGACCCTTTGGTTACCAGTCTCAAAGATGCCTTGGCCGAGCTACCGGAAGTGACGTCCATAGCACTGACTTTGATTTCCGTTCCTCCAAAGTACACATCGAGTTCTATCTTCCTCTCGATTCCTTTACTGACATCTGGGCTGATAACTTCAAACTCGACATTCTCAGCCTCGACATCAGGGTCTGTGATGAACAGCACATCACGTTTCTGGCTGCTAAAGAATTTGAGCCTTGCCACTGTTTGTTGAGGATGAACTGGTGAGAAGAAGAAAGTGCGCTTTTCACCTACTTTGACCTCTTCGTCTTCACGGACAAGAGCGTCGAATACATCCTCACAGAAGAACACCCCTTCAATGTTGGTACGCTTTTCAACTGGGTGTTTCTCAGGGCAGAACTGTTCGTTGATATCAATCCCATACGTCTTTGCCATAACGCGTGCGGACAAAATGTTCGGGTTCTGAGCGAACGTCACCGCCCCTTTCATAATCGCTAATTCGCTCTCTCTTGGTGTTAAGATTCTCATTTCAGGAAATGAATCTACAATGGCCTTTCTTAGTGGTAGCGCTTGAGAGAATCCTCCTACAAGAAACATTGTCTTGACTTCTGCCAGTTTCTCATTACGTAGAAGACTGCTTAGCATGTCCACAGTCTTCTTAATCACATCCTTGTAAAATGTTTCTATAATTTCTAAATCGACGTAAAGATATCCTGCCCCTACGCTGACCTCGCCCTTGGTGTAGTACAGTCGTAGGTTTTCATTTATGTTATCGTCTGTACCAATAATACGACTGTATGATTCGACGAATTTGAATGGGAGAACGATGCTCAGTTCATCATTGTCCACTCCGTGTTCCGCGCGCTTTTGGATCTCGAAGTCACTCATGATCTTTTGCCAATCATTCGGGTAATCACGTTGAAATAAATTGATAAAATCCTCGCCAAAGATTCTCTTTAGCAGGCCAATAAACTCGCTGTCCACTAGTATTCCTCCCAGCTGGCCTCCCACAGGGGAGTGGATTTCTTTTATTGTACCATCCTTCTGGATTTGATGTACTGTGATATCTAATGTTCCTCCTATAAAAAAAAAACAGACAGAATGATCAGTGAGCTGCAATAGAAGTTGTAGCAGGGTAAATCCGGAGAAAGGTTATTGCGCATGTCAAGGATATACAGCAGAGCCTTCGGGAATTTTATGCGCAAAGTTTCCTAAACCCAAAATCTTCTGAGCATCGAACAAATTCCTCCTATCACGAAGTAGCTTTTAGCATTAGTTACTTCATTCTCGTACCCAGACCTCCTGTGTTTCGTCCCGAGGAACTCTGGGCACGAGACTGTAATGTAACGATAATTTTCCGGGGATTACACACTACCTCTCCTACTGCTGGGGCTAGATTTTTGGTCATATAGATTATAGCTTTTTGCGGTAACCGCGCGGGAACAATTCTCACCTCCATTATCCACCACCATGTACGAACCAGAAGATTTTCTCAGCACCTCATTGACAAGTTCTTCCCCTGTCTCCCCCAGAAAGTCCTTCATTTGTAGCCGCTTGCAGTAGAACGAGGCTGCCTCGGGTTCCAGTGCGATCATTAGTTGATCTGGATCATCAGGGGATCCCATTCCTCCCTGTATCACAATCAAAAATCACTTAGTTTGTGTTTAAGTCTACAGAAAGCATCTGCGCCTGTCGGGGTATCAATGCGCAATGCACTGTAGAAGTTTTGCTCAATTACCAGCTGTCGCACTTAAACAACGTACACTAGAGCAGATTTCGTATGACTGTGAAAAGTCACGTCACACGGTACGGTTACGGCACGGCAATGACGATATCCGCTCGACCAATCACATAGCGCGCGCAAGGTCACTGTTCGTCAATGCTAGGTGACGGCACCATCGCGGTCAAGGCATGGCACGTCCTTACCATAAGTTTTTCACAGTCATACGGAATCTGTTCTATCATATACTGCAATACATCAACAGTTCTTGCGCTAGTACTTCTTATCCCTACTGCGCAGAGTCAGTGAGTCACCTTATAAGTACTGAATGCTCAAAAATAAATTAAAAAAGCATATTTGCTAGCGCTATCTTTTGAAATCCCGCGGGAATCCCACGCGCATTAAATGTGCGCGTTGACAGAAGTAAGTACCATACTTCAACAGCAGCCTAAAAAGTCTAAGCTCGCCGTTTTTAGGTGGAGAACAAAGTGAATGCGGTCTTTAGGACTGATTGCGTGATTCGCGTTTATCACGTTGCAGGCATGTGTTTTGGTGCTAGAATTTTCGCGCTGTTTCTTACTGGATAATATTTCTTAAAAGGTTAGCGATGTTGCGTAACTTCTTATACTGGATTAGTGCAACTGATAACCTCATTTGCGCACTCTTTATTGCTATGGAAAATACCACTCGAATTCCTTAATATTGATCTTAAATAACTGGTGCGCTTTTGGTAATCAAGATTAGAAATGCTATACATATTCTGAGACAATCATACGTTCTATTTCCATACTTTTTCCCCTAAAGGTCAATTACTTTATATCCGAGATAAGCCGTTAAGTCGAACTCAATCAAGTCTAATACTTTAATTGAAGTTGTGTCCATCAACAATAGTATAATGAATAACATGTTCGTATTAAGATGGATTTGGAAAGATGTTTTGTATTTTACTAACCATGTATGCAGCTTCCCGCATGAATTCCTTGGCAGCGGGTTCCCAGATAGCAGGTACAGTCAGCACCCATTGAACCTGGCTTACGTCGTACTTGTTGGCGTGTTTTCCGTTTTTGCCCAGGTAGGCATTATTGATGGTATCCATGGCCATCTGACGAAGGTAGGCGAGGCAAACTGCGAAGAGGTCTAGAGCACGGACTGTACGTCCGTTGGCAGCTTTGATGCGAGTCTCTTGGTTCAACGACTAGAAAATAGGAATATAAAGTTAGACACCTTTCCCCTTATTCAAGCCTTATCAATCCCTGAAACAACCTCTGGGCTGATCTAAGTCAGGGCACGGCTAACTCACAGATCGAGCCCCGTGAAACAACCTCTGGGCTGATCTAAGTCAGGGCATGGCTAACTCACAGATCAAACCCTGAAACAACCTCTGGGCTGATCTAAGTCAGGGCATGGCTAATTCGCAGATCAAACCCTGGAACAACTTCTGGGCTGATCTAAGTCAGGGCATTGCTAACTCACAGATCAAACCCTAGAACAACCCTGGGTTGATCTAAGTCAGGGCATGGCTAACTCTTTCTCAGTCACTCTTGATCAATCTACACACCACAGGTAACCCGACAAAGAAACATAAGAGAACCCAAACAACTTTGATCACCTCGGGAATCAATTAGACTAACAAACTCAACTCATATAGGACGTCAAAAATCATTTCCGCTCCACAGAATCTTTTAATTACAACTCCAAACGCAAACAATTAGAGTAATTTCATTCCTGGAGATGTTGACGAAGAAACGACCTTAATTTAGAAACACACCATGTCAAAACACCATGATTCAAAGCCCCCCACGTTGGTTTCTCGCGGCGATGATGGTAATTACTGGGCTTACTGGTACTTTCTAGAGTATGCAAGACAGTAAGACCCAGTTCGAATGTCTATCTTCTCATGAGCCGAACGCATTGAGAATTTAAACGGCAATGGACAATAAGGCCGTCTTCTTTGATGTCATTAGGCTCTGTTTATGAAAAGATCGACGTTTGAATTGGGTCTATTGGGTCTTTATCACAGACATAAGGTTTTCACATGATTTTCGCCTTAAGGCTATTCTTGAGTCCTGTTTTGGCTCGCGCACATTGCCTGCTGTGATCATACCATAGGTTTTATTAGCTTCTTCTGAGATAATTTATTCTCTCGAAATAATTTAATCTTGAAGTTAAAAAAAAAAATCGTGGTAAAAAGATTCCGTTGAAGTAAACTGACGGCTGTCTGTCTGCAGGAGTGCCAGTCATTCGGAACTCATCCACTTCAAAATCAGCCAACTTTCAGCACTCTTCATTCATCCACATCGCGAACGAACACGTTCTTAACAAATCAAAGGTATCAACTGAAAATATATACCAAATGAGAAAAAATTGAAACTTAAGGCACCAAAATGCGATGCTGATGACACTAAGGATTTGTCATAAGCAGTTCCAATCAGTTCGTCTGTGAAATTCCTTGTCATCTTCAATGTAGTTAACTCATGTAAATATTGTTTCAGCGTGAAAACAGAAGTACCTACTTGACACAGTCCACACGAGACTATTATGTTTTAATCTTTTCGATCTTTAACAAGAATGTTGCCCCTTAGCTATTTTAGATTTTAAGTGTTATACATGTTAAAGATCGTTTTAAGCATCTTTCATGAAGTTTATAGTTCGACGTGCCACTAAGATCGAACTGTGCCAGTCAGGAAGGAAGCTAGCGCGTGCGGTCTCTGACGATTACCTGACATTCTAGAGGTGGACAAAAGGCGGATTGGCCAACCCTTTCTTCAAAGAATTTCATTTATTTCTATTGATGTAGTGATCTGTATCTTAAAATACATCCGCCCTTTTCATGACATTTTATTTCGGGGGCGGATCAGCTTAGCATTTATCCAGCCTTAATTCCTAACCCCTCCCCTCTGCGTCAGTGTTTTTTCAGTCCTTCCATCATAGGCGGAGGACCAGGGGGGGGGGGGGGGGAAGGGTGCTAGAGGCCCCCCAGTTTAAATTACACGACATAACACATCATGTTTAAGAGCCCGCTGTACTAATATGAAAGCGGATTCAGGATAAGGCTGAACCAAGGAAGCCCAGTACAAGAATTCATGTGTCCCCCTCATAATCCTTATCTATAACATTAATATATTTACAACTGAGAAGCGTAGTATTTTCTCTTAATTTTCTCATCCCTAGTAGTAGCCATGACTTCCGAATTGTATACGAACACGCAACGATTATTTCACGAAGGTGAAACGGTTTCGTCACCAACTTCCCCCGAACAAGGTTAATTTGTAATTCAAATTAAACAAATATATTCTAGAAGGTACCATTAACTCAGTTAAGAGATATTGAACTCTGAAACCAGAAAGATGTGTTGATAATTGATAACATATCTAAGTCTTCAACTCTTCAAATGTACAATCTATGTATATGCTGTATTGCGTTACTCAGTCTAGACGCTGTCACGGATAATTGCGTGATTTTATCTCCAGTAGAGATATATTGGAATCTCGATAAAAAATATTTAAAAATTCAAAAAGGTTTCTCTTAAATTGGATTTTAAACCATCTTAATTGATAAAGTAAACAGTAAATAAAAGGGAGACAAAAATAATCCAAGGACATACAGTACAAAAATATGTACACAAAAGTGACGGAAAAGCTTCAAGTTGTCAATGAACTATGTCCAAAAGGCAAACAATAAAGTTGATAAATGCTTTATATTCCATACAGTAATAACACTTAATAACATATCATTGCTATTTCTTGCTAAAACATAACAAAAACACCGGAAATTGGGCACCTGGTAGGGGTGCCATAGATCAATTCTTTAAACAGCAAAATTTGGGTATATTTTCGAATGGCCACAGGGCAAAAATAATTTCACAGTGTCATAGATATTAGCCTGTGATGCTGTAGATCAATCAAGAAAATTGAACCCCAATCTTAAAGGTTATATTTTCGCATTTTTTCGACGTCGACAACAGAAAGATCTCAAAATTTTATAACACATTATCGAAGGTGTTGATTATGTAGAGAAGAGAGATGAGTTTTCTGTACGCGAAATTAGAATATCTATGTCATTAAACACACTTATAAATACAAGGACAAGGCAAAGAACTCTCGAGTGTTAGCTTACAAATTTCTAGGCTGATAGACACGAGACAGATATTTGATATTTTCACCGATAATAATGGTGTACATGATCATTTCTAAATATATTAATCTTACTCTATCTAGGTTATTTGAATAAGACAAAGGCTTGGGGTGAGTATTGCACGGAATAGTCTAGAAGGACCTTTCGGTGGACTCAAAATATAATTGTTTTCTTTTGATCCTATTAAAATTCGCTGCGGCTCATTAAGTTTCGAATAGAAATTGTCAGTGTGTGTATATGATTCAACTCTCTTAGGCTGACGACTTAAATCTTAAACCAAGCTCCGTCGCAAATAAAAGTCCGTAGACGAGAAATGTACTCACAAATATTTAATATTTTTCACGCAAAAAAGAATCCCCAAAGAACCCTGCAATTGCTATTGATAAATAGGTAGATTATTATGCTGATTTGAACTAACCTTTGTGTTGTAGAGAACGAGTTTGAACCGATCGAAGTAGAGTAACTCTTGTCCTTCGCTTCTCGCCAAGTGCTTGGCATAGGTTTCGACAGCAGCATGGCCAAACTTGTAGAAATCTCCTTCAGGTGTTAGCAATACACATGTCGGTGTTTTGAAAAAGCTGAAACCTTGTCCTCGTCCCCAACCACGGAAAACACAAATGTCAGACTCTTCGACGGCATTGACGGGAGCGAACGCGAATCCACTGTACGTAGTACCGAAGTCAATAGCTACAATCAATTCTTTCTTCTTTCCAGGCATCTGTACGAGATATTACCAACTGCTCGTAAGGAAACGACCGTGTTGTGTTTAGTAAACGATAGACGAGGGTGTTCCAAATGGTCTCATGCGAGAAGATCGCGATATGAAAGTGATATCAAGCAGCGTAGCGGTAAAACATCGGCATTGCCGTCTCAATGACAGACATGCCAAATGACGTGAATGAATGAAAATCAGTCATGACTGCGGTTTGTTCTGTGTCACGCTCGCTTGTGCTGTGGGAAACATGATTAATTGATAGCGTACTACCCGTTGGCGTTATCGCTTGATTGATCCAAAAACCAAAACGAAAAAAATTGGCCTCAAAAAAAAACTCCGCGATATTATCCGTCTTTAATTAAAAACTGATGTGTTCTTCTAGGGAAGACACTGCACAGCAAAGCAGGAGGAACCCTGGGCTAGGAATAGAGAGGGGGGTCATGACAAAAAATGGGAGCTAGCTTACGCACTAGCCTCTTCGATTTCTGGCTTTGCACTATGAACACTGAAAATAATCCTTTAGCCTCTTGTTCCGTTCACTGGCCTTAGATTTTTATTGTGTTTATGAAAACCGCACATGCTTACAGCGTCAAATCCACACGTATGATACGCCTTTCTCGCCTTTCTTCCAACAGACCCCTTGCAGCACGTCGGAATGCAGCTCAATTTGGAGGGCAAAACAATAGGTTCCAATTCTCAGGCTGGAGATTGAAATTCTTTTGTTTTGTCGTCCAAATTTAGCTGCTTTGACGTCACGTGGAAGGGGTCTATATCAAAATGAAACTCGCGCGCGTAAAAGATAATAATAACAACAAACAAGCAAACCAAAAATGCCTCTACGGTAAAACTCGATGAATATAAAGATGCTCACTATCAATTTTGAAGCCCTGGAGTAAAGCAATTTCAAATGATTGTGAGTTGGACGTTCCGCATAAGAGATTGTTAATCGCAAACATGAAAGACGAAACAGTCAAAACACAAGCCATTCCTCAGCGGGTTGATTTTTCATAATCTTTTCAAAAGAAAAAAATCCAGCAGAGATCGCCAGAATGGAGTCATTTTTAGACTCAGTCTACCGAAATAACATATTAAGAAAGTATATGTCCAATCCGAACATTGATCATTTTTTTCCGGCGCCAATATGCGTCATGTCATTAATTGGTTTCTTTGAGTGCATGACAAAAAAGATTAGGTTTAGGCAATTTACGAAAGACGAGAATTCCTGGCGCAAGCCATATGGTTTAAGACCGGATTTTTGACTTGTGTCACAATTTTGAACGTTCCGGATCAGAACACTGTCGACAAGCGAGGATCAGTATGCGTCAACGTTGCCGCAAAAAAAGAACAAGGATATAAAAGATGCTTGACAGCCTGCGTTATAGGTAGGTAGGGGTGGGATGCCAAATCCCATCTTGAATCTACTGTTGGAAATATACGGGTAGGCTGGCGAGGTTTGAGAAAAAACACCGAAAACAAGACAAACTGTAGAACGAACGACCGAACGGATGGAACGAATGAATAAACGAATTAATCATTTGCAAGCACTATCAGCTCCAGGAGAGTCAAATGACAAACAATTTAAGCTATAATAAAAGTTTGAATACCACCAACATGGCGGCGATGATGTGACGCGTGCAAACGAAGGATACAAAAAGATAAAAACACCAATATACTAAAGTGAATAATTTTAATATTTTTATTTATAACCGATTTGGGATTCACAAAAGGCTTCAGACCACACAACAGCCATCTTGGCTTGTAAAGACAGGTACAGTAATAAAGGTATATTTACCTTTTCAATACACCCCTTGCATTAGATGTCAAAGCAGCTCAATTTGGAGGAAAAAACAATAGGTTCCAATTTTCCTGAGAATTGGAAACCTATTATTTTGTCTTCAAAATTGAGCTGAATTCCAAAGTGCTGCAAGAGGTCTGCCAGTGAAAATCACAATCCAGAAATCAAGATGGCGGTCGTGTGATGTCACCTTATGACGTCATTAGGATTGTGCGTGCATATGAATATCTATTTTATGATACTAATAAAATATTATTAGTAATATTTTCTCAAAAAGAATTTGTATCCAAAGAATGTTTTTTGACGTATTTACAATTGAAATACTGACTTTTTAAAGATTTTTTGCAAGTCACGTTAAATCGTTTTGTAGCATGCGGTTCTTAGGTGTGTCACTCGTGTGTGGATACATGACTTTGATGACACGCTTAAATGAAAAATTATTTTTTCTAGAAAAAAAAACTTTTTTCTTAAAACTATTTCGTTTCACAAAAAGTTTCAGTAAAAAATCCTTCTATGTGTTTAAAATTGAAAAAAAAATTCGACCCATGTTGTTGAGGATTAATTCAACAGCAAGCTAGGTTTTGAACACTCGTTTCTGTTACCAGAACAGAACACTTCCTCGCTCCCAGTGCCTCACGTTTCTTTAAAGCTGAGGAGGCAATGGGAACGAGGACTAGACAAAATATGAAACTCGAAACACAGGGAGCCCAAGCTATCGAAATTTCAAGCACAAAATGTTCATAGTTGGGCTTGCTGTGTGATCGAGATTGTGTATTATGACAATGTGCCTACACAATATATTGAGTTTTATATAATACACTATGGTATGGTTTGCTGATGTATCGAGACCCTCTATATATTTTTGGCCGCTTTGTAACAGAACCCCACTAAAACAGCCTGGAAATTCCGATAATTCTCATGTCATAATTCATGGTTCCGACTCCCCTTAGTTACCGTTGCTATGTCCCACAAGTTCAACAAATTAACTCGAATATCTTAAAATATAAAACTCTGACTGCTGAAAATTGATTATAAATTGTTTCAATTTTTTACTGTCATGTGAAAAAAATAAAAAAATCCTCGTAAGCCTCATAGTACTATTTTGTAAAAAATACTGTGTAGTTGTTTGTGAGACAAGATTTTAGTTCCACTGGGAAAACTGCTGCAACGGTGATTGCCGGTTCGCTATTGTCTGAGTCGAAATCATGAATTTTAGCCCAAGAAAATAGGACTTTTTTTAGAGGGGCTCGGTTATCACGAACCCACAGCATGCCAAGGTGCTAAGATGTGACGGTAACTGTTTGTCTTGTGTTAATCTTGTGTCCGCTTAATAACTGATGTCCAAAGAAGACACCCATTGAATGCTGGCTACTAGAAGTGGTTATAGACGTTCCAAATGACAGCTGAAAGTCTGAGCACTCGTTGCTTGGTAACTGGAACATGACTGACGAAATAGAAGCCCTGGAGTCGTCTGTGGCCTGCAACGCGACAGGTGAAATGACGGGTCGATTCGAAGCTTCTTTTAGATGAAAAAGTGACTTCCGTGAGAGACTGCGCTTTGAGTGCTCGCGTTTAATTTTCCAGCAGCTCCTAGGAGCGCTCTTGTCTGTTAAGAATGAATAAGTAGCAAATGGACGACTAGCCATGTTCACTAGCTCGCGTTCTTGGACTTGCGCGATCCTGCGGCGATCATGGAACTGTTTGATCTTCCAAGCAATTATACATAGAGATAAGACCAAGAAGAAGACGGAGAAAAATACAGAAAAGAATACGAATAGATCAATCTGGGACAAATCCTGGCGAAAATATACAATGCCAGTAGTGTTGGAATGCCTTTCGTCGCCAACGCCAAGAAATACCATATAAAACCGACTACTGCTTAAAGTATGCTTCAAGAACGGGAACGTTAGTATCAAACGGTTTCTAACATTACGTACTCGAATGATAGCGGACGTCGAGTGAAGATAAACAAAAGTATTTAGCTTGTCTTCGCCTGCGTGAACATCGATAATATTCGAGGATCCCGACGAGTCGCCGACATCTCTACGATAACGCTGCCCGTCTGAGACGACAACTTTATGAGTCCATGTGGTCTTATTAAGATAGACGGCAAAACTGCGATCAGAAGTCGATACGTAGACGTCGATACCCCCCTGAAACACGTCGATTGTGGCTCGTATGTCAACGTTTGTGTACCTTGGATAAACGACATAGTTTACGGTTGCTCCTTTAGGGAGTGGAGATGATGAGACGCTTTTGTCGTTCACGTCCAGACCAGGCTCTGCGCTGATGACGAATTCTTGCATGTGGATGATTTTGTAGTAGCATTGACGATGACTATCTGGTCTACCAAGGAATTTATCTTTGCATTTAACGCACTGGAAAAGAGACACAATTATAAATAGTTTGCAATCATTCCCAAGAGAGTCAAAAGACAAAAACATGGCGGCCATGTTGGTGGTATTGGCAAAGGATGACGCTTACCAGTAATCTTTTCTTAAAAACTACAAACAGGGCAGGGCAGTCGGGGCAGCCGGGGCAGCCGGGGCAGGGCAGCCGGGGCAGGGCAGCCGGGGCAGGGCAAGGCAAGGCAGGGCAGGGCAGGGGAACAGGCGACAGGGTGGGGTTTGGCTGGGGGTAAATGACGTACAATCAACGAATTATGACGTGTCAGCATACCTGTGTTTGATAGCAGGGTTGTGAGCTTCTGCAATCCTGATCTGTGTTATTTTGACAAGTGCACCGCCCCTCTAAAGTGCAGAAATCTCCGTGGCCATTACACTTACAACTGGTGATCAAAGCATTAAACAACAATTAGAACCCTTAATCAAATTACCTGTATGACAGTTGTGACCATAGTTAGTTAAGGTGACTGACTACTTTAGCAAGGAATAATTACAAAATGTTCTTAGAAAGATATTTTACACAGAATTTAACGCTGATTCCAAAAATGAAAAGAAAAATGGGGTGTCCGGAGCTCGTTTTCGAGATAATGAATTTTGAATATGACCTTCTTGACACGTTTTCGAAAGGAAAATGGCGGAAATCAAGCTTTGCACACAAAAATTCATAACTCAAAAATTAGAGAAGCTCTGGAAGCAATTTTCTCAGGACATCTACTTTACACATTATTTTTGAAGACGAACTAAAAATATTTGAAAAATGTTTTAAAAATAAGCTAAAAATTTAGCTTCTCGTTAGCTCAATCAACCGAAAGTCGTACTCAAACGACAACAACAAAATCACATAAAACGCTTTTTATATAAGTTCTAATAATTACGTTTTTCTCAAACTTTCTCAAAAGATTGATTTTTACCTTTTGTTTTAGGAAATTCAAAGAAAAATATAGAGTCCTGTGCAAAATTCGGGGTATTTGCCCTGTTGAAGTTCAAAACGTGCATGGTTCCTCAATAACTGAAAATTTTGATGATTGTTATGCGGTTTTGAGCATTTTTTTTGTGCGCGCGCATATCGTGGGCTCAAATTAAACGTTCAAAAGTAGTCAGTCACCTTAATGTGAAAATAGAAGGACAACCCCACAGCAACGGTAATTATGCGCGCGTTGGCGGCTTTACCGTCCTCGATGCTTGTTGATGCTTAATTAAGGTTCCTACTGTTCATTAGAATACGCGCTTTAACTACGAGGTTGTTATGGCTTACGGTGAAAATCGAGAATTTATGAAGCAATTTTGAGCATGGTCATTAAATGCGTTTATAGAAGGACAGCATCCACACACTTTACGAATATGCGCGTTAACAATGAGGTCCAAGGACTTACGGTGAACAGCGATGATTCTCGAAGAAGTTTCCAGCGATGCAGTCTTTACATTGAAGGCCTCGGCTTTTGTCCTTGCAAAGACATTCACCATCCTTCTTTATGCTTCCAGGACCATGATCAAGCCACTTTAAAACCTGTTAGGAAATGAGAATAAATAAAGAGAGATACGAAAGAAAAAATTAGAGGGAATGAGGGATGAACGCATGAATGGTGGACTAATGGGAATAGAATGGGAATCTTTCAATTGTATCGAACCCTGTAACCACATATCGGGTGATCAAAGTTAGGGTCACATTTCCAAGATGGCGTCTACTTCGTCCCCTTAAACAGTCCCACAATGCACTGTAATGCCAACTCGACCCAGTTTTTTCCACAAAACCCGGAATTCGATTCGATCGAAAAAGGTGTTCATCTCGATTTTAATCCCAAAGTTAAGATTGAGCGTAAGGGTTCTTTGTATGTTTTTCTGCATGAAATCTGTTCGACATAAAATCATACAGTAAAACACACGAATCTGACTTACCTCTTCAGGCTCTAAGGATAAACCAAGGTTGGATGCTCTGATTAGACTTTCCATGTCCATGCAGACATCTGCACTTTGATTACATGTCTTATAACATGAGACACATGTGCCATTGTTGCTAGAATTCCCCACGAACAAGGGCGCGCAGAACTGGCAACTTTTGCCCTGGAGACGAAAAATAACGATTCAAGTCATTACTACGGTAACTGTCAATGCGATACGAATAGTTAATGAATGTGAAAGAGCTGTGTGACAATCAAGGATAAAGTGCAAGAGATCTTTATCTAGTGCTTATATTACGTGTTGTGTGTTTGCGTCAGTCAGGATTGTAATACTGTAGTGTTTATATTGCGTGACCATGTCACGTACCGTTGTGTGATTCTGACAGTCAAAACAAGTATCGAGGCTCGTCTCGTTGAGGCAATGACCATGGTTATTACACCTGCACTCGATGGAACAGTTAATGGAAGTCCAGCCAAAGTGACAGGAACAGTTGTTGGGGGTGACACATTTTCCATGAACACAACCATCATCACAGATAGGCTCGCACGTATCACTGGAATACAACATGTAATATTAGAAATGGTCGATTACAAAACGTGGTCGAACTTGACTATGCGACCACAACTTAAAATCAAAACTTGTGGTCGCATAGGCAGGTTCGACCAACGTTTTTTTTTTATCTAGAAAGGAAAGGAATATTATTATAACTTTATAGGGCATTGTGGCGCATTTTGCGGGCTAAAATACGAAAATCAGCGGGCTAAAATAGATTTTAGGCCGCTACCATCAGCCAATAAGACGTGATGTCGTATTTTTCAAAATATGTAGTCGTTTATTCCTTTTGTAAATGCCCTAAAAAGTTATAATAATAGTAATAGAGGCGATGTTCTCTGGCATAAATATGTTTTTGGCCCTTCTCAGTGCTCATTTCAACCCTCGCTTCGCTCGGGCTAAAATGGGCCTGAGTCGGGCCAAAAACACATTTATGCCCTCGAACATCGCCTCTATTGTTATAATACTCAAGGGAATGACACCCCAAAATAGCCTACTTCCAAGTTATGCTTCGCTTGTTAAACACCAAGGTTTCATCATATGAAAATCATTCCATACATTGGCATGACATTTGATATTGGTGACAATAACACTAGTGCAGTACTTGTGCGCATGCTCTGTAATGACCGGAAATAAGATGGCAAAACGTGTTTGTCGTCCACCAAGACGTTTCATTGAGGAAGTAGTGCTAAGAAAAACACGAACGAAGCGAAAGCAAAAAAAGACAAACACAATAAAATCATTTCTTTATTTCTAACACAAATCGGCTTCGATAATTTAAGAAATCATAAATAAAAACACGTACATTGAACAACTTAAATAAGAAAAAGCTTAACCATACCAACTTACTTGTTAACTTCGTAAGTTAAGGTGGGTGAATTTGCCTTAAGTTTATCATTTTCTTCCTTATAATCGTCTTCTACGGCTACTACAGTTTGACAACAGACGATCCAAAGGATAAAGACCACATGCTGTAGTTTAGCAGCCATTTGGCGTACCAAAAACCTCACAAAAGTCGACTTGTAATATATCAAAACAAAGATAATTCATTCAAGATTTCAGATTTGACTGTAAAATAATGATTCGAGTACTGAAGCTAGGCTCAGTTATTCGCTGCTAGGTAGTCGAGAATCTAGTAACGCCTTGTAAAATCGGCTCTCAACAGTACTCGGTAAACACAGATTTGATGTATCGAAACACCTCAAAACCTTTCATATTACTACTAGTCATAGCTAACATAATGCTTTACTTAGATCCATTGCTAAATGACAATGACAATGACAATGACAATGACAATGACAATGACAATGACAATGACAATGACAATGACAATGACAATGACAATGACAATGACAATGACAATGACAATGACAATGACAATGACAATGACAATGACAATGACAATGACAATGACAATGACAATGACAATGATTTATTTAGTACTATTTTTGTACAAAGTAATTAACATAAATTAATTAAAGAACTTAATTTAGTACATGCTAACTGAAATAACCATAAGGCTAAACAAGTCAGTTAACTAGTTTTGAATAAATTACAAATTTTGGTCAAAAAAGCCAGTGAGGCAGAAACGAGAAAATTTACAGTCAATATTATAATAAATATAGATAATTTAGTTGTAGTACGATAAGAAAGGAAGAAAAAGTTACAACAAATATAAGGAAAAAATATAAATTGAATGAAAGGCAAGTTTACTTAAATTCACGAGAGAGCGGAAAAGAGTCGAAAAATTCGTGTATTTTCGAGCTCGACATATGAGCTTCGTACCGGAAGTGAGCCCACCGGAAGATGATGTATGGTATTTGTCACCAGTGATTTTCATTTGGTGAGGCTTTGCGCAAAATGCTTAGTGGTTCGTGACAGGAGAAAAGGATAAATGTAATTTAGCACTGAGCCTCGTACTGAAACCTTTGTGCGTGACAAGCGAAGCGAGGCTATTGTGGTCTTATGCCTCATT
Source organism: Anthopleura sola (assembly GCA_023349425.1). Classification (NCBI taxonomy): domain Eukaryota; kingdom Metazoa; phylum Cnidaria; class Anthozoa; order Actiniaria; family Actiniidae; genus Anthopleura; species Anthopleura sola. The sequence goes on from JALHLI010000002.1 coordinate 9,176,574, forward strand.
GGGAGCAAAGGGGACGAATGAAGAAATGAATCAATGAATCAATGAATCAATGAATGACTCAAGGAAGGAAGGTAGGAGGGAAGGAAATGTGGTTTGAAATTGGGAAATACTGGCATAGATTTTGAGGATCATATAAAATAAATACAAATATAAAAATGATGAAATTCCAGTTACCTTGCAATTTGTTTATATCCTGGTTTACAGACACAAATGTACGACTCCTCTGTGTCGACACAGTTCTGTAGCGAGGAGCAGTTATTACGACCGTTCGTACACTCGTTCTCAAGTGGACACAGTGAGAAGGCCCATACAGGATTCTCGTTGGTACTTAGATGCGTGGTAACGTTGACACTTATTTGTTGACCAACGTCAATAGTGTTCCCTTGGCACGTGCCGTGCAAGGGACCTAGAATTAAAACAAACAAAAAATCACCAAAGTTAACTTCTGTTTGTAATAGAACGAAGCGCAGCTTTTCTGGGTTGTCTGGCGGTTGCTCATCCGTAAATATTCGAATTTGATCGAGTTTCACTCAGCATAAGATTCTAAGACCATATGTTTTGGTGTAAAGAAATGACTTAGAAAAAAATGCATTTACATGAAAGAACCTAGAGAGTGATTCCTCCGTTACGAGGACACCTTCGGGACCTAGCCTGGTGCCGCTGATTTTACGGTAAATATATGGGAAGGAAATTTCGGTACCCGAGCCGGTGTCGGTTTAATAAAGGGTGTCTGTCTGCTTACTGCGCTTCCGAATCACACGCACGAAATCGTACAATTTGCTGTCTCGATAAAGTAAGTTTTTGTGAACGTCAATCAAGGCGTTTCCATGACATTTCATAGGCATGTGGACTTGAAAACTTTGTGTTTTGCGTCATGGAAACACTTTGATTGACATCCATAAAAACCTTATTTTGTCGTGACAGAAAATTGTAGGCGTGTGATTTCATGCGTGTGACTGAGAAGCGCTATAATAGAGGTAACATTTTAGTTTCAATCTTTAAAAAGATTAGATTCTCTAGTTTTAGACCAATACCTCTGAGTCCACCTATCATGCACAACCCTTTGCCATTTGAGTTCTTTTCACCACACCATCCACAGTTATAGCTCTGGAAGCAGGTAGAACATTGGGTTTTGTGAATGCAGTTAGCCATACACTGCTCAGGTGAGCCACGAACGATGCGCCCTGCCGAACCAGTCACTTCGGCCATTGGGAGGTATGTTGGTGAGTAACATTTGCCTTGGGACTCGCTCCACACGCATTCTTTCCATCCACCATCACCACCTTTAAGGAAAGCAAACAAGAAGATTATTGAACGAGGGAGAGAACGGTGAATAAACCCCTTGCACGCGATGTCAAAGGAGTTCAATTTGGAGGACAAACCAAAAGAATTCCAATCTCCTGAGTATTGGAACCCATTGCTTTGTCCTCCTAAATTGAGCTGCATTCTGACGTGCTGCAAACAGTGTATTACACTCGTCATATATGAGAGTGCAAATTATCAAGGCACACAGCACGGTCACGGCACGACTGAAATAAATACCCCTGAACCAATCACAATACACAAGATTACTGATCCAATCAAGATTCTCGGGAATGGCACAATAACAGTCACGGCATGGCACATATATACTAAGAGTTTCTCATGTTTATACGAAATCTGCGCTATGGACAGCTCGTTCAGAACCACTTATCACAACACGCGAATTTCACAAATTCACTCAAAATGCTCGGCCACGGCAATGTCCCAGTCACCGCACAACACGATATCTCCAAACCTGTTCGTGCGGCGCCTTAACCGTAACCGTGCCGTAAGCCAGCATTCTGATTGGACGAGGAGTATTCTCTTCCTTATGATTGGTTCAATGCCTATGGTGTTATTATTTGTGTACCGTGATCATGCCGTGACTTTCCATGCTTACACTAAATCTGCACTAAGTGATCAACTCAAAAGAGTTTTATACCTTTGGCGTTGAGACAAGAACTGCAGTCAATAAACTTTGTACACTTTTCAGGACAGCTTGGAGTACTTGTTATCGCAATCAATATACCAACATGCTTTGATATGAGCGAGGCTTTGTAACACATCCAAGGATATGGAACACCATTTGGGGACAGCTGTTGTTTAGTGTCACTTATCCATTTCAGCTGGGGTGTCCACATGCAGGAGGAATCGCGCAAGCAGTCTGAGCAGGTCGGGGCTCGGCATGATGTTTCAGGACATGAAGCCAAGCTTGTGCGTTGATTCTGCGATATCCCACAGGAATCCGTGCCGTTGCATGTGATGGCACTGTCCACGCATTTACCACCTCCCGTACACAACATACACCATTTACACCGAGGCGAGCTTGATGAACTACCCGGGTATGATCCAAGGCATGAACCACATGAGGTGTATGTTCTACAGTCTCTTTGTTCCGCTGCCGCGACGTTACACAGGGTCCCGTTAATAATCAGAGAATGCGTGACATTTGGAGTGGCGTGACACGCAGTAGGTAAGGCTGACGTGACAGAGTAACATGCTGTAGCGTTTTCTACTCTTGATTCATTCAAGGAATAATTTTTATAATGCAGTTCGCACCAGTTACAGCCAGGTGCTGAGGTGCACTTATGCTTGTCACGCATTCCTGTGCACATATCTACTGGTAACGCAAGTCTGAATAAAGAGCTTTGGACTTGGCCATCAAAACCTCCGAAAATGTACATCTTGCTGTTGTTTGAGGACGCAGAGCCGCCGATCAAGCCACCAGGAGAAGCACCTACCATATTGGGATCTAGTAAAGATTGGAATATAATCTTACTTGATAAAGTGGTAAGACACGGGAATGAAGTCTGTAGTTTGGGCTACCTGTGGTAACCACACCTACATCCAACTTTATCAGCCAATATGATAAAACGTTATTTTCATTTGTATTTTCACAATTGTTTTCAACCATTTTTCATTTAATTTTGAGTGGTGGACGATATTAATGTAGACTTCGACAAAAGCATCGGGAATGTAGCATCTTTTAGTTAATATCCGTAAAGGATGTGCGTGTCTTACAAACATTTTACTCACCTGAGTCAATGGACATACGCCAGCTGTTGCAGTTGATTCGATAAGCCAGTAATTCTGAAGAGAACTGGTCAGCGGTGCTGCGCCCTCCGTAGATTACCATGACGTCATCTAGTATGGTGGCAGCGTGGAAGAACTTGGGTGAAGGCTGAAGCAGAAAATGAAAAATCATCATCATCCGCACTCTCTTCATAGCCATGCCACCACCATCACTCCCATCATCATTTATGACATTAACTCCATCCACTAACACCATCATCATCATCATCCTCATTCATCAGAACTACTGTAAACACCAACGTAATCAAAATTCTCCATCGGCATCATCCTAATAATCATCATCATATCATAATTGACACCACCATCAGCATCATTAACACCATCATCAACAGCATCATCAGCATCATCACACCCTCATCACATCACCATAATCACATCATCACCATCATCAACCATCATCACATCATCACCATTATCATCATCATCACCATCATCATCATCATCACTATCATTCTCATCATCTATGTTATCATCATCCATCATCCACTGGTTTACCTTATTGTTTTGTAAGGGTTCTAGAATGTTCCACGTTCTGCTTGGTAGGTGTAAGGAATATAGTTCACTTGATGGCTGTACTTCATGCGTTTTGAACCGATACCCTCCAAATACCAATAGAGATTGAGTAGTGGCGTGGTAGACGGTACTATGACCATACAAACCTGTGTAACGATACAACAACCATTAAAAAATCATTGGCCTATTGAATTATGACGTCAGTTGGATGACGGACAGATAGACATATTAAATTCCAATTTGATCTGTGAGTTAGCCGTGCCCTGACTTAGATCAGCCCAGCGGTTTTTCAGGGTTCAATCTGTGAGTTAGCCATGCTCTGACTTAGATCAGCCCAGAGGTTGTTTCAGGGTTTGATCTGTGAGTTAGCCATGCCCTGACTGAAAGACTAGCCCAGAGGTTGTTTCAAGGTTCGATCTGTGAGTTAGCCGTGTCCTGGCTTAGATCAGCACAGAGGTTGTTACAGGGTTGGTTAAAAGTTTGCTTACCTGTGGGTGGGATTCCTAACGGTTCGAGAATAGTCCACGTTTTACTGGGGATATTGTACTGGTACACACGACTGTTTAACCCAGTACTTGGCTCATATCCTCCTATTACTGTGATGATGTTGTTCACCAATGTACAGGTGTGGCCAGCCACTTTTGGAGCAGGGCCAGAAGTCTAGAAAGAAAAATACCAAGTGTCACGCAACACATGTCACACAATGTCAATTATTATGACCCTTCAGCTGCTCTGATGATTCAGGAACTTTGGGTAATATTTACGTAATATTTTCCAATTTCATACCACGTGTCATTCCCTAGAGTATCATTTCTTTGTTTAACCGTTGCACAAGAGAAGACACATGAATATGGATACAATTCAAACAAAGAACAGGTCGAGTTCGCTCATTTGTCAAATATGAATATCTGTGACGCATGACGTTTATCTTACCGTGATTTCAGTCCATGAGGGTGTAATCACATTAAAATGCCACAACTTATTGGATACACCAGTTTTTGTCAGACCTCCATGGATCACCATTGTATCCTGTGGATGAATAACGTAATCAAATCCATGACACGAGTATAACTAATACAACTGAAACCTTTGATGGGATACCTGTGGTGGGGGTTAACTTAACGGCCTCAAAATTGAACCAATCACAATCATTGAAATCATCTACCCTTGCATAAAAACTTCCTAACCTACCTGGTAAATTACAGCACAATGAAAATATCTCGCCAACGGTAGGTGATTAGCGAGCTGATTGGTTGTCACGTGACTCCAGGTCTTGCCAATGACGTCATATTTCATGACATCACTCAGTATTCCCATTGATAACGAGAACCCACCATAGGCCCACAGATTATTTGAATGAAGTACCATAGTATGTGCCATTCTAGCTACTTCACTGTAACTACTGTTGGAAAAGAGATTATTGTAGAGGGTATCCCAGGATCCTTTGCCAGGAGGTACGATGGTACTGCAGTCAAGTCCAGTGAAGCCAGCGGCGCACTCACACTGCGCAGTCGCCTGGGGAAAAAAAGAACCAAACGTTGTCTAAGTTTTTCTCAATGAACTGAAACATCCACTTGCTGATAATATGAAAAATAATAATAAAGAATTCAAGAAGGTATTCAATAAAGTAATTCGCAAATGCAGTACAAGGTTCGCCATACCGTGTTGCAAACTCCTTGTCCCGATGCTGAGCTACAGTTACTTGGACAGACTCGATAAGTACAATCAGGACCAACCCATCCATCCCTACAGACACACGACTCCCCTGCAGCTGTCATCACGCATTGCCGATTACCATGGCAACTGTCTGTACACCTATGGACAGTGAAGAGAGCACCAAAACCATTTGAGGGCTGTCCTTGTGAGATATCTCCTTGGAACATCACCACCATGTTGCCGAGTGTTGCTGTGACTTTAGGTATAGATTCTTTGGTTCCACAGAAAGAGCCCAGCTTGTAAAACACCGGGGGGTGTGGTGGGGGGGAGCCGAGAATGAAGCTTGGCAGCCCATCATAGACGTTGACATGGTTGGTCAGACAGTCAAGACTCATGTTGAGGAAGTCAAGAGTGACTGAGGATCTGTCACGCACTGGTTGTGACTCGTAGATAACGTTATGGCTCGTGTTCTTGGAAGAGGATATTACCCAGATACAGCTTGCCTTAGTGCGGTCTGTCACGCCTTCACCTACAAATGTTGAGATATCCCCTTGCGTTACATTGGTCAGGACACTACGGCCAGTACATTCATAGTAACACCTTCCACCATTCCTGGAAATAAAAAAACAAAATTTGAAGAATAGGAATGCGTGCCATGTGACATAAGTGACATAGGCACCACCAATAGCTGATTGCGTTTGAGTCCGCGATGACATATTCTTTTGTTTTAAGAATCATACAAGTGAGGCTGTCAGGTCGATACAATGCTTGTTGTTTCATTCACATCTCATTTGCATGCATCCATAATAATTGCTATTGCTGGGTTTAACTTTATGTCATTTCCTATGTCATACAGAATGTTCGTCAGTTGAATGGCAAGTTCTTAGTAGAATTCTTTCTGGCTGACAGCACATGGTGGTCAGTGTTTGACCACCATTTGGAACAGATAATGAGATTCAAAGACTTTTATTAGCTGATTGAAACCCAGCAGTTTCATTGCAAAACACTAGTATTTCATACTAAAGCTGTCATTGTATTGAAAAGCATGACATATACCAACCTAGGGTCTCCTTTTAATTCAGGCAAGCATTTATCACAGTGTTGACCCATAGTGTTGTCCTTACAAAAGCACACTCCTGTGGTCATGTTACATTCACCTTGAGTTACATCTCCGTGACCATTACAACTGCACTTCTTACACCCATGTGGAGTTGTGGCATTACCATAGGAGCCCCTCACGCATAGTTCACAATGGTTACCGTGTGTGTAGTCTGAAAAACATTGAGGTATGAAATTAAAGGAGATTTACTCATGAGTCTCTTGGTATTTATTCCTCTTCTATTCATGCAAAAAATGCCGATAGTCTCTTTCGCAGTTCCCTACACCATTTTGAAAGGTAGCTGTGCCTTTGCATCGAAACAAGACGATGATAGAGACATGTGAATAATTGTCCAAGGTGTTGAATAAGGTCTCTATCATTGCAAGCTCATCGTTCATCTCGCTTCGATGTAAAGGCATGGCTACCTTTCAAGATGGCGCAGGGAACTGTGAAGGGGATTATTCAAGAGAGTGGAGAGGTTTGGCTTACCTTGACACTTGTCACAAATGCCTATGCCCTGGTTACAAGAGCTGTGTCCGTTACAACCACAGTCGATTGTACAGTTCTCTCCAAGCCAGCCGAGATCACAATGACATGTGTAATCTGGACCACATATTCCATGGATGCAAGGATTGTAACAACTATATATATAATCAATGATATCAATGTGTGTTACTAGATGTGATATAATAAACCAGCTAACAACACAATCACTATTACTACCTTCACCAACTTCACCAACTCCATCCTCCTCCTCCATCATCATCATCATCATCGTCGTCGTCGTCGTCGTCGTCATCATCATCATCATCAGAATGCATCACCAACATTATCACCAGCACCTACACCACCACCACCATCACTATGTGCTGTGTCAATCATTATGATACAGGCAATCATTGTAACTAATCCTATATCAATCAATATATTACATATTGTCATCACCAACATCCCCATCTAATTTCCCTACATCATTCACTATCATCTGTACTACTAAGTTATCATTCAATAGGAATTTGATTCTGTATGCTTTGATCTCCAGCTAGTACATACGTTTTGTTACATGCGATCTTGCCGTCCCCAGTAAAGCCACGATTACATACACAGTTAAATGAATCATAAACATTATAACATGTGGCATTATGATGGCAGTTATCTAGTCCCAGTCTACACTCGTCCACATCTGGGCACTTGGTATACGACCAATCAACGCTACGGAAAGAACAATAGGATTAACAAGGACACTTAGGACAGGTGAACTATAAAACAAACATAGTCTACTGTTGTGCCTCTCCCTTTAGTATTATTTCTTTCTTTACCAGTACTACTGGATGAAACTAAATAAAAAAAATACTCAAGGGAATAACACATGGTTCCAAAATGGGAAAAGATTCCATTCATTCGATATTAAATATTCCCTTTATTAACACTATTTAATTAATATTATTTACTATTAATGGCAATGAGACAGATACAGATGATCAAGTGTGTTGATTCAGTTAATGAATACAATCCAAACAGATGGCTTACCTCTCATTGATATTCAAAAGGTTCGAACACTGGCCATTCTTTGGTCCACCGAAGTCTCCTCCAAAACAACTGAAACAATGAGATGAATTAAAATTCAAAATTCAACATGCGTAATAATTACAGGTAGCCAGGTAGCCAGATTTTTGACTACCGCATGCTAGAGTTTCCCAGAGTATCTGTGGTCAATAGATGGGTCAAGAGTTGTTCAGATGTCTATCAACAATCATGACAGTAATGGGTGGCGGTAATACAAAGCTCATTTGAAATGAGTAGAAATCTTGCAATATATTTGTCATCATATGAATGTTGTTTCTCAGCATGCTCTGTGCCATGAATGTGCGGTATGCTCTAAAATCTGCTGTAACCCTATGGATTCCAACTTACCTTCCTATCAGTGGGTTGTTGGTACTTCCACACCATCCACACTCTATATCAGCCAGACAGGTTTTACAGGTTGTATGCATGGTGCAGTTCTTGCAACTGGAACTAGTTTTGCTGTAGAAGGAAAAACATTCAAATGAATGAATATTAGACAGTGTGTTTAAGCCAGGACAAAGATAGCAATTCATGGGTAGAGCTCAGGATCCGAAGAGATCATGTGTAGGATCCAGGATGCTCATGTGTAGGGTCTAAAAGTTCCATCCATGGGAGGGTCTAGGGACATCACAGCTTCCTCCCTCCTTTCAAACCGACCCTAACTAATTCAAACTGGTTAGAACTGTGCTTCGGGGTCATACATGGACTGTATAGCGGCTGCCAGAGGCACCTTCCCCTTCTTTAAGTTCAACCCTGTTGAGCTGCACCACTGCTTTACATGTGGTGGTGATTAGCGATGACAAGTTTTTTTGTTTTTTTTTTCAAATGAAACTTAATGCATCTCAAAACATTAGGTGTTTTAGTTGCTTAGTAAATTATTAAATGTGATTATATTTCTTGAAGCAAATTTTTAGTGGAAAAAATCTGAGCTTTAGAGTCAGCTAGCTACCTTAAGTCATGAGTTCAAATCCCACCTGGAGAAAAATTTGCTTGAAGAAACCTATTCAGATCACTGAAATAATGCATCTTTCTTCAAAAAATCATAGACAGCGGACAAGATCTTGTACTACTGTTTTACAACTCTTACCTATCAAGCCAGTAGGTACACTGACCATAGGGGTAATGCGCAGTATAAGTACCAAACAGAAAACAGGATGAGGTTTTCTCGCACCAAGCACAGCCCAATTTATCAGCTACACATGAAGAACAACTAGTACGTCTGTGATGAAACAAAAGGCAAATATAAATATCGAGTCATAAGGGAAATTGAGTATAACACTAAATCCAGTTTTATTGTCTACTCTAGGTAGTCAAACATGTCTGGACTATCATTTTAGAGGGGGGAGTCATCTGTATTTTTCATTCAATCTAAAGTTCTACCACGGAAGAAGATGTTTATGTTTATGTAACCTTTATTTACACAGGGTGGCCCATTCTGCTAAAAACTGGTATCCAGAGGGGCCCAGAGATTGGAAGAACAATGAGAACAATGGAACCTATTGTTTTGTCCTCTAAATTGAGCTGCATTCTGACATACAACAAGGGGTCTGTACAGTTTGTGTTGGGATAGGTGGGACACTTTACTTTCCCATTTCATTTACAATATTATGATATGGACATCATGTTTTGGTTAAATATTAAACTGCTCTAACGTATACATACTGGTAGCATGGCAGGTTACAAGCTGCTGGATCACTGATGACAGGTGAAAATATTTTTCTGTGTCGCCGCAAGCATATGTTAAGTATTGGCACCCATTCACATAGATTTGACTAGAAAATAAGGGGGAAAGGCAACTTTCAATTAAGAATTAAGAAATTAAAAAAAAAGATTAAAATATAGGAACCAGTGGGATAGGAATTTACATTTGTATAGAATTGGGAAGAAACTGAAAAAATAAGGAATGGGAAAATGGAAGAAATGAAGGAAAAGAATTTGAAAAAATGAGATGAATTGGGAGGGATAAAAAGTGAAAAATTTGAAAAATGGGAAAATGAAAAAATGGGGACCTATGAGAAAGAGATAAAATATAAGTGATGGCAGAAATAATGGGAAGTGAAAAATGGGAGCAAGATGAAAAGGAGAAGATAGATACATAGACACCTTTATTAACAACAGGATATATAGTCAAGTCAGTGGCTATATGCCTCTGATATCAAAAGGAGCCCTGAAGGATCACATTTATTTAGCCTTACCTGTGTACAAGATGCACAGTTAATAAATTCTGAACATCTAAAGCAGTCTGTAGCATTAAGTACAAGATGTTGAACATGTCCGGCAGCATCCTTACAGACAGTGGATGAAGAACGGGACTCACACTTGTTTGTTAGAGGACACCATCCACAGCTTGCGTCAGTCATGCAGAACATACAGTTTGTTAAACTTGCACATTCACTGCCTCCTGATGTATAAGGCTGGAGGTACTGACCTGATATGGACTGCAAAAATAAAAACATTTTCTGATTAGAACAATATTTTAGTTTGTAATATTTGCTTCATGTACGTACCACAAGATATATAGGATTTCCACTGTTATTCCAGGAAGCTCCAAAATCAGCTGGATCATGCCTAGGGACATTAATTTTCCTGAGGTCACCTTCCACTTTTATGTAGTACTTCTTATCCTGACCTGGGTTGGGAAAGAGATCTTGGTTGGGGCGGAATGCTCTTGATGTACATGTGCCTTGAATGTTACCATGGGGACATTTAGCTACCTCATCCTTTTGGCAAAATATTTAAAAAGAATATAAATGTGAAAATATTTAAAAAAAGTTATCAGTCATCATAATGACACCATAATCATTCTCATCATTATTCCCATCGTCACTATTGCTATTCCCATCATCGCCACCGCCACCGCCACCGCCACCGCCACCGCCACCGCCACCGCCACCGCCACCGCCACCGCCACCGCCACCGCCACCGCCACCGCCACTGCCACCGCCACTGCCACCATCATCATCATCATCATGCCATCAAACTTTGAAGTGACAAGGTAATATTAATTATTTAATGATTAATGATTAATGATTAATGATTAATGATTAATGATTAAGGATTAATGATTCCTTACCGCTTTGCTTTTGCTAGCATCTGTGCTCAGATACAAAGTGCTGCTCATAAGATAAGCATTGTTTGTTTTTGCTCTTACAAAGAAGGTAGGCCATGGGGAGGTCTTGTACTTGAAGGGATAGATAAAGCCAACAAGAGTTTTATTGAAAAATTTGGTCCATAGTATCCCATCATAAGCAATATTATCTTTGGATGTAGAGACCATGGTAACTTCATCAGGGTAGGTAGTATTTGCAGGATCAGTATGCCAAATAGCTATCAGTCCAGGTGGGTAATCCCTTGATCGGCACTGATCTACTGACCCAGTCAAAAACTGTCCACTCACACCCCACCAGCCTTTCAGCTTATTCACATTACTTGATGTGGGTGTCTCACAAGCATTCATAGGTGATGATACTGGGTAGCAACGACTGTCTTGGACACACCAACCACAGTTGGGTGTGTGTCTTGAGCCCCACGTCAAGCAAGATGTACACTGACTGAGCACTCCACAAGTGCCTGGGCAGCTGTCCATTTGCCAGCCGGATGAACATTTGCTGGAGTTTTGAGCTGCAAAGCAGTTTCCTTGACTTCTACACCAACCACATGCTGGATCAGGAACACATTTTTCTGATGTTAAGTATCTGTTGCAGTGTCCAGCAATCACAGCCATTCCTGTTCTATTCACCACTGTTACAGCTTCAGGAAGCTTGTACGCATACATGTTACCCAATGGGGCTCCACTGTATCCTCCAAAGATTAGGAGCACAGAGTCTCGTAAAAGGGCTACATGTGAGAATCTACCTCGCTGAGGTTTTGTTGATTGAGAGGACACTGCTGAAAGTTCACTGAAGACTGCTTCAGAAACCCATTTCCGACACTTGAGATTGAGAAAATGAACATTGTTGTCATAGCATGTTTCATCAGCACCATGCACATGTCTGTTACCCCCTGAAGTGTTAAAAAAAAAAACAATTATAGTATTGTTAATTCACATTGCAGGAAAAAGTAACTAGTGAGAGATGAAAAAAGGTACATTAGACCTTTTTGCTCTATCACTATTTTCGACTTCGTGCGCTTCCAAAACAATAGGTGCATCAAAGATTGTATGGAATTTGAAAATCTTTAGAATTTGATCAAAAGATATTCATATTTCATTGTTGTTGAACAACGAGTCGAGCCATATCAATGCACCACACTTACGTATGCTGAAATTATGACCTGACTACAACTATTGTTCAACAACAATGAAATACGAATATCTTTTGTTCAAATTCTAAAGATGTTGAAATTTCGTACAATTTTTGATGCACCTATTGTTCTGATAGCGCACGAAGTCGAAAATAGTGATAGAGCAAAAAGGTCTATTCTGTTGTGTTTTTTTTCTTTATTTTTGCACCCACCTACGATTTCATGGGTTTTATGAATTGATAAATTTAACCGAAAAATCATCACTTTGTGGCATTTTGAAAAAGAAAACACCCCAAAAACTATTTTCCATGATTTTGACCTTTTTATCAAAAGAAAATTAAGACCAAAACTGTTAGATTTTGGAAATACAAATTACTCAAGATGAATATTTCTTATTTATGCTTGTCAGATCCAAAGATAGGTACCTACCAAAAACAACCATGTAGTCTCCTACAACTGTGGCGGAGTGAAAGGCACGTGGTTTAGGTTTATTAGAGTCCCCTCCTGTCATCCACTCTGTCCACACAAGCCCATCAACATGAAATACATGTATCATATTCTTCCTCGCACTATCCCTGATGTGGAGATACAAGAACAACATATATATAGGATATTACATGGTCGCGCGGAGATACGAATTTTATCTTCGAGTGTAGATATTATCTCTCACGAGTGAGAGATAATATCAGCACGAGAAGATAAAATTTGTATCTCCGCGCGACCATGTAATGTTCTGTTTATTATATGAAATCTTCAATGAAAAATAATGGAGAATTTGAGAAGCTGAGCAAAAAGTCGAAATTTGTCACCACCAGTGTTGATATAAATCGTATCCTCACTGGCCACTGGTGGGAGTGGGGATATCAATTTTATCATTTTGATGTCACTCAATATCACACTCTATTTCATATAATAAAATAAACTAAGACACCGATTGTTATGAGGTTATTGAACATTGTACTCACCTGGATGATTTTGGGTGAAATCCACCAAAGACAACGAGTGACCGTATGTCACCATAGTAGACAGAAGAATGTCCTAACACCTGTAGTGCAAGATTTTTCCCACTTTTGTATTTCACTTCCATCCATCCAGTATTTGCTTTGCTCAAGTCATACTTGTACATGGCTGATGAAAAGCTCTCATTGGTTGTTCGGCCTGTGAAAGAAGTAGAAAGAAATCATAAATCATTTTTTGAAATTCTCTAGGTGGAGCTCATACAAATGGTCAGTAAATAGATGTCTAGCCAAAAATTGTACTTGTCGGGCCCAACACCTATTAGGCCAGTCCTCTTGACTGGTCATATTAACTGGTTACATGTTGATTAGTCAATGGACAACTTCCTGGACCAAACCTGTTCAGGTAGTTTCGTTCAGGTGATCCTATTGATCAGTGTAATCTAGCTGGTGATGTCTGGACATTGGTCAGCCATTATTTATATCCTTCCTTAGGTGATAAGCAAGTGTAATCCAACTACACCATTCTCAATTCCTTTGATATTTCTGGGCCTTTTGGTTCTTAAAAGAAATATCTCTCACCTCCATAGATGTATAACTTGTCATCAACCAGGTTTGCTGTGTGTTGAGTGACAGGGGGTGGGGCATTAGGGTCATTAGGTGACAGTTGAGTCCAGGTCAGTGCAGTTAGGTTCAGCTTCCATAACTCATTACTCAGATGTTTATCATCAAACTGTCCTCCAAATATGATTATACTATCATGGTATAAAGTGGCTGTGTGTGCGTAACGTCCAACCTGTCACGGAGATAATATATTTTATTAGCTTTGCCTAATAGTACAGACAAAAAACTAAATACAGATAAATACGAAAATAATTACAAGGCAGGGACATCACAATTAATAGTGAATGCCAATTGCCGTGCACCCAATGGGATTAAGAAATCTTGAGATATCAATGTTGATTGGTATAAATAGAAAATTTTTGGGTTCTCTGCCTGGTGAATGTAACTAATATTCTGTCACATCTATTAATCATCTACTGTCATTCCTTTCATCTCACTCCTAGGTATCTTATTTTTCATTCTCCCATCCTCAAAGTTATTTTCAAGTGATGTTATTTAAAGCAGCTCAATTTGAAGGAAAAACAAAATAATTTCAATCTCCAGAGAATTGGAAAGCTATTATTTTGTCTTCCAAATTGAGCTACATTCCAAGTGCTGCAAGGGTTTTTTAGCCACCATTTTCTCTAATTCTTTTGCATGAGCATGGAAGGAACTACTGTAGGGTAAAGAGTGATAATTCTTGTTGGTCAACACCAGAAACAACCTCGACTCTGGGCTAATCAAAGTCATTGTCAAGGAAATGATTCTGAGACTCCTGAAGTGAGAGGTAAGTAGACTTAATCCACTAAACCACCCTTGTTTCAAATAATGGGTGTACAAGATTGGTACTTACAGGGTGTGGTTGTGGAGTCGTTACTTTCGTCCACTGAGCAGTTGTCCAATTAAATTTCAATAAATTATTATTTGCAGAATTTAAATCATAACCTGAAATAAAGAGAAAAAGACGACAAATCAATTGAATGATAATGTGAACATACTAAAAATTGATTATGACAAAGATGACTCTGACAAATGTTGATGATAAAGGATGATCATAATGAAAATCCTGCTGCTGCTGATGAAAATGATGAGAATGGATGATTACAATAATAATGTATTACCATCATAATAATCAATAGTATTGGCTAAGGACAGTGGATGATACTGAAGATGGATGATGATGATGATGATGATGATGTGATAATGGTGGTTATGATGATGATGATGGTGCTAGTGTAGATGATGATGATAATGGTGGTTATGATGATGATAATGATGATGTGATAATGCTGGTTATGATGATGATGGTGCCAGTACAGATGATGATGCTGATGATGATGGTGTTAGTGCAGATGATGATGATGATGGTGATGGTGTCAGTGCAGATGATGATGATGATGGTGATGGTAATGATGATGGTGATGATGGTTACTACTACAAAATAAAGGAATACCAACCTCCAAATGACCAAATATCACCAGTTGGTTTATAGTATACTGCTGCATGGTCTAGCCGAGGTGTAAATTTATCAGAGTAGGTGACCATTTTGTACCAAGAATTAGCACCATCATTGGAGTCTAGCTTAAGAGAACAAGACTCTCCTGCATAGCCTTGCTTGCAAACGCAATAAGGGTTGACCTGGAAAGGAAGTTCAAGATATTTTGTTAATTCACAGAGAGCTAAGAATAATGGCTGGTCAGTCACTGGTCATGATGGCTGGTCAAATTAGTTTTAGCTAGTCATACTTTGTTTCCAGCTAATTGTTACAGGCTGTTATTTTCAATAGAGGCATGTTTTGATGTTAAGTGATACTTACTGTATCACATTTTCCATTACCATCACCGGCATTACAGATATCAGGACACCAATGCAAGTCACATGCTTTGCCATGCCAGGGCTTACTGCATATGCAATGCCCATTGGAACATGACCCGTGGCCTGAGCAATCTTTGGGACAGTCCTCTATTGTATAATTGGCTGTAAAGCCTTTTAGTGCATAATTTGTATCACTATAAAGATAGATTAACATCTGTAAAGATAAAAAACATCAAAATCCATAGTTAGTATATTGAAAATAATGTATTTTGATTGGCTTTTAACTCATTACCAAGGGCAATAGTTATTTAGGCGAGTGTACTCAATGACTAATCATGCGTGTACTGTATATATATATATATATATATATATATACATATATATATATATATATATATATATATATATATATATATATATACTAGTTATATAAGCATTGCACAAGTACACTTTAGTTCATCTCAACCCATTCAAAACTTCTAGGCCACAAAACCCAATGGAAGAAGCAGTTGAATACTGCTGAATATGCAACAACTTTAATGTATTCTGATTGGTGGCATATGTTCAATTGATAAATGCATGTCTATAGGGCTTGAAATAATGGCCACATTAGTTTTAGCTTGGTCATACCCTGTTACTAGCTCAATGTTATTGATCAAAATGGCCAGCAAGGCAAAGATTTGACCAGACGAGCCCCACTCTGGCTGGACACTGTCCATTGACCAGCTGTTACTTCAAGCCTTGTATACATACATTAATATCCATAATTTCTTATTGAATGGGTAATGATATTCCTCACCTTTCCAGACGTAGCAATTAATTCTTGTGGAGAAGAATCTCCGCTGAAACTACCAATCAAAGGCGACAGGTATGATGGTCCATCATAGATAAATAAATAGTCAAATGAGCACTCTGTTGCATACTCCACAAATACTAGAGATATTGACATGTTTGGCCGTGGAGCTGGATCAAGAGAAAAGGATGAATATATTAATCATTTATGACATCATGACCATGCAGGGTAGTTTCGTTATAAAAATTATAATATAATTATTGTTTTCATTCTCAAACTAACAGACATATTGTTGTCACAGACTGATAGTCCTCACTTACTCTATTTAGTCTTCTATCTAATTGGCAAATATTAGAATTAACTGTCACGATACATGGTGACAGTCAGGAAAAAAAATATTATGTAGATGTATATATTATTTATCTGCTTGGGAAAATTGATCACACACATATGTATATGCTTTGGAGTGTCATGTAGGGATCCAATGAATCCTTAAATTGTGAATATTATCTTACAACAAATTTGAGATGATTATTCCAGTTCCTTGTTCATTATACCATGACATACATACGTCAATATGAATGCCTCTGGACAACCAATATCCATGTGTATCGGACTGTGTTTCGATCTTTGGCCAACATTATATGGATAAAATACTGACTTTCATCAAAAGTAATAATGATTCATGTCATCTTTCATTCCTGTTCTATTTTTTCAACTAATCAATTAATCAACAAAATATAATATATAATGAGAATAATACATTAAAATTTAAAGAACTTAGCTGCTTAATTAGCAGACGTTGGACAAGTAAACAATTCGAACTCAGATACGTTTCCTTCAAACATTTTCTTGGCTAACTTAATACTCTTACGTACTTCAAAGTAAATATTATCAAATCAAGTCGCAAAAATGATATTTATTAACATAAGGAATCAATATTAACGTTATTCTATATTAAAATCGCTATTTTGGAAGCCAAAAGTCGGAGTAAACTATGCGCATCCATAAACAAGTCCAAGCATAACAGTACAGATTTTTAAAATTATTTTGACAAAATCTTCCGTTCAAATTTTTCCAAAAGCTTCCGTTATTCTCGAAAGAGGACATGAATGAAGGAAATAATCCAAACGCCAGCTGCTTTAGCAAGTAAAAAATCATAAGCTTAATTTCTGGACAAACAAATCTATTTTATCTATCAACGCAAGTTTGACTCAGAGTGGAAACCATAAAGAATAAAAGCAAGCGTCCCAAAAGACAGCTTAAATTTATGAATTCCCCTTACACCTTATGTACAAAAAAACCCAATATTTAGAGCTGATAAGCTTAAATAGTTCGAGTTGGATATGAAATCTTCGGTATAACCTTATTTTAAAATAATAATTTCATTTAAAAGTCTTCGAGTCTTATTTTACCTTCTATCAGCCATTCACAACGTGTGTTTTCAGGATATTTTCCAGAGCCGTCAGAAATAGTCCCATTTAGAGCTTTGAATATAGTTTTTCCACCACATTTAGCATTTGTTCTCGATACAAAGAATATTAAAATTATTGCTGTACTCAGGACAGCCCAAAGCTTCGTGACCAACAAACGACGAACACTTCTCGATGACATAACTTAATTTAGAAGAACTAAGTATTCAAATATTTCAAGTCCATATTCCGTTAGTTAAAACCTTGAAATTTCGACACAGATGATAACTTGAAGTGGTAGAGATATCAGTTTGATGTCTGAAGAGGCATTCCATGATCTAGGATTGACATATTTTAGCCGCAGTTTAGGATACTCAATCGACTAACACAAGCACTCCCAACTTTCCACGAGTATTTTTGAAGCTTAACCTGGAGCCATTATGACAAAAAGTTGCCCATGCAACGCGGAAGTTCTCCAAGAATCCGTTTAGTATCTTTACAAGGGCAAAAGAGGATGAAATCCTTTCGTTTGCGAAGAAAAAACTGCCGCCAATTCTTCAACACAAATCTCTCCTTCGTTACAGAATACAATCATAATACATTGACATCATTCAGTCGGGTCACGTGACTAAACGTTACCACAGACAACCCAGTATGAAACCCCTGGTTTAATATAATTGATGAATTCTTTTGTCCAAAAAAAGTCCTTGATGTCAAAAAGTTCACGTTGATAAAGCGCTCTTGTTCTTAACCATCAAAACATTCTGAAGCGCGCTTTAAAAGCCAAATTATTGCAGCTCGATAACATTTCCTTTTTCTAAATTTTCAATGAAGAAGTTTCATGGTATTTTTTGACACATTCGACACCAAATCGTTATAGAAATAATATATTTGAGTAAAGGGGTGTTTTATTTGTTTATCTGTGAGTTTTGTTTAGAAAAAAAAATGTTAGAGATTTTAGTGGTCACGTGATGTGATGGTGGCTCAAAGGTCTGGGACGAGGACTGGCTGCCATGGTGAACAAGATGGCGTCATGCAAGGAAGTTTTGTTGTGAAGAAACCCCAAAAGGACCTCCAAAAATGAAAGAAAATGAACAACTTTTCCTTCCTAAAACCCGTTTCTAAAACCGCCTATCAATTCTTTCACTACTGAACTATGAGTTCGTGCTTCTTTTTTGTTTGAATTCTGTCAATATGTATTCCAGCGACGACAGCGACGAAGGAGAAACTTGTCCCTCTGACTTGTACAGAAGTCCTGTTGCAGGACTCAAGCCCGCTTTGGACAGCATTTTTGCAGAAGTGCAGGCTAATATTCCTATCATTGGCTCTGACAGCGACTCTGAAGTAAGTAACTTTCCACTTATTTTTGTTACTCAGATATATTCTTACTATTTTGCTTCGTTTACTTTTTTAAATTTGTTAACGACTATGACAAATTGTCATATTATATTATTATATGAGTACAAATCTCATTGTTATGCTGTAGTGTTTGCTGCTAAATGCTGTTTATGTTTTGAAATAAACCCTTTAATTTTTTTTTACACTATGAGTTGTTATCAATTGTTTTGACATTTTCATAATAAGCGCAGTTAACAATTAAAACTTGTAAAATTTGAAAATGGCCAAAAGGGATGACAACCTATTGCAATTGTTTCAAGGGTAGACTCCTACTTCTTGCTTATTGTGAAATGCTCTCTCTATTTCTTATGAATATTGATTTTGACACAACTGCTTGGTTCAAAGGTTTATAGGTCATGCATCCTCTCAATCAAGGGAAATTTGAATTTGAAATGTATGAATCACAGACTTATTTTTTTGAATTTATGAATGAATCATGGTCCAAAAAATGCTGGATGATGCATCAAGCATAACCCATGTGCCACCCTGCTCAAATATGTGAATGGCCTATCGACAATAATTCTGTTGTAGCTCACAAACACTCTGTTTAATATCCACTCAAAAGCTCAGAAATAGAAGTCTCACTGCTATAACATACGCATGTTCAAGTTGCAAGTTTTCACTTCAAAAACCTAATCACAAGATCTAGACTGAATACTTAATTGAATTTATTTTTAGGTGGACAGTGATGAAGAACCAGTCATATTCAACAGAAGTGGTGACCTGACCTCGCTGTCTCCCTCAGAGGGTCTTTCCTTAGATTTTACAGAAGTTCACAAGGAGTCACAGACAGAAACATTACCACTAGATGATCTAGTTGGCCCAAAAGAAGAATCCAAGATCTCTTCAACATCAACTGATAGTGGGTTGTCTCTGCATAGTGATCTTGATAGAAGTTTTAGCAACCAAGTATTTAAGGTGATTTTTTAAAGAAAGAAATGTCAGATTCATAAAAATATACCTCGTAAGATTTCTGCTTTTAAGTTTAATTTTCTTCTGCCCCCCCCCCCCCCTGTGAGATTGTTGTTTTTAATAGGTTTTTTTTTGGAGGGGGGGGGGTGTTGTTTAGAGGGTCTTTGTATAGCTAATAATAGTCATGGTGCATCTCTCTTAGCACCATAAAGTAAATAAGGCCTTAACATTTGTTATTCATTCCAGTTAATCTTGACCACAGTTATACAATAGCGCTTTCCATGAATGAGGCCATAATGATGCATTATATATGGGATTGAAATGCAGACAAGCCAAGCCAAAAACACATGCTAATATACTGCAACAATGTTTTCTTGTCTTGTTGTTTTTAATTCTGGTTCCCCTTATTACCCTTGATACCACTTCTACAGATTCCTGTTCATAGTTCCTTTCATTGGCCTACTGTAGTTAAGACCATTATCTTGTGACTTCCAAAGGAGTTAAAACATTTGAATAAGGAAAATGATTCGAAGAGGATTCTAGTGGTAGTGGTATAAAGAAGTAATAAGGGGAATAGTGAATTCATGGAAAAACCATGATAGTTTTTCGACTGATATTGATATTCTGTCGAAGCCTTTTTTTACAAAGTTTGTCCGCATTTTGATCCCACAAGGGTTTGTGATATATCTATTTTTAGTAACTGTAGAAAATGCTATTATTCAAAAGCTTTTTCTTTCTTATAAAATGTTTTCTTTTTCCATAATATGAATGAGAATACAATTTAGCAGGGTTTTGAGAGTGGTTCTTATTCCACTGAATCAAATTGAAATGTGAGTAACATATCGTTACTTTATGTTAGTTTCATAACACTGACGAGGATCGACCTGAGCGAAATATATTTGTTTGTTAAACTAAATTAGAGTGTCCTAAGCTATACATCAAATTGAAACAAAAATGGTTAAAATTGAAATATCAAACAATTCTATTATTATCATATAGGCAAGTGATGAAGCTCAGGATGACAAGAATCACATTAATTCCAAATCCACTGCAGAGTCCAGTGTTCAAACAGAAGAAGATGGTTCAATTAATGCAGTATCAAGTGACAAGGATTCTAGTAATCATTCCCAAGATTCTGTAGGGTTGAGTTTCTCACATCTGGCACATATTGACTTTGATAACCTTATGAAGCGTGTAAATGAAGTGACAGTTTCTTGGTCGTATTCACATCCACTGGAACTTGATGATATGAATAACAATGATGTTGATTCTGATGACGGTGAAAGCAGTGACAGCAGTGGTGAGCTTATGAGACAGCTCGTAACCTTGAGCCAGAGACAACAAGAGGAAGCTGTCCCAACATCTAAACCCACAACACTCAGTGACTCTACCAACACTTCTTCACCAGATACAGATATTGGTATCCAACGGCAACGGGAGTCTAAAACCAAGGAATTTGGAGTCCAAGCTGATACCTCCCATAGTGATGCTGGCACAATGGCAGTCAATTCTATGTCTTCAGTTGGAGTTAGTACTTCTTCTTTTGGGTCTCTGAACAACAGCATGGGCTTGGATTTTCAAAGAAGAGGCTCAAGACCTGAGGACAGAGGAACTATATTTATTGATTTACGTAATCAGCAGATTGAACCCCGGAAACCAAAAAAGGTACTAATAATGGTAATTACAGTGTTTCACACATATACAGACATATATCTAGGTTTTTGCACTAACACTAAATTGACCTAAATTGGCATTAAATAGAAAATCAAAAATTTTCAAATGTTGCTTTTGTGTCATCTAAAGGTTGACTTGGCATATTCAAGTTCTTTTCAAAGAATATTGGGCTTTGGTGAAGAAGACAGGTATGTTGATAATATTTCGTCTTATAACCGTTTTTCTCTTTGTGTTACTTCATCAGCCTCAATAATTGATGACAATAATTGTGATGATAATAATGCTATTATAGTATTGATGATGATGATGATGATGATGATGGTGATGGTGATGACGATGAGGATGATGATAGTGATGGGGATGATGGTGATGATAACAATGGTGATGATGATGAGGATGCTGTTAGAATTCATTGAAATAGCTGCTTGTTACAGGACTCCTTGGAAAAGTAGGGGAGTGCCCCCTATTTTAAAGATTATTTTAAAATCTTTTTCGTATCCTTCAGTTCATCAAGCAGTTCTGAAGACGAAAATGACATGGAATTATGGCACGAGCAGCGAAGACGAATAAAACAAGCGCTTGCAGCCAAAAACCAAGCTCATGCAACAAATGCAATAAAGACAAGACCCATGAAAGATACTACAAAGGCAAATGAGTCAGAAACCAAGGCTGATGATAAGAAGACTAGATCAGAACATTTGGATCAAGAGAAAACTGAAAAACCAGAAAAAGATTTGGAGATCAAATATTCTGTTGGTGAAAAAAGAGCGGCCATGATGGGCAAAGAGGTGAAATTAGAGGATGTTGATGATGATGATGATGATGAATACGTTATGATAAAGATTGATGATGCTTCCCCTAACAAGACAGTAGCAGAGTTTGTTCCCATCTCATTGCGAGAACGCGAAGCAGTTACCTCCACAGCGGCGTCATCTGCACCCAAGAATATTGAGGACGCAAAACAAGATGACTCAAGGGCTAAAGAAGTTAACAAAAGGATAGCTTCAATGCTTCATGCTAACAAAGATCTAGAGTCTGAGATAATGGTGACTGGAAGGAAGGAAGCTTGGGTGGAGAATAAGAGAGAGAGGCTAAGCCCTGAGCAGAAGAAATCTTTACCAGATGAAAAGGGTATAGAACCTGAAGAGGAGAGAGCTGTCAAGGAAGAAGAAGTGGCGAGCACAAGGTCTGTAAGTGTTGATACAACACAGAAAAGAACAGATGAGATGATAAAGGGAGAGAAGCAAGAAGAAAGCATCAAAGGGACTGGTAGCAAAGAGAAAGAATCCAAGCCATCCGTGAAAGACAACCAGCAAAAGATCCTAAACGAGAAAATGAAGGCAAAGAAATTGCGAATACAACACAGGCTGGAGAGTGTGAAGCGAGAGCGTGAGTCAAGAACAGTAGGAGGGCGTGTCTGCATAGCAGCACCTGAGACACCCATCGTCTTTGATTTGGTAAGTAATTCTGATCGTTAAGCCAGTGGTGGTCAATAAGAGAGAGAGAGAGAGAGAGAGAGAGAGAGAGAGAGAGCGTGAGTCAAGAACAGTAGGAGGGCGTGTCTGTATAGCAGCACCTGAGACACCCATCGTCTTTGATTTGGTAAGTAATTCTGATTGGTCTACCAATCTGTGGTAGGTGGTGTGTGTCGGGGGAGGTGTGAATTCTGTATTAAATATTCACAGTTATCTGTTTCTTTCACAGGACGCTTCATACGAGCCACAACCCACAAGTCTACCAGACAATTTTTCATCCAAGAACTACTTACTTCTTTCAGTCCCACTATCTACCTGCGGAGAACTGTCATTAGGAGGAGGCAAAGGTACCTGGGGCAAAGGTGGTAATAGAGGCAACCAAACAGGCACAGACTGTCACTGTTTTAACACACTGCTAGCCTGGCTATTATCCATGGTTTGCGTCCCAGAATACACGCACTATGTAGACAATGCAGAAATCTGCGAAGCGCCGTTCCACGTCATTGGGCTCCAACAAACATGGCATGAGGGAGAGCTGTCAATCAAAGTGGGAATCTGCAGCAGGGAGGAGTTTCATGGCACTCGCGCAAAGCAGGGGAGTAAAGGAAACAACTTTCAAACTGCGGTGGCCAAGTTCTTAAGGACTAATACTCTATGTAGTGTCTTGACTAAAATAGTCGGCTACCCTCCGGTGTTCGTTAACATGTCCTTCAGCCAGAAGAACTTATCGTCGTTATTATCAATCAACTCTGATCCCCAGGCCATGATCCGCGTTTTTGGAGCGGAGCCTGGTTTCTACTGGAAGACGCACGAGGTCGAGGACACAATCGATACCAGCTCGTCCAACATTCAATATTGCGGACCGGAAGTTCAAAACACTGTTATGCTTGTTCAGTTTCTTGCACTTCATGATCCTATGTGCATGTTTGATATATTGAATCGTGTCTGGAAGGAAGGGTTTGACCTGGCAGGGATTCGTTTGTTGTATACTCATAGAATACCCTTTGATGAGAGACCTGGTAAGTGACCTTGTAAACGTAGATTATATTAATTCTGGATGCTTATGGCGCATGATTTCGTATGAGTGGGAGATTATGCACGTAGTTGTGACACTCGAATGGCTTTCGCTGCAGCCAATCAAAAACAAGAAACAAAACGCCCTGTTATAATGCTGAACATTAAGTTGTGACGTATTTCAGGGTCCAACTGCTCAAAAATACCGCTAAAATAAAGCGAAAAACATACTCGATGATTTAACCTCACCTGAAACAATTAGAACTTTGGACAACAAATCCAGTCATAAAGAAAAAAATAAGAAAAATCTTCATATAACTGCTTTTCGTTTTGACCCGGAACTCGATTTTGATTGACGTCATGCTTAAAAGCTCTATTCATTTACGAAGCTAGGACTTTAAAATGGCTTCCGCTGGAGCAAATCAAAGAGAAAGAGCAAAACGCACGCTATTCAATCACGAAACTATGATTTTCAAGTGGCTTCCGCTGGAGCCACTCAAATAGAAAGACCAAAACGCACGCAAAAATTCATTTTTTTTCGTTTATGCAAACACTATATTATATATGCGACATTTCTTGCAAAATAATTCCACGATTCCATGAAGTATATTTTAACACTGAAAAACATGAAAGTGCCACAGTTATAGATGACCATTTCGATCTCTGACAAATTCGTTTTTATTTCCTTCACAGGCTTAGATCAGTCCAGTTCTAACGTCTTTAAACATGACAGTCCTCTACTTGCTCTAGCAATCAGAGGCCCCAACTCCTTGTCTCGTTGGCTCGACGCAGTAGGCCCTAAAGACACATGGCTTGCGCGTCGGACAGACCCCACCTCCTTACGAGCAGTCTATGGAAGTGAAGAGAAGGAAGACTATTTGTTCTATTGCCCACGTAATACAAGCCGAGCAAACACAGAACTAGCGCGTTGGTTTGGAGGCCGGGTACCCCCAGGAGATACGTTGAATATTGGTAGTGATGATGTGGTAGTGCAGAGACCAAGGTCCGGGTCCCGGGGAAGAAAAGAGGAACACGTAGGAACACCGACGAGCGCTCTCCATACTCCTTTACCCTCGCCTCCTTGTACTCTAGTGGCGTCCACAGAATCCTTAATAGTGATTGTTGCTTCTCCGCTCATCCTCCCCAGATGCAATGGAATCATTCTGGCTATTTGTAACTCCAGGGGATTTACTTTACAGGGAATAAGAAGAATCAGATTCCATCCACCAAATCAGAAAGACGGTAATAGAGATGCCCTAGGACTCACTGGCGCACAGCTCCCCATATTCTGTCCATCCAAGAGTTTTGCAAGCGATCAATCCGCGTCACAAGTTTTTGTTTTTGATGGCCATAACCCAGATGCTCAGACGCCATTCTCTTGCGCCTGTTCTATGATATGTTTGCGCAAAGAGAACGGAACGCACCAGGTATCCTCCCTGGTGGCAGCCCTGACTGACGAGATCGCCCACATGGAGTATCTGCCGCGCGAGGTAACATCCCAAGGTCAGGCAGTTGCGAACAAGTTATGTTTTGCAGTCGTCCCCTTCAGCGAACACCTTGGGCATATCCTCGGGAACAAGATGAAAGAAGCGCAAAATTCCAACGTCTTCGCCGCTGCTTCGTTGAGCCATTCTTTCCACTCTAATCCAGAACTGGAACAAGTTTGTGTGCTCACCCTGCTGAAGGAGAAAGCAACGAGATACTGCCATGATATTCTTGACCAACTCACTCTAGACTCGCCTCGTACTTTCCGAATGAACACAGATGATTTTGATAAGATCTACTGTGGGTTCGAACTGCTTGGCATCAAGTTTGTTTCCTCCATGACAATGCATCAAGCAAAAGAATTCACCCCATATGAAATTGGCGACAGGCTGTGGCAAAGCAGCCTTAAACCCTTAACATCAGGACCTGCCTTGATTTGTGCGCTGCGAGGTGTAAACGCCTTTGAAAGACTGCGGCATTTTATCCATAGCTATTACGGCTGCTCACCAAAGAAACGTCCTCTACAAAACAAGGATGGTATGTGTCCTGATATGTTCATGTCTTCGACTCCTGAGATCGCGTATCGTCAGCTGACGGCTATCTTCTTCGAACACGAACTCCATGCAGACCATTCCATGCGCGCAAATCAGCACCACCTACCACAAACTCGGAAAGATCTAATAACAAATGGAGCCAGTCATATAGAGTCCAGTCCAAAGCAGAAAGGAAAGAAACCCGCACGAAGTAACAGCCCTGCACGTGGGAATGCACATATCCACGGGACATTAGCACCTGATGATGTACCTATTATTGCTAGTCTCTTAGCAGGACCGCGTTTGCTGACTACTGTCTGTATTATTAAACCTGACGCTGTACCCAGACATGTTGGTAAGGTCCTCAAGAGGCTTACCCGTGAGGGGTTTAATGTTGTTAATATTAAGATGGACTACCTGACTGAAGGGGATGGTTTGGCGTTAGCTCTACGAGACTGGGATGCCTTGAAAGATGATCAGGTAAGAAATTCCTTTATTTTATTAAACTTTCTTTATGGGACGGAAACCGGAAGCGGAAGTAAATGCAACGAAAATAGCAAAAACCAGAAGTGCGCGAAAACACGCGCATCATGAATCGAGCTGTTTAGACTAGTGTATACTTATACTATATTTACTCTAACTTGCTCATAGGATACCCATGTCAAACACCTTACCTCTGGTCCAGTGGTCATACTCAGCCTTCAGAGGGAGAATGCTATTGGTAAGCTGCTTGATGTACTGGGGCCAGGCAATCCTGATGAATGTCGACAGGAATCACAGTTCTACCTTCGAGGGTCATATGGACTTGATCGGATCAGGAATGCACTTTACGGTAATAATTACGCGTTGAGAAGTATTAACATCATCATAATATATATATTATATAGTGATCGTCGTGATGACGTGATCGTCTTGATGATGTAATTATTTGATTATGACGTGGCGAATATAAAGGTGACATGAAGTGTTGTGAAGATGATACTTGAATGTTTTTATCATTTTTGAAATTTTTTTAAAAGATAAATAATAATGATGTTGATGACGATGATGATGTTGATGGAAACGAAGAGGACGACGATGAGGGTATCAAACAATTATGCGTGCTACTGCTGACATATAACCCTTATCTTCGTAGGCTCGTGTTCATATGAGAATTCTGTCAAAGACCACAAGCTGTTGTTCACCCAAGGTGTCTGCTGTTCACCGACCATTGACCTGAAAGCAGAGGGGGTGAGTAATGTAATTCATTTACTTTCTTAATGATGGAGTATCCCATGATCAACCTCTTTACCTTGGGCGTAATGTTTTCCCATTTCATACCACGTGTCATTCCCTAGAGTATCATTTCTTTGTTTATCGTTTGTGCATGAAAAGACACATGAATATGGATGCAACTCAAACAAAGAATCTTATTCTCAAGAGAATGACACGTGGTCTGAAATGGGAAAACATTACGCCTAATGTAAAGAGGTCTATATCTATTGCCTCTTGCAAACCTTTTAAGGGATTCCCGCGGGATCCTAAACATGATTTAATATCTTTCTCTGGACAGATTGCTTGCCTGGCATCAGATAAGATTTTCAACGCCGACGCTCAAAGAACCCTTGTAGATGTCCCAGAAGACTCAACCAAATCTCATTGCAGTACTGATAGCGAGTACTCGACTGTCTACCTTCCACCCTCCTTACTCGAAGTAAATTGTATTCTACTATTGCCAAGCCTATTGAAAATCCAGGGGGGAGCCTCCACTGTCAGGTCGAGCCCAGGGTTCACAGAAGTCGTCGACGGGCTGATTAGTGCGGGTTTACAAATCGTTGGACTTCGTATGGTACGGCTGAATGATAGTCAAGCAGCACATTGTACAAGGATGTACGGTGATAGTATACCCGCTGATATCAAACAATACCAAATGGTAAGAAAACTTCGTCCGTGTCTGTCTGTCCGTCTGTCCGTCCGTCCGTCCGTCCGTCCGTCCGTCCGTCCGTCCGTCCGTCCGTCCGTCCGTCCGTCCGTCCGTCCGTCCGTCCGTTTTAATCTCTCTGTTGGTCTGTCTGTCCGTCTGTTTACGATCCCTCTCTTGTTCACTTTGACTTTTGGTCTGTCTGTCCATCTCTTAACAGATGTGTAGGTCAATGTCCCGCGCGTTTCTAATAACTCTGTTTGTCTGTCGTTATATATCTTTACAGGCTTCCCAGTTATCCCAAGGTCCTTGTATTGTAATGGCTGTAGTCAGAGATGGAGCAGTCACATCTTTTGATACACTACTTGGAAAGTAAGACTGACTTTTAGTACAAACTCATTTATTTCTCAGTCATTTATTAACAAAAATAACGACAAGCAATTTGTTCAACTGATGCACTATTTCTAACTTGGTGTGTTTTTAGTTCTCTGAAGAGCAATTCCTTGGCCACTCGGCATGGCAAGTACATTCTGGCCGCAAAATCATTCAAAAAGGTAAGAATTTGATATATTCGAACGCATCTTTCTCGAGCTTTTATTCCACACTAACCATTAAATTGCATGAACGCGCATCCTCCAATAATATCGTTTATAATTTGCTTTCAAGTGGTTTCCATTAGAGAACCAATCGTCAACGGGATGTTTTTTTTTCCATTCCTGGTGTCTATTTTGAAACAACTGCTTTATTTAAGGGGGTAGGGTCACGTGACCCATTACTGAAAGTCGTCTATTCAAAAGCGATCACCATCCATTCACATCCAAATTCGGCCATTTTTCTAGATATTAAAATATAGGCTATCACGGTACTAAATGATCTTTTTTTTTTTTGTCGTGCTCCAGGCTCGTCGTCTAGTGGAGTGCTTCTTTGACCATTTGATGCCTAACAAGAAGTCCCAGATAGAATGCAAGGATACTTGATTCATCAGTGGAGATTTGTGATACAGTCCATGGTGTATGGTACAGCTTCATCGTTTAGACCCCTTGCGTTAATTCCCAATCTGGGGGTCAAAACAAAAGTCCCTTCTATGGCAATAATTAAGGATTTAAACATTTTTTCGGTGTTCAATATTTTTCATTGCTGAGATCCCCAAGTAAGAATTTAGCGCAAGGGGTCTATAAAAATAAGGTTGGAAAACACAACAATGTTTGGGTACGTGGTATGGTTATGAGCCATGGTTTTGGAATTGTTCGGCTAATTTATGATAAATTATTATTGATGAAATTCGGCCAACTTTAGGCTAATTTGTATCATAGTTTGTGGACCTTTTCCGCTTGGAAAAATGCTTCTTCATTTCAAACCCCCTGAGAGAGAAAATACTTCAGTGTCAGTTTAGCTACAGTACAGCAATATTTACATAATTTCTCAACCATTGCAGCGGAAAGATAGATATAAATCGCATGTTGGTCTGAATTGAAAAAAATAGCAACGCGTGGGTGGAAGAGGAAAGCGAGGAAGGAAAGGAACCAACTGCTGTGAATTCATCCTTCTTTCCTCCCACACCCGTTCCCCTCCCGGTTCCACTCCCACTCTTTCCTTCTCCCCTCCCTATCTCCTCCCAAACTCCCATACTAAGAAAATCATCTTTCCATAGCGAGAAGGTCATTTAGTGCGACGTATTTTAGTAGTGTGTGTGGTGACATTCCTAGCGAAGTTCTTCAATTTATTCCCTTATTACAATATTTATCACCATTCAGTCGTCCACATAAGGCTTCTGGAATCCGTATCTTAGACCACAGGGAGCCCAAGCTAGGCTTTGTGTCATTATATTACAGTAAATGTATCTTGTTAATATTAAATTAAAAATTTATTTTTGAAGGTTTTTGAGGGTTTTTTATTTGCTTTTCTTGTGTGTCCTGTTCTTATAAACTATATACATTTACTGTAATATACTAAACAAAATCGGTCAGCTTGGGCTCCCTGTGCTTAGACATGGCGAACAAGTCAGTTTCCTGAGGGCCCGCGTGCCACCCCTTTTTCGTATGTAAGATAATCAGGAATCGAAGAGGAAGACAGAAGGACTGAATACATAAGGATTTATTTCTTTATTCCAAGAAGTACATTTTATAACATCCCCCAAATTTTTCGAGAATTTAACTTTCTATATAGCTCACCTTTCTAAAATTTCAGAGCTAATTTATCCTTATGAATCTCATTCGGTAAAAACTTTTAAAAATTTAGGAAAAAAACTTTAAACTTTTTTGCGAGAGTTTTCAAAGTTTACTTCTTCCAGTATTGAGAATTTGGAACCACTTATTATTTACAGGGAGGGAGGGGGAGGGGGCTGGTGCAAATAGAGGGGGCCAGCATTTTTTATGCTCCACAAAGGACAGAGCTAAGAGAGACGAAGGGCACTTTGGGGGGAGGATTCACGGAAATTTGTGCAAGTGAAAATCAAAATGCACCAGCCCCCTCCCCCCTCCCCCCTCCCTGTAAATAATGACCGGTCCCTTATTTCATCAAAAACATTTGGGAAAATAATAAAAAATATTCTTGACTTATTGCGGTTTGAGTCAAAAAAAAGATTTATCTTATACATTAATATGTATTTTTGATACCTCTCAACTTCATTCATAACTCATTCGTAATATTAGAAGACAACTGAACTTGACAAAAGAATTAAGCTATAAAAATGAGTTTTTAAGTATTTGCGCTCAATGTATGAGGTCTGCGGCTCTTCATTAATTTGTTTTAATCATTTGTCTGTGGTTTTTCGAACGCGCAAAATGCGAAACTTTCAGAACGCCCTGAAACCAGTGACACCATTTTGGTGACACTTTATGCTTTTAAGGGCGTGCCATGTCATGACCTCCCTCGATATTAATCCTTTAAATAACAAGGGTGTTTCCGCAGGTATTTTAGGCCTCAGTAATTGACCCTTAGAGCAGTTTTCGTATCAAAAACTATAAAAAACCTTACGGCACGGAACGCACCTTTCCGTGCCCGTGTCAGTGCTGTGCTGTGTAGGAAAACATTAGACATTGGGTGCCGTGTCCGCGCTGCGCCGTACCTTGAATTTTCACACTCATACGAAATCTGCTCTATTTCCGTTATTTTACGGTACTCCTTTTCCCCTGGGGTCACTCATTAACGGTAAGAAACAGCCAATAAACCCTTATGTTTTGTATAGATTTCTTGAAAACGAGACACTGGTACTAAACTTCTCTAGATGTCACTTCATCCCCCCTAGCCTCGTATTTATGTTGGACGTAAAAGAACCAGTCATAAATATCCGTTTTTATTTTATTTTTTTTTAATTTTTTTTATTTTTTTTATCCAAAAACGGAAGTGGAAGATTGAATTCCTTTTTGTCGCTCGGGGACTGGGCAAATTGTCTGAGCAGAAAGTGACCACAGGGAACCCAAGTAATACTTTTGTGATGCTGTCTTTCTTACAATAATATATGAACCTAATCGAACCTAATAGAGTTTTTGTCGATCGCCATCGATCGCCATAAGTAGGACAGCATCAAGGAAACATAGATTGGGCTGCCTGTGGTTTCCTTCGAGCAAAATCTTTAGCGCGCGAAAGTGCAACTCATCGGGCAACATCCAATCTAATTTAAGTTTTTTAAATAATTGTGAGCTAGTATTCAAAAGTCAACCTTTGAACGCGTAATAGGTCAGAGAATCTACGTAAATTTAGGTCGTTTTTAATAACGATTTTGGGATTTTTGTCTTGATTAAGATAAATGATAGTACCAACAAAAACATTTTGGGATTAAAATTTCATATTCATTGATCGCATCAGACAGATTGGTTCTCAGTTTTGACTGATAACGATTTAATTACTTAACGGTATCCGCAAAGAAAGCGTAGAGGGAGGTAAACGTACACTAGGTCATTAACGATCGATTACGTGGATTAATTCCATCAAAAATGTGGTGAAAATCGTTCGGTTTCTAGATAAAGAGTTATCATGAGGTTTATCATTAATACGTAAGACAAAACCCAATGAATACCAAGTACTACTTGAGATATAGGTCGCTAGCTTCCGCCATTCTAAACAAAAAAATACTCCTTGAGTCCTCATTTTGCAGGTTCTTTAAAACAGTTACTTCTTTTTCTATTCAAAAATCTTGTAACTAGAGTCTCTTTGTTCGATCGCCGTTAGACTCAATGAACTCGTCGAACTCGAGTGATGATTAAGAAGGTTGAATTTTCCAATAGAGGTTTCTAACGGCAGTCATGTCTAAGGGCAAGAACAATGCAATCTTTTTTGTATGACAAAATAATCTATTTCCCAAAGAAAAATATTAATATTGTTTTACCCACTAAAATGGCTACCATGAAAAACCTCTATTGCACGCCATCTAACAAAACGAAAAACCCTGCACGCATGCACAATAAGTGAAATTTAGTGCCCTCGGAATTTTCCAAAACGCACATGACAAACGTCACACAATGTTTTGAACTTTCACCACGTGAAACCTTTGAATATTCCTTGGTTTGTCTGATCTTGAAATATTGGTTTCCCCTCTAATGACTTTCGAGAGCTTTACGTCATATATACGCTAGTGTGGATATAGTATCCATATATTTATGCTAGCTAAAAGACCAACGCAGTACAGTTCTAATACGCTTATATCCAGATTTTCGCATCAAAATTGCTTAAGTTTTATATTTATGAGCTGTCTTTTACGTTGCAGTTTACGAACATTAAGTGTTCACACAATATAATTTCCTTAATATCGATTTTATGGAATACTGACGTCATAGGAATTCGTCAGGTGACTTACATATGCGGTAAAACCTTGGGCGAACGTGCTGAACTTCCAAAACACCATCCATAAGGAAAAACCGCGAAATCATTTCATCAAAGCATAGAGCAGGTTTTTTTGGGTTTTAATTCAAGTACAGGTTGCAGCCATTGAAGATAAAGGATTTTTACGGTAGCAAAAAATCAGCCAGCTTTCCTTGTGGTATATACACAACAGATTGCACGATAGATTGCACAAATGGCCTCAAAGTGGACCAATGGGTAAGAATAAGTTGGTATAGTGGTTGCTATATGTATTTATGATTAATAATGAAATATTTTGCATAAATATCTATCTCTGATATGAAAGAGTGCTTTCCTAACTCGATAGCTGACCGGAGTTAACTTCCTAACCTTATGTAGGTAAGGTTACAGAATGTCATACAAAAAGCTTCCATTTTTACATAATATTTCATCCAATCACAACATACAACAAAAACAGAGCGGATTAAAAACGATTTCTGCAAGAATATTATTCGATTTTCCGACATCTATGATATTTTTCTTTGCTTCCATATAAACTATTTAAAGCCAAAACATTTCTACTAACGGGTAAATTTCTTCACATTATAGGATGCAAATGACTATTTCTGCAGGTTCTCACAGTTTGTTCGCTAGTATTCATTTTCGTCGCCAATTTTTGAGTTTTATTTGAGTTTCTCTGTGAAAATAATGCTTTAGAAAACGAAAATCTTGCTAAGAAAAATTCTTAGAATCGTCCTTTCTGTATGCGCAGAACACAGAGTATTTTCCTGTTTATTTTGTTTCGTGCTCAATCATGCTTTACAAAAAAGATATGCATTTTCCTAAGATACGAGTTGTCAATATATAAGCCAATTTTCTGAGTTAACAATGAATTCAAAGGCTTTTTTCTCATCCATAAAAACCTACTTCAGATAAATATTCTGGAAAAAGAAAATACAATCAATAATTTATCAATTCAGTTTTGAAAGTAGCATATTTCGTAATATTTATATTGGAATCTGCGTCAATTAAGATTCAGACGTCATTTCTGTCAGTTTAACAAAAGACTGTCAAGGCTACATGTATAGGCTATGGCATGAACCAATTATTTTATAAGGAGTATTTGTGTGTTTTGATGATGATGTTAGATGTTGCTGCTCGAAATTTCTCTGATCTGCTGAGCTCACACGGCACTGGGTAACTCGTTATTCCCTCTTATTTTTCTTTCCCATCCATCCATTCATTCACTTTCCCATTCATTCATTTTTTCCCTACACGTTGATATTACTGTAGGGAAATTTTACCGTTTATTTGACTGAATTTATACATAGCTCACTCCATTTTTTTTCTCTCAGTTTTTGACTCATTACCTATTCTAGTCAGTTTCCTGTATGTATTTCCCTATTGGAACGTGACTCGCAACTGAAATCCCTTCGAATAATCGTGTCAGTTGACGTCAAATACAGGATCTAATAAGCCAATGTGGTCGATCGTTCGAGTCTTTTCTTATGTACTATTTAGCTTAAGTCTAATTAATTTAAGCTTGTCAACCCGATAGAATACATCTGATTCACATCAGTAGATACTGCTTGTCATTTTACAGACGAAAGGAATTAAGTTTTACTAATGAGCGTTGGGTTTTAGACAAGCGTAAAGTTATTCTCCCTCTCTCTCTCTTCCCCACACAATTTAAAAGCGCAAACTAATGTTCGAAAAAAATGTTGTAATGACGATCGAGGATGCGCAATATTTCGCCAATGTATATTATCATCATCATCGTCGTCGTCGTCGTCACCATAATCATCTCTCCTTGCACCAGAAGGCGCATAAAGGACATCACAATACGTCACACTACTTGGACATTATGGCTTTGGCTAAGGACAGTGGATGATACTGAAGATGGATGGTGATGATGATGATGATGATGATGATGATGATGATGATGATGATGATGATGATGATGATGATGATGATGATGATGATGATGATGATGATGATGATGATGATGATGATGATGATGATGATGATGATGATGATGATGATGATGATGATGATGATGATGATGTGATGATGATGATGGTGGTAATAGTGTTGGTAATGTGGTTAATTTCAAATTATTTCAAAATGAAAAAAATTGTCGGGAAATGGGTGGGCAAATAAAGAACAACCGAGATATACGATGTAAAGTGAGTCAGTGGAAAATATTTTTTTTTCAAAATAATTTTAGGAAAAAAAAAAACTAGAAAAAGGAAGGAATAAAAAGAAGTGGAACAAAAGAAAGAGAAAGAGAAAAAGAAAGAGAGAATGAAATATATATGACAGCAATCTACAAGTATCGAGCGAGGGAAAAATAATCAGTGGTATGAAACGAATTATTATGCAGGAAAACCAAGGTCATTTGTGGTTCATTCTTGGATCATAACCGACCAAACCAAAAAGTGAATCCTAACGTACGTTCATGGTGCGTTACGTTCTATTGTATTCCATTAATAGCCCTGCTGTATTGTTTCCGCGACGTGGCCGGGGAATACGCTATCGCCGCCATGCGACGTGAGCGAAACTGAATAACATGACGACATTTCATTCATGATCCTTCGGTTCTGCTTGCGAAACCAGTCACGACCTTGAGAAATCAAAGCAACTTGACTCGGGTGATCGTGATGATGATAATGATGATGGTAATGCCGTGGTAATGATGATGGTGGTAATGAGGATGTTGATAATGATGATGGTAATGCCGTGATGATGATAATGATGATGATGATGATGATGATGATGATGATGATGATGATGATGATGATGATGATGATGATGATGATGATGATGATGATGATGATGATGATGCCGTGGTAATGATGATGGTGGTGATGATGATGTTGATAGTGATGATGGTAATGTCGTGATGATGATGGTGGTGGTGGTAATGCCGTGATGATGATGATGGTAATGATGTTGGTGAAGATGCTGCTGCTGATGGCCCGTTGATGGTAATAAATGTTGATGGTGATGATGATGTCAATTCCTTCGATAGACAATGCCGATATTGGTATTGATATTGATGAGAAGGAATTATCAGTTGATAATGCTGGTGTGCTGGTGCTTGGCGATGAATGGTGATAAAGATGCCTCTGAATGGATGATGTTGATGATGATGATGATGAATCGGAAAGCTAGTGGCTGATGCTGCTGATAATGATACAATCATATTTTACTTTCTACATGTAAATATACAATAACCACAACAGTAAATATAGAACATGAAAAAAGCCTTAATGGCAAAATATTTGTGATATTTTGTGGTTTCAGCTGTCCTCTCCTTGATAGCCATGCATTCGATGGTAAACTCTCTGACCTTTGTGGCTTTTTCGAACCAAATTTAGGCACATACTAATTGAGCTTGGGTAAACTACTGCCTATAAAATTACGCTATTGCTTTAATTATTAGACGAGCTGTCTGCCAGGTGTACATAAAAGTATGTAAGAGTTGGCAAGACTAGTAGTCAAAGGGTTTTTCGAGTTAACCCGACGTGAAGTGGTTGAAAAGGTGGCTGGTAATTTCAAGATCAGTTTGGTAGGTTTGACACGAAAATACTCTACAAATCATACTTGTTTATATTTCGGCAATGTTTAGTCTTGTTCATGTAATTATAAAACTCTTTTTGTTAGTAATAATGTATATTTCGCTGTGATGAGCTTAGCCGCACGATCAATCTTTTTCAGTTTCGAACCTTCGAGCCCACGCGTCACAAATGATGATGTAACACAATATATACCTTCAATAAAACTCGTGCCGGTATTAGTTTCTAAACAACGCTTATTTCCCTTTACACATGAATTAAACACTAAAGCTTTCATTCATTTTCGACCATTTCCGAAAGAACAGCTGACATTGTCATAAGAGCTACGTGTAGTAACTGAAAGGTTTGATATCTATTTGGTACATGATCATTCATGACTAGCACGTGGCTTAGAGGTATTTAGGTGGAACTCCGGTTTACCCAGAGGTCTATAACCTTAGCGATTTGGTTTAGTACTCATTGAAATCAAAGGTGTGTCGCTGCCATACATTAAGCACGTTCAATACTATGAACTCTCCGAGCCTGGGTGTGAGAGTTTGAGCTTTACGAAGCAAGCGAAACAGAAGGCAAGGCGTAGGCTTTCAGTCAAAACGGAATTCCCTATCAACCAGTAGATGCATGGCGAATTCCTCTTCAGTTACAAGGTACTTTCACTTAGTTGACGAAGAAAATCCAAGGTGAAAACCATAATTAGCCTCATGATATTTATACTGCTCATTTACTTTAGTTTTTCCAAGGCTATTCCGCTTTAGTTACGCCCAATTCGATGTCACAGAGCCATCGATGTCTTTCAACACTTTGTGCTTCGTATTCTTGAAACTCGTAGACACAACAATGCCAACCGCACACAGATCAGATTAGACGCGACTCGGAAATAAAATAAAAAGTTGACATAGTTCAAGTTTATACACCATGACTAAGATATGAATATTTATGTACCGAATATAGCTACTTAAACGAAGCGGAGGATATGGCCGAGAGGAAACCTTATCAAATTACAAACGTGCTGGGCCGAGCAGAGAGGTTTTTGAAAGGAAATTAAAAAAGAAAAGCCCATTACTAACTTTAAGCTCCTGAGAAGATTGTATTCGGTATGATAGTGATAATAAAATGTTTGTTTAAGGTTTTATGGGTCATAACATGCATTTGTATGTTGGGAAATGGCGAAGAGTATTTTAGTCAAAAGGATGTGCGTTGGTAAGTCGTGGAAAACTTAAGGGTGTTTCGCAGTCCTTCCTCTCTTGTGGAACGGCAACACGTCACGTCCGATATAATCGAATAAATGATATGAAAAAGCCGTGAGAAGAAAACATTCTGGAGTTATCATCTCATACGATGGCACCGTGCTTTAGGTAAAGGGAAAAATCTCATATAATCATTTCGAAACAATTCTGGAATTTTCTACCGACTTTTTAAAGAGGGGTTCACAGTACACGGTTCCATGACCTACTTACATCACATTACACGTAAAAATTCCCTATCATTTATTTCCTGTTCAAAAAGCTGGGGGCAGTTCCATAGGCAACATACTTGAATAGTTGTTTCACTTTTGAGAGTAAAACAGAAAGTTTCGGTTGCGTTTTGGATTGAAAACTTTCTGTGGTTGCTAATCGGTAAAATACGAAAGTCTACGATTTCTAAATAGGATTTTTCTCCTTTCAGCATGGCGCATGTGATTGGTGGGTTCATATCACGTGAACACAGTCCTCGTCGTACGCGGAAATTGAGCAAGGAGAACGAATGGCTCAAAATGGCGAACTTTCCAATGGCAACTTCTCGCCATTCAAGGTTTTTCTCCCGACTCCGAGACGGCCTACAAGACGCATTTACACACGCAGTGACTCCTAGGTTACAGATCGATAAAAAGACTATCGAGAAAACATGGAAATTGATGGACAAAGTCGTGAAGTTGTGTCAAAACCAGCGCATGAACTTGAAGAACAGCCCTCCGTATATTCTTGATATTCTTCCCGACACTTATCAGCATTTGAAGCTCATTATTTCCAAGTACGAAGAGCGAATGCACATTCTAAACGACATTGAGTACTTTAGGATATATATCGAAAATCTCATGAAACAGTCGAAACACGCCATTAAATTATTCAAGGATGGAAAGGAAAAAATGTTTGATGAGAGCTCGGTGGAGCGACGAAGTCTCACCAAACTCAGCCTTGTTTTCTCTCACATGTTGACAGAACTTAAGGCTTTATTTCCTTCGGGTACCTACATTAGTGATGGTTTTAGAGTTACGAAAGCTGATGCTGCAGAGTTTTGGAGAAAGAATTTCGGTACAAAGTAAGTAACAGTGAATATTGTACGAGTTTATTCTGTTGACTTTTGCATCCAAACCAAACTGATTCACCCAGGCGAAGTCAGCAAACACCTAATTTATCCTAACTTGAGTTAGCAATTATACCCAAAGTAATACAAAAAGGTGTTCCCGGGCTTCAAAGTCTCTACTTTAGACAATAAACTCTAAATTGAACCTAAATCTATCGCGTGACGAAAGAAGCCTTTTTCTTTTAAAGTTCAAAGAAGAATATTGAGACAAATTTAGTTCCAGTGTTGACATTTACTTCCACCGCAGACGGTGAAACGTTAATTTTTCACTATTTATTGGGAAGACTTATGGTCTTTAGTCTGATTGCGGGCGAGATTTTAAATCAAACTCAAAAAATCTGAATTTATTGATTTTTTTAGACGCGATTATTTAAAGATCGGTGAAGATTTGGGTTCGATTTCTGGTTAGGAAGAGTGGATTTTGATCGAATGAAAGATCATTTACAACATCTTTCTAAACACGACAGATGATATTTCACTTTTTATCAAGAGCCGGGTTTTTTTTATTCAGGATAAAGGCTACCGTCTCAGCTGATAATTATAATTTTTGGTTTAGTTTCGGGCTCCCTCAGCGAATAAGAGAACAATCTATCGAACTTTATCCAAACATTGCACGGTTATTGGACCCTATATAGGGTTATTTGTTGACATTGGTTATGCTATTGGGATATTAAATTTTTTGACCAGAAAAATATTGAGAGAAGGTGGAACTAAAATGCTGGTTTATTGACTGTTGCAACATGTTGGGTGTGTCAAACAGGACTTGACAAATAAAACTAGTTATGCTTGTTTATACCTGTTAATAAAAACAAACAAACAAACAAACAAACAAACAAATAATAGTAAAAAAAATAGTGATTATAATAATTT
Source organism: Anthopleura sola (assembly GCA_023349425.1). Classification (NCBI taxonomy): domain Eukaryota; kingdom Metazoa; phylum Cnidaria; class Anthozoa; order Actiniaria; family Actiniidae; genus Anthopleura; species Anthopleura sola. The sequence goes on from JALHLI010000002.1 coordinate 9,216,301, forward strand.
TTATTATTATTTTCTAGTTTATATTATTCAGTAATGATAATAATAATAATAATAATAATGAAATATTGTTATTATATTTGTATATAAACATTATTATAATTTCTGTATGGTGCAGAATTATAAATACCTCCATCAACCCAATATTATTATTATTACTATTATCATTATTATTATTATTATTTATTTTTATGCAACATAACCATGTAATAATTGTATCAAAAGGAAGAAGGAAATAAGTGAAAAAGAGTCCCAAGATACGATCAGACTTCATTAGCTGTTTCACCTCATCAACATTAGCAATGAGCTAAAGCTAAAGATGACAATAACTACGCTTTCACAGCAATTTGCATTTTCTTCTTTCCTTCCTTCTCTACATTCTGTTTTGATAGCAAGAACCAAAATGCATTTGCTAATATTAGTGAAATCACACTTCATGAAACTATAGATTGAACCAAAAATGCACATGCTTAAACACATGTGTGCAAATTAAAACTAACCACCTTTAAGATTCACATGTTTCTCTTCTTTTTGTATGATTAAGCAGGTTAATTGCACATTTACATAATCCAAAGGGCAAAGGGTAATTTGTGAAGGGGGAATTTCCTTACATTTTCCACCTGGAAATGTACAACGTGATGTAATATTGTGAAAAACTAGGAATTTAACTTAGTAATTATATATTTTTTCCATTAAAGTGCACATAACCTTTTCTCAATACCTTCAGTATTGATTCTGCATGATAAAAAAATAGTTAAATGGTAAAGTATTTCATGATTTTTGTGATGTGTCTTTAAGTTATGAAGGTTTATACTTCCAAAATAATAATGACTATGAAATGAGGTAAGGTACAGAAAACAGATTTAAAATATCCATTAGGTAAACCATGAGTAAAATAATGGTGCTTTTTAAAAACTGTTAAGATGTGTGAACCAGTTCGGTTTTGTATATTTGATTAATGAAGCCTTCGTAGATGCCACAGTCATTATCATATTGGAAGTACCAACCTTCTTAACCTAAAGACACGACACTAAAATCAAGAAATATTTTACAATTTAACCATTTACTTCATGTAGAATCAATACTGAGGGTATTGAAATAAGGGTCATGTGCACTTTAAATAAAGTTAGTATCAGTATGTGTATAGAAGTTTTGTTTAATAATTTTCATGGCGAATTGAAATTATAACAACTGTTCATTTGATTTGGACCTCAAATGAATATGAATCCTTCCTGTGAAAATAATGGTCTTTGTTCTTTGATTGAAGAAATTCATTCTTTTAACATTATTTCCTGTTGCTCAATAGAACTATTGTTACATGGAAGCTGTTCAGACAAACCCTACATTCAGAGCATCCTATTGGATCAGGCTTGGAGGCCATTGCACTCAAGTCGACCATCGACCTCACTTGCAACGACCACATCTCCATATTCGAATTCGATGTTTTTACAAGACTATTTCAGCCATGGTCCCACTTGCTTCAAAACTGGAATCTATTAGCTGTGACACACCCGGGATACTGTGCATTTATGACTTACGATGAGGTGAAAGCACGACTCTCTGCTCATATGAATAAAGCTGGAAGGTAAGAAGTTACATTATAAACATTATTTGTGATTTTGGGGAGCATGGGTGGCGGAGTTGTGAGAGCGCTCACTTCTCATCAATGTCACCTGGGTTCCAATCCCACTGTGCCTGTATTGTACGTGAGTAGAGTTTGTACTTCAATGGTTCTTTCCTGTGCTTCAAGGGTTTTTCTCCTGGTTCTTCTGTTTTCCTCCCTCCATTTTTTTTCCTCAACTTCTAAAATCCAATTCTTCTTTATTAACATTTTTTCTTTTAACAACAGCTACATTTTTCGCTTGAGCTGTACCAGGCTTGGTCAGTGGGCAATCGGTTACGTCACACCTGAGCATACTATTCTACAGACAATCCCACAGAACAGATCACTTTGCCAGGCACTCATAGATGGAGGAAGAGAAGGATAGTAAGTATCAGTGATCTGGCTTATTGTATAGCAACCCTGCTACATATTCTGCGATTGGTTAAGAACTGTAATGTATTAGTGAACAGAGCACAGTGATGGTGCCACCCACATGTGCAGCATGATTTATAAAGAAGTATAAGTTAATAACACATAATTTTTCTTTCTATAATTATTATGGTAAAAACAAGCAGCTTTTTCCTTGATCCTTACTGTGCTTGGTAATTAATAGACCCTTTGCAGCACATCGGAATGCAACTCAATTTGGAAGACAAAACAATAGATTCTAATTCTCAGGGAATTTAAAATTCTTTTCTTTTGTCCTCCAAATTGAGCTGCTTTGACTTCACATGAAATGGGTCTATACAGTGTGCAGGAAGTGAGGAAACCATGCATGAAAAAATTGTAAAGAAATAATTGAGAAGCACAAACCATAACATTTTTTGGGGGGCTGGGGGCACAACACTGGCTTCTTGTGTGTTAACCACATCTAGTTTTTTTTACTTTTTTTTTCAGTATCATATTTAATTAATTTATTCCATGATTTAAACAATATGCAAAATGTAACTGAATATTTTTGAGAATTGCCTTGACATTTTGATGAGCCTTTACGGTTCATTCAATAACCTCTATTCAATTACTTTTGCTCATAAATTATTCAAATAATTTTCCAAGAGCAAAGCAGACATCAGCTGTGCAATATCTTTGCCTTTTAAAATGTTGGTAGTAATTCATGCTTAATTACTATGTCCATTTCTTTCAGCTACCTGTATCCAGATGGCAAAGAACTAAATCCAGATCTGCAGCAATATTTGGTCACGCCCCCTGACGAACACATTAAGGTTACCGAGGAACAGTATGAGTTATACTGTGAAATGGGATCCACTTTCCAGCTCTGTAAAATCTGTGCTGAGAATGACAAGGATGTTCGTATTGAACCTTGTGGTCACCTAATGTGTCATAACTGCCTAGAACAGTGGCAAGAGAAGGGTGGCGAGGGATGTCCATTTTGTAGGTCAGAGATTAAAGACATACATAATATTGTCGTTGATCCATTCCATAATGATCCAGATGGAGGGGGAAGAAGAGTAGCACTGGATAACAGTGAAGAATCATCAGAATTATATGATGAAGATATATTGGAAGTAAGTGTAATTCAGTAAAGATCCCTCACAAAATGAACTAGGATGTGAGACCAACATGAAACTGCAAAAGAAATTCACAAATTGCATTGAGAAAATTGCATTTCTTTTGTATTTTTATATGTTAACCTTAAATCCAAGATAATTTTAAGCATAGTTAATAGAATGGAATGGTTTGGAAACCTATTGTTCTAGGTTTTTGTTTGACATTTTCCATTGTTATATAACATTGACTGTGCACAGAGAAGGAAAAGTTGCAGCGTTTGTTCATAGTAGCTTATGGAACATAGACAATTTTTTTCTCAAAAATGTTATGAAATAGGTGGTATTTGTTGATAAATCCTACAAAAATAGTGTGGAAACTAGTATTTTCAGCAATTTTTGGTTCATTGTGCGCCATTGATATCACTTGTTGGTAGATTTCAACATTGCTCGCCAAACAAAAGCCTAGAACAATATGTTTCCAAATCATTCCACTCCATTAACTATGTTTTGAGAGGACACTATTGTATCCATTTAGCCAACAAGAATATACATATATACTTATTAAATAGCCTGCAGAACTCAATAAATGTTTGTATTGTCTCCTTAGTATCCACCCATGAGCTGGCCATCGTTAACATCAGATACACAGAGACGCTCCCCGCCACAAGTGAACACATCAAGTAACCACCAAGATAACGACAACTGCCCTCCACCTCTACCTCAGAGACGAAATCAAATGTCACATATGAATACTCCTACTTCTCCCACACTGATTGTTACCAAATCATCACCATTCGGATCACCAAGAAACACACCAGGAGTATCCCCTCGCAGCTCACCAAGGAATTCTCCAAGGGCTTCACCACGCAGTTCTCCATTTGCCTCTCCTAATGTTTCACCACAGTGCTCCCCAAATACATCACCACAAGGCTCACCCTGTCCATCTCCGTCAGTCTTCCGAAAGGGCCCACCTCCTCCACCTCCTCCTGACTCAGATTCAGAAAGTGCACCACCTGCTATCCCAGAAAGGAAGTACAAACAAAAAGTTGAGAAGAGGAGAAATTTAGAGAGGGGGGCTGAAACTCCAGGTATTGGGTATGCCGATATAGCGAGTGGAAAGGGCACAACATCCAAAACAACTATCAACAAGAATACCCCCAAAATCAACTATGCTATATTATCATACCCAGCACAAGATGACGACAAACCCTCAAATAAAGAAAAACAGGAGTATGCTACTAAAGGCAAAGAAAATACTTCAAAAACAAATATTCCAGATAAGAGCGATAATGACAGTTACGATGTGCCTCTACCAATCATGAAGCAAAAACAAAAGGAAAAGCAGAAAGATGATCTGTCTGATCAGAATGGTTTCAATTGTTTGTTTGGAAAGAGTGAAGATCCCTTTGCCGATGACCCTTTCAAGGGTACAGAATGGCCGTCTCTGCAAAACAATAATGAGGCCAAGAGTGATAATCTCTTAGTCAGTAATCCAACTGGATTTTCGAAAGGCAGGGAATCGCGTAAAAATCGTGGTAGCTTTGGCAAGTCTCACTCCACCGAGGATGTTTTGGATAATGACTATGCTGGGAAAGACACCAAGTTGAGCAATTCCTCTTCAGAAATAAGCAATAAGAATGAAAAACTTCCTGATAAAAACAATAGCCTGCGACATTCACTTGTCTCTAGAAATAGCTGGTCTGGCCCTGCTCATAGTTACAGTAACCCGGCATATTTGGGCACATTTGATCCTTCGCAACTCGAAGGAATGGAAGGTGAACGAGAGGACTTATTGGCCAATGCCAATACTGATGATAAAATGCAGTTTTACGAAGAGGACTTTCAAATATTAGAAGCACAAGGTTATCCAAGGGACGCTATCAAGAGAGCTCTTATCGTAGCTGACAACAATTTTGCAATGGCAAGAAAAATCCTAAGAGAGTTTTTTCAGTCCAAATAGATTGAGAATTCAACCATGATTTGTACATTATCTTCATGAATATTTAGAAAAAAGAAAAACCCAATACTTCTACTTCTATAATAATTTGGCTAAATCAGAGCAAATTTCTTCCAACTTTATATTTTATCAAAAGCAAAAATAGATTTGACTTGTAGGTAGACTTTGACTTGATGAGGATAGTAACTTGAGAAAAACTCAATACCGAAAAGTGAGTTGACTTGTATTAAAGTAGTTATTCGCGAAATTAACTTACCATTTCGTTCTAGAAAGGGTTCACAGTTTGGTGCTTACTCTATGTATGTGTTGTACTCCATTTAGACAAAAACATCGTAAATACAAAAGATAGCAAAGCTTCTGTTGAATTTGATGTAAATGAGCTACAGGCACAAATAAATAAATTTAGTAGATAACAGGATCTTGAAAATGATCTTTAAACTTGTTTACTGTAGTTTTCTTTTGCACAAATCCTAGTGATTTGAACTGAATCAATTGCTGGTTGGCTCATGTCACAGCAGCTACGGCAACTAGCACTATTATTGTCTTCAGCTAGTAACTTTTTTCAGGGGGGTTGGGTCAGAAGTGGTCCTTTTGCTGACTCCTGTGCACATGTGATGGTATTACAGCTCTTTTCATGATTCTGCAGGCTACCGACTCCAGAGCTAGTGTTTTTGCTTCCATCAATCAAATTTGAAGAGAAAGAAGTCCCCATGTGAAAATGGGTGTCTAGTCATGGGAATGTCCTTATCTCTCCATTGGAATGAACTCGGCCTGATGTAGTTTGATTGACAGATGCCAAAAAACCAGACAGCTGGAGTTGGTTAGGTCACAGAAATATGAAAAGTGCTGAATAAGCAAGATGTCATTGAAACCTTACAGGAAGAAAGATGGAAAACCCAGATTGTCCCCACAACACCCATGCATCCAAAATCACAGGTATCAATGCCTTTAGGTAAACAAACTGTGATGCAATTTATTGGCAAGGTAATATAGTATCAGACAAAACTCTACTTTGGGACCAGTCTTGAGTAGTTGTTTATGGCCCTCAAAGAACCCCCTCAAACCCACAAGCAAATCATTTGCCTTGGTTTCTAGTCACAAAAGGTTTCAATAATCTATGATAAAAAGACATTCAGGCAGGATAAAATATGATAGCCCTGGAGAATACCTAGCTGTTAATTATTTAACCTCCTCCACAGGCATCTCTTTGCTCTTTCTCATCTGTTCCTTTGGTGAGAACTGAGGGAGACTGAGAGCATGTGGAAGAGGCTGCTGATAATCAATGCCTTTACCTAAGGCTATTGTAAACCTGGCCTGGCAAAACCTAATTCCAACAAACAACTTGCAACTACAGAGTCCTTGTAATGTTGAAAATTAAAGTAAGAGCACAGCTAGGGGGAAGAGGGTGAACACTTATCTTTCATTGTTTATGTAAACATCTTGCTTTATATTTACCACTGTAGGTAATATGAGTGAGCCCGAGTCCATCAGATATGTGCGCACATACAGCATTACCTAATGGGCTCAAGCTCACTCATGTTCGGTACAGCAGTAAATAATATAAAACAAGATGGCAGAGCAAGTTTGCAGAGCTTTTGGGACATAGTAACAGTAACTAAGGGGAGTTGGAACCATGAAATAACCAGCCCTGACTCATTGCAAGTTGCTTAGCTTTCAGATTGAAACAAAAATGTGAACTGCAAGAAAAATACCCTTGAGGAACTCAAATAATCAAAGACACAGGTTACAGCAAATATGCTTTAATGATTATTAATTGCAATGACAGATTAACAATCTACTTCAGCTTCTTCTTGGGTCGCAGGTTGTTGCTGTGTCCACATTTCTTCTTTCTGCAGTTGGTAGCACGGGGATGAAGGCGGGCATAGCACCTTGTTGGATAAAAAAAAAAATTTATTATGGATTTAACTTTTTTCCTCCAAGTGACAGGATTTTCAATATTTTTGTATTGCTCATAAGTAAGGATGTTATGCCTTAACAACCAGCGGCAGCACTATCTTAGGATAAGAAAAAATACTCAAAAGTCAAAGAAACATTATGAACATGTTTAGGGTTATGTAATTGCCTTAACAGAAGGATAGAGCATGGTATGCATAAGGGAACGAAAAAATCTAAAAATTTTTGTATAAAAAGGACTCAACCAAAGAATCCAATTTCAGCTTTGAGTCAACAATTGATCAAATAATAAGTTGACCTACTTTCTGCAAATCATCTTTTCACAGTTGTACTTCTGGGCCAAGAGACGTAAACTTGGTTCAATGACACCACCACGCAGACGAAGCACAAGATGGAGTGTTGATTCTAGAAATTCAGAAAATCATGGAAATGTAATTTTATCTTCGAAATATTTTTATATATCTTTGAAACAGGTTTTTCAGGAGTTTCTTTCATTCAACATTTAGTGTTTGGAAAGAATATTAATGACAAGAACCAAAATCAATGATGACAAAACCTATTGTTTGGTTTAAATCCTATAAAATATAGACCAACTCACACCACTTGCGGTAACAGAAAGAAATTTACCAACCAGTGATCTGAAGGTGTGGTTGGTTATCAAGATTGTTGGATACTTAATATTAGCCATTCAGAGGTTTAGGAAAAAAATAGTTTGAGTTGGCATAGCAGTGTACTGTGGGCCTGTAGGGGGACATCTCCAAAATGGCATCTATTCCATCCCCTCGACCCACTTTTTATCTCAACCTCAGAATGGCTAATGGATGAGTCATCACCAACCTTTCTGGATGTTGTAATCAGAGAGGGTGCGTCCATCTTCAAGTTGCTTTCCAGCAAAGATCAATCGCTGTTGGTCAGGAGGAATACCTGGAAGAAGAAAATCAAGATATCAATACATGACTGTAATGGCCATTTTGTAGCAACAAATGAAAATTTTGAGCTGGAGGCAAATTACAAAAAGTGTGGAAGGAAATCAGCATACTATAGACCTAATCAATTTGTACGTAAATTGCCCAATTTACATTTGATATTTACATGATGTTTTCTGGAGAATTGTTTCTTTATGATATTTTCACATCTACATGACTATGAAATTTCAGAAAGATAAAAAAAAAAACAATTCTCCAGGGAACATCTTGAAAACATCACATTGGGTAATTTACCAAGGTGATTAGGTCTATTACTCTGCCTCCAAGACCCTGAGGTTCTTAATCTACATCCCGTTCTCTCATAAAAGGACAGCAGGGTTCCCAACCTGGAAAAAAAAATTCCCTGACATTTCCATGACCAAAAAAACATTTTTCACTCACCACACAAAAATGGTATTTTGACCATAGGAAGCCCAACTAAGAATTCCGAATTTAAAACAATTTTGTGAAGGCTGACACAAAAGTCCTTGACTTTAGGGTAAATTACAAAAATTCACTGATCAAAATCAAAATTCCCTGCCAATTCCCTGACCTTGAAAATAATTCTGAATTCATTAACTTTTCCCTGACCGTGGGAACCCTGAAAGTTATTTATAGACTCTTGAGTCCCTCTTTTTCTCACAAGATATGCCAAAGGTCTAACCATTATTTTGCAGATATTTTTAGAGCAAAGGCACCATCTTCTAATCAGTTATTACAAGACCCTGAATGACAGTCCATCTGGTACTTGAACTTTTGACCTCCTGTATAACAGGCCTGTACCCAACTGACCCAACCGAGTGGAAGTAGCATGGTTTTCCCATTCTATATTGCATACCATTCCCTTGAGTGTTATTTCTTTTGCTCACTAGTAATGTTTGAAGTATGGAAGATTCTCAGTCAAATAATTTTAATCGTAAGACAACAACAGTGAAATGAAAAAGTAATGATTTCTAGTATCTACTAGCCTAGACACAAATGTCTATTACCTTTACAAGGGTAAAGATTAATAGCATTGGCTAAAACTGGTTGCCTTCTTAACATGACTGAATTTGTTTTTATTTGCTGAATTTTTGGAGGGAGGAAAACTAGAGAACTTAAAGTGAAAAACCCTCAAAGTACAGGAGAGAACTCTGCTCACAAACAATACGCAAGGATCAAACCCATGAACACATATAGCAGTGATGCAACACATTAGCAGAGCACAACTCCTATACTATATACAGTCGTTTGCATCTATGCTTGAACATCAAACATCAAAACATGTTCTAAGTCTCTCATGAAACTCGTATGTTTGTCAGTTAAAACGTCAGTGTAAAAGGCGGTCTTGTTTGAAATTGACAAATGTTGACGTTTTTAACCGACAAAATACAAGTTTCAGGAGACATTTAGGACGTTTTGATGTCTAGTGCTCATGCTTACATGCAAACCACTTTCCCAAGATCTCAAAGAATGCATGACAATTCCAAGTACAAGTTTAGTGAGTTGCTAATGTGAACATAATGTTCATAGTTCATATACCTTCCTTGTCTTGGATCTTGGTCTTGACATTTTCGATAGTGTCACTGGGCTCCACCTCAAGGGTGATAGTTTTACCCGTAAGGGTCTTAACGAAGATCTGCATGATGACGGCAGAAATGTATCAACCTGGAAAACAACATTGCACATCAATTACTCCAATGGTCACTCTAGTATAAAGAAATAGACCAGATTTCATATTACTATGAACAGCACATAGTACATAGGAACATGCAGTGCCATGACTGGGAAGCATCATGTCTCGGCATTCTGATTGGACCAATTGCTGTAATTGGTTCAAAGGATTTTGTGAATTCTGGCTGTAACACTGACCATAGTGTAACATTTCACATTGAAATGAAATCTGCTTTAAGACATTATAGTGAGCTTCAACTCAAAGGAATTCATCCAGCATCACATATTAATCTCATTCATAAATGGGATCAGTGACTGCAGTTTCATCCAACAAAAGGAAACTTTATGTTGTGTTTAAATGTGTTCCCTTAAAAAATGTTTCAAATACAAAAAGAAAGACTAAAAACTATTGGTAATAGAAAAAGCAACACGATTGCTTAAAAAATACTCAGATCCAAGATATTTCAAGAAATTTCACATCATCTTTACACAACGTTTTTATGTGATTATTGGCCAAGTAAGTTAAAAATTGGCATAATATTGTTAGAAGCAATATTTGAACTTGTGTTTTTGAGTAAAAAATAGTTACGAGAGGAGCCAGAATAGAAATAATAAGCGCTTTTGTTGGTCTTAATAGGAAAAATGTCCGCCATCTTACCTCGTGTCTTGTTCGAAAGAGAACTACTTATCTGCGGGGCGGACCTTTCGTAATCCAAGGGGAGACGGGCAAACACAGGAATCCCAGATTTATTTTATAAAGCGCAAATTCAATTTACAAAAAGTTTAGTTTTCGATAATCTACTTAGAGCAAATCAAATACAATATTAACGGCATAAACTTAAGGAGCTTTCTCGACGGGTTAATATATATCTTTTTAGAGAGAACTTCAGACATATTCTTGACCATTTTTTTAAAATTAAGCTTTATCCTTATAAAAGAAGAATATAAATATATTGACTAAATTTTCTCCTATAAATATATTATTAGGTCTTTGTATTGTTTTTCTTCATTCTATTTTATTTTAAATATTGCAATGACGAAGTTCATCATAAAAGTTTATGTTGGGCTTCCTGTGTAAGTACCAGTCCCCAGACTAGTTGCGCATCCAACATGGCGGCTACAAGTGAAAATCTTGCTGTCAATCGACCTGGAGGTTTTTCTACGGCAGAATGGCTGGTTGAGAGAGCAAAACAGAGCTTGAAACACAGTGATTTGTATGAGGCTAAGTCATGGCTTCTCACGGCGAAAACACTGTATCCAAGAGACTTCCATGTTCAGGTGAATATTTGTAAACTGTAAACTTTGTTTGGAACCCAAATTAAAGCTTTGTTTTAACCTTAATATAAATCCCTATCTCCTCCAGCGAAGGGGGATTTGCTTTTCAATGGTTAGGGAAGGTCTGTAGAGGGTATGTTTAGTGCATTCTAACAACAACCCCCTACCATGGAGAGGGTAAACTGTATGCATACATTTATGGTTGAGAATACTGATGCAAACATTGGTTTGTTTTTTAATTGTTTCTTTCCACCTTTTTACTCAACTTCTCAATCTTTATCATTTATTTCATTCACTCATTCATTCATTCATTTGTTCATTCTAATTCATTCCATTCAGTTGGTTATTCACTCATTCATTTGTTCATTCATTCAGCTGTTCATTCCTACATTCATTTATTCATTCATTCAGTTGTTCATTCCTACATTCATTTGTTCATTCATTCAGCTGTTTATTCCTGCAGTACATTCATTTATTCATTCATTCAGTTGTTCATTCCTACATTCATTTATTCATTCATTCAGTTGTTTATTCCTACATTCATTTATTCATTCATTCAGTTGTTCATCCCTACATTCATTTATTCATTCATTCAGTTGTTCATTCCTACTTTCATTTGTTCATTCATTCAGTTGTTCATTCCTGTATTCAATTTGCTTCCAGCATGTGGCTTATAATATTGAACGAAATGCCAAGAAAGTGAAGGAGTCTGCAGTACTGTTTTATGACATGTAAGTATTCAGAATTGCAACAGCAGGATAATATTTCTTACTATTATAATATTGTAATAAAATTATAAATAAAAAGCACTCACACCTAAGATTTGCTCCACAATTCTCTCTCATTTTAACAATGACTCATATTTTGTTTCATATTTGTTCACATTTTACAGGTTTGTACAGTTTCCAAATGAAAGTTTATTATGGGAGGATATCCAGAATATTACAGAAGCTTTGGAAAGAAATGAAATTGATCCTCAGGGAGTGTTTCTAAAAGGTAAAAAAATGTATAGCTCTTTATCACTTTGGGTGTAATGTTTTCCCAATTTAGATGATGTGTCATCCTACAACAACAACAACAACAACAACAACAACAAATTTTACCCTACGATACAATAGTTTTACAATGTATGAATATATAAATTTAACTGAGAAAAAAGGTAAAAGACTAGCTCAGAATAACTAGTCATAGAGCTAATCAAGCTACACATACATAGATGAGGTAGGGCAAAAGGAATAATAATAAAACAAACACAGAATGTGATTGATAGAAAATAATATCAGATTAGCAGGAGTAGGTTTGAAGGGAACAAGATTTTATAGTTGATTTAAATAGTTTATGGGATAGATTTTTAGTGTAATCTCTTGAGAATAAGATTATTTCTTTAGTTGTATCCATATCTATGTGTCTTCTCATGTTCAACTACGTATATATGGTTTTAAAATAACGACCGGTAAACAGACAATGTCTGGCCAGAATTGAAACTTGTCTGGTCAAGTCTTGTCTTTTTGACCAGTAAAATTGAACCAGCAATGATGTATATCGACTGAGCTAAAACTAATTTGGCTGGTTATAATGACCACCAACTGACCAGCCATTATCGTAAGCCTTAAACCGTTAAACAAAGACATGATGCGCTTTTAGGAATAACATGTTATCTGAAATGGGAAAACATTGCACCCAAAGTAAAGACTAGGTCCATTGTACTCACATGCCAAATTTACTGGAGTTACTAGTAATATGAATAAATGAGTTATTATAAAAATTCAATTTTTCTTTTTTTCAAGAAATGTTTAACAGTCTCCCTCAGGATGCTCAAAGAGAAATTCTTCTTCAAGCAGCAGGTTTGGAAGTGTTTGATTGTGTTTTTAAGTTGAATGGAACTGATCAAGACTAGCAGCTTGTAATCAAAATGCTGCAGTCCTCTACAAATGACCCTCAATCATAAGACAAATGAATATTAAGTATCATTTTTTGGTCTCATAACTGTAGCTCATTAATTATATTTTGTCTGTTTCAGGACGGTGCAAAGATTGCATTGAAAAATGTCGCATGATGCTCCTACTAATGAGAAGATTCTCAGATTCTATTCCTAAGAATGGGGTAACAAATTTGTAAATTTTATGATAACAGTCTGTCTTATAATCTGTCAAGAAGATGTTTATTAACTCTATTTTTTTGCCAGATTACTTTGACTGAGATGTTGATAGATGCAGAGAACTCAGAGTATCCAACAAACCCCCTGAATCCATACAGAAAGCTATTAGGTTGGTATGAATCTGTTATATTGTCATGATATCATACTATTTGAGAGAGGGGCCCAGATAATATAGAGAGGGTGGGTTATAACAGGCATACCTTTCAATAACCTTCAAATTTTATTGAACCCTGAAACAGCCTCTGGGCAGATCAAATTTAGGGCATGACTATATACTCTCAGCTTGAATTGGAATTTTTGTGCATTTTGAGGGAGAAAAACCCAGAGAAAAACTCTTGAAAGGAGGGACCTAACAAACTTTACTCACATGTGATGCCAAGTCCAGGTATCAAGTGACCAGAGAGGTGGAAGGCTAGTACACTACCACTATTCCACCTATGATTCCCTTAAAATATATGAGGTTAAATCTCAGATTTCACCATTTATATAATGATAATTAAAAGAGTCTGTTACAAGGAAATCAGCAAATATTTTTTCTTTAGCAAATTATTTTCAGTCCAATTTATATGGGTGATATCTTTTCTTCATACTATTATTGTTCTTGTATTTACAGTTAGTGATGTGCTGCCTCATCTGTTGACAAGTGAGAGTGTTGTTATCACAGAAAACTGGTCTGCCGAAACAAAAAAAGAGGTACAGGCCTTGTGTACTTATTATGGATTATGATAGCGATGATGATGATGATGATCAATGATGGAATCATAATGTATAGTTATAGATATCCATACATCTCCTCCCAAGACAAAATCCTGGCTACACTCCCGATGATGCATGATGATAATGATGCATGACAGTGAAGATAATGACATATGATAGTGTTAAAGATGATGATGACATTGATGCATGATAGTAATGATGATGTATGATAGTGACTGTGGTCAAGATACATGATGATGCCTGATGATATTGATGTAGGATTGTGATAAAGATTCTGATGCATAATGATTAGGATAATAATTATGCATGATGACAATGGTGTAGATGATAATGAAGACATTGTAACTTTCATTTCTCATTCCTTTCAACATAGGGACCTCAGCCAGGAATTTCACAACAGACAATCCTGAGATGGTTAGAACTCAGCATACAATTCTATTCTTTCTGTGCCACTTACCTACCCAACCCTGTAGAAGCACAACTCCTGTCACCTACTGCCGCACCTGGGCCTCAAGTCAAAGATAAACGGGAAATAGTAACAAGTGTACAAGAAGGGAGGGGTCCCTGGGGATCACTTTTTGACATCTTCTGTTTAGTGGCTAAGAAGTGTGGATGGACTGAAATTCTGAGGACACAGGACATGTTAGACCCTGTGGTGCACAGGTTAGCTGAAAATAAAGGAAATTTTCAAATTCATTTTATTTCATTTTGGTATGCCTGTGTCAACTGTTACCACAGGAATCCCAATATTGCATTTATGTATATTTTTTAAAGTCCTAATAAATTATTTCTGTTTTTAGGAGCATCAAAGAAAGATGGTCATGTATTTCAGAAATTCATCATTGGCTGAAGAAGGCAGCAAAACATGGAACAACAGAAAGGGATATTAATGAATCTCAGGAGAAAACTGGAGTCTTTTATGCCATTATTATAATATTTTTTCAGTCTGTTTGGGAGTACTGTAAGGTTGTTAATAAACTTGATGCTGGAGGTAAGTAATAAGACACAAACTCAAAGAGAAATGCCAAACTTTGCCAAACTCAAATGAATTTCAAATGAACTCAAAGTTACTCAGAGGCCTAGCTTATCAGTTCTCTCTAAGTCTGCTATATATTTTAAGACCTCCATGTTCTCAAAAGCTTACTAATGGGCATGAGTATACGCTCCTAGAGCATCTAGTTTTTATTATAACCAGCTTCAGACATCTGGCATTTTGGCTTCTGTCAATCAAACTTACAATAGGCCAAGTTCATTTCAATCAAGCAATAAGGAAATTCCCATGCCTAAACAGCCATTTTCACACCAAAATTTCTTTATCACTCTCGATCAGAATGAACCCTGCCAATCCTAAATTTGATTGACAGAAACCAAAATGCCAGACATCGTGAGTCCGTAGCTCGCAGAGAAATAAAAAGTACTGTAAATTAATTTTGAGGCAAATTTTTTAAATCTTGGACTTTACATCTTAGTTACTGTACCTCTTAGCCATGGAACACATCTGTCTGCACATTTCTTTGTCTAACTTGGGCTATTTTTGTTTCAGTCAATTCATGTCTCACATCAAGTGCGCCATTAGTTCTACTTGAGGATATGGGTGCTGATAAAACTAGTATAGATGGCTGGGCAGGAGGGGCATCATCTGAAGGAAGGTCAGTCAAATTGATATTTATTTTACAATGAAAAGAAAAAATACTTTGTAAACTCTGAGTACAGTCACACAGTGGTGCCTCTATTCAGTGAACACCTTCAGAATCTTGGCTGCTGTCCACTTATTTAGGGTGTCTGCTAAATAGAGTTTTGTTTTAACATAAACAAGGGTGGATCCAGCCAAAATTATAAGGGGGGCTTGACTGAATTTTGCAAATGACACTGCAGACTAGGAAAGATATTTAAAAATGTGCTTTCTGTTTCACTTCGAGAAGCATAGCTGAAGGGGGGGCTACATCCCCCATTGCCCCTCCCTGGATCTTCCCCTGGTAAATACAGTGATACCCTATTAAGTGGACACCTTCAGGATCTTGCCTAGTGTTCACTTAGTAAAGGGCTTCCTGCTAAATAGAGGTTTTTTTTTACTGTAAATATTGGAAGAAAATTTCTGGATCATGCAACTACCTGTTTGTTAAATGAAGGGTGTCTATTTGATAGAAGTATGACTCTAACATGTTTGTGATTACAGCTCAGCTCCTAAAAGGAAGAAGAAGAAAGGTGGAACGGTATGAAATTAGATGGTTTCCTATGACTTTTATGTACTTGGGGGGGGGGGGGGGGGGGGGGGGGGGCGTACTTAATAATGAACTGAATGAGTTGATACATCTTTTTAATCAACAGGCACCATCATCTCCATCAAAAGAGGATTCAAGAGCTAAACAAACAGCTACCATAACAGTCAATAAAAGTAAGGAGGCTTTATACTGTATTTTATGGCTAAAAAATAATGTCAATGAAAAACATCTGGCCAAATTTGGGACTTATCCAGCTAAATGCCTTTTAGCCAAATGCATCTTCTTGGCCAGCCACAGTCAACTGATGTGGTCCACCATCATGTCTGGCAATTGAGTAGCCATTATTTTTAGCCCAGGCCTGTGACCAAACAAATAAGGTCTATTGTTTTTGATAATTATTTGTGTATCTACCTTGATTCAATGTATTAGATTGCGGTAATGTCAGCACAAGTCTTCCAGATGAATTTGTGGTTTCTGTCGATACATGGCACATTCTCAACACTCACAGTGACTACAAGAGTGGTAAGAATTTTACTTGAAGATGTTAAAACTGATGCAAAATCTATAAATTCAAAATATTGAAGAAAAAAACTGACATGAAGAATTATCCCTGTAGTCTGTACCGTTATCTTACCTTTTTCTTTTGGATTGCAAGACAGGGACTACAGAGCATAGTTTTGAGTGGGGGAGGGGGAGGCTAATTTGCGGGGTCCAGGAGAATGCTTTTACCCCCCTGAAAATTTTGAAATTGAGGCTCTTGGTAATTAATGCAATTATTTACAGTGCCACAGTTTGGAGGTGCATGTCAAAGCTTAAGGCAACTCTTGGCAGAAAATGGGGCAGCTAATCTCGAAGAACCCCTGTGAACTTGCAGTGCCTGCATGCAATGATTTTATTTGCACCTTAATTTAGATATACAATTAAATTACAAAATATGCAGTCTTAACATCAGGGAATGTATCATCACCATTTTGTTTTGATTTTAGGTTTCACTCGCGTACTGGCAGAATGGCATATTGATCAATGGATTTGGATGGAATCCTTCAAAGTAGACAGGATGGTTTACAAGGTATTTAATAAAAGAATTTACCCACTTACTATCAAAACAGGTAGAGTTTCAATTACACCGTTAAAATTGCATGCGCACGGGAATGGTTTTTTGATCATGTGACAGTCTAAAAAATATTGTAAACACCAACATTTTAGTCTACATTCCTTTCTCCAAGGGTCAGCATCCTTTAGATACTTGTGGGGAAGTAAATTATCCAGAGGATGCTGACAATTGCCTGTAGAGATAAAAAATAATGGGATAAATTTGATATTATAATGTCCAGAAACATCTCCTAAATGTTTTTGGTTCAGTATTTTGGAGGGGATAAACAAAATGGTGGCTTTTCGATTTGTGCACCCCCCCCCCCCCCCCCACCCACCCCTCTTTGGAAACTCCTGGATACACCCCTGTCAGATCTTCCTTTTTAATAGTGTCTTTGTGTTCATGATTAAACAGGCCAAGTACAAGAAGGTGGTTGACTTTCTTAAAGAACAGAAAAGTTACCTTGAGTCAGATCCCTTGGCACAGCAGGAGGTTAGTGCTTTTTGCATATTCAATTATTTTTTCAATTATTCTTGTTCTTTATTATGATTATAAAATTTGATTTTTCTGATGATCTTCTAGATATTCATTCGCGGGAGTTTACAAATGTCTTGTTGTTACTTTTATCTTGGAGAATACAGGGTTAGTTATTCAGCTTCAGAAATCTCATTTTTTATCTTTTATTTAAAAAATATCCAATCTATGATGTTACTCTTGTCTTCCTCCTCAATTAACTTGCCTTCCCTTCTCCCACCTTTCCTCTTGTTTTCTAAAGCAATATACAATCATAACATCCTCCTCACTTCCACCTCTTCCCTTTCTTTTTTCCTTGCATCTCTACCCTCGCAGTCCCTTTCCTTTCCTCTCTTCCTGCCTTTTTTTTATCTTTGGCCCATCCCTTACCCTCTTTCAATTTTTTCCATTCTACAACTTCTTTTCTTTCCTTTCCTTTTCTTCAGAATTCATGTGCAGAAGCTCTCGACGCATTGCAGTTTTTTAGCTCCCAGAGTATCACCACTACTGATCTCAAGTCCCTCAAGAGAGGGATCTCAACCATGCAGGGCTCATCTAACAGGGACACAAGTACCATGGGGCCCTCACAGCTCATCTCTCCAGGTACCTTTAAGTGTTTATTGATCAAGAAAAGTAGCACAATTACTTTCTAATTTTACTCCCTCTGATAAATTACATTATTGATTGTTTTGTTTTGTTTTTTAGGTCGAGTTCTACAGCTCGTTCCATGTACAGAAGGAGAAGTTCTGTCATTCTGTGTTCGCCTCCTGATCACATGCTTCAAAGTAAGGCGTCTCACGTGACCTTATATTTCATCATTACGTCATCAGTTACGTCATCATTTGGGTATATTTGGGTAACCTACTGTTGGGAGGAGTAGTGATTGAGGAGAAACTTTGTACGGGTTTTAGAGATTCTTGACCATATTTCATTGAATTTATCCTCACACTTAATTGGCTTCCCACTAACAACCAATCAAACAGCCTGAAAACCGACGCCGTCCAATCACAAGGCTCCGATACGGAAGCCATTTGAAAACCATGCTTTTCCTACTCTTACAGAATATTTTCCAAACATGTGTTATTGTTTTTATTCCTTCTCATTTTAACCAGCAAAAAATTTCCCACGAGACTCGTTCTGGAGATCTCGTCGGTCACATGATTATACTCCTGCAATATGATTGGCCCAAAGAAGACCAAACGTTCTTCGAGCTGTTGGACAGGATTCGGTCACATGGCGGGCTCACATATCGGAAATTCTTCAATTACATTGTCAGTATCCTTTATCTAAGTTGAGCTGTTTAAAAAAATTCAATTCAATTTGATGTTTAGCTATTCATTGCTCGATCAAAGGCACCCCTTCTTGATCTGGTTCGATTAGGTAGATCAAAAGCTAACCTAATCGAGGGCAGTACCGTGACCGTGACGCTGTCGTATCATAACAATGTGGTTGGTTGAACAATGATCAGTAATTGGTTCATAGGATGTCGTCAATTCCGTTCCATGACTGTGCCGCGTTTTGTCCCATTTCACTATCATATGCAACCTGAGGACAAAGTGTGGCTTAATCAGTAGGAAGGGCGAGACTCGCAGGGTCAAGTAAGGGGCTTGTAGTTTGATCCTTTCTAAATCTTAGTCAAGGGTTGGACTTCTCTTCAATCCAATGGACAAGATGGTCGCTATCGCTCTCCGGTATGGTTTTTGGACTTTAACATTTCCTCTTATTTTTATATATATATATTTTTTGGTATCTGGTTAGTTTCAATTTTGGGTTATCCTTCCTTGATTCGAATAAAACCAGATATTGACATTTTGGAAGAGTTTTCATATTTGAGTAGCGAAGGAGTTCTCAAGTTAGAACTTCTTCCCAAGCCAATATCATCCTCAAGGTAAGCAACTACTCGCTTCCATCTTCCGCTCCGTATTTGATAATTTGCCTTTGGCTTCATTTTATCTCTCAGGCCGGCCTCGCGGTCCGCGCTAACCAACGGTGAACATCTAGTGAAGTAGCAGGTGCAAGTTGATAGGAGTCTAATAGCCTGACTGTATTTTTTGATTAAGGTCCCGTACAGTGACCCGAGGTGTGAACAAAGGCGCTAAAGAAGACTTCAGGGCTTCAATGGAGAAGCAGGTCTCTCGAAGTGAAGAAAACATCGAAGTTATTTTAAGAACTTTCCTCGAGGAAGAACGAGATTCCATTATTAATTGTCTATAAATCGGTGTGGAAGAAAGTTTGAGGGACTTCCTCTGGTCGGAAACTACCTATGTCACCTCGCTGGACTCAGTAAATTGTCCAGTCAAACCTTTCTTGAAGGATCACAGGTGACCACCTTGACCAAGTTGGGTAAAAGCCTTCTTCCACGTATTCCCATCAAATCCTGTTTCTACAACAAACGACCGCTTCGCTTAAGTTAGTCGCCCACTCGTAAGCTGAGGTTTTCCTTGCAAGCCTACTAAACTTCTCTAGGACCACCATACTCGTTTTCCAAGAAATATTTCTTGAAATACCCAACAAATTGTTGTACATACTTTTTAAACTAAAATATAGTATTCTATGACTTTGTAAGTGAATAGTAAAAATTAAACTTCAGAATCAAATAATGGTCTTCTTCCATATTTTACCTCGTGCCGAATATCACTGGAATTAGAGATACTGGGAAATGATTCAATATCTTTCTTATTCTTCGTTTGTTTGTTTGTTTGTTTGTTTATTTATTTATTTGCCGGGTGTTGGTGTGTTGTTTCTCTTTCACACTAGCAGTCACGTGATCAATCTCCGCCATATTGGATCGGACAATGTGCACTCCACTCCGTTCACGTTCTGCACCAAGCTCATTTCTTATCTTAACTATATATCTAGCTCCCTAAAGAAAATTCAGCCTCTGAACTCCCATCTCCTTACTTTTGGACGTAGCTATGAGAAGCCATCATTATTTGCCCAAGTGTTTCAGCTTACTGTAAAAAGACTCGTAAAGTACGATCAAAAAAATTGGAAATTTCTGAAAAAACTTACTCTACTCGAGCTCTCGAGGTTTTAGAAAACAAATCAGTCGGATAAGTGAAATCCAGTCTTATTTCTGAACAGTAAATATCTTCTTGCAAACTTTTAATTTCCTCGAGCTCAGACATATATCAGTCTCTCAGTGATATTGACTACGTAAGAAAACTGGCGTTCGCTGTAACTTCCTTAGCGTAGAGCAACAATTTGATTCACGAGACACTTTCTGCGTTATTCAGGGTTTTGAAGCACCTAGCTGCACTGTTGAGTAAGGAACTGTTGGTATTTTGGTTCACTTTTAGTGAAATATGATGAAGCAAGCTTGTCAATCCTAGTGGGCGTAGTTAGGAGATCCCATGGTAACAAAGGAATCACCGCTGCGCGAACCTGAGCCCAACGTGGGGACTGGGTCCGATCGCTATCGAATGGTGATTCCCTGAGGTTTTTCGCCGTCAAAACATGGACGTCCGTGACATAATCTATGTGATCATATACACTAGCAAACGTAGAATTATACAATCTATTGCCGTGTTTATCGAGCGAACACAAGAGTTCAAAAAATTGCGGGAGGATTCGTGCTTATGTTGCTTGTACAAGCGCGAACGCATGTCAGCAGAATGCAGAAAGAAACATTGCGCGTATTTGCATCGACATCGGAAAGGAATCGATCTTTTAACTATTTTGAGTAACTTGGCCAAAAAGGTGCCACATAATCCTGGTAAGTCGTATTTTTTTGCATAACAGAACGAAACTCGGAGCAATTTCTCGGATTTTATGCTAAAAACCCTAGAAATGTTTATAGATATGTCTGGTATTTCACTCAAATGCTCTATATTGTTATTTTTCAAATAATACATGTCGAGAAGTGTAAGAACGGAGGAAATTTCGTGAAAAGAAACTTTGCTTAGTCAAAAATTTGACTCAGTTTGGAAGAAAGATTTCACGAAGTTTCACGAAGAGGGGAAAAACCCGCACAGACAACTCGAAGCAAACCTAGGAAAAAAGGCCTCAGAAATCTGTTCCTTGGCGAATATTTTCAAATAATAATACTTGTTTACTAAATATTGATAATTCGTGGTTTTAAAAGGATTCTAAAAGCATAAAGAACCATGAAATGGTAATTTTTTCGCCTTCCTTGTGTCTAGCTCAGTCAAACCCGATTTGTGGCCATGCGGTCGAATTCAAAAAAATTCAATCAACTTAAGACATTTAGATAAAAAATTATTATCCTTGAATCTAAACACAAAAAAATGATATCATCTAGCTACAGAACGATAGACTAACAGGTGGAAAAGTTTAGTTGGCCGTAAACAATATTTTGGAGGGAAAAATCCTCGAATAGAGGTCCGTCCTTGGATGAACCGAAGGAGGCGAAAAAAAACAAAATTTCGATTGCTCATAACTTTAATCTTACTTAATATTTTTGAGTACGATATTGTTAAAGGGCATTGTTTTACAATTTTAGACCCCTGTTAAATGAAATTTGTATAAATAAATTATTTTTTTCCTGAAGACTTGTTCCTCCCATGAGCCGTAGGGAACATAGTATGCCGCGACAGAGAAATATATGTTTGGTAAAAAGTGTATAGAAGCTCTCATCTGATTGGCTGAAACGTCATACCTTAATCTCAGGAAGTACTTTTTAAAAGTAGATGTATGGGTTTGCTAAATTTACACTAAAATCGAAGAAAAAAGTTATTTTGAGTGTGCTTGTTTGCAATATGTATTGTTAAATATAGTTTTAAGGAGTTGGAAAAAAGAAAGCGTTAAATATATTAGCCAATCAAACGGGATGTTATAAGGAGGTTAAGGTAATGTTGTACCCATGCGCTCACGGTAGAACAGGACAAGCACAAATTACAAGATGGCGCGCTTGAAGGTTCAAGGGGCTAGGAAGGTTGGAAGACCGCCTAAAAACCCTAGAAATACCCATCAGTTCAAGTCAAAAATCCTCAAGCACAAAAAGAAACAACTGAATTCCCAGGAATTCAAGCCACATGTTATTTCTGCCCGTCGTTATCGAGAGATCTTTGGTAGTTCAGACGATGAGGTGATTCAATTTTCTTCCCGCGCCGTTTTGTTGTTGACCAAGTTTCTTTATCGGCATGCTGGTGATGTATCGCTAACGGTCTGTTCTTCTTTATTTATACAGGAGGAAGACTTTTATGGATTCCGTTCTGAAGATTTAGGGCTTATTGCGTATCGAAGCGTTACATCTCCGACCAGCAGTTCTCCCAGAACGTTTGGTAATAAAGGAAAACATGGCGTCCTTTCTTTACAATCAGATCTGTCGTGGAACTCTCCCAAAAAATCCTTCTCACAAATTCCACTTGATAAAAAGAACACTAAGGAAGAAAGAGAAGGAGATAAGCTTTCTAAATCTGAAAATGTCTATGCTAAACAGTACAGGAAGAGGGAGAGTTACGAGAGGAAGTATACGTATTCACCAACTAAAGTGACTACAAAGACAACAGAACCTTCGCCAAAGTTGAAGTCGACGTCCAAAGTAAAGTTCAATTTTGCTCCGCGAGGGGAAAGACCGATTAATGATATTAATACTAATAAAGATATAATAGACATAACTGCTCCAGAGAGTAGTAAAAATAGCATTCCTCCTGCTAAGAGAAAACCTCAGTCGGTGGCTAAAATGTTGCTTGCTAGGGCTAAAGGAGGTAAGTCACTGCAGATTCGCAGACAACAGCAAGTTATAACCATCAAACCACCTCCACAACCTGTGGATGAACCTCCTATCAAAACAGATGGATCTGAAGTGAGATCAAGATCTGGTCGAGTAGTGAAGGCAAAGAAACTGGATTATAATGATTTCATAACAACTTCGAAAGTTGGACCCAAGAACAAGGAAGACCCCACGTTGACAAAAATTCTGCCCAAAAAACGAAGTTTGGAAAATGGTGAGATGCCTGTTTCGAAAATCCAACGTGTTGACGAAGCTGGAAACGGATCTAAAGGTAGGTATCCAGTTTTTAGTACCATAGTGGAAATATTTCCCAGGTAGTCTGAAAATTTGGTACTAAAACATTTCCCAGGTGTGAAGATGAAACTTGTCAAATGCATTGATCATACATGATATGTTATTCATTCAAATTCAAAAATTGGAAAAACTCTTAAATGTTGAAAAAACTTAGACACTTAACTTTAATTTGTTTACTGATTCTTAAGAGAAATGGTAAGAATGCTTTATTATGTTTTAGAGTTCTGAAAATTGGGGTTATTTATGTGTTTGTCCCATTTAATTTGGGATGGGGAGGGGAGGGGGGCCAAGATGAAAGAATTCTATAAGGTAGGGTTTCATAGGGAAGTGCATTGACTGAAGAAAGCATTCCACTTGTAATTAATGATCAAAGCAGATGTCTTCGGATTTGTGAAGCCAAGTGTCAGTTTCTGATTGTATGTCATTACATTATGCTTTCTAGCAATTGAATATTTGCATAACTTGTACCCATAGCTAGTCAACATGCACATACTTATGTGTGTCATACGATTCTAGCAAAGACTCAGGGCAATCAGCAATTGAATAATCAGAAATAAAAACTAAGGGTTCAATGGTCAACAATAGTTGCAACATTTTTATCGTAGCTTCAATGAATGAATGACATTTTTGTTTGCTTGTCATTTTTTCAATAACATTAGACAGTTCATTTGTTTGGTTCATGACATAATTATCATTAGGGTACAAATTATTCATTTATACAATTTACATATTTATCCATACATCTTACATTCAAGTCCAAGAAAAACTATACCTAAGTTTCATTACCATTTTCCTGAACTTTAATTTTCAATACCGATAGCCATTCTCTACCTATGGCACATCATCTCTTACTCTCTTCATCTAATATTTATCAAAAAATTATTCCATACAGCACTATAATATACAGCATAATAATTATTTACCTTTAATGTTAGTCTTAAATTTATTCATTCATTTAGTTTCAGATTCAGCAAAAGGCAAGTTAATCCCAAAGGTAAGTAAAGCCACTTTATGTTGAATAATAATTTCTAAAAAATCAAGAATTATTTTTTGTTACTAACAATTGATTCTTGCCAATTTTATGCTCAATGTTTTGGATGTAATTGTAAATATTTAATTCTTGATTGATTCCTTCTTTCACAGAGTCAAGAAGCTCACCAGGATGAGAGAAAAAAGCCATTGAATATACAACGTAAGATAAAGAAAACTAAAACGCTACAGAATGAAGACTCAAAGCTGAAAAATAAGTTGGAGAATAAAGTCTCTGAACTGAAAGAAAATCAACCAATTGTGGAAAAAACTAAAGACAAAATTCATCAAGATGTTGAGGAAACATCGGAAGTTAAAGAAAAGCATGAACAATCTCAGAATGATTCTAGTTTACAGGAAGAGAAGAATGAAGAAAACTTAGTTTCAAAATCAAGTTTACCTGTTGAAAAGACTGAAAGTGAAGAAACATTGAAGTGTACTTTTAGATCAAAACGCTTGCAACAACGGCAAGAAGAAAAGCAAAAACTACAAGACACACTGAAACCTGAAAAGAGTGAGAGTGGCAAGGATGAAGAAGGTAGTATACAAGGGGAGTCAGAGGAAGAACTAGAGGAAGAAACCAGTGAAGAAAGTGAAACAAGCAGTGACGAAAGTGAGGCGGATGAAGGCGTTAGTGGAGATGATTGGAATCCAAATTCATGGACGTCAACTGGTTTGGAAAAATCAAAGAAAAGTGTACCAAAAAAGGAAAGAAGTGAAAAGATAGAAGGTGATGATGTATCTCATTCCAGTGACGACGAAGAAAGTAATAAACCACTTGCTTTGATTAAAAAAGAACTCAAAGAAAGTCCGAAAAAGAAAGTTGTTACAAAGGTGATAAAAGTGGTTAAAAAGATTAGGTTAAAAAATGGGAAGATAAAGAAAAAACTTATCAAGGTTATTAAAAGAGTTCGGACGGTCGATGAAGACAGGTGCCCCAAGATTCCTGGAATGCGACGGACAAGATGCAAGAAGTGCTCAGGATGTAGGGTTAAAGATGACTGTGGGGAGTGTGTTTTCTGCAAGTAAGAAATATATTTTCATATATGTATATATAAATATGTCATGCTACAGATCTTGAATGAATAAGAAATGGATGTGTCATGATGTTACTATGGTAACACAATGTCTAAGCATTTGGATTGGGTGAACAGTAGTGATATTTAATTTTATAAAATGACTGAATTCTAACATTAAAGTGCTCTGATTGGTCAAGATGCGATTTGAGATATGAGTATCTAAAATGCTCATCTTTGCATTATTATCAGAGGTTTCAGTAATTTTTAAAGTAGAAGGCTCTCTTGAAAAAATCGGTGGCTGTTCTGCGCTAGGTTAATATTAATGATTATCCATTTGATCATGAAATAGCTGGCAGCTTAGGTGAAGTACCTGGCAAGCAACCGCTATTAGCCGCATTCTATTGAAACCTCCGGCATATGTGCTTCATCAATTTCTTTGACATAGGAGCAAACCAATCAGAGCATTTATTATTTATATCCTGGCTATAATACAGTGCTGTTCTGACCCAGCATTTTTATTTTTTCTAGGGATAAACCTAAGTTTGGTGGAGCAGGCTCAATGAAGCAGGCCTGCAGGTGTGTATCATGTAACTTAGTTTTCATAATTTAAAAATTGATAGAGGTTTTTCATGTCAGCCATGTTAGAGGGCAAGATAATAGAAATTTCTTCCTTTGGGAAATAAATTCTCTTGTCATGTAAAAACATTGCATTGTTCCTGCCCTTAAACATGGCTACTGCGAAAAACCTCTATAGTTCCTAAAGTTACTGTTTGCAGAGTAGAAATTTTAAGCATGTTTTCTTATTTCATAGTGAGCGCAGATGTGTTAACCCACAGCCCCCAAGAGCTGTCGAGTCACTTACCAAGCAAGGTAAGAAAACAAATTTTTGTTACTAAAGAAGATGGAATGAACAATGGGCAGGATTATGATACAATATATATTCCTAAGCCGAGAGAAAGAGTGCAATATTTATGATGGTCCTGGGCACCCATTCTAGAAATTAATGTTCTCGAAATCAAAACCAGAAAACAAAGTAGACATATTCCAAAATTGCAGTCAGGATTCATGCAGCAGCGGTGGAAGCTGAAAATCATTGGGGGGGGGGGGCACTCCAAAAAAATAAGTGGGGGGGGGGCAGTGCCCCCCGGCCCCCGTTCCACTGCCCCTGTCATGATTCATTGTAATTTTAAGTTGTCTCTGACTTGTAATGTTACATTTTTTCAGTTTTTAAGGACTTTAAATAAAGACATTCTTTGTTTGCACGTTATGCCATCTCAGCCATGTTGACTCAGACTCATTATTGCCTCCTTTAATGACTTGTTTTTTAGACCTTGAACCTAAGAAGTCAACTTCAAGTACAAAAGAAAAATCACCAAAGAAAGTGAAAAAAACAATAGAAAAACCAATCCAGAAGAAGGAAGCTAAGGTTACGTCAGGGAAGTCAAAACCTGTTGTTCCCAAGAAGAAGAAGAACAAAGAGATTAAACTCAAAGCCAAACACACGAAAAAGTACAAAAATAACACCAAGGAAGAAGGGTTTGAGACGATAGCACCTGTTATTGAAAAACCACATTTTATTAGCAAGAAAAGATTGCCACCTACTGATAGTAGTACACTGATAAAGTTGCCGTGGAGTGTAAGTTGATAAAAAGTTCTCATTGAGCATTACATTACATTATATATTTTACCTTCGAAACCTTGTAATATAAATCAGTAAATAAATCTTATCAATGTATTGAATCAAACCCTGGGTTGATCTAAGTCAGGGCATGGCTAACTCACAGATCAAATTGGGATTTGGCTTGTTATATTTTACGGAGGGAAGAAGGGAAGAAAACCAGAGAACCTGGAGAAAACCCCTCGAATCGAGGGAGGGTCCAGGAGGTGAGAGGTGAGGGCACTACTACCATGCCATCCTTGACTCCTAGTAGAATCAATAATATATCTGAGTTCTAGAAATTATCCTTTTTTCTGTTTTTCAGGATAATGCCTCAGAGGAAACAATATGGAAGGAGGGTTTTAGTGTTTGCTTCACGTCTGGTATTCCAGAATCTGTACAAGAAGGATGCTTCTTGTGTGGTAGCACTGGACAAGACAAGATGTTCTACTGCAAAGTATGTGCTGAGCCATTCCATGGTTATTGTCTGGACGAGGAACCAGTGGACGAAAGCACATGGTGTTGTGATAACTGCAGTACATGTGTGGTCTGTGGTCTTCAAGATAAGGTATGCCACTAAAACACTATTGATAATTGATATCGCCGTATAACAGATCCAGAATGATTGGGGGGGGGGGGGGTTGGCTGTTACCCTGACAGGCATCACATAGTGCCCTTTTTGGTTTTACCTTATCCTTTATCATTTTTCAACTCCAAAGTGGTGTGGCTAGCCACCCAATCATCCCCCTGGACCTGCTATTGATCCCCACTTCCTTCCCCTCCATTCCCATCCCACACCATTTCTATCCAGGAATTATTTTCTTAAATGCAGGAGGAAGTATCTCTGATATCAGTTCGTTTTAGTAATCAAAAAAGAACTTGGCAATAGTTTCTCTATTTCAAAATACATGTTAACTGATATCCGACTTTGATTGACAGCTCCTCATGTGTGATGTCTGCCAGCGTGGTTACCATGTTGAATGTCTTGGACCTAACTATCCAACTGAGCCTGAAGATGAAGATGATACATGGGTAAGTATGCAGGGCTTAAAATAACGGCAGGTCAGTCACCAATCACGATCACCAGTCAAGTTAGTTTAAGCTTGGTCATACTTTGTTTCTGGCTCAAAGTTACTGGCCAAAATGAATGGCAAGGCAAAGATTTGACTGGACAAGTTCCAATTCTGGCTAGACATTTTTCAATAATGGGCTGTTGTTTTAAGCAGTGACATGTAAATATAACAACAAGCAGCTCGCAGGGCAGTGTATCTATAAAGTGGTTCCTGACCTGAACATGCAATCACTGCTCTCTGGTATTCTAAGTACACAACACTCTGATAACTCCCACATTAATTTTTGTTGAGGGAGGGAAGCTGGAAAACCCAGAGAAATGCTCTCAAACAAACTTGTCTTACAGGACAGGAAGCACTGAGTCTCTGTGTCTTTACATAAGGTCAGAGGTGAGGGGCAGTACCTTGATTAACACAATTTTATTCCTTCCTTTAGATTTGTGGCCGCTGTGTCAAATGCAAGATATGTGGTACTAGAAGTGCTGGAAGTGTAAGTACTCTATTACAGCGCTTTTCATAATTCTGTGACCTACCCACTCCAGATGTCTAGCATTTTGGTTTCTGTCAATAAAATTTCTGAGAGGCTTTGTTTCTTTGATACTGTATGTCATGATCATATATATATTTTCAATTCATTAGGAACCAGAAGCCACATGGATGCATGAGTTTACTCACTGTTACAGCTGCGGCACAAACTGGGATCAAGGAAACTATTGTCCCATCTGTGAAAAGTGCTACTCTGACAATGATTTCGACTCCAAAATGATGCAGTGTGCAACATGTGAACACTGGGTGCATGCTAGTTGCCATGACATCAATGAGGATCAGTATGAATGTCTGTCAGACCTCCCCGACACCATTCCTTTTGTCTGTAAACTTTGTAGTGATGATGAAAACCCAAAATGGTTGCAAGAATTAAAAGAAGAGATGTTGGCAGGTTTTAGTAGGGTGAGTATAAATGAAGGCTTCATTGCATGTTACATTAGATTAAGAGAATCAAGGTTGGTGTAACCCTGCACTGTCAACTCTGGGGTCTTAGGCTCAATTCTTGGACTTAGTATCACAGAAGAGCAGGTACACTAGGCCATCTTGTTGTGTCTCTCCCTTGATTCAAGGGTTTTCTCTATGATCTCCTGTTTCTGTCCCTACCACAACACTGCTAGATTTCAATTTGGTCTGTGAGTTAGCCATGCCCTGACTTTGATCAGCCCTGAAAAGCTTAAAGTAAGGCATTCCATGTATATGACGAGATAAGATTATTTGTTTCACTTTATCGTTAAACTTTAAATTTTTTTATTCAGGTCTTGGAAGCAATGACGGGTAGTAAAGAGTACAAAACATTGACCACATATTTTGAAGAAGTAAGTTTGGTTAATAATAATAATACAATAATAATAATAATAATAACAATAATAATAATAATGATAATAATAACAATAATAAAATTTTGATAAAACTGATGCATATTTGAAATTTTATATAATATTTTCTTGATTTTCTAGATGCAGGTTGACAATGGCCACCCGAAAGACTTTAATGCCGTCATGCAAAAAGCAACAGAAAATAAATATAAATACATTGTAAGTTTTATTACTAAAGTATACTAACAATTATTAAGTGATGTTTTCATTTCTTATTGATATGTAAGAATATATAAACATGACACCAAAATTAATATTTCCTTTTTTTCATTTCAGGGAGAGTTTTGCGATGATATTCAAGTCATTTTCAACAGAGTATTGAAGATCCAGGAGCTGCAAACAAACCCTGTGCTGTCTAGGAATGCTGGTCTCATTTTTTCCATGTTTGCAAGGGTAAGATCATATAGGATATATGAGTTGATGGAATCATTGCAATCATCGTCATCTTCATAAGCATTATCATCATGAAGACCATCAGTGCCTCAGATCCTCTACCATCAACATCAATCTCATTATCAACAACATTGCCAACAACAACATCATCATTATCATCACCATCATCATCATTACCATCATTATCATCATCATCATCATCACCGTACGTACCATCATCATCATTATCATCATCACTAGCAGCCTCATCATCAACATCATCATCACCACCATCATCATCACCATCATCATTATGCATCACCATTATCATCTTCATTATCATTATCAACAATCTCATCATCATCACTAATGACATCACCATGGTAATCACCATCTACATCTAATCATTATTCCTATAATCATTTCTCTTATTTTACAGGAAACAGCAGCTATGTTCCCATGGCATAAAATCAAACCTTTTCAAGAAACACCCAAGGAAGAGGAGAAAGAGCAATACCCCTTCATACCTATGCCTAAGTAAAAATTCAAGTTTTGTCTGCCATATTGTCATTCTCATACTTGTACTAGCAATAATGGTATTGATGATGTTGTCTTGTGGGTATGGTATTCAGTGTAGGAAAACATGGGAAGGGTTAGAAATGTTATGGTTATAGTGGTGGTTATGATGATAATGCATGGTAGAGTTGTTAGTGATGGTGGTGGTGTTATGGCGGATTCAGGCTGAGCATTTAATGGTGCTGTTTGTCCCATTTGTTGTGACCGTAAATTAAATTTGCACATCTCATAAGCCATACATGCTCCCAGCCACTTAGAAATGTCTAAATTCTGCATAGAAACATACAAATTTAACAACTGCAACAAACAGCGTCATTAAACCTGGATCTGCTGCAGTTTTTGGTATTGATGATGATAATACCAAGTGGTAATGTATAATGGCTATTATTGGTTGCTATGGTAGTGATGTTGATGACATCTCTTCTATATCATTACAGGGGAAAGCTAGGTAACGCCATCACATATTCCACATGGGACCACAGTTATTGCCAATCTCTGACCAATCAGGAGAAGGAATCTGCAGGTATGAATAATATTCAAACAAAAGTGTTGCATGACAAGTTTGTTGATGTAGTGGCCAATAGACCATTTTTGAGATGCGCGATCATTTCAAAAATATCGCAGGCGCAGACATGAAAAAGAGGCAATTTCGGGCAAGATTACGCGCACTATTGATGCTGCCCAAAAATGCCTCAAGATCATGTCTGCACCTGCGATATTTTTGAAACGATCGTGCATCTTGAAAATGGTATATTTGTTTCATTTGTATCATCTCGATTTTTGGCGTGTCCTTAGGCAGCTAGAACACCAAGGAATTAGGTGTCAGAAAATTGCCAATGATAACCTGGGATGGATCACTCTCCCACCCCTCCCCCTGTACAAATTCAATCTCATTGCCATTTAGATCATGAAAAATAATGACACAAGTATTCAAATTATTTTATTTCAGTAACAAAAGGAACTACAGTACCTGACTTAAAACAAGAGGAGAAAATGGAAGTCGATAAACCCATTGTTACCCAGGGAGATGGCAACCAGGAAAGAACATCAACAAGTGATGAAGTTGGGAATAAGAATATGGAAGCAGCAGAACTAGAGAATGGAGCTACTGGGACAAGAGAAGAGGGTCCCGTTAGAAGCAGCACTGACGTTGAAATGGCTGACTCATCCAGTCCACAGCTGAGCTCAAAAGTGACACCAAAACCTGTGAACCTAAAGAACTCTAAGTCATACAAATGGAGCAAGAAAGGAAACGGAGTGAACATGGTTGTGAAACCTATCAAGAAAATGCCTCAGTATACTGAAGCTGATGAGGAACTTGGTCTAAAGAGTGTGCTAGATACACGCAAGTGTCAGCTGTGTGGTTACTATGGTGATGATGAGTCTCCAAGTGCAGGGCGGTTGCTATGCAGTGGGCTGGATGAGTGGGTACATATTAACTGTGGTTTGTGGTCAGCTGAAGTGTTTGAGGATGATGATGGCAAACTGCAGAATGTACAGACCGCTATAACTAGAGGGAAACAAATGGTAAGAACATCACCATCACCATCATCATCACCATCATCATCACCATCACCATCATCATCACCATCATCGTCATCATCATCGTCATCATCATCATCATCTTCATCTTCACTATGTTTTAAACTAAATATTTCTTGAAATCCCATTCTCCAGAAATGTGAGCACTGTGGTGAAGCAGGAGCAACTGTTGGATGCTGTGAACCAAGATGTCCATCCAACTATCACTTCATGTGTGCCAGGTAAAACACATGTTCACTCAAGAAAAGCAGTTTTTCTATGGATGCCCCAAAAAAATAGATTAAAACTAGCCCTCGTCCAACAAAGCTGTGGTGCTGATTCCATAATCGAATTTTATGGAACATTATCAACAATTAAACATCAGCTCATCTGTAATATTAATTATTTAATATTAATTTATTTCCAGGAAAGCTAAAAGTGTTTTCCAAGATGACAAGAAGGTCTATTGTGATCAGCACTCGTTTAGAGGCACCCAAGAGGTAATGAATGGGAATGTGTGGAATGCATGGAATGAACGGAGGGATGGGATAAATGAATAAATGGGATGGGATAAATGAATAAAAAATGTTTAGACAGTGGTACTTTTGATTTCACTCTAAGAGTTAATAAATGGGAATGAATGGGATGAATGGGATGGAATGCATGAATGGATAGATGTAGGAACAATAGGGCTGCGTGGCTATTCTAAAAATAGCCTGCTTAATAGATGCATGACTCAGACAAGTGTAATATTATACTGAAAAGAAAACGGAGAAACACATTTTGTTTATTTATCTTTTATTACAAAGCATTGCTTTTCAAAAAAAGTTGTCATTAAAAACCAAATGGCAGAAATCGGACTCAAGAAGATGAGAAATTCGGTTTGTTTGTCTGAGTTTGACGTCACTTCCACGCAGCCCTATTAGTTGTATTATTCTTAAATATTTTTTTTAGCAACTGAAACAGAGTTGAAAAAAATAATCAAGATTTTTTTCTTTACTTCTTTCTTCGTTACTCCCTTTTTAATATCTTTGATTCCACAGGTATCCCAGCCATAATTCCCTCAAATACTCACTCAACCACAGGTATCCCAGCCATAATTCCCTCAAATACTCACTCAACCACAGGTATCCCAGCTAGATTTCCCCAAATACTCACTCAACCACAGGTATCCCAGCCATAATTCCCTCAAATACTCACTGAACCAATCATTGTGTCTTTCAGTTAATCCTCCAAGGCGATCAGTTTCGTATGGACAGACGTGTATTTATCGATCTGAGTAAAGTTCGTACGATCAAGAAGGGATTAAAGGGTGCTGAGCCTGACACTATACAACTAGTACAAGGTACATGAACACATTGTCCTCAATTACTTCACAGTTTTTATAATATACTTACACAAATTAAATATTTTAAAGGCTCGATGAGGGTGGAATCGTTAGGAAGATTAACTGAATCTTCGGACAACATGGAAGGCGTTTTCCCAATCGACTACAAGTAAGTCATCCCAATATTTGTGCATGATCGGTGTTTCAGTTATGTTTTGATGTAGTGTGGTGTAGCGGGGTGGTATATGATGTGGCACGGTTGTAGCACAGTTTTTGTTGATTCTGGTGCGGTAGAATAGGGCGTTGCAAGTTGCGATGTCATTGGTATGGTGTACCCAGTGTGATGTGGTGCAATATGGGTGTGCGTCTGTTGTAATGCAGTGTGTTGTGGTCTGGTTGGGCGGGAAGACGGCTTAGCGTGGCGAATTGCGGTCTAGTAGAGTGAGATTTAGTGCGGTGTATCGAAGTATGCATACACTGCTGTTGTAAACATTACTGTGTATTGTATCCTGGTGTGTTGCAGCAGTACGCATCACGGGGATTTGCAGTGCTGTGCGTGGTGTGATACGCGAATTATTTATGTGTTTTGCGCTAAAGTGAGGATTCCATTTTTACTCCTACTTCCCAGGGTAAGTCGCCTCTACTGGAGCGCACTGGACCCAAGACGTCGCTGTAGATACTACTGCACAATCGTTGAAAAACCACGAGAAAAAATCAAGACCTGTTCAGAGGACACGAGTGGAATGGCGACGATAGACGACACTGTTCATACGGTAATCGCTCACGATGAAGTTGACAAACAACCATCATCAAATGACAGAACTAAACAAATTGATTTAACTTGTTCTGAGTCGTCGCATCAAATTCTAAATTCTTCCTACGATGAACATGGAACATGGAGCCAAAAGGGCCCAGCTAACGCTTCACAAAAGGGACCTTTACATCCCTCTACGGAGCAAAGAGGACACTTAAGTCCCTCTTTAAACCAAAAGGGGCCTATAGGTCTCTCTAGGGATCAAAAAGGACCGATCATTTCTTCTAAGGACCTTAAGCCATCAATGGATCAATCTACAAGTCGAAAGGGACTAACAAGTCCCATTATGGACCAAAAGGGACCTATTAGTCCTTCTACGGACCCTACACATGTGAATAATACTTGTACAAAGGATACATCTCAAGAAATTACGCGGATATTATCTGGGTACAAACAAATATTACCCTCTCGACCGCCGATACCAATCATCCCCGTAACTGCGTCTCCTCTTAGTTCACCGAGAAAAATATTACCTAACATTCAAAAGAATGTACGATTCCCATCTGCTGTTGCTAGTCCAGTCCGATCGTCTGTGCAGAGTCCGATCACGGCTCCTTTAACTGTGCCAATCCGTCGAAAGGCAGAGCCTTTGCCGGTTGGGTTAGACGGACCTATAGCTAAAAAACAACGCATATCGGACAACGATAACCAGACTAAATCTACTGCACAAGTTAAAGCTTTAGTATCTAACCTAGTTAAGGATAGAATGAACAATCAAGAAAAAAGGAAGAGTTTGGAAACACAAGTTTTGAATCAAGAAAAGGAGAAGAAAACAATAATACAGCCAGAAAGCTCTAGGAAAACGCAAGAGAACAAAAAGGCCCTCGATGCGCAGAAACAGAAAGAATCTATTATCAAAGTCAAATTTGTTATCACGAACGATGATGGATTGAAGATCGAATCGGATTCTTACAAAAGTAATTTTATCTTGTCTTATTCTGAAGAAATACAAAACATGCGCGCATTTTGTGTGCAGTTATAGAGCACGTGGGAATAGTCCCTTTCACAGTTCCCTGCGCCATTTTGAAAGGTAGCCGGGCCTTTGCATCAAAGCGAGACGAACAGTGAGCTTGCAATGATAGAGACATGTGAATAATTTTCCAAGGTGTTAAAAAGAGGTCTCTATCACTGAAGCTCGCCGTTCGTCTCGCTGCGATGTAAAGGCATGGCTACCTTTCAAAATGGCGCAGAGAACTGTGAAGGGAACTATTGGCAGAACACGAGAAAAGTGTTAGAAGAAGCATGACGCATAGCAAAGTGCTTATCATTACTTCTTGATGAGTGTTCTGCCAATCTCCAAGTGCTTTATGACTGCGTACAGCAAGTGTATTATTTTATCAAATACTAATTAAAATTGCCGTTATTTTTGATAATAATGACGAAATAGAAAGGACGTGCATGTGCTGAGCGCTATTCTGAAGGAGACGTCTCACATCCAATCAGAGGGCTAGATTTATAACAGTTATTTTCTGATAAATGATTGAGTTAATGTACCCCTTTGTGTTGTAGTTGCATGGAAGATGATATACGAGATGGTGCGAGAGGCCAGATCTGATAGATTACTAAAAGACATGCCTTTTATTGGTAGGTGTATCTAGATGAGTTACACACATCCCTCCCTCCTTCCTTCCCTCTCTCAACCCTACATACCATATGCCTTGCTCCCACCACCGTTTCTTCAACCACGCCCTCTCTGATTCTTACCCTCCTTCCACGATGTCTTCCTCTCTTTTCATGCCCCTTCCTTAATTTATACAACGTCCTTCCTTTAACCACGTCCTTTTAGACCTTGCCTAATACTCTGTCTCCACCACGCCTTCCTTGTACCATCCTCTCTACCCCTTCCATTTTAACACGCCCTATTACTGCACCATCTGTGCATTACCCTGCCTCCACCACTCCTTCGTTCCACCACCCTTTCCCTACTCCTCCCCTTCCTTTAATCCAATATCCTCTGTCCAATACCCTGTCCTTGTACATATTTATATACCTTATGGTACTCCAGTATATTAAAAGACTATAATATTTCTTACCAGGTTTGCACAACGTTTCTATGGTTGGTCTAAAACAGGTAAGAACAATAGATATTTAGATCGTATACGACTTGTCGCATGAGACATTCGATTTTTACTCATTCTTTTTTCTTTCAGGAGTCAGTGGTGCACATGTTGGAACAGCTTCCAGGAGCTCATCAGCTAAAGAATTATAAGTTTAAATACAACGCTCCTTTCGCCAAGAATGCAAATGGTGGTGCATATGGTGCAGAGGTATGTTCCTCCCTTCCTTCCTTTTTTCCTTCCTTCTTCCCGCACCGAATTCTAGGACTGCGCTAAAAGGGGCTGATAAAGAACTGACTTTGCATGAAATTACGAAGTTCCACTAAAGGGGTAATGGTACCGACCACGCACCGCACCCCATAGGATTGTGGGGCTGCGTGAAAGGAAGAATGGTATTGCACCGTCTGGAATTCTGGGTCTGTCCTGTATAGATTCCAACTAACTCTATTTTATTTTAATATCTAGGAGTTAAAAGAAAATCCATCGGGCTGTTGTAGAACAGAAGTTTATAAAAGGTAACATATTTTGCTTCTTTATCGACTGTAACGTTTTTCCATTTTCAATCTTGGGTCATTCCCTTGAACATTATTTCTTTGTTTGCATTTGACCCAAGCCAATATAATGGTGTTCAGACGTGAATGCTAATATTCTAAATGCGCGGACACACGGTGCAACATTGCGCCGAGTATTGCATGCAATGTTGCTGAAGCTGGATCGTTTTCTACTTCAGCATCTACTTCAGCAACATTGCGTGCAGCAAGTTGCGTCGTGTGACATGGCTCGCAACATCGATTGCCTGCAACATTGTGCACAATTTTACCGTGCATCTGTAGCTTAACAAAGTCTTTCTATTTCTATTTCTACAGGATTAAGAAATACGACATGTTCGCTTTTCTCTGCTCTATCTACCGCACAGCGCCTCAGTTAACAGACGACACAGACGACCAGGACTGGTCGGAGCCAAACTACGATAACCCAATGGCCGTCAAGTAAGTGGCCGAACTCTGTACAAATACACCTGTGGGTTTAGAGCGTCTTAGTCTGAATGGGAAAAGATACGGCAAATTCGTAGCCTTACTGTATCGTAACCTTATTTGACCATAACCGTGACTACGCTCGGGATAAATTACTGAAAGCCATTTCAATGTTACGGCATGTCATACCGTGTGCGTGCTGTACGTCAGTACCGTATGTTTCCCACTCATACGATAAACCATTTTTATGGGAAGCCATTTTAATGTTACATCATGTTGTACCGTGTACGTGCTGTAAGTCAGTACTGTACGTTTCCCATCCATACGATAAACCATTCTTATGGGAAGCCATTTCAATGTTACGTCATGTTGTACCGTGTACGTGCCTGTGAGTCAGTACTGTATGTTCCCCACTCATACGATAACCATTCTTATGGGAAGCCATTTCAATGTTACGTCCTGTTGTACCGTGTACATGCTGTAAGTCAGTACTGTATGTTTCCCACTCATACGATTAACCATTCTTATGGGAAGCCATTTCAATGTTACGTCATGTTGTACCGTGTACGTGTCTGTGAGTCAGTACCGTCAGAACAAGAGAGTTGTATCCCATGATGTTTCTCTTCACCCAACAGGCGAGCAACAGCACTTGATCTTCCTATGGCCATGCGTTACCGCCAGCTCAAAGAAAACGGATACAACAAGAACTCGGTGGCAGTATACAGGTAAAACGACAGGATTCTTGGATAAACAAGTTGGTTGCACCCATTTTGATAATAACGCAACCAAAATTTACCAGCTCAGACTGTTGAAAATTTGATTGAACGAATCGAATTATAGCCAGTCGTTTGGGTCACCTAATTATAAAAAAATGGGGGTAATCTGAAATCATCTGGATAGAAAAATCCGTTACAAGGAACATGGTTTTAAAACCCTTGCGTGACTTCCATACTCAACCGCTCTGATTGATAGTTATGTAACAGACTTCATGAAAGACGTGTGAGCCGTGACCGTGACGATATAATTTTTAAGGCTTCTGTTTGGATCATCGGTAATTGCACGCCGTGATTACTGAAGTTCAGTGGTTGTTGTTACTCCCTTACCGTGACTGTGCCATGTACAGCACGTCCATGTATCCATGCTCTTATCTTGATTCTTATTGTGTTGTACAGGTCTGGTATTCACGGGCGTGGCTTGTACTGTGCTCGTAACATCGCTGCTGGTGAACTAGTTATCGAGTACTCTGGAGTATTGATAAGATCATCTCTCACCGACATACGAGAAAAATACTACGACAGTAAGGTATGGTGACATTATACCGGTTGGATTGGTTGGTCGGTCGGTCGGATTGAGTGGTCGGATGGTTGGTCAATGGATTGGTTGGCATTTCTTTTACTGTAGTTTTTCGAGTACTAAATATCAGTTTGATATCTTGTGTAGGGCATTGGTTTGCCTGGTCGATTTGGGTGGTCGGATGGTTGGTCGAATGATTGGTCGATGGATTTGCTTTAATTGTTTTTGCCAGGATCATTTGTGGGGCATTGGTTTGCCTGTCGGTTTAGGTCGGTCAGGGTTGTGTGGTTGGACGATCGGTTGGTCGATGGATTGGTTCTAATCATTTTTTTAATCATTTTTAGGGCATTGGTTGCTACATGTTCCGTGTTGATGAGATCAACGTAGTTGACGCAACAACGTCTGGTAACGCTGCAAGGTTTATCAATCATTCGTGTGAGGTAAGAATCTTTGCTGTCAGTTTGTACTTTCATTAGTAGTGCATCCTACAAGGTTTTTTGTTTCGTTTGACCACGCTTTGGCCACTCATTTTTCATTGTATTTTATCCTAAAGTGTAACTGCTACTCAAAGATCGTAACAGTGGATGGAAAGAAGAAGATTCTGATATTTGCAGCAAGAAGGTTGGTATTCTCAAGAACTTGATTAATTTCAATTCGACGCACGGAAGAAAACGTATTGCGCATGCTTAGAAAAATGGCGAGAAAGATTGGTGCGTTTTTGAGCCTGAAAAATAGTTTTCATAAAACTGCGAAGTTGAGGTCAAATTTGTAACGTTCCTATGTGTAATTTTTTTTTGTGTCGGCAAGTGTTCACTCTCTTACGCTCAGTACTCCAGGGGAAGATCCCGGATTCTTTTTAACACGGTTTTATATGATGGCAATGAAAGCGAAAGTAACGCCATCATTCTCTCACTGTTAGCCAGCTTATCGAAATTCCCCTGGATCCGCCCCTGTGTGCGTTAGCAGGCTCGACCAACTTCATCCTAGAATCAGACGTCAAATATTGATTGTTGTCACT
Organism: Anthopleura sola; assembly: GCA_023349425.1. NCBI lineage: Eukaryota > Metazoa > Cnidaria > Anthozoa > Actiniaria > Actiniidae > Anthopleura > Anthopleura sola. The sequence goes on from JALHLI010000002.1 coordinate 9,256,013, forward strand.
TTTTCTGTCAACAGCATCTCCCGAGGTGAAGAATTGACTTATGACTACAAGTTCCCGGTTGAAGATGAGAAACTACCTTGTCTGTGCAACTCTAAACGATGTAGAAAATACCTCAACTAATGGTCTTCATATGCAGGTCTTTGATCTAGAATAAGTTATTTCCAGTGTCTGAATCTCGTCTCTAATTTCTAGTAACATCGTGCAACATTTTTCCAAGACGAAATTCCCTTTTTTCTTCACTTTTTTAACCCGTCGAAAATCGTTCTCATTGAGTCCTTTGTCGCGCATTTTTTAAGTGCTGGGGATTTCGTAAAGAAAAACGTGCAGAATGTTGACTGTTGAAGGGCTTCCGTCTTCCTATTGGTTGAAAATATTTGATAAGCTTAGAGAATATTAGGAGTTACTCCAAGAAGAGCGAAATCTCCTGACTAAATTCAAATTTCTTAGATTGCCATTTTGAAAGTTCAAGATGCCTCAAGATGACTTTCTGCTCATCTCGAGGCCAGGTTACATTTCAAAATGGCTGCCGTAGCGGTTAAAAGGGTCATTTGACCCATTTTAAGAGTGCATCTTTCTCTTTGACCATCACAATTAAAATTGAATGAACATTTCATAGAATTTGAAATGATTGGATTTATAGGGTTTATAGATACATTGATTCTTTGATGAATTTTTATTTAAATACGACAGCTTTGAGCCAGACATTCTTTCGCGCTTCTATGACATCATAACCATACGTAATAAAAAATATCAAAGTAAACCTAGGGGGGTGGGGTTTATTTGTTAACACTGGATTTTTGAGGCTTAAATTTGCACGTACGCTGTTTCGACTTCCGTAGTGCGTTTTGACTTTGCAACAATTTAAACTTGGACCCCAAAATTTGTATTTTTAACTTAGCGATGTAGTTGTAGTGTATTCTTTTCTACTCCCTTTGATAATATTAATATAACCTTTCCAAACCGTTTCTGAATTATTTACATTGCATTCACTATGGAAACGAACGAGTCCGCCTATAATATTGGACGTGTAAATTATTATTCGAGAATAAAATATCCTTGTAAATACACACTGTGAAATAAACACAGAACATTTTTATTTTACGTGTCTTTGTTCTTGTTATGCTCACTTTTATGCTCTATTTTCAATATTGTTTTTGTTGTCTGTTGTTTTGTTAACGATGTTGTTTTGTTTCTGTTTTGTTTCTTGTCATTTCTTAGTTGTAGTCATTCAGGATGTGGCTCGGCTATTAAAGTTATTCCAAACTTCGTCCTGTATGCTTTATCTCTAAATAAACACCATGCAAATTTCGCATGCTATCTTCTTACTACACGAATTGTGTCGTGTAAATCAACCCTACAACTTGCTACAACTTTTTTCTTGTCGTACACAACAGTTGCGAGCAAGATGTAGGATGATTTACACGACACAGTTCGTGTTATAAGCGAAAGTTGTAGCGTGTAAATCGGCCTTTAGATGAATCTTGTTGATTCTATAAATAATAGACCCTTAGCACGTAACGTCAAAGCAGCTCAATTTGGAGGGCAAAACAAAAGAATTTCCATCTCCTGAGAATTGGAAACCTATTGTTTTGTCCTCCAAATTGAGCTGCATTCCGACGTGCTGCAAGGGATATATACCACACCTGTAAGACTAGCTATAACGAAGCATATATAAGAAGTATTCAAAGAAAACTATTCTATAGTATATAAGGGAAATAAAATTCAGTCACAGAAGTGAAAAGCGTGACTAATGGCTTACGTTACCAAACATTGTCATTGGGTGAAATGAAATTTCTTGCCATTTGAGTGCAAGCCATTCAAGTCACGCGGCTAACATGATCTAACCACGCTCGCATTGCAGTGCATCGTGGGACTGTTTTAGGGGACATTTTCCAGATGGCGACCACTTCGTCACCCAAAACAGTCCCACAATGCACTGCAATGTGAACTCGCCCCATTTTTTCCTCAACCTCAGAAGGGCCAAATAAAACAGAAAAAACAGGCATCTGTCTGTAGCTAGAAGATTATGACTTTCTTTCTCCAATGGTTAGCATTTGTGAATTTTCCAGGGTATTCTAGTCCCCTTCTTCTGCCGTTACAGATTCTTGGTTTGTGTCTTTAAAATCTTCCAGATCGTCGTTTGTTTCTACTATCGTATCAGGCGAAGAGTCTTGGCCTTCATCATCGAGGGTTTTATCATCATCGTTGTCTTGTTCTGTGCTGTTCTCTGCACCATTATCCGATGTCTCCAACTTTGTCGTCGCGTTTTGGTTTTCTTTTTCTAACCTTTGCTCGAGTTTCTTGGAGTCTGGCGAGGACTTCATATTCTTTTGCATACCTGTATTTAAGATAAAAAAAAAACTTTTAAATGAAGATTTAATGATGAAAAACACTATATTCACAGGAAACATGGAGTAAAACTTTTCTGGAAAGGTGTAAAAAATCGCTGAAACGCTGAATATCCCAACTCCACCACAGGAAGCCCGACCTCCGTTATTATACAGCGCATGTACAGAAAGACTAAAATTACCAATTTGAAGTACAAATGTGTTACTTGCCTGTTCGTTTGGTCTCGCTATGCAGTTCATTCGATTCGTGTCGAATGTCAATCACCTTAACCTTCTTTTTCGGTGCTTCGACTGGAGTTTCATGTGTAGCGCGTCGTTTCTGAGGCTCGCGACTGTAATCCTCGACCTAAAAACCATCCACAGAATAAACATTAATATCATAGACGTGCCGTGACCGTGACGGCACTCTCAGTGGATAAGGTCTGATCACGCGCGCTGTGACTGGCTGAATGAGCCGTGACCGTGTAATGCGCTTGCGTATATCGTTATGCTTATGCTTGCGTCGCTAGTGTGAACCAGGCTTTACAATCAATAGGATAAAGTTTTCTTTTTCTTTTAACAACGCTGCCATGGCAATAGGTTGTCATGGTAACGGGATTTACCTCGGTAGTAGCCCATGGAGGTTCTTCAGGATCATCGATTTCTGGAGCGACTGGTAGATATGCTAATTGATCGAGTTCTTCGTCGTTTTCCTCGTCACTGTGGAGAAGATGAAGCATAAAGTTAGAACTAACGGCCAGGTTTGTATTGTGTCATTCAAAGCTGTATTCAAGAATTGTGATTGGATGAAATTTATGCGCTTTCTGACTCTCTGATTGGTTCAGAAAAAAATCCATTTGAATGTACGCCATTTACAAGCGCAGAACTATCTCGATTGGAGGAAGCGCGCTTTCAAGCTCTCTGATTGGTTCGGACAAGAAACCATTTAAGTGCACATCATCTATAGGCATACAAGTATCTTGATTGGAGGAAGTGCGCTTTCAAGCTCTCTGACTAACTCAAGTTGCGTTTTTCAGCTCTCTGATTGGTTCGGACAAAATACTCATTTGAGTGCGCTCAAGCACGTAACCTCTTTTTTTCTACCTCCAAAGCAAGAACACATTTGAATGGCAGTTGCTATGGTTACCTGCTGCATAACGCTGGTATTCTTTCGATTGTTGTCACATCAACTTCTTCTTCTTCACCAGCTTCGCTTTCTGAATGAAGCTCTTCCTCTTTGTCTTCATCTTCCTGTAAAAAAAAAAAAAAATTTCAATAACTTTAGCCTTAGGACAGCAAAACACATGCTTCGTCTACTTTGATGTCCGTAACAATTTTTCATTTTAAGTGGTTGCTTCAGAAATGATCGCTTTAGATGGGTGGTCAGTTGGGGGCGGTCACTTAGAAGAGGTTTGCTTCGTCCAGAGAAGGGTTCTGACATCACACGAGTGAGAGAAAAAACTTACGATATCAAACTCGCTTTCTTTTTCTTCGTATTCAACGTTCTCGTCGAGCTCTTTGAAGTCAGGAGCAAAAGCACTCCAATTTTCCTGAAAATTAAATGTGATCATCCACTCATTAATACTGGTCGTCTGTCTGTCTGTTCTTTCTTTTATTCGTTCATTAAGCATTCACATTCATCTTGCATTTATTTATTCATTCATCCATCCTTCCATCCATCTATCAACCAAGTCACTAATCAATTCATTCCTCCACCTTTCTTTCCTTCTCTCTTAGTTTCTTTCTGTCTTTTCTTTTTCCTTCCTTCCTACCTTTTTCTTTCATTCACTGTCTCACTCACTCACTCACTCACTCACTCACTCACTCACTCATTCATTCATTCATTCATTCATTCATTCATTCATTCATTCATTCATTCATTCATTCATTCATTCATTCATTCATTCATTCATTCATTCATTTGTTCATTCATCCTGCCATCCATCAACCAAGTCACCTATCAATCCATGCATCCGCCTATCTTTCCTTCCTCTCTCAGTTTCTTTCCTTCTTTCTTCTTTTGTTTCTTCGCCCTTCTATTCTTCCTTTTTTGCTTGCCCATTCATTCATCTACAAGATACTTACCACATGATTCTGCGCCCAGATAGAAACCACACCACTTGAAATTGAACAAATGATTGGACGAATGGGATGCCACTGTGAACAAAACATTCAACATTCTTAACAACACAAAAAAACATAAAACCTAAACACAACAACACAACATAAAATCTAAAGGCATGTTGAAAACAATCTTTACTCACAACTACATCAAGCAATAGCTCTCCTTTAGTTCCATGCAGGATCTTCACCAGGTTGCCAACGCCCTTCTCCCAGACGTACAGTGCATGTGTCCGAGCAGATCCTAAAATGTTGAAAGAGAAAGGAAGGTTAGGAAGAGCAAGGTAGAATGTTCAAAATGGGAAGAGACACAGTTGATATTACCTGCGCATATGAATTCACCATCGCCTGAGAAGCAGCACTTTTTCCATAACGTTCTGAAAATTGGAATGCCAGGAATGTGTCAGTACACAGTTGCATCCAAATTAAAGAATCCATCGCTATAAAAACTTCAATTTTATTAAAACCTGAAACAACCTCTGTAAACCTCTGGGCTGAACAAAATCAGGGTATGGCTAACTGACAGATTGAACTCTGAAGCATCTTCCAGGCTCAAGTCAGGGCACGGGTGACTTACAGATCGAACCCTGAAACAGCCTCTGGGCTGATCTAAGTAAGAGCATGGCTAACTCACAGAATGAATTGGAATTCAGTATGCTAGTTTCTGCAGAGGGAGGAAAACCAGAGAACCTACAGAAAATCCCTTGAATCAAGGGAGACCAGACCTGACAAACTCTACTCAGATGTGATGCTGAGTCCAGGAATTGAACTCGAACTACTGCTCCACCACCCTTGAATCATACCTGTTGACAAGATCTTGTAGTTTCTGTATGGGTTCTGGTTCAGCACCCTCCTGATCTTTACATGCTAGAATGATCTGATGATCAAACACTCTGATGATTCTGTCTTGACAATTGATTAAAAATGCACTGAAAAATAATACAAAACAAGGTGTTCCTTAATAACTCAGTGCTATGAAACAACAAAATATGCTATTATTTAGCAGTTATTCATCGAAGGTGAAGTGATTATCGATGAATATTTACCGAGCGGCGAGTCTTCGAGCTGCGAGGTAAATATTCATCGATAATCACTGAGCCTGAGGTGAATAATTGTTTTAGTATATATAAAAAGGTGATTATTTCAAAAAAGAAAGAAGGAAACAACATTGAAAGTGAAAATATTTTATTTTTTAAAAGCGCGACGGTCACGCTGACAGCCGTTTTGTCCGAAAAGGTGATTATCGGCTGATAATCCAAGATAGAAAACCAATCAGAGCGCGCGATTTTGTATAATCACCTTTGTATTTATACTAAAACAAGATATTATATGTAGAGAGGGTTGTACAATGTTTAAATATCATCATCTCTACCATCATCATCAGTAATACACTGTATCATCATTGTCACCATCATCATTATTATTAGCATCATCAATATTTTTCTTCATCATCAACATCCTCATTAACAACATCCAGTATCATCGATCCAAGCCACCACCACCACCATCATCATGGTCTTCGTCAGTATCATTGTCACCATCATCATATCTCAACCATAATCATCATCACCATCATCTTTAACATAATCACAGCTAAAGACAGCAGAAAGCAATTCAAAATGTTTCAAGTGTCTGCCTTACCTTCCTCTCCGTGCAAACTCAATTGCTTTAATAGCTGTGTTGGCACTTGTTCCAGTCTGTATTCTAAAGGATGTAATAACCTAATGTTGCAAAAGATATATTGAAATATAAAAACCTCACGTTTTGCAGTAACACATTTAAAACATTTTCTAAAATTGGGCAGAATGAAGGAATTGAATCAGCTGTGCACTAACCTCTTTAGTTTTAGCATCAATAACCATTACCTATGAGAGAAATGGATATTGCAGGTTAGTTCTCTTTATTGTATGATATCCCAAGTGGTGACCCTTTGGGTGGACCAGAGGAGGGAAGAGAGGGGAGGAGAGATTGATGAGAGAAGATGAGATGAGACAAGATGTGAGGATACAAGAAGATAGGAGATAGGAGACGAGATGAGAGGAAATAAGAGGATACGAGACAAGAGGGAAGAGATGAGAGGAAACAAGAAGAGAAGAGACAAAAGGAGAAGAGACAAGAGGAGAAGACATGAGAGGAAACAAGAAGAGAAGAGACAAGAGGGAAGAGATGAGAGGAAACAAGAAAAGAAAAGACAAAAGGAGAAGAGACAAGAGGAGAAGACAGGAAAGGAAACAAGGACCGGAAATTAGAAGAGAGAAGAGGGATTGTTCCCAATTTGACTCCAGAGAAGAGCTATGGATATCTTATGGAACTCTATCTCAATGATAGTAAACACAGAATTCAGTACAGACCTTTCCCTTTGAATTCCCTGTGTAGATATACTCTCCTCGTCTGTCGAATGACGCCACAATATTATGCTCTGACTGAAACACGAAATTATATCAATAATAAGTACAGGACGGTGATTTATTGCTGTGTTGTCTTGAACCCATATAATAGCTAATAAAATTATTATATTTTAATTTGTACTGACCTCTCCCCCGGTTGGCAGAACCGAGTGGCTGCCATTGAGATTCACCAGCACTGGTCCTTGCTTGGTAGGGCAGACTAAAATTTCATCACTGAAAGGAAATATTATTGCATCAAAAACAGGCGATATTTAGAACAGAGTAGCTCAATAGACATAATCATTAGTAGGGCAGACTAAAATTTTGTCACTGAAATGAAAGAATATTGCATCAAAAACAGGTGATATTTAGAACAGAGTAGCTCAATAGACATAATCATTAGTAGGGCAGACTAAAATTTTGTCACTGAAATGAAAGAATATTGCATCAAAAACAGGTGATATTTAGAACAGAGTAGCTCAATAGACATAATCATTAGTAGGGCAGACTAAAATTTTGTCACTGAAATGAAAGAATATTGCATCAAAAACAGGTGATATTTAGAACAGAGTAGCTCAATAGACATATAATCATTCCCCAAGAGTATAAAATTCATTGACTTCCATCCATATTATATAAATACACATTAATATATCATCTCAATTGTTGCTAGTAAACAAAAGAAATAATAGTAACTCAAAGGAATGAGACATGGTCACAAATAGATAAAATGTCTTATGGAGGTAGCCAAAGAGTAATTAAGTAAAAAACAATTCCTTCAATGGCTACATACATTGTAATATAACCTAGCAAGAATACTTAAGCTTAGAGTACAATACACGAAAGTATGACATCAACATACAGTATTTAATGACAGTATTTGCATACTTCTATGCACACTGGCTTTTTGAAACCAAATGAGCTTTTACACACCATATTTAGTAAAACCAGCCAGCTTCACTTTGCAATGTGTCAGTTTAACATACAAAAGCCCATTCATAAAAGTATGCAAATACATTAAAATGTGGTCATACTTTTGCACATTGTGCTGTTATTGAGCTTACTTGTTTCGTGGATGGAATTGTACTTTAGCGATTGGTGATTGGAATCTGTATTTCTGATCACACTCTCCTGTCAAGATATCCCAGACCGAGACGTTCCAATCTGTTGAACCACTCAACAGCTTCTTGCCATTACGACTCCAACTACACAAAGAAATAATAGTTATCATGAGTAATGATGATAATGATTGTGATGATAATGATGGTGGTGGTGGTAATAAAGTTATGATGATGATGATGTTGATATTGATGATGTTGTGAAGACAATGATGCTGATGATAATGTGATGATCATAATCATGATGTCATGCAGATGATGCCAGATGATGATGATAGTAATGATGTTGAATATTTCAATGATATAAGCTTATAGCTTATCATTTTGCGCAGCAACAAAGCTACAGACAAGACTTTTACCTGACAGATGTTACTGGATGAACATGAGCACTGATAATCTTGGCAATCCCTCGTGTCAAGAAATCCCATATCACAACACGTCCATCATTGCACCCAACAGCCAATAGGGAGCCTCTTCTGTTGAATGTTGCTGTTAGGGCTACACTGACAGAGTCCAGTCCACCATCATATTCCTGATAATCGAATTGATGAGTTATTTTACAAAAAAACATGGCAGGCAGGGGTGAAGAGGTCAGTTTGGGGACAAAACGAATGTGATGGAGTGGAATGAAGCATGAATCAAGTGGCTTTACGTTCAAGCAATGTGAGTGGCTACTGTACATTTCCCTGCTGTTTGAATTGGCTCAAGCAAGAAGGCATTTGAGTTGACAATACTGAACGCTGGTCAGATGTAGTAAAATTCTTTTTATCACAAAATTAAGTTAAGCTATAATGTAAGCTAAAGGAAGACTTATAGGAATGAAGACACTACAAGTACGACAATTGAACTTTCCACGACCAGAATCTCACAATTCTTACAGAACAAATTGCCCTCAAAAGAACTACAATACGACAAAAATGACTACAGTTTACAAACCTCGGGGTAACTTTGTCCAAAAGTTTCTAAAACCAAAGAAAAAAGCATTGAATGAGTTATAGTAACCTCAAACCGAACAATAACAAATGTTTAACCAGCAAAGTGAGTGTTTTACTGAGCGTGTATCATCAAATGAAAGACTCCGATCTCTCTACGCTTAAGCCATATGCATCCTTGATATCTAATCTAAGAGATTACTTACGCAGAAGCTCTAAATTCATAGCAGATTTCTTCTATTTTTGAATGATATTTTGATGATTTTTTTCTTTTCTTTTTTCTCCCCTACACGCGGGCTCAGTTATTTGACAGCGTTGACTTCAAATCAAACAAAAGATGCGCGTGAGCTTGTGCTATTATGAACACCGCCGGCCTAATGGCGCGAAAATTGTCGGCTCAAAAACAAAATGGCGGAGTGCGTAGAATTTTGTGAAGCAGATTTTCTCGTTTTTTGAGCTCATATTCTTGTATTTTCTATCTTCAGCAACGCTTAGATATAGCAATTTGCTAACTGTGTAGGTTGGGCTCTGTTTCTCTTTGAAATTAGAACTGTTTTGTTTTTGTTTGGAAATTTGAATTGTTGGAATTTCACTGTACAAGAAAAGTTTGGTGGAAAAGATGGAAGAAGTGAATGAGATTGAAACGACAGAAAAAACTGAAATTCATCAAGAATCCTTAGTTGTTTTGCCTACTTCCATTCAAACTAGTGACAGAAGTAGTAGTACTCTTGGAACTCAAGATGAGGGAGAGAGAAAAAGCAAAACTGGAAGTGTGAATTCACCAGGAGAAATAGGTTCTAGCCAAAATATGGATGCAATGGTAAAAGGGAAGCAGAATTTTAAGGAAATATTTGAAAGTGGTAGTTCAACAAATCTGGACAAAGAAAAACAGAAATCCAGCGAGGAAAACACCAAAGATTGCAATCAGCAAGAAACAGTAGCAACAAAATGTTCCCATGAGAAGAGTAAAAATGACAATATTGATAATAGCAATCAAAAATCTGCAAGAGAAAATTTACAGAATGACGATGATTTGGGTTCAAAGCCTAAAAAGCGAAGAAAATGTGCTACAAAAGTAACTGATGATCAAAATACTTCATCAGTTTCCCGAGAAAATTGCGAAGAAGATGTAGATGCTGAATGGAATGTGGATGAGAAAAGAAAGCTTTTAGATGCCCTTGACATGTAAGTTTAACTTTAAAATTTTGAGATGGGTTATTATTTTTATACCATTAAAAAAGGATGGCAGCCTGGTCTTCAAACCAGGGGTGGGTTACCACAGATCTGCCTTTAGCTAATACATTATATATGGCCCACAACCCCCTTATTTTGTGACCAGTCCCTTAGGAGGTAGGGGCTAAGTACTTTGCCGTACATCTCTGTACTGGTGTCTTTGTCCAATAGACTTTTTTAGCTTGGATGGTTTGTTGTCCTATTTCAGACCACGTGTCATTCTCTTGAGAATAAGATTCTTTGTTTGAGTTGTATCCATATTCATGTATCTTCTCATGTACAACTGTTAAACAAAGAAAGGATACCCTTGGGAATGACGTGGTTTGGAATGGAAAAACATACTGCCCCCGCTAAAAAGTCTATACCAAAATACTCACCATACTGGAGCATTATACATTTCCATGGGTTGCGTGGTCTTAGAATTTACTCCTGAAAATTGCTGCAAATTATTAAAATTATTCATAAATATTTAGTGATACTGGTAGGCGACAATGGAATGCAATTTCCAAACAAGTCAAAACAAAAAATATCCAACAGGTAAGACATATTCATGAAACTGACATTTCTGTTGTTCTTTAGGGAGATGAGGTAATGTACTGTAGCTTATAGATCTTGTTTTCAAATTAATTAGTCATAATGTTTTCCTATTCCAGACCATGTGTCATTCTCTTGTGAATATGATTCTTTGTTTGAGTTGTATTCATATTCATGTTTCTTCTTGTACAGCATACAAAACCATTAAATGAAGAAATGATAGTCTAAGGAATGATAACAAATGGTCTTTTAAGAAAAGGAAACTGCTATGCCCAAGCTAAAAAGGTGTATTTAATTTTCTTTCAAGGTAAAACATTTTACTGAAAAACTCCGAGCAGAAGCAAATGGTGAGAAGCTGTTACTTATCTCCATATCAATAATTTTTAAACTTCATTATTGTAAGTATCATTCATGATTTTTATATTTTGATTAAAAACAAACCTTTGTTGTCTTGAATTAATTGCCAGGCCAAGTACCAGTTCATTTAGGGGGAGAAAAAGATGATCCATTACAGGTGAGTCTGAGGTTTTTGTACCTGGAGAGAGGGAATAAACTCTACTCACATGTGATGCAGATATTGCAAGCCTAACTTGAGAATCCAGAGGTGTGATATGCGAGTGAACTACAACTACAGCACCCTCAATTCCCTTAACATGTCATGTAGGGCTTTTGCACTTATTACATGTTAGTGTATTGTGCTACTTTTGGCAGAAGTACACTACACTACACTACACTGCACTACACTACACTGCACTACACTACACTACACTGCACTGCACTGCACTGCACTGCACTGCACTGCACTGCACTGCACTGCACTGCACTACACTACACTACACTAAATTCAATAAGGGAATAAGGAATTTTTTGTAACTTTCTTCAGGCATGGATTAGCGTATGCGAGAGACTCAGAGGAGGACAGGAAGAGATTGATGCCAAGTGTATTCCACAGGTGCAGTACAGAACAGTTGTTGCCAATAAGGGTTTTTATGTCATGTGACATGGTTTACTAGTACCATTTGGGGGGGGGGGGGGGGGGGCTAACCACACCTTAACCCCCTTTCGTGATCAATGCTTGTTTGGTATTATGATAAATATATTTTTTTATTCTTCAGGTCATGACAATTGCTGCAGTTGAACCCACTCCATCCACCCAAGGTCTGACATTTTTAATATCTCATATCAATGCTTGCAATATTATAGTGAAAACTGCCACTTTAAGTAACAGACTTTCAAGTTTTCCTCAACCTGCTGCAAGAAACTCTTCTTTTTTCACCCTCCAACCCTCCCTCCTTTCCTCCACTCCACCCCCCCCCCCCCCCCCCACACACACACACACACACCAACACACCAACTCACATAATTATGATTATGTCTTTGTTTTAATTGTTTAACATTTTTCTTATTGTCCCTTGTTTACAGAAAATACCAATGGTCCAAACTATGCAAGAATCTATACCTTTTTAAGTTCCATTCTGAAAGGTCAGGCTACTACCGTAGGTCTGACCCCTGTTGGTAAGTAAAGTTGATTTCTAACAGGCTTAACAACAACCAGCAAGTATCAAACTATCATAAGCTGCACTAGAATGGCTGCTGCTTCCTGCGCAGGCCTTTGATTGGCAGGAAAAGGGTGGTTAATTCTGCTGGAAAACCAAGGTTGATAGACCTAATTCATCTTCAGTTGTTACAATGTTTACCCATTTCATACCACACGTCATTCTCTTTAGAATAATATTCTTTGTTTGAGTTGTATCCACATTCATGTGTCTTCGCATTTGCAACTGTTAAACAAAAAAATGATACTCTTGGGAATAAGACATGATCTGTATTGGGAGAACATTACACCATGACCAATTAGGTCAATAATATCTAGTGACCACTGAACTAGATGGTAGAAATAATAGAAGGCTGTTGTTTCCTCTTGTTTCTGTAGTTTTTATCCAATTATTATAATTATTAAGTCACTGAACTTGTTTATTCAGCCATTAATGATTTGAATAACTGAGCTTCTGGCCCATGGCACATCATCAGGGTAAATGAAGCTATCAACAAAATCCTTACAAAAAGAAAACCTGCACACTCAAATATTCATTGTTCCTAAATCCCAACTCACCCTCCAAAAATCATTTCATTCTTTACCTGAAATTTATTCTTAACTCTAAGACAACTATGATCGTAGCACTCATCTGCTTAACAACACCAACAGCGTGTTTCTGAAGTTTGAATACCTCCCCTCTTCCAGACTTACACTCAGCACACAAGATATGATTCTGGCTTCCACTTTATTATGAAATCAAGGCATTTTACTTATCTACAACATCATATAAGTTGGAACCTTGATTTGGAAACATATTTATTCTATTTTTTACAACCACCACCAAAACCGCACCAAATATAAGGCAATACTGCATTACCACGAACACTTTTGTCTGCCTGTTAGTTGAGTGACACATGGCATTCACATCACAACCAAAAATACAATGTCCCCTATGCTTGATTATACAGTAAAGCATGATTGTAATAAAGCACCTTTGATTATAAAGGGCGCTATATAAATCATAAATCATCATCATTATATAATGTCTCTAAATATGAGATCATCCAAGCCACAGCAAAGGTCTCACCATTGCAGATATTTTTCAAGGAAAGTCAGCCCCAAGGGGCAAAGGCAGCTCTTTCTGCTCAGGTATTTCAAGATCCTGAGTTGGTTAGCCCAACTGCCCAATAATATAAAATGATTTCCCAGTAAGAGAGATTTTTTTCTAAATAAACAGATGCCAGGGTGGTGCTAGAATTGATCCAAAGTTTAGAGATGAAAATGATGAATGCTGACCTTAACACACAGCAAGGTTTCTTGAGGAATAAATACCCAAGCATTACTAAAGACCTAGAAAAAGAGCAAATTATACTTGCTATGGAAGAACTTCAAAAGGAAGTAGTGAATGAAGAGTTCAATTCTAGTGAAGAAGGAGGAAGCGGATTGAGTAATTGTCAGTTGGGTGAGAGCACAGAAACTGCAGTAGATACACAAAATGATGAAGGATCAAAGAGTTCTAATACATTGGTATCATGTAGCTCAAACTCTGTGAGAGATTCTCATACAGAAGTAAGAGCTGAGAAAGATCATACACCAATGGATACTCAAACAGAAAAGGGATCAGTGACCTTAGAACCTTTGCCATCATGCACTGACGCAGTTACAGATTCAGAACAAGTTAAAATTTCTTATTCAGATGAAATGAGAATAGAGAAAGCTAAGTCACCAATAGATATTCAAATGGAAAAGAGGCAAGGGACTTCTGAATCTTTGGCATCAGAAACTGCTACAGTTGCAGATTCAGAACAAACAAACAACAACAAGAACCAATCTTCAATAGAGTGCATTCAAACTGAAGAAAAGTTAGAAACTTCTGAACCTTTGAAATCAAACAATGTAACAGATCCTGGTTCTGAACAAGCAAAGATGGATGAAACAAGCACATCCAACCACCAATCTTCACCAACCAATAGTAAAACTGGTGAAACATCAGAGAGCTTACAAAACACTGCCACTGCAGGTTCAAAACGAACAAGAGCACAACAGATAAACATGTCTCATTCTACTGAAGAAACATCTAGAAGGAGAAAATCAGAGCCTAGAAAATTGAAGATAAGAAGGTTAAAAAGAGGTTTGAATAAACCTAAGCTTTCATCCTTGAATCCTATATGTGTACCTGTGACAATGTTAAACGTAAAACCAAAATCTTATCAGACTAGTATAGGCAGAAAATAAGAATTAAAAAAAAACTTTGGTGTGAATAATTTATTCAAGAGTTAATAAAAGATACTTTGCGCTTGTTTTATTGATAAGGAAAAAACATTCTCTGTTCTTGTATACATGTATATAAGGCTTTCGCACTTACACTTTTATTTTTTTTATAGAACAAAAAATAATGATAATAATAGTAGAAAATTAAGATTGATATAAACACGGAGCACAATATCACTGACAGACACCAATATCACTAACAGACACCAATATCACTAACAGACACCAATATCACTAACAGACACCACACTTCATTCAAATAACTCAACCGAAATTATTCATGTTTTTTCTTTCCTTTCGTTCTTTCTTTTTTCTTTCTTTTTCCCCCTTTTTTTCATTCCTTCTTTCTTTCTTTCTTTCTTTCCTTCTTTCTTTCTTTCTTTCTTTCTTTCTTTCTTTCTTTCCTTCTTTCTTTCCTTTTTTTTTTTTCCTTCTTTTTTTCTTTCTTTCCTTTTTTCTTTCTTTCCTTCATTCGTTCATTCTTTTTTCTTTCTTTTTCCCCCTTTCTTTCTTACTTTCCTTCTTTCTTCCATTCTTTCTTTCCTTCTTTCTTTTTTTTTTTCCTTCTTTCTTTCTTTCTTTCTTTCTTCCTTTTTTTTTTCTTTTTTCTTTCCTTCTTTCTTTCCTTCTTTCTTTCCTTCCTTCTTTCTTTCTTTCTTTCTTTCTTTTTTTCCTTCTTTCTTTCTTTCTTTCCTTTTTTCTTTCTTTCTTTCCTTCTTTCTTTCCTTCTTTCTTTCCTTCTTTTTTTTTCCTTCTTTCTTTCTTTCTTTCCTTTTTTCTTTCTTTCTTTCCTTCTTTCTTTCTTTCCTTCTTTTTTTTTCCTTCTTTCTTTCTTTCTTTCTTTCCTTTTTTCTTTCTTTCTTTCCTTCTTTCTTTCCTTCATTTTTTCTTCCTCAATCCCTTAGCTTACTAAAATAAAAAATATACATCTTATAATCCAAAGCAATCTAAATGGACAAAAATTTTTATCTTTACAATTTATTGAAAACCATTGTCAGAACTATTTAACGCACATAACAGCAGGTGTAAATTGAACAAATTAATACTACAGGAGGTGTGAACATCATCTTTATTTCCAATTATCAATATCACTTAACTCAATCTTTTTTGAAGACAACTACGAAGTAATTAGTATTCATTGCTTTTCTTATTTTAATAGTTTTTAGATAATGACTAATGACGTTTCATACCTAAACTACCACAATACTTTTCAAAATCTCTTTTCATATTCAAATGTTCAATCTCCTTTGAGAATACCAAGACAATAGTGAAAATTAGCACAACAAATATTGCTACCAAAAGGGATTCTGGAAGTTGTACCTGTTGTAATTTCAGATGAACACAATCAAATTAATAATCATAGCCAGATCGTCTCAGGACCTCTATTTTTTCTTGTTTACCAGCCATTCTATTACATGCCTGTTATCTTACACCAACATAGGTTGTAATAACTTTGAAGCTGATCAAAAATTAAGATGAAATTATAAAAAAATTGTCATTTGGTCCTAAGACACAGAAATTATTAGAGTAGCCTAGACATCTGCTCATATTAAATTTCATGTGCCACCAAGATAGGCTGATTTGCCTGCAGTGTGCTGGAACATATTAGACTAGTTGAGGTCACATAATTTTTAATTTTAAATTTTCCTAAACTACACACTTTTTTGAATTTGAGTTTTGGAAAAATAGAAAACCAAATTTAAATAAATGAGATAAATGATAAAGATAAGAATATGTTTCATTTTAGAAAACAAAAATTTTGCAAATTAATGATGTGAATATTGATGTTCCTTTTTTCAGTTGTAAAACCACACCTACCAAAATTAATGCATTTCTTGGGAACAATGCCGGCAGCTTACTAATTGATCATTTTTGCTCCTACCTTCTTGGAAGGATGAATCTCACGAAAGACGTATTTCGTATACCTACTATTAAATATCATGCATTTTCATTCCCTTCAGAATTAACTTCCAGTTTCGTACGATTATTATTATTTTTATACTATCAGCTCAAACTAACTTTTCCTAGCTTTTTTTTAAACTTTCATGGACATGTCTTTTCAACGAAAATGAAATATGAAAATGTTTATATAAATATAATATAAATTTGGTCAACTCAGCGAAGGATTACTAGAGTAAAGACCAGTTTTCTCTGAATGGTCGAGAGCTCTCTGTAAGTTGGTATCAAATAATTCACATCTGGAAAAAAAAAGACAAAAATGAAGATGCAATATTAAACACTACGAAATAATTATCAAAAATTTTCTCATGAATTAAGAATTTATTTAGCAATTGTGTAAAGGTTTAGAAAAGCGAGAAGAAGTTATAGTATTGTGAAATAGCTGAAAAAAGGGTTTGAATCTCATTATCTGTTGTCATCCAGAAAGAATGCTATTGAAACCCCATGATTCAGCAGATGAACATTCTGCACAAGACAGGAAATGATTTCAAGTGAAACCAAGCAATTACCAGTATTGGACAATAATGACCTCACACACAGTAATGAGGTGTGAGCAAAAACATTCTCATTGTTTTCTAGTTTGATTGTCTTGATAATCCTATTTCTAGTGAAGAGAAAGGAATTAAAGAACGAGAGAGAAAGACAGTTTCATTCTCCATTCCTTCCCATTCTGTTTTTTTTCACTAGTGAATAGAAAGTATTATTACAGACTGTAATCCTCAATGTTCTGCGAACCCAGACAATTCAATGCCTTGTTGTAAAATTGTTTTTTCACTCTTTCCGGAATTGCATCATGGCTCTGTTTTAGGTTTATATGGCGTATTACTGGTATTTGCTTGCTGATAGTGAAAAAATCATTTTGTGTTAGTTTTCAATTTCTCTCATTTCTTTATGCATAAAATGTCAACTGACTGATGAAGCATCCCTAAAAATAGCCCCATATTGCAACACATTTCTACAATTTCGGAAGGGCTAATAATTATTAGAATGGACTCTCAACTACCAAGTTCACAGAATATTGAGTATTACAGTAAGAACAGTAAGAGATATTCCTATTCTATTTCCATTCTTTACTGTTCTGTTTGCTGACCTACCTGATTGGCATGTCTAGTGAATAAAATGGATTTTTAAGTGCAAAATCCCCATATAATTCATATATTTTTCTCAACAGTCCTTCAGTCCCTAACTGTTTTGGGTCAGTCAGTAAGATGAACTTGAGCCCTACAAGACAAGTGAAATAAAAAATATCTTGAATTACTAATGTATCAATGAAGAGTACTGGATTTGAATCAATGTCTAGACTAGTGTCAAGATCTATAGGAGACCAACATTAACCAAGGTATCCATCCAATCACACTCTCTCAATCTGCAGTATGGAAATATGTAATCAAACAAAACGTCCAGGTAATTTGGAAGTGTGACTGCACACAACATCTTCAGGACTGAGATTATTATCATCTTTGTTTGTTGCGTTAGTTCCTTTAGACAGACATAGACATCTCATATTCTATATCTCGTAAAATACCACTGGATTCCTTGACTACAGGCTTGTATACTCGGGGTTAGCCTCATCTTGGTATCAATTGAAATATTTACAAATACCAATAACTTTACAAGTTTAGAATACACAAATTCAACGATAGAAACACTGGAACACATTGAACAACAGAATGTGAAACTGAAGTATTTAGGTGTACATGTACAGATATTGTTTCTTCCATTTTCATTCATTTAAAGCACTACACGTACCTGTTTGAGACTGAAAACAGTGCAGCTTGAAAGAATCTGCCTCCAGGATTTCAATCCCTGATGACCGATGCTCTGGTGACAGTTTTGCTGCTATCGCAAATAACCTAAAGGTAATAATACAACTTATTCATTGAATTCAATCAAATTCAATCTCATCATGTTTGTCCCTACCTCCTCCTCCTCCTCCTCCTCCTCCTCCTCCTCCTCCTCCTCCTCCTCCCCCCAAAAAAGGTGAATTCATCTACCATAGACATTCCCTGAATCTGACAAACATGATGCATTGTGGTCTAGTTTGGGTTCAAATAATCCCACATACTGTAAGGCATGATGAACAAAACAGCTCTGTACCCAAGATAGACCACAATGCACCATGTTCACTATTTCCAAAAAAGGTCTATGATTACTCTTGGCAACAACAAATGTACCACTACAACCATCCTTGATTCCCCTAAATCATCTGTTTCTTATGTAGGTTTTCAGACTGTGCTCTGATCCTTTCATACTTACGGGTGAAACATACTAGCCAGCATGATTCGTTCATTTGTTTTGAGCTTGAGGCGTCCAAACTTTAACGATATAGGATAATTATCTGGGTTATTGAGGTATTCTTGTGCATCACGTCCATCTGGTAGCTTCCTTGACACCACCGGTTCTCCGTTAATGCCAATGAGGGCATGACCAACTTGTAAAAACAGAAATAATATTTCAATTTCTAAATCTAGATAGTTTTATATCTGCTGTAGAGAAAATTTATCTCAAATTTATCATTCTTACAAC
Organism: Anthopleura sola; assembly: GCA_023349425.1. Classification (NCBI taxonomy): domain Eukaryota; kingdom Metazoa; phylum Cnidaria; class Anthozoa; order Actiniaria; family Actiniidae; genus Anthopleura; species Anthopleura sola. The sequence goes on from JALHLI010000002.1 coordinate 9,274,958, forward strand.
CTCTTCTTCCTGTTTACTGCTAAGGTTAAGCTCATTAATAGTCGGGGGGAAACAGGAATTAAAAAATGAACTCTCATAACTTAATTGAAGAATTTTCCAACACGTTAGTCAACATTGTTGGTACTTTTTTTACCTCTGATTCCACCTCCTTCGCCAAATGTCACCTCCAACTTATCATCACCACCAAGAATAATATCTAAAGGATAGCTGAATGTCTTTTCTATCTCGCTTTTAGGCGTGTGATGGTCATAATGGTAAATTAAACCTCCTGCACGATTCAAGATGTAAACACTGAAGATCGCCATCTTGATTACCCACAATGCACTCTTGACTGACTGGACAGGAAAACCACAGGTAATCCAAATATAATAAAAGGTTTAGCCTTTTTTAGTAAAAGTATTCATTTCCTTTCCAAGGTCGGGGGGATTGCGACTCCCCTGTCATACCTGAGGTTAGGGACGGGCAATTTGATATTTGAGGGGGGGGGGGGGGTGTAGATTAAATTCAAAAAAATATCGAGCAAGGTCTCGATCTTATAAAAAAATATCGTGCGACGTCAGATACGCCAAAAAAATATCGAGCGAGCTTATAAATTCAATTTCAAGATTTCACTTCTTTTGAACCAAATGGAATATATTCGACTTTTGAAGGAAGTCTAATGCCTTTCAAACCGCTGGAAATCGCATTTCCGAGACTCTGAATTTGATCCCATTAATTTGATCCCAACATTTGATCCTAACATTTGATCCCATTAATTTGATCCCAACATTTGATCCTAACATTTGATCCCATTAATTTGATCCCAACATTTGATCCTAACATTTGATCCCATTAATTTGATCCCAACATTTGATCCTAACATTTGATCCCATTAATTTGATCCCAACATTTGATCCTAACATTTGATCCCATTAATTTGATCCCAACATTTGATCCTAACATTTGATCCCATTAATTTGATCCCAACATTTGATCCCATTTTGTAAAATACTTCAGTATTTTTCCAAAAAAATAAGCGTTTTGATGAAATTTTTAATCATAGGTAAAATTAATAGATCAATCGACAAGGAAAGGCAACTAGTGAGGACACAGGGTTCCCACGGTCAGGGAAAAGGCAGTGAATTCTGAATTTTTTAGATCGTTAACTCTGGGGACGAGATTGCTCACAAAAACCTCCAAAATCAAGCGAAAAATGTTCTCAATTATTTAACCTCAACCTTAGTGAAAAAAATAGAACTTTAGGCAACAAATTCTGTCATAAAGAAAATGCGAAAAATATATCTTTATAGACCGACTTTTCGTTTTGGACCCGGAAGTAGTTTTTCCATGCCAGTGACTTCCACTTCAGTAAAAGCTCTATAGATAGCGAACTAGAACCCATTAAGACTCAATAACCCCTAACCAAGTTCATCAGTACGATGTTTTTAAGGGATAGTCTTTTCGATAGACTTTTGAAAACACAAACAACTCATACCAAAAAATAATTACTTGTCATTTTAATTTCAAACAAAATGAGTACATTGTATACGTATTACGGTTATTGTATAAGACATTTCTTTGGCTATAGGCCAAATATTTATTTGGAAAGTATGACAGCAACGCACTCTCCATCCACTTTAAGAGGTCCTAATCCTAGGTTAGTTTTGCCTCCTTAACTGCGAAATATATCACTTTTTTTTCCGGTCTTTTTTGAAGAATCCTTCAGCTAGCAAGGCCTTAAAGAAAGTAGCTTCTTAAAAGAATTGCAGTTAGTTAGATCTAGCACTTAAACGAAATACTTCTTGGAAGCGCAATCGCATCCTGGCTTAGTTTGGCATTTACATTGAGGTTCACATTTAGTTTCGTTGGACAGCGGCTTAAAGCACTTGTCTTTCTTGAAGCCGGGAAATTTAACCCAGACAGTTGTCGAATTTACGGCTACACAATCATAGTTAGGGGAGACATAACCAATACACTTGTTAAGCTGGACAAACTCGGTGTCGCTTGAGCCGTTGAGTGTTATTACGTATGGGTAGGAACCACATTGCAATGGTTTGACATATATTACATTTGCTGAAATGACGAAAAAAATCAGTTACGGTCCGTTGGGAATACAAGGATAGTCAGGTGGTCGCCTCTCACCTCTGAGGTCACAGTTTTGATTCCTAGACTCGACATCATATGTGAGCAGGATTTGTTGGGTTTCTCCATTGATTCCCCGGGTTCTCTGGTTTTCCCCCTCCTCAAAACCCAACACACTGAATTCCAATTCGATCTGTGAGTAAACCGTACCCTGACTTAGATCAGCCCAGAGGTTGTTTCAGGGTTCAATCTGTGAGTTAGCCGTGTCCTGGCTTAGATCAGCCCAGAGGTTGTTTCAGGGTTTGATCTGTGAGTTAGCCGTGTCCTGGCTTAGATCAGCCCAGAGGTTGTTTCAGGGTTTGATCTGTGAGTTAGCCGTGTCCTGGCTTAGATCAGCCCAGAGGTTGTTTCAGGGTTTGATCTGTGAGTTAGCCGTGTCCTGGCTTAGATCAGCCCAGAGGTTGTTTCAGGGTTTGATCTGTGAGTTAGCCGTGTCCTGGCTTAGATCAGCCCAGAGGTTGTTTCAGGGTTTGATCTGTGAGTTAGCCGTGCCCTGGCTTAGATCAGCCCAGAGGTTGTTTCAGGGTTTGATCTGTGAGTTAGCCGTGCCCTGGCTTAGATCAGTCCAGAGGTTGTTTCAGGGTTTGATCTGTGAGTTAGCCGTGCCCTGACTTAGATCAGCCCAGAGGTTGTTTCCGGGTTTGATCTGTGAGTTAGCCGTGTCCTGGCTTAGATCAGCCCAGAGGTTGTTTCAGGGTTTGATCTGTGAGTTAGCCGTGCTACCCTGACTTAGATCAGCCTGTTCCTAATAAGATGGATTTATTACGACCACTAAAATTTCTCTTTAGCTGAATCCCTCGTCTCTTCTCCCTCCTCTGCGAGATATTTAAAAGAGAGAGAGGTGGAAAAACGGTTACAATACCTTGACATGGTACTAAAGATTTTGTCTCAATTTCTTCAATGGATAACGGCTCTTCGATGATTTCTTCGAGCTGTGGAACCAAATGTTTAACACAATTACATATTCACTGGTTGATCCAGCATTATTTTTACTGGGGGGTCAGCTGTATGATGGCAAAGGGGCCCTTTTGGGCCGGCCAGTTCTGACACGACCGTGTTTCAACTACAGAAATCACTGTATGCAAAGTCCAATTACAGTACTACTTTACGTCTACGATAAAAAATTTAAAAATAATTCAGATTTTTCCCCCATCATTCTGTTTAAGAAAAAAATCAGAATTCTTATAGAGGGTGCAACGAAGATTTCCAAGTATTTTCTATTATCCCTTGTCAAAACGAAGTATTTTCAAACCAACATCGACAAAATATATCTTTCCGCTGAAGATGATTTCTTTATGTTCCAGTAAAAACTGTTGTTTATCGAGCAGAAAATCTCAGATGAACTACGAAATACTAAGAACAAGATGCTCGAAAAAATGGTCTCTTTCACAGTTCCCTGCGCATTCTTGAAAGGTAGCGTACCTTTGAATCGAAGCGAGACGAACGGTGAGTTTGCAATGATAGAGACATGTGTATAATTGTCCAAGTTGTTAAAAAAAAAAAAGAATCTTGATTTGCATTTTCAAATTTTAAACCTTTATATCTCTGAGATCAGAAGTCCATATCCTGTAAAAGATGTGTTATTGTATTACAGTGGAATCAGTTGAGCGTTTAACGGTGCCGTTTGTCGCGATTGTTGCAGTCCATAAATTTGCACGTTGCTATGCAGAATACACGACGTTTCTAGGTTAATGGGTGCACGTTCGGCTGATAAGATTTTATCAGCAGAACATGCTACCAGCCGCCTAGAAATGTCGGTCATTCTGCACAGAAACGTGAAAATTTAACGGTCTCGAAGATCGCAACAAACGGCGCCGTTAAACACTCAATCTGAATCCGCTGTACTCCCGGCTACATGTAGAAGTGATTTTCAAACTAAACCATTAGAGTTGTTGCACTTTAAAAACCTAGACGGCTGAGTAATGGTCATCTTGATATATGACTGTCATTCTAGCACTCAATATTTATCACCATTTCCCTAAAATAAACTCGAGAAACTAAGTCGTTATAAAGTGTAAAGCAGCTGTTACAAGCTGTAGTTGTTGAAACCTGACAGAAAGAGATGCTCTCGCGCATGCTCTGTTCGCTATCCAGAGAGTATTCTAGCTGGATTAACAGATGAAGAATAGATACGAAATCCTTGTTGTTGTTTTTTTTTTGTTTTGTTTTTTTTTTTAATATGCAGCAATCTTAGTTTGAATTTCAGATGAGTTTTTGATGAGAATATCTCTTACTGACCAGTAATATGTCACAAAAAATTCACTGCATCTTTTGATGATATACTAACTACCAGAACGGGTTATCAACTTACGCTTTCGTCATTAGCTCGAACGTTGTCGTTCTCATCAAGCCCCAGATATTCTTCAATGCTCTTCGCGGCCGTGAAGACGTCAGGAATAATAAACATTCCACATAGGATGAAGATCATTTGAATAGACATGATAATTTCGAGAGCTCAAAACCTCAACTGCGGAAATTGTTAGTGGAGGTCGTTATAAGAAATGAATACTAGCTAGAGATGATGAGCTTTGTACTCATTTATATAGAATTATGATCATATTATTCAAATCAACAGATGGAATATGATGTAGTAGAATATATTGTGATTACATGAAAATTTAAGCTGGTTATTGACAGCTTTTGTCGCTTCTCGCAAATTCTACTATTTTTAGTCGCTTCAGCACTGCTAGTGTTCTGCCACTTTTGTATCAGGTGTCAATTAAATATTTCAGCACACCTTGAAACTACTAAGGAAGTCCTTTGTACTGAGAATTAGCATGGCTAATGCTACCTCTTATCTGTCTGCATATTTATCTGATCAATAGTTCTTTCACCAGATGATACATAGCAACCTTTCACTTTTGCTCTACTTCTAATCCTTCATAGTACCTCTTTTATTCCTTCAGAAATATAATGTCCAACTGTTTTATTTCTTTTTGGAGATGATGATAATTCTTAATGAGGCCTTTCATAGGGTGAGTTCAGCTGGAAGAGGTGTGGTAATTTAAGCTTTTTTCCTTCTCCTTCTCCTTCACCTTCTCCTTGTCTTCCTTTTTCTTTTTCTTTTTCTTTTTCTTTCTCTTTCTCAAAAGAGTGGCTTTTGGACAAACTTTGATAATATACGACAGAACGCTTATTTCACGACGTTTCGATGTCGCTGACATCATTTTCAAGTGAGTTGTTTATTCGATGATATTGAATATTACTTTGAGAAAGATTTCTCTTTCTCTTCTTCTTTTTCATTCTCTTCCTCGAGATCTTTATCTCCTGTGCCTTCGTCTCCTCTTTGCTTGACAGGCTGTTTCAGTATATCCCAGTGTAATACAGGATCGTCGCTATTTATTCAAATAAGATAATACTCAATAGTGAAAAGGATTATTAACATATTAGAATAAGTATGCGTTCTAGTATGCGTATTTCTAATCCCGGCTTCCTTCCATATGAAAAAAAACCCTACCATCAGTCCTACTCCGAAGAAAATTCAACAGTACTCAACTAACATGCTAATATTTGCGAAAACTGGATAATCTGGAGAAAAACCCTTGTGTCATTGGAGTTTGTCAAACAAACTCAACCGTCACTTTTTTATATTTTTTATTATTTGCCATCAACCGTCACTTATGGCTCAGTCGGGAATTAAACCAGCAACTCCAGGTGTGAACTAAAACTCCCTCCCACTCCACCGAAACACCTTGAGCCTCACATTAAACCAGGGATGAAGGATCCGGGGAGATGGCGTTTTACGGAAATGAGAGATCTTGGATGAATTTTATTTCCACATGAAAAAAAGAAATTCTAGCCTCGCCAATGCACACACTTAAAATATGCTGCTCCGTCATTGTAAACTATAACCACTTCATTATGTCCATTTTGGTTAGTTATTTCTTGGCACGACCAGATGTTTTATACACTCAAAATTGGTAAACATTTCAGTTTTACTTCCTTTCCCGTTCAATTGTATTCATTTAATTACTAAGCCAATGGCGTTAAATGCCCCAGGAGAAAACTGGTTAACGTTTGCATGACCAAGGCAACGGACCTGTTCATAATGGTATTGAATTGTACAACTATAATTACATTGGCTTCCTACGCTTCCGGCTGCTTTTTATGGAAATAGAGCAGTATTTTGTACGGCCAAATTGTCAATTTTTTTTGTCATTTTTTATGCATCATTAGCCATTATAGTAGACTAGGAGTTATCTTTGTGCCTTTCATCGTGAAGAAATGAAACATGTGAAGAAAGAAAGAAAAAACGAAAGAAAGAAAAATTGAAAGAAAGAAAGAACTAGCTGAAGAAAGACAATAGAAGGAAGGAAGAAATATAGAAAAGTTGACAAAGAGAGAAAAAACGAAAGAAACTAGAGAGAGCGTCCAACTAGCATATACGGAGGGTCGTGGGTTCGATTCCCATCTGGGGCTCAGAATTTTTTCTGAGTCCATTCAGTATGGTACGATCACATATACATTTCAGAGCTAAGAGAATAGCTAGAAGAAATAAAGATAGATAAATACAAAGAAGAAAGAAACACATTGGACTGCCTTATTCTTTCCTGTTTAGGAACTGAAACATTCAATAACATTCGATGACGTGTGGTTCAAAGTTATGCCATTGCTCTTATTATCCTGTTGATTGCCCACATTTTACAATTTGTAAACCGAAGATAAGTACATTGTGTAGACCACTGCCTTATTCTTCAAATAACTAGATCATGATTGACATTTCTATAACTAGATCAGCAGATATGTTTAACGCCTAGCGGCATTTCAACAAGACAGGATATAATTCAGACAAGAGGGCGTTAAAGTTTAAAGTTCTGTTAATATTCGGAGCTCTATTCAAATTAGATTATGCAGCAAAGCTGAAACGTCTCGTCTGGACCGTTGTTAACCTGATTCAAAGTAATTTATCCCAATTCGGTGTCTTCGGGTTTTTTTTTTTAATCAGTAAGGGATGCCTCAGAGATCATCAATAGGTCCTTTTACTTTTTTCATCAGTGAGGGCTAAGAGATACCCCAGGGATTGGCAATAGGTCCATATACTTTAAGTTTGTTTCCACATGTTCCATTCATTGAGTATCTGGACCCCCTTTGACCTCATGTTCCATTCACTGAGTATCTGGACCCCCTTTGACCTCATGTTCCATTCACTGAGTACCTGGACCCCCTTTGACCTCATGTTCCATTTATTGAGTATCTGGACCCCCTTTGACCTCATGTTCCATTTATTGAGTATCTGGACCCCCTTTGACCTCATGTTCCATTCACTGAGTACCTGGACCCCCTTTGACCTCATGTTCCATTTATTGAGTATCTGGACCCCCTTTGACCTCATGTTCCATTCACTGAGTACCTGGACCCCCTTTGACCTCATGTTCCATTTATTGAGTATCTGGACCCCCTTTGACCTCATGTTCCATTTATTGAGTATCTGGACCCCCTTTGACCTCATATTCCATTCACTGAGTATCTGGACCCCCTTTGACCTCATGTTCCATTCATTGAGTATCTTGACCCCTTTGACCTCATGTTCCATTTATTGAGTGTATGGACCCCCTTTGACCTCATGTTCCATTCACTGAGTACCTGGACCCCCTTTGACCTCATGTTCCATTCACTGAGTATCTGGACCCCCTTTGACCTCATGTTCCATTTATTGAGTATCTGGACCCCCTTTGACCTCATGTTCCATTCACTGAGTACCTGGACCCCCTTTGACCTCATGTTGCATTCACTGAGTATCTGGACCCCCTTTGACCTCATGTTCCATTTATTGAGTATCTGGACCCCCTTTGACCTCATGTTCCATTCACTGAGTACCTGGACCCCCTTTGACCTCATGTTCCATTTATTGAGTATCTGGACCCCCTTTGACCTCATGTTCCATTCACTGAGTACCTGGACCCCCTTTGACCTCATGTTCCATTCATTGAGTATCTTGACCCCTTTGACCTCATGTTCCATTTATTGAGTGTATGGACCCCCTTTGACCTCATGTTCCATTCACTGAGTACCTGGACCCCCTTTGACCTCATGTTCCATTTATTGAGTGTATGGACCCCCTTTGACCTCATGTTCCACTCACTGAGTACCTGGACCCCCTTTGACCTCATGTTCCATTCACTGAGTACCTGGACCCCCTTTGACCTCATGTTCCATTTATTGAGTATCTGGACCCCCTTTGACCTCATGTTCCATTTATTCAGTATCTTGACCCCTTTGACCTCATGTTCCATTCATTCAGTGTCTTGAAAATAGTAGCTTACGCATTTAGTATTTTGGATATTCGAGTAGTAATAAGGTTTATGTATTGATCTGTAATTATGTATTTGTACTATTGCCTCTCCTATAGAGTCCCCCTACCCCTCCCCTCCCCCCGACATCAAAGTTACTTCATCCAGTGTCTTCCTTTAGTGAAAACTCGTAAGCACCCAGAGGATCATGGGAAGTGTTTGCAATACAGCGAGTATTTTGATATAGATGTTACTTTAATATATGCCAAAAATTCGTTTCTCTTAGACGTTTACAATCAGCAGAGAGACGAATATGTATATATCTTAAATGCCGGCAAATATACCTTACACAAAGATAGAAAAGTATAAAAACTTCGAGAATAGCCAATGTGCATGAACTCGAAATTCTAGCACAAAGCATGATGGGAAAGTGAGTTCTTACGCTTTTTTGGCTCCTCTAAAAATACATCTGATAATTTTTCCTTCGACATTTTCTATGGGAAAAAAAGAAAAAATAACAGTGTAATTTGTTTCTTGTAATTCCTTTGATTTCCCTGTTCCATTTTTATAGAACTCACTTTCCCAGAGTGCTTTGTGAGCTTTGATGCACATTGCCTATTGAATGCGCATGCCTATTGAATGTGCCAGAAATTTGTAAAGCAAATGAAATGTGAGATCATATCACAGCGTGAATGATTTCGAGTCATTTATGTTTGACGAACATTTCTGAATGAAAATATAAAAATTACGAACAAGGTATGCCGTATGAATTAAAAGACTAGTTAACACAGCGGCAACTGAAGACGTGTAAAGTAAATACCTTTAAAAGGAATCGATCTACTGCTTGTCACCCTCTTTCGAGGAAAAAGTCCTCTTTGGCTCAGCTATTTCAAATTCCCTTTCTATGTCATTCACTTTTTTTAATGAAAACAATTATAAGTGTCTTTTCGTTTCGTTTTCATTTTGGTTTTTAAGATCTTTAAAAAAGTTCATTTCTATTTGGTAAACAGGTATTTAGGGTCAAGCTGGTCACTTTTCTCCTTATTGAGTACTTCATCAGCGGAAAAAAGTATTGTGAACGTTTCTATACAAGTCAGCATGACTTAATCAAAAAATTCTAATAATTCTAGTCCTGGGTTCATAATTATATGGGCAGTAACAGACAGGTGTTGTGGAAGTCTTTCATGCTTACATTTTCCATGAATGATTTTGAAAGTCTTCAATGATAAAAGCATCCTAGGAACCAAAGAAAAACATCTGTAAATACTTCAGAAATAGCATAAGCTTATAAGGACCCGCGGAGCACATTTTAAAGTGGAGGTGAAGGCTACATGCAGAACTATAGCAAAATAAGATATCCTTTTCGTAAAAAGATTATCCATGTGTAAAAGTTAGTTTATAACATGAATCTCTATCATAAATTCAGCTTAAGTTTCGTTTTATTACTAATGATTATCTTATCATTCTTAGCCGCTTTTAAGTCTTGTGTATTTATTCCTGTTTCTCCTACTCTTTTTGCGGAACACTTCGATGACCTACACAATATACAAGCACATCTAAATTAGATTTTTATTACAAAAGTCATATCTAGTAAACATTGTGCATGTTCAATTACAAACTTGGTCGGTGGAGAGTCCCTATTTTATCGTAAATACAGTCATTGTAAATTAAACTTATTTAACTCGGTCTTTTTCGTCTTTTATTTGATTTTCGCAGTCGCCTCGTTGTCGGCTTTGTTTGTACGCCGATAAAAACTGAGTATGCTTTCCTCACACTTATTATTTGCCACAGCTGTTGTTTACCTAGAACCACGCAGAAATTCCTATAAGTCCAGAGTTATTCCCGTTATTCACAGACTCTTTTAATAGCGTATAGTTCTAGGTTTTTTTAAAAAAATAGCTATTTTAGTTATTAATATTTAAACAATTACTCACAGCTCAATTATAGAAAATTTATATGAATAAACTTAATTTAATTTTGAGTTTAAGATAATATAAATATGCTAATCTTTGTGAACAGGATGAAAACAAAGTTATTAACTAGTGTACTAGTGAATGTCATTTTCATTGCATTTAATAGTTACGGCTTCCTGCCCTGCCTGCTGAACTGACAGATCCGCAAGCTGTTTTCCTTCTCACTGCCTTTGCATGTAATGAGTCATCATCTGCATGATTACGAGGATGTAGTTTCATTCATCAAACTGAAGTCTTTAAATAAAATTCTTATTGTAAAAAAGATATAAATTATGAGAATATTATGGTTGTGGTAAGCTTTCACACTGGTTTAAATTAGGAATCTTTTGGCAAAAATATTCAAAGACTTCAACTTAACGTTGGGTCTCACCGTCTCTAAATTCAAGGATTGTGCCCAACTGGTAACCGCTGTTCGTCTTCTGTTCTGAGTCTAGATTTCGGTCTCCGCAAAAACTAACATACTACAATCCAATTCAATCTATGAGTTAGCCGTGTTCTAACTTAGATCAGCAAAGAGGTCGTTTCCGCGTTCAGTCTGTGAGTTAGCGGTGTTCTGACTTAGATCAGCAAAGAGGTCGTTTCCGCGTTCAGTCTGTGAGTTAGCGGTGTTCTAACTTAGAACAGCAAAGAGGTCGTTTCCGCGTTCAGTCTGTGAGTTAGCGGTGTTCTAACTTAGATCAGCAAAGAGGTCGTTCCGCGTTCAGTCTGTGAGTTAGCCGTGTTCTGACTTAGATCAGCACAGAGGTCGTTTCCGCGCCGGTTCAGTCTGTGAGTTACCCATGCCCTGACTTTGATCAACCCTTTGCCCTGACTTTGATCAACCCAGAGGTTGTTTCAGGTTCAGTCTGTGAGTTAGCCATGCCCTGACTTTGATCAACCCAGAGGTTATTATTTCAGGGTCCAATCTGTGAGTTAGCCATGCCCTGACTTAGATCAGCCCAGAGGTTTTTTCATGGTTCAGTCTGTGAGTTAGCCATACCCTGACTTAGATCAGCCCAGAGGTTTTTTCATGGTTCAGTCTGTGAGTTAGCCATGCCCTGACTTAGATCAGCCCAGAGGTTTTTTCATGGTTCAGTCTGTGAGTTAGCCATGCCCTGACTTAGACCAGCCCAAAAATCTCTTGTGTTGAAAACAGAAGTGGCAGTCATGTTGCATGGACGATATTCACTATAGATAGTCTGTATCAAGAGAGCATAAATAAGAGAGAGAAACTTCTTAATACCACACGCGCCATGTGAATTCCCGGTTGGTCTATTTTTAGCATCCAAAGTCATTTGGTTTTAATTTTTTTTAAACATGTCTGAGGCTGCTGAACACCAACAGAGAAGCGAAATGTATGTTTTTCCCAAAAGATCTTTACGTGCTTTCGCTACTTCCAGGTTTGAAAATAGCCCAAAAACAGCCAAACTATTTGGGCTAAAAATAACCCTGATTCGCATTTCACTCATTTACCGCCACAGAACCTCTCAATACGTCACTGCTTCACTATAGACTTTATATAGGATAATACATGGTCGCGCGGAGATACGAATTTTATCTTCGAGTGTTGATATTATCTCTCACGAGAAGATAAAATTCGTATCTCCAAGCGGCCATGTAATGTTCTGTTTATTATATGAAATCTTCAATGAAAAATAATGGAGAATTTGTAGAATATAAATCGTATCCCCACTGGCCACTAGTGGGAGTGGGGACATCAATTTTATCATTTTGATGTCACTCAATATCACACTCTATTTCATATAATAAATAAAAGTATCATACAGACTGTACAAAGAAAAGAGTTAGCAGCACCTGCATCTCAGGCCGAAGGAATTAGCCAATCAGCGAGCATTTTGTTCGTAACTCAATGTTTCCTAGTTCCAGGTTTTCGGCTCGATCTATAACAGCTTTTGCTCGAAAATAGACAAAATAAAACTTATCCGTGCAAGCTATGATTCGCCAAATAACTTTTAGAAAAAGCAAATGTCGTCGTTGTTGGTGGAAAATATTTCGTTTTTAGTAGGGATAATAGAAAAAACTTGGAAATTTTCGCTGTGACAAACAATGCATTGCGCGCCTAGATTCCAGATCACCTGGTTATTTTCCGGTCCGAGTACTCTTCAGTGTTCCTCCCCCTCATGTATCAATTGTTAAAACAGTCTTCCGATCTCTGTAGTTGTCTTGACCTTCCGAGACGTGTGGGATATCAGCTGCTCTATTCTATACCGTTTTGATCAGCTATTTTGGGATATTGTCTGTAGACTAGTACTAGATAATATGTTTGTTGTACAACCACAAAGATCTTCCTTAACATTAATATAACAATACGAAACAATGTAAATACTTCCTTTTCATGAATTAGGGTGATTTCCCCCTACGCTTTTACAAGCAGGAAAAAACGTAATTAGTTTACTACTTATTTTTTACACAAGAGCACTCAGGTTGAGGTTATGTTCTTTATAATGCTGAAATAGTTTCTTAACCGCTTGAAACTTTTGCGAGCTTTTCGTTATCCTCGTCTGCAAAGGAGGCAAGCTTTTCGTAGAAGAAACTCATGTTTTTTTACTCACAAATGCTTTCCCCTTCAGACGTGATTTGCTATTTTCAGATTAATTACCTATTTTGGGCGGATAAAGGAATTTAAAATGGAAATCCTATACTGTACTTTCAAATTCCGGTCAAGAGGATTTCGTGCGAGCAGAAAAGTGGAAAACAAAGCGACGCGCCTTGCATTTTGAAGCTTGTGATTGGATAATTTGTTTGGTCTTGTTTCGTGATAGGAAGTCATTTCAGAGTCACGGTACGTTGTAGCTCTTTTTTCTTCTGTGTCAAAAAGATAAATAAATAAAGTAAAAAAAAAAAGAAATATATGAAAATGAATACATAAATCTTTACTGACACAACACTGTTGAAGTGTGAAGGGTCTTAAATAGTCGGATGAAAACGGCTTTGCTGAAAAGGAATCGTTTGTTTTGACAGTAAAAGTTTCACTTTTCATTTCTAATAAAAACGGTACACATCATGTTGATGTCTTTAGATTACCCGATTATTGGTACCTTCATTATAGAGGCGGGCGTTTTCATTTAGAGAGTTCGACGTCAAGCTGGTCAAATAGAGTTCACCAACAGTTTAATCAACGTCAATTTCTAATTCATCCTTTTAAGCAAGATTTAATGTACAAATTGATCGGGCTAATAGAAAATCTTTAATTCATGACACAATAAACCCAACGTCTCCATGATCTAAAAATAAAAGTCTTAGTCATAAATAAGGTAGGTTTTCCTTTTTTCGATTTATTGAAATATTCTTTTGTAACCAGCTTTTGATAAGCATTTTAATCAGTGAGTAAGGATTTAAAAAAACGTGTTGCTTCGAGCGACAAAAAGAGCAAAGTGAAAATTCTTTCGACTTCCGCTTAATGTTATTCTGGCTTGGTTCTCCCTCTGACCTGAAGCGACTGAAGCGTCCTTCTTACAATGGCCATCAAAAACCCTCATGAATAAATAATGACTTCAACAATGCATATAAATTCCAAGCTGGTCTAGTGCTTGTTACTTATACATTAAGTTCCGTTAATAAGAGAAGTGAAGTTTTCCTCGACGTTGCACCTTTTATGATGGAAATAATGCCGAGACTGTCCTTAATTTTTTTCACCATTTTATTTTACTCACGTGTCGCCTCAGCCAGAACACAGGTAAGTTAAGAATCATCATTGATAGAGAGATATCTTAGATTAATTCCCAGGTGAAGGCAGATTAATTTCAATATCCACTAGTCGTATGACCACATTTTCGTAGCATCTTTCGACTGTTTTTGCTGTTGGTAGCATGTTTGTGTTGCACCACACCTTTGTGTCAAATACAATATTATTTATTTTTATTGTTTATCTTGTTCGTTATCCTTACTATATCATTATTTGTCATATATAGTTTTCATCTTTTGTATGCCTTGTTTTTAAACAAAAAATTATTTTACAAAATATTTTATCAAGAGAATATGAACCTGACTAATCTATAATTAACTATAATTAACCAGTTTTCAATGCTTTAAAAAAAAAGTTGTCACGATTAGAGACACAGACTTATGTATGTTTTTTTTATATTGCAATCCTACAAACAAGTGAGTCTTCTTTCTAAAGGAACCCGCCTCTTTGGTCATATTTTTGCCCCTTGAGCTCGATAGCCCGAGCAATGATATACTTTTATAAAAGATAAATCCTTTCTTTCATAGGTAAACCCTTTTCTCATCGATTTTGATGATGATGATAGTGTCATTGATGATCTAAGAGTGCGTCAGCCAGACATAACACCTTTTATGAAAGAACAAGACGAAAATGTCCAAACTATTGACAGTAAGTGTTGTTTACTGACTATGAATCACCGTCGCTGGTCGATGGATCGATCGGTTTGTCGGTCGATCATTTGTTGGTTCGCTCTTCTCTCAAATTCCATATGTTGTAGTTCACATTTAAGTGGATTGTAGGATGGTTCTTGGGTTCTTAGGTCGTTGTATTTTTAGTTCGATGGTCGTTGGTCGGTCGGTTGGTTGGTCGATCATTTTTTTTGGTTCGCTCATCTTTCAAATTTCATATATATTTTAGTTCATTTAAGCGCACCGTAGGAAGATGGTCGCAGGTCCGGTCGGTTGGTTGGTTGTCTGTCGGCTTCAAACGAAGCCTACTCAATCAATACTCTTTTATCTTCCAGATCAAAGAACTATTTCAAATAGAGGGGAAGTACAATGTAAACCACGGCCCATTCCCGTTAGTATCGACTTACCAGGCCATTTAATCATAACGCCACGATACGTGATCCTGAATCGATGTCTTGGCCCAGGATATACTTCAGTTCAAAAATGTGATGTGATAAGAAGAGAAAAAGTGAATGTACAGTACAAGAAGTTAACTATACAAAGGGACGGCTCCACAGACTCGCAGGTAAACATTTTTGTTTTAAATTTAATAGGAAAAAATATGAAAACTATATTTTGTGTATTTTCTTTACTTTTTAGTTTCTTTCTTATCGTGTGTCTTCCTAGTTCCTTTTCTTTCTATCTATCTTCCTTCCTTTCTTCCTTCCTTCATTCCTTTCTTCCTTCCTTCATTCCTTCCTTCCTTCCTTCATTCCTTCCTTCCTTCATTCCTTTCTTCCTTCCTTTTCTTCTTTCTTTATTTTTGTGTTCTTTTTTCAATTATTTATCCATTCACTCATTCATGTACTAACACTTTATCTCTTTTAGGCATCATTTTCTATTTTACTTTCTTACCACGGTATTTTCTCCCTTTTTTTCTTTCTTTTTTCCTACTAGGAAGAGGGTGTGGATATGTACAACCACCTTGAGTGTGGAAGCGCCTGCATCGCCAAACCAAAAGACTGCAACAGTAAAACCCAGACTTTTGAAGACTGTCTCTGCAAGTGCAAACTCAATGGAACCTATTGCGGAAGCATCAATCGATACTTCGATTCCTCTTCCTGTCAGTGCTATTGCAAGCATCCAACTGAATGTCCTCTGTACATGGAGTGGAACCCGGCTACGTGTCAGTGTGAGTGTGCTAATTGCATAAAGCAAATGTGCGAGAAACAAAAGTTAGCAGTTGACACTAACATGTGCAAGTGTGTGGCAAATAGACGTGTTAGCTCGTAATTTATTTTTGTTGTTAAAAAAAAGAAAGAAACATAAATCGATAGGTATAAGTTGTCTAAATTTTGTAACACAAGTTGATTCAAAAAAATATCTTACGAGCATACGTGAAATTGATCAGTTCAATTTTAAGCTTTCAAAAAATATAACAAATAAGTGAGTATCGAATTTAATAAGGCTATTTAAAATGATCCAACTGTTTTTATTTTAACTTGAAAGTAGAATGTGATTTCAGTATAGAAATTGCAAGAACAAATTAAAGAACAATAAACTACAAATGCATGCCCCTCCGTCGTCTTATCTCCCCTGAAGAGCATTTTTTCGTTGGCAGCAGTCTTGTTAGCCTCCTTTGCAGACGTTCTTAGGGTCGTCACGCCGTCACGCAACGTTTCTCTCCCCACGTGACGACCCTAAGAGCGTCTGCGTAGGAGGCTACAGTCTTTTTTGCCTAGTCTTCTCTTGGCTAATTACGTAATTACGAAGACAATTAGCCATATCAGGTCAGGTAGCCATTAGCCGGCAAAAACTGTGGTCAGACGCCATCTTGAATATTCCCGAATATCAATGTGGAGTTCTCCCAGGTTCTCTCTTGTTATTTAGCCGAGAAGGATCTGGGCGACCGAAAGAGTATTCCCAGTCCCTCTCAACAGTAAGGTTTTGGCTAAGGTCCCACAGTTCTTTGCGCGTCTAGAATTCTCCCAGGTTCTCTCTTGTTATTTAGCCGAGAAGGATCTGAGGGCGACCAAAAGAGTTTACCCAGTCCCTCTCAACTGTAAGGGTTTTGGCTAAGGTCCCACAGTTCCTTGCGCGTCTAGTTCGTTACAATTGTTTTAACGTTTCATTAAAGTTAGTTGAGTGTTTTTGTGCGAGTGTAAGCTGTTCCTTCGGGAACAGCAAATCTGATATCAAACTACACCGCTCGTTATCAGACCCTCAACTGTTATCGCTAATAAAATCTAAGGCAGAGAGGAGAGCAGCACTGACCTTTTTTATGATATCAATTAGTAGAATTCTTGGTTCACATGATTGTTGTCTGGTAACAAAGTTGACAATTACTGTCGGTTACCATAGCAACCAGGTCTATATAGATAGATTTTGCAACTGAGACGGGGAGAAAACACAGCTTTTTCTACCTTTTAGGATGACTTTAGTGGTGTTGGGTTGCAATTAGGCTCACGACCAATTTAAAGATATAGGGAAAAAAGTATGAATAAAAATCAAGAGAAATAATAGAAAATATAACAAGAGAGATAGAACTGATAAAAATATATTAAACTAGCGCTTAGATAACACCTAACAAGATTACTTTGACACCGAGATATTTCATACATGTTGGAACAAGAATACAAATCAAACAAACTCTGATGAATAACTAAACTTTGACTTCGCTTTCATCTCAATTCTACCAAGTTTTTAACTTCAGTTGATCCAAATTATATGAAAAATGATTAATTTTCAATTAAGAAAAACTCCTTTTTTGCTATTTTGGACACTAACAATCAACTTTTCCTTCCACCCAGGGCGATTTGTGTGGTTTAGTAAAATATCTTGAAATTATTAAACCATTAAAGACTAATTAGCACCAAAATAAATTTAATTTTGACGGATTTTCGAGATAAAGAAAACAGAAAACGCTTTGCGGCTCTTTTCAAGGCACATTTCAAAAACTCTTATTCTTCCCAGACGACGTAATATTTAAGAATAAATATCTTACACAAACAATGAAATTTATGAAACTTATTCCTCTGACGTCACATCGTGAGCCAATCGTGTTTTCTTAATTTGAATAACCATAAAAACTTTATCGAAACTTTTCCACTTCACTGCCCGATCGAAGTAGTTTGAATATTTTTGATCCTGTTGTTGGTTTCGAAGTTAATTCTTAGTTTTCTGAGTCAAGAGAGATGGAGTTTAGAACTATATTGGTACTTTTGGTTTGTGTGTGTGCGAATGAGTCGCTCGCCAAAAAAATGAAGGTGAGTTGTAAACTTGTGTATTTGAAGCTGAGGCAATCGGCTTCGTTCGCGAACCCTGCGTCCGCATGTTACTAATTCCTTATCCTTATTCTTATCTTTATCGTCATATAATGTAGAAATTTATTTTTTCTGTTCTGTATTTTATTATCAAATGATAAGGTAAATCAGAGCTTTTTCTATATCAGAGGGAATAAGAAATTGTTTTAAAAATGATACTCATGACGCTCAGGAGTACAAAAGAGAAACGCTAGTACAATATGAAGAAATCATCCATAACAAACCACGCGACTTCTCTCTTTTATATTTTTGTTTGAATTCCTGTTTAACTACTTGAAATACTCTTAAAAATCCTATTTTATGGACCTACAACTAGTTCGTCTATCTTCCCTGTTTGTATAACGATAATGTTAGATAAATGAGTATTAATATTATATGCTCCAATGGTCTCGAGTTTTTACAAAAATGCAGCCATTCGGACGTGAACGGCGTCTTGACAACTCACAAGCCTTTAGTATGAAAGGAAATAATAAATAGATATAAGTAAATACGGGACAAATATTGAAATGGAAAGTTCAGAAGAAATATTTGAAGAGATTGGAAGCAATGTTGAGTAATCTTCGAGTAAAATCGAGAGAAAGTTGTTGTTGTTTATGGATACGTGAAAGTTGGTTTACAAAAGAATTTAAAAGCCATGAGGCATGTATTGGTTAATAATAGACACAAAGGATAAAAAAATAAAGAATGCATTGTGAAGTTTAGAGTGGAATTCAATCGAGATTTTTAGAATAGGATGAAAAATTAATATATTCAAGGATTTTTAATGATTTTGATATGTGATTCAGGAAGCTAGCTGTGTAAGCAACGTGGGTACGTTTACCAAGAGTCGGTTTTGAAGTTCAGATGTTAAATGTCGCCAAAATTCACACTATAAAAGTACGATTAATCATAAAAACAGTTCGAAATGTCTTCAAGCAAAAGCTCACATTGTGTTTTTTTTTTTTGGATTTTAAACCAAAATTTCTCACGTCGTACCGAAATAGCTTTCTAAACCGCTGTGATTGATTTGTTTTGAACTTTTTTTTACTTCAAGTCAAAATTTTCTGTAAACAAAATTGGCGGTGGCATGAAACCTACTCACATAGGCCTTAATTCTGATGATGAGTTCGATAAACATGCAGGATGCATCGTTGTACCCAAACAAGACCACAATGCACCATGTTCGCTAGGTCAGAAAAGGTATATTGCATCAGGGAGGTAGGAGGAAGAATCTCATTTTTCTACCTAACCGTACTCTCCTAAGGGTAAATTAAGTAATGTTGTTCCATGCAATTCTGTATGAACGATAGGATATTCTTAGTATACATATAACGGAGCTCACTGAGATAAAGACAGGTTGTTGTTTCATCCGTGCGGTGTACACAGATCAAGATCATCAAGACACACCTAGACTGCAGCTTTCGATAATGATATCCATCCAGTGAAATTTCACACGAATTCATGCCTCGTGCAAATGCTCGAGAAGCACCATTTTCATTTAACGCATGATATAACGCGCGACCACAAACGTTTTTTTTCTTTTTTTCTGAACCCTGCAACATCCTGCAACATATCAAACCCTTCACAGCAAGCGAGATTATGATTATTCATGCAAACATCCATGTGCCAGGATACCTGTTCACCTAGTCTTGCATGCAAAATGCTCAAAACACGCACTATAACAATACGGCAACTCAGTCGAGCTAAATCTGTTATTTTATCTGTTTTAGAAATCCAAAGTTCCTTTTCGTGAAGCCGAAAGGCTAGAAGATCATATCATGAATGTGTTGATGGATCAAAGAGATGCATCAATGCTGATCGAGAAAAGATCTAGCCGCTTTACCATCAAAGACGTTTGTACTTTTCCTGAGGATCCCAACGTTGTAACAGTGGACAGTAAGTGGTTATTATAATTCTAGACAATTTTGGCGAAAATAAAACTGAACAATTTTTAATTTTTCTTCTTTCTTTTTCTTTCTTTCTTTTTTCCTTCCCTCGGTTTCTCTCTTCGTTCGTTCACTCTTTGTTTCTTTTTTCAAAATTTACCAAAGTCAGTCTAGCTATCACAGGCTTCGAGGTCAAATAAAATATAATCATTATATTCGTTCTATTATCGGGTAGATAACAAACAAGAGCACGCTTCTATGACGTTTTGCCAGCCAAGGCCTGTCGCTTTGCCAATCAATATTCCGATTCATCACGTTATCTACCCTACCTACGTTACGCTGCATCGATGTCTTGGCGGGTTTTACAGCAGATTACAACGATGTGTGGCCAGTAAGAAAGAAAGAATCATCGTAAAGTATATGGAACTTACGAACTTTTCGGTAAGATATTTACCTGTTTACCCATCCGTTCTATTCTATCCATATCTATCCATCCATCCATCCATCCATCCATCCATCCATCCATCCATCCATCCATCCATCCACATCCACATCCACATCCACATCCACATCCACATCCACATCCACATCCACATCCACATCCACATCCACATCCACATCCACATCCACATCCACATCCACATCCACATCCACATCCACATCCACATCCACATCCACATCCACATCCACATCCACATCCACATCCACATCCACATCCACATCCACATCCACATCCACATCCACATCCACATCCACATCCACATCCACATCCACATCCACATCCACATCCACATCCACATCCACATCCACATCCACATCCACATCCACATCCACATCCACATCCACATCCACATCCACATCCACATCCACATCCACATCCACATCCACATCCACATCCACATCCACATCCACATCCACATCCACATCCACATCCACATCCACATCCACATCCACATCCACATCCACATCCACATCCACATCCACCCATCCACCCATCCATCCATCCATCCATCCATCCATCCGCCCATCCATCCATCCATCCATCCATCCATCCACCCATCCATCCATCCATCCATCCATCCATCCATCCATCCATCCATCCATCCACCCATCCATCCATCCATCCGTCCATCCATCCATCCATCCATCCATCCATCCATCCATCCATCCATCCACCCATCCATCCATCCATCCACATCCACCCATCCATCCATCCATCCATCCATCCATCCACCCACCCACCCACCCATCTGATCCATCCACCCATCCATCCACATCCACCCATCCATCCATCCATCCATCCATCCGTCCATCCATCTATCCATCCATCCATCCATCCATCCATCCATCTGATCCATCCACCCATCCATCCACATCCACCCATCCATCCATCCATCCATCCATCCGTCCATCCGTCCATTCATCCATCCAATAACTATATGTATTTATACAATCAGCATGAGGATGCCGTAATGTACAACCACACGGAATGTACCGGAAACTGCATTTTCAAGCCTGAAGATTGCAATCCCCAAACAGAAACCTTCAAAAATTGTCACTGTACCTGCAATATTAATGCAGCCCACTGCAACAGCACCTGGCAAACCTTCAACGGCCACACATGCAACTGTGATTGCAAGTTTGTTCAACAGTGTGACATCGACAAGGAATGGAACCCAGTCACGTGTCAGTGCCAGTGTCTAAAGTGCCTCCGGGACCTTTGCACCAAGGCTAACTTACCGATAAACGAGGAAACATGCCAATGTGCTCGTCAAGTAGTTTCTCGCAGATCTTCATCACAACTCCACAGTAACAAGAAGTCAGTACTCTTCGGTTATAAAAAATCGCTACTCTTCCGCAATAAATATAATTAATCACCACGCATGATCTAAGAATGAACCGCTGACCAGAAATAGCTTAAGGTCAATAGTACAACCGCTGAAGATTGCAGGCTCAATATTTTCAAAACTCTATATGCATGGTATACATATTAAGTGGGACTTTTTAGGTCAAGGGATTAACCGAGGTTTTTATTCACATTTTATCTTGAGAAGCTTTCATATATATTCACTGAGAATTAACAGCTCATAAAGGGATTACATCAGATTTCGTACGAGTGTCGGCATAATCACGGCACTCGGTGTCATTATCGATATATACTGGAAAAATTTCATCGTCAAAATTGTTTAAAACTGAAAAAAATAAGTTCAGCTTTGCCTGGAGATGTTATTTTTAGCTATTACAGGAATGTTCTACAATGGTATTCAAAATATATATTAGTCATTAAACAAAAACTGAGCCGAGTTGGCATATTGCAGTGCATTGTGGGACTGTTTTAGAGAACGGAATAGACGCCATCTTGGATATACGTCCCGGCTAAAACAAGCAACTCTACCCAGGTTTTTCCTGGTACTCGGAATGGCTAATAATGGTTGTATGGTTCTTTTTTTAATCGGGGTTTTTTCTCTTAGTTTTTCAGCTATGTTTTTTTTCTTTCAGTTCCTGTCAAAATTGGCTAACAGAAAATAAATTTTAACTTAACCGAGGTCATATTTATAAATAGGTAAAACCACTTTCGGTATATTTTGATGATTAAATTTCTTTTTCTGTGAGTGTTTTAGCTGTACTTCCATCTCCCATAGCAACCACATCGTACGTGCGGAAATAGACTAATATTTCGAGAAAAAAGGTAATTAGGATAATTTATATCCTTGTCTTGGCCATAGTTTGCTGTAACTGTATAGCTTAAATATCAAGAGCTCATTAGAGCATTTAGACACAAGACCAAAGTATGTGAAAAAGAGCTTATTTTATTGAAAAAAATTGCACGGCTTGGCATTATTATCATTCACTTAAAAAGCATGAGAGCTAAATTAATAGTTTTCTTTCAACTCGCTGTTAAAGTCCTTCAAAAATCATAATTATTGAAATTGTGTGTTAATAAAAGGGGAACAAAATCAAATATTGAGTATAGTTAATGTTTTAAGCAGTTCAACAAGGATTAGACAGATTACAAGCTGAAATATCTCGTACGTAAGTGTCGGGAAATCCCCTGTTTTCCAAAATTGTACAAAAGACTTCAGTGAGGTGTACATCAACGAAGGCATGATGTGTTTACTGCAAGATATCTTGTACAATTACGTACTCTGCACAGCTCTGAATTCTGGGGAATAAAATAGTGATATATGACTCTGCAATTTTAGAATAGGAGATTAATTTACGAGCATATGATACCCGAACAAGACTTTGCACTTCATGGTAAGTAGTCGGTCATCTTGACAGCTTAGATCTAAAGCACTCACAAAACCTGACAGAGATGTCATAAAACGTATTTATATATTCCGATTTAGAAACACTGATTTATATAAAAACAAAATCAATACATTATTATGAGCTGCCTCACTTGCCTAGAACTCCTAGAAACTCAAAAGAAGTTTTAAGTAGGAAGTCAGCTAATAATACTTAAACACCGAGAGAGAAAAATAGCTTTGATTTTAACCAGGAGCCCTTGTTTTACTGGACTCGAGCTGAACTCGTAAAC
Organism: Anthopleura sola; assembly: GCA_023349425.1. Lineage (NCBI taxonomy): Eukaryota > Metazoa > Cnidaria > Anthozoa > Actiniaria > Actiniidae > Anthopleura > Anthopleura sola. The sequence goes on from JALHLI010000002.1 coordinate 9,298,343, forward strand.
AATACGAAGTCAAACTCGTTTCGAGGAACCTATTTTTTCCGCCTGTTAACTATACGTGGGAAAAACGACACTTCTAAGCATCTTGGTTTGTTTACCAACACCTTAGTTACCAAATGTTTCTTAATACTCATTTATCAAGAGATTAAATTTAAAGCAATTTTTTTAATAGGGAAGATTAGAGTAAACTTTCTTCCTGTGAAGAAGAAACGCAAGCGAGCTAAATATCACACATGGTGACGTCAAGACACGTCATTGATATTCTTAGCCAATAGAAAGGCGGCTGAGTTTAGTCAACTTTGCTCTCAAATAAATATATATAATTTCTTGGAGAAAAGAAATTTCCCATTTCAGCTCCAGAGTTTGGTTAGAAAGTTTCCTCAAGAAGAAGTATGAAGCCTGTTCTGGTTCTCGCTGTTTTAGCTATCATCTTCTTACAGTTCAAGACAATTTCCTCAAAAATCATTGTAAGTATTCTCTTTTTTTTTTTTTGTTCTTTTTAATTGTCATTTGTTTTTAAGTGTTTAGATTATTAAGAATGTCGATAGCTTAAATGTCGATCAGGAATTACAAAAGGTTCCGTTGAAATATCCTATAGTCAAGTGGAAGAGGGAAGACCTATAGAGAATACTTTTGTTTTCTTTTTCATGTAAATTCATTGTGTAATATCAGAATGGTTTGTAATGGTTCTAAATTTTGAACAAACTGCTTTTGCAAAATAGACGTGCCAAGAGAATTATCTCTCCACAAAATGGCACCAAATTACCGAGTTACTTCTATTTCGCGCATTTTACGTACAATGATGAAATAAAAAGCCGGTCCCGTGGAAGAGGAGTGATTAACCAACATCCTGCAGCTAAAATTATCCCTTTTTCCTCAAGATACATTATTGTCGCATGCAGCAGCCGTGTATTCAGCTGAATTGACATTTCTGTCACTGAATAACAGCCAGTTTCGTTTTGCTTTGTGTTTCCTGTCAAAGAGTAACACCTACTAACAGGCCTGTGCTGAATAAAATTTATTTTGTAATAAAAACGTTTGACCGACAAAAAAGAGTTAAGTCCGGACGAAGTGACATTCGTTTGTCCTTGGAAAAGCGTCCTGAGTCAATACGGTGGTTTGCAAGTACTGTAACATTAGACTGCCCATTTTTCAAATTTGACGTCAACTGACAATTAACCAGTCGAGAATAATAAACGGGAGGACTAGTGTCTCTAATTTAGAATGTGGAGATGTTTTTATTAAGTTACTGGCACTCAAGGAAATGAGTTTAAAAATACGTGGATCTAGACTTGAAGACTCTGAGACTCTGAAAGTGTGTCAGTGGATAGACGACAGAGCAGAAAAACCCTTTTTGACCTTTCGTTATCACCAATGAGCTCAATATTTTGTAAACACGCTGTTCTGGGGCCAATGTAAAGAACAAAATAAAAAAGGAGACCAAAATTAAGTGAAGCGGTTTGAGATATAACGCCTTGTACTTTGGGAGAGGTGACATTTTTATCAGCAGAAATACTGCTATATTTGTGACTATCTCCAAGTAGCTTTACTAGTTCGGTGACAAAATTTTGCCACAAGTTTGTAACAACAGCAACACAAATGAAACGCTTCTAGTCTTGGCGTATCACGGCCAGTTAAATAATTAAACAATCGTGAGAGTAGCAGCCTTGTCGGTTTTCTGCTTTGTCTGGATGGACTATTGACCGAATGCCGATTTGGCCGCCACTTCATTATCATATTTTTTTTAATTCAAATTTTAGTTGACTACTACATTAAAATTATAGATTATGATGACAACAACAAAGTTAGAAAGTTTGAGACATTAAAATATTAAATTCTTGAGAAGTTATGAGAATTTTAGCTAATTTTAAAAACGTGAAAACCCCACAATGAGGCTAGCAAGGAAACAGATCACTGAACACATACAAATCTCTGTAATTTTGATTCCAAATAGCTTCACTTGAATTCAACTTATAGCAATAAAACTTTCCAAAAATACATATTTCTGTTTGTTCGTTCTGATGGTGGTACTTATTTTTTAAGATTAGTTTTTTATTTCTAAAAGTCAATGGCGGCCATATTGGCATTCGGGTCTATGTAGTAATCCTTCGAGTTTGAAGCTCATCGATCCTTGCCTTTCTTTTTCAAGTTATTTTCTGTGGCTTTCGCTATAACTGATGGGTGTGCGCTGGGTGGGAGCCCTTGTCCCGATTCGGTAGTACGTTGCCAAGTCACCACGAACGTCACACGTTGCTTAGCAACATAAAAAAGAGGCATTTACGGGGTCCGCCATTTTGAATTTTAGCACCGACTAATTAGTTACCAGGTTTATCAACCACGTTATCAACGCCTGCGTTTCTCTTGGTCAGCACCGAGGAAAGTTATTATTTATTTATTATATATTATCAATATATATTCTAAAGCTTATTTATATTTGTAACTTTCAGATCCCAAAAGAATTTGAGGACTTTGAAAATAATGAGGATCGCATTGCCAACTACATCCTAACGAGAAATTCAGACCCCGAGAAAAGTGCATTTTCTTATGATGATGACTCCGCTGACCAGTGCGAGGCACCTGACAATGCTAATATCCAAACTGTAGTCAGTAAGTAATCCACTGACCAATAATGATCGATTCTAAATTCACCAAAAACCTGCGTTAAAAAGCCAGTGTATTAAGAAGCAACAGGATGAAATTTAGCCAACAGCTGTTATTACGGATACATGTAAATGAGATGCATATGACACAACAAGCATTGTATTGACCACATAGTCTCGCTTGTATGATTCTTATAAAATGTCTCATTTGCATACATCCATAATAACAGCTATTACGCACCCAATATACAAGAACCACTTCAGTCTGACTATTGAGACAGGTTCTTATGCGAAACGTAGAAAGCTTTAAGAAAGTAGACAGCATTTTTACTGAGACAGGAAATACCATGTGTCGTTTCAAAAAGCTATCCGGTATATGAATGTAAGCATAGCCTAACCATTACCGTCTGTGCCGTTTTTATGCAGGTTTTTACTGTACCCCAATGTATTCCAGCATGCACATCGCATTCATTTTCTAACATATTGACATCAAAGTCGGTTGAATCTGAAATAATCTTTAAAAATTCAAAAGAGACGGGAATTTAAAAAAAAAAGATACTAGAGAAGACAAAAAGTATTGAGTATGATCTGAGCAGTTTTCGCCGGTATGAGTGGTAAAAGTACTAAGTAACAAACGTACAAATGAAATGGTTACCCACTTTTTCTGCGAAAAAAATATCCATTTACAACACCTGAATACTAGAGTAAACATGATTATGGAGTCATAGGACACAGCGGTATTTAGTGAATTAAAAAAGAGACTATTTTGCCGTACAATCGTCTATAACATCATTAAAAGAAAGAAAATTCAAGACAAATTATTATCCTTTTTTCCAGCTAACAAAACTGTAAGCATCAGCTGGACGGATCGCCCAATTTGTTCACTAGTGCAAGTACCTGTAAAGATAAACACGCGAAAATACTCCAACCCCTTCCCGTCTTACGTCAGACTTACCCGATGCATGGGCTCTTCGGAGTGGCTGCCGACTCTCAAGCATTGTACAGTTAAAAGGAAAGAACAGATAAAGGTCAAGTACATGGATGCCTACGATGGTTACAAGGTAAAAATTGTAACCGTTCTCAGAATCAAGGGAATAGACCTCATCGGCTTGGGTGTAATGTTGTCCCATTTCAGACCACGTGTCATTCCCCAGAGTATCATTTCATTGTTTAACGGTTGCGCATGAGAAGACACATGAATATGGATACAACTCAAACAAAGAATCTTATTCTCAAGAGAATGGCACGTGGTCTGAAATGGGACAACATTACACCCAAGCCGATGAGGTCTATTAACGTAGCTACAGTGCACTCGCCTCTACGTCTTCTAGGGTCTCGGTTTTAATTTCTTGTCTCGGCATCACATGTGAGTAGATCTTATTAGATATCTCCTTTGATTCAAGGGGGTTTTCCTCCCTCCGCCAAACCTATATAACACGCTAAATTGTCTTTGGATCCGTGAGTTTGCCGTGCCTTGACTTTGATCATCGTCCTAGGGGATGTTTGATTTCGGGTGAAGGCCGGAAGAATAATTCAGTATTGCTTTCGAGGGTGTCCGAATCAAACGGGTAATGTAAACGAAGACAAAAACCACCAGGACAAGAAATATTTATGTGAAAAACGTGAAGGATATCTGTTTTGGTCTGTAAAAGTTTGAGCTCTGGGGTGAACGCAAAATACCAGTGCTTTGTATAAACAACATTGCTCTTTTACTAAACCTATTTTGACCAATACCTTGTATCCTTGCCAGGAATTTGATTCTAAAATGTATAACCACACCGAGTGCGCAGAAGAATGTATCGTCAAACACCACCACTGCGACCCAGTAAGAGAGAAGTACGAAGACTGTCGCTGTAAGTGTATCATAAACAACTCTTACTGTGATAGCTCCTACCAAACATTCGATAAGTCCCTGTGCCAGTGCCGGTGTACCACGGTTAGACAGTGTTCCTTGTACCGAGAATGGAATCCAACCACGTGCAAATGCCAATGCGCGAAGAGCATCAGAGATATGTGCGAGAAGGCAAACTATGTGATAGATGAGTCGACGTGTTCTTGTGTCTTTCCAACCGTACCAACAACTTCTCCTCCACCACCACCGACCACGACACCTCCACCACCACCAACCACGACACCTCCACCACCACCAACCACGACACCTCCACCACCACCAACCACAACTTCTCCACCAAAAATAACCGGAAGTAATTCAAATAATATAAATGTCATATAGAAAAGAAAGCTTTGGAAAGTTTACTCAAGGCTCTGTGTACGAAATGGAAGATTCAGTCATATTAACAACCGTTCATAACCATCGATAATACTAATAACTAATCGGTGTACATTTTACATGCTAGGTTATTCGTCTTACTAAAGTTTAAAAGAAAACTGGTAACGACCTCGTGTTCCAAGGAATTGTGGGACTGAATATCCCGCTTCCCCGAATTCCGCCCCACGATCCTTTGCTGCAGCGAGGTCGTTACCAGTCTCCCTTAAAACTTCGGAAACATTCGTTGCTTCCCGAATTCTTCCCGAATTCTTTTCCTACGATTGTAAACCAAGGTTTTGCTTTAAAGTTAAGTTTTACTGACTTAATTTAGTTCACAGTTTATTGTTCAGCTCGAACTGAACCAATGAGAGGCAATATACACTGGGGTTTCTTTATTTTCTTTGATGCAAGACTAACAAAAAAATACGATCGAATATGTGTGGGGCTATATAATAGACTAGTATGGGAAAGGGAAAACGTGGTAGGGCTATAGCACTACCCGTTCCTCCCCTCGCGCAGTCCCTGTTTAAGTCACCATTAAAAGTCTTATAACTTTACCTTTGTGGCGGTTGACCGTGGCTTCCTTCAATATTTAAATTAAATTGTCCGTCTGATCTCATTGAGCTTTGGTATTGGGTCTGCTTAAGTCCCCATTCTGAAATATGTGCCTTTTAATTTGACCTCTATGACCACTGCCTTATCCAGGACCTCCCTCGTTATTCATATTATCTGTCTTACCTAATTGTTGACCTTTGACCTGAGGACGTCTAATGTCTGCATTGGTCTTAACTCTACGACTCTAACATTATCTGACTTGATTGATTTGTCCTATTATTCAAATAACAGGCCTAACTTCCCTGACTTTTGACCTCGAAAGTTTCTCGAATATTAACAGTCCTGATGCTCTTTCAATTCTTTCAAGTGGAACTTGGAAATTACTTAATGTTGTCTTTTCACTGATTGGTTTGTTAGGAAGAATATAGGACTGAAACAAAACAATAAGATACATGTTAAAGAAATGAGGTTACCTCATAGTTGGATGGATGGATGGATGGATGGATGGATGGATGGATGGATGGATGGATGGATGGATGGATGGATGGATGTGGATGGATGGATGGATGGATGGATGGATGGATGGATGGATGGATGGATGGATGGATGGATGGATGGATGGATGGATGGATGGATGGATGGATGGATGGATGGATGGATGGATGGATGGATGGATGGATGGAAGGAAGGGAAATCAGATGTGAAAAATTGAAGAGAAAGGATCGATTGAAAGATTGAAAAGGAGGGGACAGGATGACATGGGAAGGAAAAGAACAAGAGGTGAAGGAAGGGAACGAAAAGACAACAGGATAAAAAAGAGATGGAAAAGAATGGGAACATGATTGAAGAGAAACGAGAAGGAATGAGCAGGGAATGGAATGAAGTGGGAAATGATGGAAGTGAATGGGATGACACATTCTCTTGGACTCACCTGTATTTCAAATTGGCTTTTGTATGACTCTGTAACAATGACTTTAAAGAAGTGTGTTGGAACAGCAACAGCATTTTTTCCAATCACCTTGGAAGAGTATAATAATGACTATAAGTTCAATAACTGATTTTACACAGAACAGAAGGTAAAGCCTGGTTTACACTAGCATCATAATAGTACCTTATTACATAAAATTTTCGCGAGACGTTATTTTCGCGATTTTGAAAAAAACAACATATTCTTGATCACTTTAATTTCGCGATTTCATTGAAGAAATTATTCATAATTTGTTTCCAAATACGAACAAATTCCTTGAGAAAACCTTCTAGTTCCTTGGTTTTGACTTTAGCATATTGAATACTTGTTCCAATCATTCATTGTTGATCAGGATCAATAGGCGTTAGTACTTGGTTCTCAGTAACAACGTCTTTCATGTTTATCCATGCTTTTGAATGGTTATTAAATTCTTTACTTTCTAAAAAAATGGAGGGTCACTTAATTTTCGCGTCATTACATTGTCGCAAAAATTTAATGTGATAAGGTAATCAGAAGCAACATATACAGACTCAATAGTGTACTGTACTCGGTTGTACGAAGGATGGATAGCGCTATCCAATGGATAAATCCTTATGCAGTGGATAAATTCATTAGATAACAGCAGCAACTTATCCCTGAATAAGGATTTAAATATTGGATAGGGCTATCCACCCTTATTACGACCGAGCCCAGCTCATTAACAGTGCTTACCTTGTCTTTTTTCACACCTAAATGATAAATGCGATACTGAGTCTGCATATGTTGCTTATTACAATTACAATTACGACTCTAGTGTGAACCAGGCGTAACCCTGAGCAACATACCTTATATTTGACATACAACTGTCCATCTTTTTCTAACCTGAAAAATATAGAATACAGTTTCAAAACACAGTGAGGGTTAAACAGACACAACACCAAATGACACAAGATGATCTTACTTGGGTAAGAATAACGGACCAGTAAGAACATAGACATTCTTGTAGGTTCGTGGCAGGTTACGGACATACTTTTCAAGATTTTGCCATGAATCTCTATTAAATCCTGATCCTGAATGATATAATATAGAATATACTTATATGTCCAAAAAATACTAAATAACCGAAAAAGGATAATATTTGGAAAATTCAAACCAAGTCACCAAGCAACTATGGATATCCACATGCCTTCTCATGCACAACCATTAAACAAAGAAATCGGAAAACATTATATCCAATCTAAAAAGGTCAATTAAAAAAATCACTACAGGGGCGTAGCCAGGATTTTGCCTTCCCTTAATAAGGACAACCAAAGAAACGGGCAACCAAAAAATGGCCCAAAAAAAAGCACAATGGAGGAGGTGGCCCCCAGGGTCCCCCTGCGCAGGCTACACCCCTGCACTACAGTAGGCAAAAGAAAAAAATTACAATAAAGAGGAAAAAATGGGAAACAGTGGTATGAATAAGTTGCATGTTCATTAAAAGGGTCCTTACCAACTTGTGGGCTAATGTTGCTTAGGAAAAAAGTCTGACAATTTACATCCTGAGAAAACTTGTGATTTGCTGATGCTGCAAGGTGCCCTCTGTCATAGCCAGTTTTCCTGCAGATTGATTGAAATACTATGATTTTAATATTCTAAATTTAACATAATCATCCTAATTATAGTATTCCACTTTGACTCAAATGATTGACTGATTCTACATTTAGTGACCTAAATGGGTTCGATTCCCATCTGGGGCTCAGAATTTTTTCTGAGTCCATTCAGTATGGTACGATCACATATACACATTTCATATTCCATCATCATACGCAAACCAACATTATCATCATGTATTTTCCTTAGACATTTCTGTGACTGTAGCTTATACAGTACGTTTGTCACAATTAAACCCACATTGACGACCTACTCGCCATTAGAGTCTCCAGCAGCTCAGTGGTAGAGCGTCCGACTAGAATACGGAGGGTTGTGGGTTCGATTCCCATCTGGGGCTCAGAATTTTTTCTGAGTCCATTCAGTATGGTACGATCACATATACATTTCATATTCCATCATCATATGCAAACCAACATTATCATCATTTAGTGACCTACAGAAAATACCTAGGCTTCTCATTTATACCTTAATTTTCTGGTATTGGAAACATATAGCACATTGTACTGCCCTAATTTTGGTACAAATAAAATATCTATAAAGAATAGCCCAGAGGGTCCTCATCCCATTTTCCAAAATTTTGCAAAATCCCAGTCCCAGTGTTGCAGAATCCCATATCAAGTTAAGAGTTAGAGAGTTAGAGAAATTCCAATTAACTAAATCCCAGTAATGGCTAAATCACAGTCCTTGTGCATGAAATCCCATTTTTGCAGCCTAAAAAAGGCAAATACCAGCTCCTAGTACCCTCTAACTCAATCCATTGCTTTTGACGCACCTGAAATCATCATTTGTGGCTCTAAAAAGAGGATGAATTTCATGATCCTGCACATAATCACACTTGGTTCTGTCAACTTCTTGGCTTCTCACAATATGTTTATTAAGATGCTGCAAATGAGAACAAAACATGAAAAATGTCATAATTATCAAACCTTTCCAAGAAATATGATCTATCAACAAAAGAAATAAATGAAAGAAATATGATGGCAGCCATGTTGGATGACAGAAACAATCATTTAACATAAGAATTAAAACACTCAATTCTCCAGAGTACAGTGATTCTATAGATCCCTTTCACATGACGTCAAAGCAGCTCAATTTGGAGGACAAAACAAAAGGATTTCAATTTACTGAGAATTGAAACCTATTGCTTTTTAGAAAAAACCTACTAATGGTCTATCACCAATCGAGCCCTGTGATTGGCTGAGCTGCTAGGGGTCTATTAGTGATAGACCTCTAGTAAAGAAAAGCACCGGTTTTGAAAACCAACTCATGGGCTATTGACTCGTAGACCATTCGGACTCGAGGACTAATTGTTAAATAGTTCTCCAAATTGAGCTGCATTCCAACGCCTTGGATAATTATTCACATTTCTCTATCATTGCAAGCTTAGCTCACCATTCGTCTTGCTTTGATGCAAAAGCATAGCTACCTTTCAAGATGGCACTGGAACTGTGAAAGGTACTATTAATATTATATTAGTATGATTGATACACACCTCACAGACCCAGTTGGCTTGTCGCAGTCGTCTGTTATATGACAACACATAATCATCCTTATATTTGATATTATCTAAACTTGGATACCCAAATCTCATTATCTCTATCCTTCTTCTTGCTAAGTCTTCTTTTCCCAGTTTGGACTGTGCTGCTACATCAGGGTGTAAGTTTCTCCTGTAGTTTCCATCTGTTTCATCATATCCTTCAACTCTGGCATATAGAACTTGACCAAAACGACTGTGATCGTAGCCAAACTGATAGCCACCTCTACAACGCATATTTGGAATTTGTATGAGAAATACCCAAAAAAGATTGACTAAAATTAAAGATGTTCGGGCTTTCATCCTCTGTTAATCAAAGACAAAACCCCAATTGTTGCATCTTGCAATATTGGACTTGGATAATAATTATTATAAAAACAGTGTAGTCTATGTTACCTTTCATACATCAGCCCTAAAATACCTCCACCACCCATACACAAAGCTGCCAGTAAAGGTCTTATCAACTTACTCATCCTAACACCTCAACAATTATCAAAAATACAAATACATATTAATAAATTTCATATTAGTCTGATAACTAATAATATGAGCGAAATGCATGATGGGTAAAGGATACTGGTCAGTGGTCCTTGTACGCATGAGCAGTAAATGCATCCAACATGGCGGACAAAAAAGAAGTCTTAGAATTCACGTTAATTCATGGTAAGAATGCGATGTTTTGCATACTTAAAAGCACAAAGGAAAGTCTGAATAATTATTTACCTCGTAAACTTTAATAGTGTGTTTATATTTTGTGCTTTGACTTGTTTTATTTTTAATTAAGTTTCAATTTACTTCGGTAATTTTTTTGTTTTTCTACTCCAGGTCTACTGAGCTCAAACTCTGAAATGTTTCATTAGAAAAAATCATTAGTACATTATTTTTAATTCAAGAAAAGAGCAATTCATAGAGTATGAATTGTTCTTCGATAAGTGCATGTTATGTGCAAGTATTGCGCGAAAATGCATCATTAAAACCTTGATACGTGTTTGACAGTCCAAACTCTTTTCTTCTTGCATTCATTCTGTAGACAAAGATAAACATCCGGTATCTTTACCAGTTAATAAAGATGAAGCCCTTACAGTAGGAAAATTAGCTGAGGTAGCAGAAGAACTAACTAAAGTACCCAAAGATCATCAAAAATTTATATTTAAAGGTAAGACTTCCATAGTATGAAAAATATTGACAGTAGAACGGGTAATAGACCTCATTTCAGACCATGTATTATTCTTTTGAGAATAAAATTCTTTGTTTGAGTTGTATCCATATCAATGGGATCTTCTCGTGTGTGTGTAACTGTTAAACAAAGAAATGATACTCAAGGGAATGTCATGTGGTCTGAAATGGGGAAAAATTAATTCCAAGCTTTCAGCCTCTTTCTTCCTTCTTCCTTCTTCCTTCTACCATCTTCCTTCTTCCTTCTTCTTTCTTCCTTCTTTCTTCCTTCTTCCTTCTACCTTCTTCCCTCTTTCCTTCTTTCCTTCTTCCTTCTTTCCTTCCTCCCTTCCTTCCTTCATTTCGTTCTTTCTTTTTTTTTGTTTCTTTGTTTTGATCCAACATTTGGCCATAAAATTAGAATATCATTTAACTATGCTGACAGGTAAATCATTACAAGATAAAAGTCAGCCTCTGGCGGCAGTAGGAATTAAACAAGGCTCAAAAGTGATGCTTATCGGAAAAAAGGTACCTGTTGCTCAAGACATTTCAAGCAATATCTCAATCAAGATTTCCTTTTATAATTATACAGAATAATATGACAATGGAAAATTATACTTCTGCATTGCTTGCTGTATGCAACTAATCTTATTACAAGAACAGTGGACATCCTCAATATTGTTAGTAAAGAAAGGATTTCCTTAAAAGATGAAAGTTAATTTTCTTCATGCATAATTTTGTTACAGGTAGCCTGCTTTACACAACTTTTAAGTTCAATAGACCTCTTTACCTTGGGCATAATGTTTTCCCATTTCAGACGACATGTCATTCCCTAGAGTATCATTTCTTTGTTTATGTTGCACATGAGAAGAAACAAAAAATTTTATTCTCAAGAGAATGACACTTGGTCTGAAATGAGAAACAAATTACATCCAAGGTAAAGAAGTCTCTTCATCTTTCAAATAGTAGGCTATGTTGCAGGAAAATTTTTAAATGTTTTTCAAAATTTCAGAGCATTTATGGTCAACATTTCTTTCTCTTTGTATAGTATGACCCAGAAGATGACGATAACATGAAAGCATTACGAGCTGCTGAACAAAAGGCAGATGAAAACAAGAAGAAGCTTAACTCATTCATAGAAGAACTGGATGGCATTCAAAATGTAAAGAAAAAATATTTTTTGAGTTCAGTGTGAACTGTAAGTACTTCAGTTGAAGTATTCTTACCTTTCATACACATAAACTGACCAATCACAGCATGCTTCATGGGTGGCAGAAGTGGGGGGCCGGGGGCACTGGCCCCTCCAACAATGTTGATTTCCTACATGAGTTTTTCAAGGGGGTTAGACCCCCTCCCCTCAACACACACACGCACACTTCTTAGGCAAATTTCTATTCCCCCAATTGCAAATTACTTTTTTTTCTTTTTTTTTTTTGCTTCAGTTATTTTGCCCCCCCCCCCCCCCCCAACTTTTTAGTTTCTTCCACCGCCCCTGTGAATTTGTCATTTGAGAAAGCATCTCAAGATTAGGGACCAGTCATTATTTACAGGGAGGGGGGCCTTGTGGAATTAGAGAAGTGGCCAGCATTTTTAATGCTCCATAAATGATGGCACTGAGAGAGACAAGAGGGCAGTTTAGGGGAGGGGTAACAAAAATGTGTGCAAAATATCCTCCCTCCCTGTAAAAAAAATGACTGGTCCCTTAGTCTGACAAATCATGTTTCAATAAAAAGAACCAGAATTGTAGGTTTTCAAAAGTGTTAAAAATGGAAAGAGAATGTATGGTTACAGATCCAGAGAACAAGAATCTTATCTCTAAAACAGGAAAACAACTGCACAGCTCTGCTCCTCAAACAATCATTCAACCAATGCATATCTTTCACATTTTCAGGGTCATCTTCAGAAGGACCTTGTTGAGAAAGCAGTTATCAAAATATCAAAACAAATTCAAGGTGTTGAAGAACATTTAATGAAGATTCTTGAGTCCCTAGATTCTCTGGTAAATCAAATTTAATAGATTAGACTATATTTTTTCAAGAAAATCTTAGTTTTTGCTGTGTTTTTATTTGTTACAGTCTTTAGGTTCTTCCACCTTGGGAGTAAAAAGCAAGCGGAAATCTGTGGTCAAGTGGATACAGGTTCGTGAAATAAAGTTTTCTGGGGTTTCGGCTTGAAAATCATCCTTCAATAGAATGGGGGAGGTACAGAGAGTAAACTACTTGTGATAAGTTTGTAAAGGAGCAAGGAAAGAATGGGTAGTATATCTATAAAACAACCTCTGGGCTGATCTAAGTCAGGGCATGGCTAACTCAGAGATTGAACCCTGAAACAACCTCTGGGCTGATCTAAGTCAGGGCAGCATGGCTAACTCACAGATCAAATGAACCTTGAAACAACCTCTTGGCTAATCAAAGTCAGTGCACAACTAAAATAACTCATAGTTTGAACCCTGAAACAACTTCTGGGCTGACCAAAGTCTTCATAGCTTAAAGACACAAAACTCAAATGAAGAAATATTTCACTATTAAACTATTCACTTCATGTAGTTTCAATAGTGAAAGTATCATAATTATTAGGGGTTAGGTGCACTTCTTAAAAAGCCTTTTAATAACAAGAATTTGAACAGCTTGAAGTGTTTGTATTTCTTTAGGAACTCATTTCTGAAGCAGATATACAGAAGGCAAGATGTGAAGCACTACAAAAAGGACAAGATTTATGAGGACATCGTAGGTTTACTTGTGCATGTACCATGTATAATTAGATAAATATCTATTTATAAGAAGTAACAATATTTAATATAACCTTTGTGGAACACTTAACCTCACAAAGGGGTGAGGAGCTAGTGGCACACCTACGCCGAAATTTCATAGAGGAAAAGGTAGCATGCTCAAAGAGAGGGGGGCTGCTGCCTAAATGAAGAGGGGTTTTCACTGACAGGAAGTGTATCATATTCCTAGAGAAAGATAGTTGAGCATCTACAGGGTGGGGTTAGTGTACCCGGAAGAAGGGGGATGCTCACCTTCTGGGGGGTAACATCTAGAAGGGGGTGTATCAGGGTTGTCTAAGAGAAGGAGGGAAATACATTCTTAGATAAAGGGGGCTGTCTACCCATTGGGAGGGGGCTGCCTACCCATTGGGAGGGGGCTGTCTACCCATTGGGAGGGGGCTGCATTCATGGGAAATAAGGCTACACTCAACAGCCCAAAGAATAGGGTGAATAACAAGACATGTTCTTCATAAGCTATATAATTATTTACTGGTAAGACATTCGTAGAGGATTTCTATCAATTTTATTAAAAGAATCTCTAAGGTTTTCTATTAATATATTAGAATAATTCATTATTTGATATTTTAACTTTCCATATACACGTTACTGTGTTTCCAAGAAACATCGAAAAACTATATATTAGTTATATGTATTTTCCTGCCTGATTTTCACTCTGTGTTGGTCTTCCTGTGTTTTTAAAAGTAATGGAGACTGGTAACTAGGAAAAGAACCCAATCTATCAGTCCTGTGGACAGTCTGTGTTTATAGTCTATCAATATATTTAGCAACACATAGTTTCTATAAAAAACATACGGTTGATCTCTACAATATTCACTGCATTAGGCTACCTTCGTAAAATTAACTGTAATGACTGTTAAGAGTCATGAGTTCAAAGTTCATTCTTGATGTGACAAGCAGTTTCGCAACTTTATCTTTTTTGTCTTTCATTCCCTTACAATGCACTTTCGATAACACCATTTATTTTTCCTTGCAAACCCTCCGGCTCGTCTTCATACTCCATATTATTTTCTTTTTTCTCGGCTCTGTAAGGTTCGCTAAGGTTCCCGGTCATCCTTGGGTACATTCTTGCCACCTCTTCAAGTACTCCACTCACCCAAATGCGTCTTTCTCCCCCGTTCTCTTCTTTTCCTTTCAGTTTATTCTCCACGTATTTTTCGCCTTCTTCCTTGGCAATTGTTTCCATCTTTTCCGTCAAATATTCAACGGCTGCCTTTGCTTCCAGTTGGTCGTAATCCTCCATGTCGAGGAGAACACCCTCGGCTCTACGAAACAAGCATCTTCGAATACAAACAGCACTAAACGCCAAGATAATAATAGTGACGAATAAAAACCATGCAATGATATGCGACTCTGTTTCAGCCTCACTGAATAGATCTTCAATTCGAAGTTTTATTTCTTTAGAACTGATGGTGCCATTGGCTTTCTTGATAGCGTTTTGAAGAGCTACTTTCTTAGGGCCAAGTTGAGCACACACGTAGTAACTTGTCTGGACCAAAGCAACCACAATCCAAACGCCAGCCGGGAGAACCGCTTGTACTATAATGCTAGAAGCGCGACGAACTACCCAGCGGGGTCGGAATTTATTCAAACGACAACCGGTTAAGATTTCCCAGAACTTTCTGTTCAGAAGAAGAGTCAAACTGAACAGACAAACTGCAGGGCAGAACAGGAACAGCGACCCGTAGAGGAAGTACTTTCTCCTCGGACATTTGAAAACATCTTTTTCGAAGATTCTCTCCAGCCCGAATACAAGGACCAGAACTAAGACATTTTTCAGCGTAGCGCCTGAAGACTTGAAGAAACTTTTGAGCGCTGTTGTAAGACCAGACACAAATTTAATAGCCATGTACGAGATTTTCACGCGCTTTGAAGATAGTTCGAAATCGTTTCGAAATTTCAGTCTCTTCGAGATGAAAGCGAAACTGTGGTGATTGTCAGGATTCTTTTTTTAGAACGTTTCGTTTCGAAAGTATAATCCAGATCAATCATGCGGAAGCATCACGTCTGGGGTTTTCCCCAGCGCTATTTTACATCGCGTTTAGGGGTTTTCCCCGCGCTTTGGGAAAATAGCGATTATTAAATAAAATAAGATTAATACTAATAATACTAATAATAATAATAATAATAATAATAATAATAATAATAATAATAATAATAATAATACTAATAATAATAATAATAATAATAATAATAATAATAATAATTGTATTAACTTATATAGCGCAGAAATCAATCGTGATTTGATGATAAATTAAATATTTGACAAAAATATTATTCTTATGTTTGATGCCGAATCACGTATAATAACCACAACGTTATTATAAGGCAATTTAGGTAAGATAAATAAGATAATTTACATTAAGAGGAATAATGTAATATTTGGCACAACAGGAAGTTTATGGTCCATGTCGGATGACGTGTAATAACCACATTATTTTGTGAGTCACGTCTCAACCGACGTTTTTATTTTATGACGTCGCACACTACACTGATGTTCTTTTTATTCTGGTGCCTATAGAACACTTGGTCATTATTGTATTGAAAGCGGTTGTGCGGGGGTTCCCCCATAGGTTACTCCATGACATGTCACAGATTATTAGCAGACCCAGTAAAGGCGTGGAAATACAAGCAATAAAATCGTGCAACTTGTCGCGAAAAATTTACGTTGCAAGCTGCAGAGTGAATGTTGCTCGTACTACCACCCCGTGCAACAACAAAATATCGTTGCGCGACTTTTTTGCAGAAGTAGAAGCTTTTTCTCCTTTCTGGAACGAAGAAAATTTGTTGCGCGCGCGGTGCTAAATAAGAACCACATTCATTCTGCAGCTTACAACGATTTTGAAGCTTGTTTCCGCGCCTTAAAACGAAATGTAGCACCGAATACTTAGTACTTAGAATTAGTAAAAGAGGTTATCTGTTTTAATAACACAACTACGAAAAAACGTGTTCTAATCGCTTGATTGGCTGTCAATTCTCCTGGTGAATCCTGTTAAACCGGTTTGAATCAGACCGCAATTATATCTTTTTAAGATAACTGAAAGACAACTTTCGCGTCTTTTTGACGTGATTCTGTAAAAAAAATGCAAATATATACCGGAAATGCTTCGTATTTTTGTTCGGGTATTTTGACCTTTGACTGATTTTCATTTTACTGGATTGCTTTTGATATTTTTTGGTCGTTTGAAGCTTTAAAATTCAACGTCAAAACCAAAAGTGAATTTCTAAAATTCCCTGTCAGTAGTTATCGAAAAATATCTAAAAAAAATATATATTTCCTTCTCTTTTGTTCTTTTATTTACCAAAACGAAGCTTAAGAGTTAAGCCAAGGTCTCATTTTCTCGTTGATTGGCATATTTTTAATAACAATTCTCATGTATACAAACATGTAGAAAGGGTAATCAGATATAATATAATATCTAGAGATTTTAAATTAGTTCAGCTGAACTACAAGATTATTTGCAATTATCTTAAAATTTCGTATTTTTTTTCGCTCGCCTGGTATTTCAACTTATACCGAATTTGGAAAATATTTTTAAGATTTTTAAAAAGCTTGTGGAAGCGAAAAAGAAAAATGTAGTTGGAGTCTTCGTTCTTTTTTATTATTCATTTTTTTTGCATCGTTAGTGCCAAGCTTGTATGTTTGTTTGAAATAATTATAGATTTCTACCGGGAAAAATATGTTTGACTAGAATTATCGCAGGTAGTTTTTGGTTTTAAGGAAAAGCCTTTTTTTTTTATTTTGTTTAAGACATATAGCCATTAAATCTCCAAAAACTATCAAAATTCCAATTTTAATAATTTGCTCAAGTAGAAAACGCCAATTAAACCCATTTATCCCAAACAATCCATGGATGAATTTTATTTCGAAGCGGAGCAGATTTCCAACATGTATTTCTGTTGCTTAGTTACAGACCTGTTTTCTTCCCCGAGACGTCTAAAAACACACACACATACGAACAAACATTTCACACAAGTTGCAGTAATTTTGGCAAGCAAAAAAAGCCCAAATTAAATTCATTAAAATAGGATTTTAGTAAGTAGTTATCAAAACAATTTAATTTCATATACTTTATGACTTTTTTAAAATGCAGATTTCCACTCCATACTGCTCAATGCCATGAATGGGGTATTCAGAAATTAGTTTTTCCAGGTGTTCGCAAGTTTGAATCAATGCCTAGAAAAGCTATTTAATTTCAATTCATTTCCAAGATTCTCACTTCTTTCAAGCCATCGGAGCACTGCACAAACTCTTCTCATCTAATAAGGCAATTTTCTTAAAGTTTATAAGAAAAAAGGTATATTGACCTTGGTGAACACGAAAGATGTAGTTTGAATTCACTGGATAAACAACCTTCACCCAGGATTTATTTTTTTCTCTTCAATTTCTCTGGTCTGCTCAAGTGATGCGTCATTGAAAAGTCGATTCTTGGCTCTTCATTATCAAGTTTGTGTCGCCAGAATGAAAGTAGAGATACTCCTCTTCCTTCCAATCTTATGGTTTTTATTTTTGGTTAGCTTCGTAGGCAACCTCTTTGTACTGATAGTAATTCTAAGATCCAAACCACTTCGCCGCAAGCCATCCGTAATTTACATCATCAATGGTGCAATCGCTAATTTGCTGTTCGCGGCCATCGTTGGAATATCAGTGATGTTTCTAGTTATGAACACCGATGCCATCAATAGCCGCGTGAACTTGTTTTGCAGCACCTACGATAGCTATTTTTACGTGAACTCTTTTATTATCACTGGTACCATTACTATCATTGCCTTGGACAAGTACTTTGCTATCATCAAGCCATTTTATTACCGGCAGCATTCTACGACTCGAAATGCACTTAACATAACCATCATTTCTTGGTTTGTAGCTGGCATCTTCTCGATTCCAAAGTTCCTTACAATCTTCTCTGAAAATGGTTCCAGATTGTGTCACCGATTTTTTGACCCAGTTCGACACACAATCGAGTTGATATCCGAAGTGATCCATCTTGTTTTGGTGTTCTTGATTCCAATCATTGTTATATTTGTAGTGTATGGCCGTCTTGTACACCGACTGTGGATTTCCAACCAAGAATCTCAAGGAACAGATGTCGCGTTGCTCAAGTCCCGGCGTAAGTTAACCAAGCTTTCAATAACCGTGACTATCTTGTTCGTGTTATGTTGGGTCCCACATACTGTCGAGACCATTTGGTGGTGTTTGGGAATTAAACGCACGTACATCGTCGAGTTACTTAAGCTCTATGCTTCGTTGTTCGTTTTCGCGTACAGTGCTATCAGCCCTGTTATTTATACATTCTATAACGAGGCAACTCTTCAGGCAGCTAGAAGGATGGTTTGTTGTGTTTGTTGCAAAAGATCTCCGCGTTCGAATTCAAGAAATATCCAAGTTACACCTGATGAAAACGGAGGGATACCTCTCACTGTGAGACCGGCCACGACTGCTGAGCCTTTGCGTGAAGCATTTGGAACAGAACAACAGAACTAAAAGCTACCGTACTCTCCCCAAAAATGGCAATGGTTCAAGGACCAAAGGCTGTAGATTTAAACTATCGTAGAAAACTGGAAATCGTTTAATGTTGGTTAGATTTAATAGAACAGTGCTAAGGGTAATGGACCAATCCTCCGAGCAAGAGGCTTGTGATTCAGTTGTGGTCTATGTCTTGTTAGTTTGATGTATGTTATAGTTGGTAGTAGGGGATAGAAAATCCTCAAGTTGACAGTTTTTGTGCGTCGATTTTTGTGGAAGTCCTTGTTTCTCCGTCCTTCTATGCCTTTTCTCTGTTTTCCTGTTTCCTTTTTTCCCCTTTGCAATCCCATTCCTTCCATCTGTAACTTCCTTTCTTAATCATTTCCTTTCTTCCTTCCGCCTTCCTTTCTTTCTTTTCCTATCCTCGGCTTTCCTTTTACTTTCCTTGCCTTCTTCGATATATTTTTTCGAATCTTACTTTATCACATTAAAGGGGCACTTGGACGAAAATCGATGAAAATTGGAAATGACTTGAAACTTGGTTAAACTTATTTATACTTGACTCTAATAGTAGCCAAGCAGCATATTTTCTTCACAGTTAAAAGTCAAGTGGTGGGTAAAAATTGTTCATTTTTTTCAGCATCTAAATTGTGAGTAAATGACATCATTTACTCAACCCTATTGTTCTTTTAGTTTTTAAACCAAACTTTCTCAACTGCAAGTGGCTCCCAGGCTAAGATTTTCGCAAATCTGGTTTTCCTGATCATAATTGAGTAATATTATTCTCAAATATTTGAAATAATTGGACTTTCGACAATGGGGGCGTTTTCATCCAAGTGCCCCTTTAAAGATGACAACGTTAGTTTGATACGAATATTGCGAACTAATTAGTTGTTAGGCTAGTAATTCGCTGGTTCGAGGGTTACTTTGCATAAATAAATGAGTTTGTTATTCCCCACTGCACATGAAAACTATTGTATTTATGCAGTGCCCCTCAAATTTGATGCAAATTAGCCAAATGGAAATACTTTGTAGGTTGTAAGAAAGCAGCGTATAGAAAAATGCCAACCGCGACCGAAATCCATTATAGACTTAATCAGAAACTGAAAACAACCAAAAAAATCCTATTTAATTAAATCTAAACTACTTTTATTTTAAGTAATGTATTTTACTGTCTTTTTATTTTACTTAAAACTTAGTTATGAGGAGTAAAGATTATATAAAGAATATATATATTATGTTTACCCAACAGCCCTCTTTACCTTGGGCGTAATGTTTTTCCATTTCAGAGCACGTGTCATTCTCTCGAAAATGATATTGTTTCATTTGTTTGAGTTGTATCCATATTCATGAGTCGTCTCATGTCCAACTGTTACAGCACGACGCGCAAACGTTTTACTACATTTATTGTATTCACATACAAGGGCAGATCCAGCCAAAATTTTAGGGGGGGGGGGGGCGCTAATTGAGTTTCGTCCGTCAACACAACGGAAAACAATAAAAAAAAGCATCTAACTTTAACGAATGCTGTCTTTTTTCTGTAGAAGATTGGGGCTTCAGGCCTCCTTTGCCCCGACCCCCCCCCCCCCCCCCCCCCCGATCCGCCCTTGACATAATTGTTTTTTTCGTTAAACCGACACATTTTGATGAGAAGCTGGCTGGTTTTACGGCGTGTAAAAGCTCGTTTGGCAGCAAAAAAGCCCGTGCATAGAAGAATGCAATACATTAAATGTGGTCATACTTTTGCGCGTCGCGCTGTGAACAAAGAAATGATTCTTTAGGGAACGACATGTGGTTTGAAATGGGAAAACATCATGCCTAAGCTAAAAAGATTTATTAGCAAGTATCCCTTGGATTTTGTTTTCACAGTCTCCTTGTTTGTTCACCACTTCAGTTTCGCTTCAAACTGATGCTTTTATCATTCACCGATTTTACCCTTCTATAAAGGGCAACCCTTGCTATGCCCGACTGTTTGTGCGTCGTTCTTGTTTCTTTATCACTAGACTCAATTGTGGCCCGTATTTCGGTTTCACACCCTGTTGTGTTGATTTTCCCGTCAACCACAAAATAAGCATTTTGGCTTACGTTTTCCTCGAATCTGCAGTGGGCAACACGGGTTTTTCCTCTCTTGTTTTCGTCGTCGGAGGTTTTACGGTTTTCTTCTGTGATTTGTACAGAAGAACTGTAGTAAGTAGAGTATTTGTTGTCGAGTTTTTCAGCGGCTTTGGATATCTTTGCTAAGTAATTATCCTGGTATTGATTTTCCATTTCTGCAACTGCTTCCTCGACTGCTTTTTTGCCTTGTTTTTGGGCTTCCTGCTTTGCCCACTTGTTGAACTCTTTCGCCGCTTCCAGAGCCTCGACGCGCATGTAAAAGTTCTCATTGGGAAGCGAGACCTTGGATCTATGACCAAAGCATTGGCAAAGGAAGGCACACAATAGGACAAACGTCGCACTTAGTGAAAGCACTAGACCTATAGTTTGTGACTTCGCTATCAACTCGGCCTCGTCGCTTAGAGATCTTGGTTTTAAATTCCCACATACTGTCACATTTGAAACAGTGTTCTCGAGATTCTCTCTCTTTATCCGAGGCCCAAATGCTGCGCAAACGAAAAACGTCTTCTGCAGGAAGGACAGTATCAGCCATATAGTCGGTGAAATAAGCGATTTGAAAAATATATCCATGACCAAAACTAGGACTCGACATAAGCGTTGTTTACTTTTCTTGCAAGAACAATTCTGATTAACATCGTAGTGTTGGTGTTTCATACTTAGCACATTACAAAGCCACCAAGTGTTAGGATTGAGAAGAATTCCCGCTACGAGGAGAATAACACTAGGACCAAGCAGGAAAAGCAGCCCATACGCAAGGTGGTTCTTACATGGACACCGGAACACAACAGTCTCGAAAATCTCCTCCATAACCAAAGTAAATACAATAAGCGAAGAAAAAATAACTGTCTTCTTTGAACCTTGGAAAAACACGGCTCCTTGAGTAAGAAGTGTGTTCATGTTGATCAGCTAGTTCACTGTGTTTTGAATTACAACTTTGACGCGTGGGTTGATATATTTCCCGTTCTGTTGGTATTTAAAGCTTAAGTAGTAAACATTTGCCGCTGTAAGAAAAAAGCTTGGTTGTAGCTGTATTTCGATTCTCTTTTGTCTTTCAGTTATCACTTCCTGTCACAGGCTCTTTCCTATGAGATTACTGAAACTGATGGAATAAAAGAATATGAACAAATATAGAGTAGTATGGGGGGGTGTAGTAAGTATGGATGGAGGGGGGATAGGTGATAGATAGATATACAGACCTATCAGTTATCACTGCATGAAATATATAAACTTTTGTTGTTTTTTTTGTTTTTTTTCGCTGGGAGAAACGGATGATTATTATTGCAATTTATTAATAACGATTAATAGAATATTAAAATAGTTTTTATTATAATCTTGAAACATTTCCGTAACTCTAGTTTTCATTCATAGATTCAATTTTTGTATTTCATTACTTACCCCCACTGTTTCGATTTCAAGATGAAACGTGCGACCTAGTTTCGCTTTTGGTAGCTAGTGTTACCATGTTTTTCTATTCTAAATCGGTCGAAGGCTAAACGAAAGCTTTTCTTATTTGGCTGAATAAGGTCAAACGGCTAACGATTTAAATTCAATTAAACAATTGCCAAATAGTTATTGAAATCTATTGAATAATCGTTTTTTGCATTTCAAAAAAATGTAGGTTTAGTCTGGGGTAGGGTATATGAAATCAAAATTCTAGGTCTGGGATAGGGTCAGGGTTTTGAGGACCTGCGGTACACCCCCACCCAAGTTGGGGTGGTAGTACCCCCCCCCCCCCCCCGGGACAAACGGGAACGTGATGCAATAGCATTACTCGTAACAGTTTCTTTAAGTCTCTTGTAATGCTTTCCAAACCATATTCGCCACTGGTGGTCTATCACTAATAGACCATTAGTAGCTCAGCCAATAAGGCTGCAGGATTTGCGATAGTCCATTAGTAGGTTTATATTATTGACAGCTATTTTGTTCAATTCAACCAACATGTAAAACAGCAATAGACGCTCGATCAAGTTTCGATTGTAATGACAAAGCTGTAAAGATACAAAAATATCAATCAATCAATCAAAAAACGAATGGGAACTATTGTTCCCTTGAGCTTTTTTCATCCATTTTTTTCTGCGTTACGTATAAATATAAATTTTGAGATTTTAAATAGCTTGGATTATATATATATAGGATATTACATGGTCGCGCGGAGATACGAATTTTATCTTCGAGTGTTGATATTATCTCTCACGAGTGAGTGCAGCGAACGAGTGAGAGATAATATCAGCACGAAAAGATAAAATTCGTATCTTCAGCGGCCATGTAATGTTCTGTTTATTATATGAAATCTTCAATGAAAAATAATGGAGAATTTTACTTTGGTCGAAATTTGACACCACCAATATTGATATAAATCGTATCCCCACTGGCCTCTGGTGGGAGTGGGGATATCAATTTTATCATTTTGATGTCACTCAATGTCACACTCTATTTCATATAATAATACTCGTTATTCATCAGACAATATTTCCTCTTTGTTATTTTATGTAATAGCGCCACTACACGTGTTGGTCGATCACGTGGTTTGTTACTGATTTATTGCTTAATACAGCAGATTTTGTATGAGTATGAAAAGTCACAGCACGCGGCACGGTTACTATGATAATAATTATATACCTTTAAGAGTTTAGATTGAAATGGTTATTATGCTGA
This sequence comes from Anthopleura sola, assembly GCA_023349425.1. Lineage (NCBI taxonomy): Eukaryota > Metazoa > Cnidaria > Anthozoa > Actiniaria > Actiniidae > Anthopleura > Anthopleura sola. The sequence goes on from JALHLI010000002.1 coordinate 9,322,074, forward strand.
AATTCCAATGATATTTAATCCATAATTTTTGATGCGACTTCTACTTTCGTTTGTGTTTTCGTTTCACACTATATTTAAAAGATTCTCCAATTTTCATCCACATGTTAATAATTAGATATGTATATCGATATTATTGATTATTTGTACATAGAACTTAGTTATATCTATACATTCATGATTCAACTTTCTAATTGTAAAATTGATTTTTCTTCATTTTTTTTAATTTTTTTTTTTATTTGCATCATAATCAATATTACTGACTGTAATTAAAGATTCTGTTTTTTTCTTCTTCTTCCTTTTAACCTGCCTCGAATAGCCTTAAGCTACTTGCAGGTAAAAGTGTCAATGTCAATGTCAATGTTATTATAGGAAATTAACGCTTCATGAAATTGACGCGAATTTCAAAAAATTTAAGTTGTGTTAATTTCTTTTAGTGTTAATTTCCATATCATTAAGAAGAAAGGTAATTTTCACGATATAAATTTCTAGTAATTTAATCAGTTATCTACTTTTGAAAAATTATTTGTTTAAAACTGAACTTTACAGCTAGTCACTTAATAATAACAACATTTCAGTTTTTGTCGGAAATTATTTTTTCGTTTTTTATTCTACAGGCTCTTCATTTTCACTTTCTGATAAGTTATAAAAATAATAAAAATAAATTACTTTTTTTATAGTGGGATTCAAATTCAGTAACTTAATACTGGTTTCCAATTTGGCCCACTGTCACTCACACACACTACCACTACATTATATATTCTATGCATACAACTCTCAACTCACATGTTGATTTTTATATTATTTTATATTTTTATATTTTGTGACCATCCCTTTAATTTCATTTAAATAGAAATAGTCATACGTAAACTGCTCCATATGTTGCGGAGAGGAAAACGTGTTCATCTGTTTTTACTACTGTCTATTCCTTGTCAGGTGAGATCACTTGAATTCTGTCTATTCTAATTGGTCGTTAAATTCATGGTAAGAAGTTACGTGGTCTCTCTGTTTTGATTGGTCGTCGTTTGCAATAAGTCACGTGATTTCTGTGTGTTTTAATTGGTCTACAATGTTGAGAATTCCTGTGATCTATTTCTAATTTCTGTGACAAGTGTTTTGATTTTAAACGTGCTTGACCAATAATCGAGGTCCTTCCTCGCGGTGAAACCAAGCCGCATAGTTCCAGCGGGAATCCTCAACTCGACAGGTAAATTTCGAGATAGCTTGATGTTATCAAGATCTGCAATCTTAACGAAGACAGAGATATCAAAATCTAGACATAAATTAGCGAATTCCATACTAAAACTTTGCTTGGAATGATGTCGTCGAACAAGTAACAAACACTCTCGCTTGTCCAAGAACTTGACCGAAGCCTGTGCTTGAAATGAATGGAGGCGATTTTGTATAACGGAAATGTCGATCTTCCGCTTGCTCTCATCAACCTGGTGAGTCTCCGGGGTATTCGAGCATATACAGAGTAACGGAGTGACTCCGACATCACTACATTTCTTGTACTTCTCGAACACTGACATACGATCAAAGTGGATGAGCTTGAGGTCCATAGAGCTTGAATCTGGTGTTTCTTTCGATTCAATTTCAACGTGGAATGTCTCCCATTTGCCAGGGTTTTCTTCAAGGGATTTGACATAGATATCCATCGTTGTTCGAAGCATCCCCTTTTGGTCATTCCTCTCTCTGACATTCTCAAACTGTATAGGAACCAAACTGCGACAGGATTTCAGTAATGGGAACTGGTTTTCCTTCCCCTTCGATCCTTCCATAAACTTTTGGTCGATTAAATTATTCATTTCGCCAACAGCGAATTCTACCAGTGATATCTTTAGTGTATCGTTGGTTGTAGGGCTATCCCATCCTTCGCACACGCACAGATTTGGAGTAAGAAGCTTAATATCATTGCATGTCCGATTAACAGATATAGGCGTGAATACGCCTTGGGGTGAGACACGCCCCTTGTCCAGGGGTCCTGCTAATGCCATAAGGGTATAATGCAGGTCATACATATTGACTAATCGACGCTGGTTAGTTCTTAGTGCCCTCATAGCCTCGCTTCCAAGCATCTTTGCAACATTCCTCGGTACAATCATGAATAGACTCGGATGGTACATCTCAAAGCGTCCTTCAAGATCAGTTACAGTATACTGGGTGTAAGTGTTCCCATGATCGGCAAGAATTATAGTTAATGTATTTTCATCTTTTCCGAGTCTGTCAACATAATCAACCAACGACTGATCAAACGTCTGGATTCGTCTCCCGTTGTTATCGTGGCCGACGCTCAAGCTCATGTAGGACAAGAGCGGCCGAGCTTTAGATGAAGACTTAATGGCGTCTATGGTATCCAAAGTGTATTTCAATAAATATTCGTGTTGGAATTTTCCATTGTAACAGATTTGGTCACCCTTTGGGCCGTTGAAAGGCGTTTCGAGGTTGTAAGCTTTCAAGATTTCGCAGCTGGAGTGAGTAATACCTTAAAAGAAAAACAAATAAAAAACGTATTATTTTAATGGTTGTAGATATCAATATGATCTCAACTGCTGCTGCTCAAGTCAACTGCTGACCAGTAAAACGTATTTTTGCTCATGAGTATGTGGTGGTTCTGGTCAGCGGTCTCTCCCATTACCTGAATCCGCACTCTGGTCAGCAAACCAGATGGTTAAAGTAATTTAAGTAAGATATTGTTTCTGTTCACTACAAAGATTTTAAATCATTTTGGCCTTTGTCCACCGTGCAAAAATCACATATATCAAATTATTACCAATGCTGTCGATGAAGTTTTCTCGTAACTTGGAGGCCAAGTCGTCCCACGTCATCACTTCCATATCCGTCATTAGTCCCCAGCTTCCCTTCCAGCAAAGGTCCTCCTGCCAGAGGGTCTGGTAACCAGCTTTAACAAACCTCCCAAACGCGACTCCCATCTCTACGGGAGGGAACTCGTCTTCAAGGTGGGGCGGAAGATTCTTACCAGTAAACAACGCATGTGTGTTCTCGGCTGTGTGACCTTGTATTGCTTGGAACAGTTCGAAGTCAAACACATTCGCTGGTGCTAATTTCGAAGTCGACCAACTTTTCATTAAATTTATAGTTTTTGGGAGAGAGCGATAGAAGTGGGCTCGCGAAACAGAATCTAGGAGAAGAATATTAACATTAATAGCGTTTTTTGGCCGAGACTTTTTAGTTTTCTTATTTCTTTTTATAGTCAACGTAGGATCGATAGGAATCAATTGAGAGACAGATTCTCCATCTTTCCTTCTTGAACACTTGAGAACAACGAAATAAACCTCTTTCTTGATAGTTTCTATTATTATACGTGGTAGCTCTTTTTCCACATCAAGAATTGAAGAAAATGATTGTACCCTCGCAATTTCACCATTCCGGAGATCCAGAGTCCAAACAGCCAGAGCCCATGACATCCATTTTTCCGAGCATAATGATCTGTCACATTTAACATGTATACTTGATATGCTATATTCTTGATTTGTTTTGTCTACTTCAACATTGCAGATCTCGCTATTCGTCTCGCTATTCTTACATCTAGTTACATTCTCGCCTAGATAATATAGCTGGTTAGCATAGAAACAAGATTCTTTGGTTGGTTTATGTGGCTTACATTTTCCATATTTGATATCTTCAAGTCGAGAGATAAATAATTGAGGACAAAAATATGGACTTAGCTCACGTTCGCCTTCTTTAACTTCTTTAATAAGATCTTCCAAGCTATTTTCTTGGTTGGTTTTCTTGCCATCTTTATTTTCTAAAGGCTTTGTCTGTGGTTTATCATCATGTTCCGTAGAATAAGTATTCGTAGGATATACTATCAGCTGCTGTTCTTGCTCATTGTAATCTTGTAATCTATTATTCTTTGACACTCTGTTGGATTCCGAAGTAGCCACAGTTCCATGAATTGTATTTCTTTTAGAATGCTTCGAATTTTTACTCAGGCGACTGTTTCTTCCGCTTTCTTCTTCTCTGGCTCCTTGTAGACCATTAAAGCGAGTTTCTGACTCATTATCAAACGGTTTTCCTGCGTCCTTGTTTAGAATACCGTTCAAGTGGATCGGTCTATTCGTCTCGGTTTGAGTTCCTCGTTTAAAAAGGAAAAAGTTCAGGACGACAAAAACCACCAAAATAATGACAACGAACCTTGCTAGTTTTCCTTTAAATCTCAGCAAAAGATTTCTTAACAACCACATCCCCATGTCAGCGAATTTCTCTCAGTAGTTCGAAGGAAAACGGCGTAGTTTCTAAAGAAGCATTAGGTCAAAATAATGGCTTCGCCATGATATCAGCTTCTGCTTTCTTTCCGGTTCAGTGTCTGCAACAAATGCAACTGAAAGTTATGATACCCACAAAGATTACTCAGTTAAAGTGGATAAAAAGCAGTTGTAGGTAATGGCAACAATTCGAACCCCAAATATTAGCCGTATTTGATCAATATGAAAAGGACAGCTGTTACTTAGGAAATATACTGCATCACTGTGGGGGAGAGGGACAGTACGAGTCTAGACAGGATACGGTATCTTAAGAAGGCATAACATATACCGAGCATGAAGGATCGCATGGCTCTTGTATCTATTTATGATTCCACCAATAAGGATTGTCACTGAGATAAACAGTGAGTCATATCCCCAGACGATAATTATTTTTAAGCTTATTGTTTTCTAAAGTGTTAAGTTTCTAGGTCGGAGCTGGTTGGGGATGAGGTTGTTAGGCAAGGAACTACTGCTTATGTCTTGTTTTTTTTTATAGAAATGTTCAAGGTATCTTGTAGTTTTTATGTTTTTTGAGCACTCTTTTTTGCCATGTTTTTATAGCAATCTTACAAGTACAATACAACGTCGAGCTCAGCTTTGCTTATAGGTGACCACCAAACAATGCGCAGATTATACTGAGAATGTCCGACTAACAAACTCGAATTCAGATGTTTTAAGTAGTTATCAATCTTTTCCTTAATGTACCTTTAGAATGCATTTGTTTTAAGAAATAAATTTACAGTTTTCAGCACTCGGTGTCTGTTCCATTCACCACTTTCACATTCCCATAATGCTTTGAATTTTTGGTGAGCAACAACGAGAAAAAATCGTTAATATTACCATGAAGATTAATAAGAATTGAAGAAAAAACATCTAAAAACACTTATGCATCTATGATGGATTCTATTAGAATTCACGAAAACCAGAAAGAAAGAAATTTGAACAGGAGTAAAAGTCATGACACTTCTTGGTAACTCCATACACTGTCTGTAACACCGAACGTTTCATTCTCCCATGCGTGTGGAATTAACTTTGATTAAATTTATACTGGATTTTTCAATGATTATAGCAAACATACTCAGCAACTGCAAAAAAAGTTTCAAATTTTCAAATAATTTTTGCTATTGTTGCCCCCCAAAACCGCAAAGTAATATGGGAATGTGAAAGCTGTACATTAGAAACACATTTTAGCTTGTCCGACATAGCAACAGTAACTAGGGAGGTAGAACAATGAATTCGGAGCCTCAAACGTATGGAACCAACTTAACAATGACATAGAATTTAATAGAATTTGTCGATAGCAGCGGATGAGCGACGGAGAGGGCGGCTGACTTTGCGAAAGTCTATGACATAGGAGATGCCCCCCTACTAGTGAGCTTGCTTTAAGCGTCAAGTTTTAAGAGGAATTTTATGTCATATTTTTATAGTTTTTTTTATCATCAATACTGTTGATTTGATTATTATCAGCTTTTTTAAAGTATTATCATTGATATATTGTTATAAGTAGTAGCCTGTATATTTTATTTTTAGAACGAGGACCCTCTGTGTACTTGGTATCTTCGATAAACATTTTAAAACAAATATCATTCAGATATCATTAATTATTGCTTTTAATTCAACTGCATTTTATTCTTGTTGTGCACCAAGCTATACCTATACAACTATTTCAAAAAAAGGTTGGCGAATGTTTTGTTGAATGTCGCATGTTGCATGTTGCATGTCGCATGTTGCATGTTGCATGTTGCATGTTGCATGTTGCATGTTGCATGTTGCATGTTGCATGTTGCATGTTGCTTACCAAGCATGAAATGTATCAAATTCATATGTAGAATAATGGCGGCACAGAAAGAAATGTGCTGGAAAAACCTGGAGACAAAGTTTGGGAAAATCGCTACTTTGAATTCACATCACCCATACTACATTTCGGGCTTGGTATGCAACAAGCAACGAAACCTACACCAACCTTTTTTGAAATAGCTATACCTATGAAACCAAAAGTACCTTTGCGCTAAAACTTTTGATTTCAATTTATCAAAAAAGCATATAAATTCATACATAGTTCCTAAAAAGATTCGACAGATTTACTCGTTGGTTTCGATCCTCGCTTGTTTTCTGTGCATCGAGTCACTGGGAATTGTCGACACTCTTTCAGGTTGACAACTCGAAAGTTTATCTTTTCTAACAAAGCGGTACCACATCTCCTTAACGTTGTTTTGCACTGTGATCGACAAGGACCAAACATTGTCCCATTTGAACACCGAGGAGTATTTTCTGAGCATAGAAACATTTCAAGATTTCTTAGGCATTTCTTGCTGGCCGAATTCGAATCTTTGATTTTCGATGTATGATTCTCTATGAATTTCTTCGTACTTTCAAATGATTCTGAAGCATTCGAGACAGAAGCCATTTCGTAGTGGTTCTTGCATGGGTGATCAGGTGGAAGAGGTTGGCATTTCGTAGTACCTGAGAATGAAAGTTCAATGTCAAAATTAAATCCAAACAAAGAATGGACTAGCTACTGTATACTTCGACAATACGGCGGCCATCTTAGTACGGAGAGAAAACATATAAAGCTTTGTTAAGAGTAATGTCGATTATTATTAACAGTTCACCACAAGACAATTAGATAATTATATGAATAAAGAAAATGGACATAAAAAAGAGACACATAACGAAACTTCATACATTATCCGCCATAATTGTTTTGTCTCCCTCCCCTCCCCCCCCCCCCCCTGATGCGGCCCATAGTTTTGATTCAAGATGGCCGCCGTATCATCGAAGTAGTCCATTGAGGAGCAGTTGTCCCAAAACGTTGCATTTCTTATATGTGTATCTATCTGGGATGTATTGTAGCTGGAAATTTAATGGAACCCAATGCAGCTGGGTATAAAAATTTCAATTCAAGGGACTTTTGTTTTCTTTAGTTGAGACTTCTAAACCTCGATTGGTACAACTGTATTTTTTTATCAACTTACGAAAAAAAAAATACTGAAAGAAAACACTGAAGTAAACATAGCAACTTAGCAACTCTTAGCTAGTAAAACGATGAATTACCTGGCAATACTGTGGATGGTTTTTTAGGAGAATCATTCTTTGCTTTCGCTATTTTAAATAAACCTATAAGAACAATAAAATATATCGTAATTATCACGAGAAGTGTTCAAACAAAATAACCAAATAGTAGGCCAAAGTACCTTTGCTGTTTGTATCATTTGTCTTGTCATAGATACAGTTTTTTTCACCATCCATGGGCAATTTTGTACACTCTACGCCTTCGGGCCACCGGAGACCGTATAGTTTCATAATGGTTCTGCATTCCCTTTTAACCTGGTAACACAGTGATTGACAAGGAAGCATATTGTGTGTCAAACTACTGGTCATTTCTCTGGCACTAGAAAGAGTCTTGGTACACATAGGAACATATAGAGAGCATAAAAATAGTTGAATCTTCGGAGAACATTTGATTTCCACCAGTGGCCAAAAACGGTGCATCTCACGTCCAGCATCATTTTGATGCTTGTGATTAAAGAAGTTTGGAAACTGCGTGAAATCATATCCAACTCCTTGACAAATCTTTAGATATGAAACCTCACAACCTGATGGAGGAGAAATTGTGATAGGGGAAGTTGGGGAAGTGATGGAGCTTGATTTCGTGGAAGGAAACTGGTCGTTTACCACATTTATGGAAGGGCCAGTCATATAATCTTCCTCATTCCGTTGCGTTATCGCTTCAGTCGAGTCCTCATTTTCAATTATTTTCATATTTCCCCCAGTTTTAGGCTGAGTTGCTGGAGTGGACTTTGCACTTTCTTTGGGTACTGAAGTTGGCTTTGCTGCAGAAGGACTAGATTCCGTTGCAGTTGGCAATTCTTGTTCAACCGAAATGGCCCCTGGTAAAGTGAGTAATATTGTCTTCGTTGAAGACTGATGAATCGTGACTTGGGCTTCCCTTGAGGTGATGGGAGAAGTTGGTATCACGTTTTCATTTCCTGACAAAATAATCAAAATACGATCTTAAGGGCTTTTGGTACATAAGGGGACAAACTTTACGAGCCACGAAATCCCAAGCACAGATAAATCCTAACCCTAATGACGTTTCATACCTAGACTACCTCAATCCTTTTCAAAATCTCTTTTCATTTTCAAATATTAAAACTCCTTTGAGAATATCTTGACAATAGTGAAAATTAGCATAACAAAGCTACCGACAGGGATTCTGGAAGTGTAGGCATAAAACGTCATCGTGGTTGAGGCCTTTAACTTGTGCTTCTTCTGCAGTTCCAATTTCCGATCGTTGGATATAAGTAGACAAGGCATTGGAAAGATCCCCATATAATATTTCCTGCCAACAGTTTCTTACAGAGCACCTTGAAACACCGTAAGAAAATTATTTTTACCTTGACTTGTTAAGTATTTTTGGCTGAGACAAGTACCATCATCAGCATCAGGAAAATCTTCACACGTCATGCCTTCAGGCCATCCAAACCCATCATAAACCTTCATGAAATAGCTGCAATCATTGGTCACTTGCTGACACAACGAACGACAAGGTAATATATTTCGTGTGACAGTCGTTGTACATATTGGCGTGTACAAAGAACACAAGAACAAACTGGTTAGTGGTGAACATTTTACTTCGATTAATGGCCAGTATTTCGCAATCTTCACTCCTGCATCGTTCTGATATGTCTGGTTGAAATAATTTGGAAACTGGACAGCTTTGTACCCAGCATCGTCACAAGCCTTTAAATACAATGGCTCGCAGTGACTTGGTAGAGGTTTCGGTTCAGCGGTTGTTGGATTTCTGGTTGCTAAGCTTGATGATTCGGTTGTCAAGGTAGATATGGTAAACTCCGATGCTGGGTCATTACTTGGTGGGACTGGACTCCATTGGGTGACATGAATGGTCGAGGTTGTTGATGCTGCACTGTCATGTCCTGTTCATCAAGAAGAATTATATAAGTAATATGTACCTTCATGAACAAAATCAAAATCATACGACCTAATAAGGATAGCGAAAATTTCTCGTGGAAGACAATATACAGATAGAAACTTCATATCTTCGCGCCACCGTGAATATCCTCTCTCTCTCTATATATATATATATATAGTTCTGCTGTGTAAGTAAGCCGCGTAGAAATGTTGGTGAAATATGTAGAAAGCAGGCCCCACGGCTGAGACGGAAAACAGGCCCAACAGCTTAGGTGGAAATCGAGCACGCGCCGCACTCTTGGCTTTGTCTACAATCATCAGCAAAATGGAAACAGATATATGGAAATAAAAGTTTTAGGAGTTGCCGAGAGCTCGCCCATCTCTTACGCATATCCTTATGATATTGCGAAAGACCGAGTGCTGCAATTAAGAACAACATTTTGTAACTTTTTAAAAGTCGCTTAAAATATCGCCTCCCTCACGTTTTGACATCTATTTTGCTTACTCCAAAAAAACGTGACTCAAGAGTCCTTCAGTAACGAAATATTGAATATTTGGCACGCATTATGATCCTCTAAGAATCATTTCCATGCAGCATCATTACAAATGTATATTATAATATTCTGTCACTTACCATATGAAATACAGATTGCACTCTCACCAACATCAGGAAATTTCGAACAATTAAACTCAGCTGGCCAACTCTCGTCACTTATGTTACAACTCTTCTTTGTCGACATGCACATGGACCGGCATGGAAGGAATGGTCCTCCCAAGTCTTTACTACAATACGGAAAACTAGCAGCGCACAAAAACTGCTTTAGCTTGGCTGGGCTTTGACATAACGGCGTTAAATGAGACCACATGGATCTAACATGGTCCATCATTTGAAACTGTCCTTCTTTTGAAGTCATTTTTGTTGTTTGGTACCCAATATCACTGCACATGGAAGGTTTCAGACGTTCGCAAGTATCTTGTGTAGTAGTTGTTGGCAACGTTCCTGTAATCACCAAAGTTGGCATTGTTGAAGACGATGGTGTGATGATGATATTTCGTTGACTTGGTGATGGAGTGGATTCAAATAACTGAGAATCTGTCATTTGTTTATTTGTTACAGCTGACACTGATGAGGTTGTTGGTTGAAGGATGTTCATAGTACCAGACACAACTCTGTTTGTTTGTAAATGACTTGAAGTTGGTTTCTGTGTTGTTTGTTCGGCGTTTGATTGAGTAGCTTGTTGTTGTGGCGTTTCCTGAGTCATCTTTTCTGTTACTTGTTTTGTAGTTTGTTTTGGTGGTTGTCTTGTTGTTTGTCTTTCAGTTTTTGGGTGTGTTATCCTATTTATTGTTTGTTCCGTAGACAGCCTTGTATCCTCTGTTGTTTGTTTTGGTGGTTGTCTTGTCGTTCGTCTTTCAGTTTTTGGGTGTGTTATCCTATTTATTGTTTGTTCCGTAGACAGCTTTGTATCCTCTGTTGTTTGAAGTGTGGTCTTTACTGTTGGTTGTGTTATGTGTTTTCGTGTTGTTTTTCGTGGTGGTGGTGGTGGTGATGTTGTTGTTTGTAGTTTTAGTGTCGTTTGTGCCTTTGTTCCTTCAGTTGTTAATTGGGATTTTTGATGCGTTTTTTCAGTTACTTGTTCCGTGTGTTGTGACGGTGATGATGTCGTTGCTGTTGCTGATTGATTTGCTGGTGTTGTCGTGCTTTGTAGTGTTGTTGCTTTTGTTCGTTGTGTGGCTCCATCTCTTTCGTGTTCTGTAGGTGCTGGTGTTGTCGTGCTTTGTAGTGTTGGTGTTGTTGTCTGTTGCTTTGTTCGTTGTGTTGTTCCATCTCTTTCGTGTTCTGTAGGTGCTGGTGTTGTCGTTCTTTTTAGTGTTGCTGTTGTTGTTTGTTGCGTTGTTCGTTGTGTTGTTCCATCACTTTCATGTTCTGAAGGTGCTGGTGTTGTCGTTCCTTGTAGTGTTGCTGCTGTTGTTTGTTGCGTTGTTTGTTGTGTTGTTCTATCACTTTCATGTTCTGTAGGTGCTGGTGTTGTCGTTCTTTGTAGTGTTGCTGTTGTTGTTTGTTGCGTTGTTTGCTGTGTTGTTCCATCACTTTCATGTTCTGTAGGTACTGGTGTTGTCGTGCTTTGTAGTGTTGCTGCTTTTGTTTGTTGCGTTGTTTGTGGTGTTGTCTCTTCTCTTTCCTGTTCTGAAGGTGCTGGTGTTGTCATTCTTTTTAGTGTTGTTGCTGTTGTTTGTTGTGCTGTTTGCTGCTTTGTTCCATCTTTTTTCTTCTCTGTAGGTACTGATGTTGTCGTGTTTTGTAGTGTTGCTGTTGAAGGTACTGTTACTGGCAGTGTTGTACTTTCAGCATTTTGTCCTGTTGTCACTAACATCCTAGTAACCCCTTTTTCTTGTGTACTACTTTGTGTTGAATGTTCTGTCATCTCTGTTCTGTATCCTGATGTTTCTGTAGTCTTCTGTGCCGTGCTTTCTTTTACTTGCGTCGTTATCGTTATCGGCCTTATCGACGACTGTTCTTTTGTTTGATAAGGTGTCGTTTGTATCTTTTGCTCCAACACCCGTTTGGTTGACATTTGACCTGGTCTTGTTTTTGGTGTAGAATGGGTAGATGGAGATGTCTCGATAATACCCGGGTTTTCTGTTTGTTGATGATACGGTATCTTTGTAGTAGGTTGCCTTGCATCATTGTCCAGCCGCACTTGACCGACGGTTTGAGCAATTACCCAAGAACTGTACGGTCCCTTTCTACTCTTTAAAAGAGCTGCCATTTTAACTTTATAAATTGTGTCTGGCCGTAGATAGGTCAATGTGAAAGATTTGTAATGACCCTGTCGATGGAGAAATGACAAAATCAGTAAGGCATTCATTATCATATTCAAGATCCCTAATGAAGTCTACATACCGGTAGAAGTAGAGACGTTTTTCTTAGATATGGTGAGTAAAGTGGAGCAAAGACAAGACTATAGTGAACCACACTGGAGGCAAGTGCCCTGTACGGTAGATCCCAGGCTACTCGCAGCTTATATAAAGGCAATGGTACCACGGTAATGTTCTGAGGAACTCCTATGCGGGCAGCAACTACAGGACTGGTGCGAAAGCTAACGGAAAGGCCTGGGTGGGTGCCTCCGTTGTTAACATCAGGAAGTCGTACACGAACATTGTACAAAGTATCAGGTTCAAGGTTGGAAATCATCGCTGCAGTTGAACTCCTTGAGACTTGGACCGTTTTGGAGTTGTGCCAGTTTTTGCCATACTCAATGACGTAACCATCCTTTTCTTGATCTGGTCGTAGCTTTTCTAGTCGGATGACTGCTGAATTACGGCTTGTATGCATGACTTCAGGCTTGAAGATCGCCGGCATAGAGCCTGCAATTGAAAATATTATCTTCTAAATATATCAAACATAGCTTCAAAACACTTTTGTTTGCGTGCATTGTTGCTGCTGTCATCCCTACGTGTGGCATATTTTGGATACCTTTACCATTCCCATCAGTTTCCTATTTGTTTTTCTTCGGCGTTTCAAGATTAGTAAATACACAATGTATCATCAGACTTCAGTAATGATAGCGTGTTTTGTCTTCCATTCATACTTTACCTTTCGTCAGTTCATTATCACCGCACACTATCGGTGAGTAATTATGCAGCTAAGCGACATAAATCTCCTTTATCAAACCCACTACCTCACACTACCATACAAATAACTCACAGTTCTTGCTGTGATACGAACAACAAATTAAATAGTTGTGACGAAACTTCAAAATCTATTCAAACTCTTGAAAGAGTTTAATCTCTTTGGTAGCTAGAGAAAGAGCGAAGTCAGTCCCCGCGAATAGTTGGTATTTCCTCGGCAATGATACCAATCGGATTAGACTTGCTATACACGATATGCCAAATGAGTGAGCCAGAGGGCGCGTCTAACGATCATCACATACCTCATTCAAAGAGCGCCTTTTTTCTTCATAGATAACTTGCAGCTTCGAAATATCAAACAGAAAGCTTGGGCCACTATTTATTCTACTACCAGCTAGTATGACACTAGAGTATAAAACACTAATAACCAGACTTTTCATTTTATATATGATTTTTTTAAATGTCTAATGATCGCTCATCTCAAAACTAATTCTTTTACACATGGACAAAAAGAATAGTCTTGAAACGTGGTAATTGTCCCTCTTCAGAATTCTCGTCCTTGGAGAACTTGTATATTCCAACGCACTATTATATCACCCTGTGGGTCGTAAGAAACTGACCGGAGAGGGGGGATTAGACTCTTACGTGATTGGTATCCATGGTGGTCTGACTGTTCAAAATAAATACCCGGTCACGGACCTGAGAAGCTAGCAGTCTGGGCACACAGTGGATATCTAAACCCGGGAAATCGAAGAGAAGAAACGCAAGTAATCAGTCAAAGACTGCGAGTTACCAGCCATCCAATGATATTGCTGCAACATGGCAAATATGTAATGTTTGTTCGATAATAGTGAGCATAGTTATTGCTCCACTCCTACGTGGTTTATTGGGAATGCATTCCCCTGCTTTCCCCGCTAGGAAATATAAGGAACATCATTTATCGCCGGGAGGGAAAGGGGTCGGGGGTCGGGGGTTTTATGTTGCGACATCCGATTAAGATTAGCTGATCCTCCCAAGAGTCACTATGTAGATTTTTTAGATCCTCTCTTAACTAGTGTTTGGTACTTTTTTCATTTGTTTGTACAATAATCCCCCCTTTGTTACCTATCAATGTATAGGTGATCGTCCCTCCAGGTGCTTAATCCTTCCCCAGGCGATAAATAATCACTAGAATCCAATACTGAATACTGCCCAAGAGGAAATGAACTATTCATATTCTCCAGATCTTGAACTACCGCATCGCTTTATATATATTTTTACTAAAAACGAAAATAGAAATAAGAAATATATCTGATTCTTTCCAAATGATTATCATAATAATAATTTTAAAATCAAAGATGTTGTAAACCTTCTCACTACCCCCCTCCCCTCCCCTCACTGATTCAGTTTATATCACACATATTGGGGATTTGCCACAAGCGAACAATACAGGCAATACTAGTACTGCAGGACATCGAACTGTTGATCATATTTCCCGGTGATTACTCATTGCAGGATTTGAGCTTTTCTTAATCACTCAGTGGTGACGATTGATCGTTTTCACTAATCACTAATCAATACACAGCAAATATTACAATAATAATGATAAAAAGAAGTCGGGTTTATATCATTTTTGTAGCTGGTACAAAAACAGGCGAAATGCCCTTTCCTCTGCAGTTACCACGAGGCTATTTCTGCATGTACTTTGGATTTCTTTTCGTTTGTGTGTTCTGGTAGAGTATGCTTCAATTGGGATTAAGTCATTAACGTCATTAACATCAAATTAAGGTATTTTGATTTGAATTGTGGAAATGGTAAAGACGACGACAAAACAGAACGACAAAACTCAACAGAAACCTGTGGGGTCCTGTGGAACGCTGTGGGGTCTTGTGAAGCAAAAACGTCTCGGAGAAACGTATAGTCATCGAACACTTAGAACAGTTAGAATCGATAAACACGTTGAAAATATATCCATTCCAATGCCATTGTTTATATAACAGTTTACAAATGAATTGTGTAAATGAATAACTTCGAGAATCAACATCCATAACAATCATGTTTGCATGATAACACTTTGAAGCGCGACTGCTGTCGCTAACCCATAGCCGATCTTTAAATAAAAGAGTCTTATCAAATATTGCAGGCATAGGAATACGAGTGTACTAGATTAAACAGTGATACGCGAGAACATCCATCGATAGTTTGTCGAGTTGTGAAAAAGTTTCATTGAAGCTTAAGGTTATGACCTTAGAACTAATCAATTAATTCTAATTTTAAGACAAAAACTCTCCTAAAACTAATTTACTGAAGTAGATTTTATCAATTATATTAGATATCTTAAAGCATTACTTCATGTTATTGACGGGCTTATCTCTGTAATGCGTATATTTTGTCCTGAGATAGGGCAATACTTCTGAATCGAGCTATGAGAAGAACCTGATCTTGTTATCAAAGTTACATTTGATGTTCCAACTGCGATAACCTTATAAACAGAAATCTAAACCGCTGTTGTCATGAGATCCAGCACTGTGAGTTAATTGGCAGTCTTTAATGACGATTGCAAACAAACTGTCCCTTCAAGCTACCTCTAAATAAAACTATTCCTCTCTTACAGCACAAGAGTTGAACCGAGACTTGGTCATCTGTGGCGTACCTACAGAAATATTTCCAGATTTCGTCAAACTATTTCTTGCCAGAAACTCATGAAGCAGTTGATTAAGTTGGTTAGTAAACCTATAGATGTTGTCGATGTTGACTATCTAGGTGTTCTGAATCAAATATTATCCTTGGAGTATCAATAATCGTACCTGACACTCCTGCACTGCATAGCGTGAAACAGATGGTCCCAACGAGAAGACGCAGCATCATTTTGGAACAAGACAGCATGTGTTTCCTTAGAACCGGTATGTCTCTTCAATACTGTATACACTAGATGTTCTCCAGAGCATTAACGCTCTTGTTGAACCTTTCTAAAACACAAACACTTAGATATTTATAGATCGTTAATTAGTCCAGGGGGATGTCTGAATAGCGATGATGGTAGCCTCGCTAGGAAAGCACAAAGTCACGCATGAACAAGAGCTCATCCTATGAAGTACAAGATAAAAGAAATATATTGGATGTAGTCAAAATATTTTATTTCAAAATCGTTTGTTGGTGATTGGTTTTCGCTTTGTTGAGTTTGTAGAGACAGCAGGCAAAATTCCTGTTAACAAAAATGGGAGGGGAGGGGAGGGTCAGTAGCACCGTAGCATTCAAAGCTGATATACTCTTTTCGGGCAAGACAAATTCATCCGTCCTTATCAAGATTAATCCTTAAAAACATTTGAATCTAGGAACAAATATAAATAGCTGTCCGGGGTTATTTTTCAACAGAAATAAATTTTGAAAGATATATTAGCAAAAAATACCATGCAATTTGATATGGAAGGTTTCAAAAGTGACGTAAAAGACTAACAATATTGAAAAGTTTTCAAATATAATTTTCAACATCTCCAAATACCTTGATAGCTTGCGTTACCTTGCAAAACCAAGTCGTAGTAAAACAACGGTTGCCACAAGAAAACAGTGCTTTGAACCATATACTAGCGTGTCGGGTTTTGAAAAAGGATTTCACGAAACCTTCAATCTGGAACAAGATATCCCAGTGGCTAAAAAGTACAGACCAGTAAAATGCTTCTCTAAATTGCATGATTGTTGAGGTCATGTCTTTCTGCTGATCGATAAGAAATAGGTAGCATAGTTCGATATTTTTCTTGGCTATTTCTAGCACTCTACTTGGGCGTTAACTTGAACCTTGATAACCTGTCATACCGAATGACGTTAGTACAGTCTTCACTGCTGAAAAGGACTTAAGAAGTAGAACTTCCCCATTTATATATACTGTTAAATGTTGTATAAGGTCCTCGATATTCCTTCCTGGTACATGCATTTTATAGGAATATTTAACCTACATTTTCTTTGGTTTTATTCAAATATTTTTTCTTGCAATAGATCTTTTTACCGGCTTCGTTGTTTGTTGTGCCCATTTCAGACCATGTGATACCACTCTTGGCAGTTAATTCTTTCATGTGTAAATATTTTAATAAAAGAACATTTCTCAAGGGAATGACGTTGTCTGAAACGGGCAATTTGCACACGAAGCTAAGAAGTCTATTCTGGAAGATTTTCTCGCCTCTGACACGCCCATTTCCCCAATATAATTTGTCCTCAGTCTATACGGAGGGTATTTTGCTTTATTCGACTCGACTTATACTAACGGTTAAGTAGAGGTTAAGATTTATGATTTCCTGCATCTACCAAAATTTCATCAAGACTTGCTAGCTGCCCTGCTTGACTCGGAACCGTCTGCACGAAATATATTCTGGAAAGGTCGGTCAAGCCGGTCTATTATCCTACTTTTTGGAGCACGATATCAAAGGGAAATCTTACGATTGTTTATCTGTGTTCATCTGGAAGAGAGCAAAACAAAACTAATGAATCGAGGAATGGACAGAATAAGGTTCTCAAATCTGAAACCCTTATGAGACAGAGTCCTTCATGGTCTCTTGGTGTGCAGCATCGTGAAAGACAAGAAGAATTGGAGCAATTAAATATCCAACTAATTAAGTTTTAGGAAGAATATCTGAAAAAGAAATGCTAAACAGAAGTGAATGGTGTCTTGCTCATTTACTACGGTTTAGACCTCTTTACCTTGGATGTAATGTTGTCCCATTCAGTTCAGATCACTTTCCATTCTCTTGAGAATAAGATTCTTTGTTTGAGTTGTATCCATATTCATGTGTCTTCTAATGCGTAACTGTTAAACAAAGAAATGATACTCTAGGGAATGACATGTGATCTGAAATGAGAAAACATGTATTATACCCAAGCTAAAAAGGTCTCTTGACTTTGTTTCAAAAATCGAGGTGTGGATAGAGAAACGATTTGTTGGGGTTAGTGGGGAGTGACCTCCTTAATAGCAAATCCCAAGCTAATCCTAACTGACCATTGCCCATGGCAGTGCATGACTATGCCTTAAGCTAGGCACTTAGAAGTTTAACGTTTCACGCTTTACTGCGGGCATCTGAATTGTCTGCCAGACTTTTCATAGATTCAGTGTTATTGACCTTACAGTATACTTTAGTCTAATACAGTCTTATTCTGTTTCTCCCTAAGGCTAAGCACGCACTACTAGGCTTGTTAGCAATATATTTTCATTGTTTTTTCCTCGTGGTAGACAATTAAAATGTAGCGATTCGTTGCTTTCATTTTGCGTGTGAGTGTGAAAAGGCCTATGAATGCTTAGGAAAACCATCACCAGCATTACAAAAAAAATATGATACGCATGGGGCAATATCTAGATTTGCTTTATCAAATTCGACCTTAAAATCTGCGGCCAAATAAGATAGCTAAAAATAAACCTCAACTTTTAATTAACTTTTTTTTCCAGTCCCTCCCGCTGGCACCACACACTACTGTCTGACGAGTTCTGCATCATGATAGTGGGTAATGCACTCGCCTCTCATGCACGTGCACTAAAGAGTCTCAAGCTCGATTCCTGGACTGGATTCATGGGCATCACGTGAGCCGAGTAGAGTTTTTTCTCTCCCTCCATTCGAGGGTTTTTCTCCGGGTATTGCAGTTTTTTCAAGAGTCCCTTTCATAGTTCCCTGCGACATCTTGAAAGGTAGCCGTGCCATCGTATCGAAGCGAGACGAACGGTGAGTTTACAATGATCGATAGAGACCTTGTTCACCGTTCGTCTCGCTTCGATGCAAAGGCACTGCTACCTTTCAAAATGTCGCAGAGAACTGTGAAGGGGACTATTCGATCTGTTAACCGTGCCCTGGCTTAGATTGATTTGAGTTTGACTTGGGTTGGAGTTCATAAGTTGAGTTTGCACTGAGTTAATACATACATTTTGTCTTTGCTTAGTACTCATTGCCAGAAATATTGGACATTGTCAGCGGTGTTACGCATGAATGAAAATGAAGTGGTTTTCTAGAGGAAAATTATAACTACATGGTTTCCAAGTACATATTTATATTCAACTATGATGTTAGTAAAACAATTCTTGCCAAAAATTGGTTACTTGACAATCAAAAGAACAACTATTATTTTTCTGTTGATAAGCCTCACCACAGGAAGCCCATGAAGGACAAGAAACAAGTTTCAAACGTAAATCGTTACTTTAAGCTTCCTTATTGTATCTCAGCAGTCAATAGGAGCTTGTAAAAACAAAATGGCGATATTTAGGGGGTTTTGAAGCTGTTTGGAGCAGTCCTCTGTGGTTTCTTGTCATTTTTAACTGAAAACTACGAGCTAACAACGCGTCGAATCACTTAAAATTTAACCTAACTTCAAGCTTCTTGGGAACCAACATTTTGCAGGCATGCTGTCTATTTTGAGCGGTTTTGGAATTATTAAACACTTGTTTGGTGATATCGAGGAGGAGCTCTTTTACTTATAAATTTTTTCGACTTCAAAGAAGACAATTTTGGGGTCAAGTGTGGCCAGATTTATAGACGATGTATGGAATCTAGAGCTTTCGAAGCCTTTCAAAGGCAAGTAGTCCGGGAACCAATATGTCGCATGATTCAATGATCATTTTACGCTTATTTAGTAGCTTGTAGGGTGGGTTGTTTATCGCGATGTGGAGCTCAGAGGAAATAAAACCCTATTCGCCGTAAATAGAGGAAGCTCTATATTCCCCATACATTTCCTATAAGACTCGGCGGCTATTTTGTAAGCTGAAACGCATCATTGCGCATGTATGAGCAGGCTCATGTCCCATATTTCTGGCAATGTATACAAATTTCAATATAGAATTCATTGCTATGTTTATCTTGACCCCATGATATCAGTAGCTGACGCCGTAAGAGCCTAACGGGTTCCAGATTCAGCTGATAAAACTATTGAAACAAATGAAAAGGGGCAAAATCAGTCAAAACTATCACCTATATTCTATTCATTCTTTCTCGAACACATTTCGATTTCAGAAACATATACGAGATGGATTGGATGAAGAAAATACCGAAAAAAAGCCGCCTAAATCAATCAAAACCGTGTGCTGGAGTCCATGTCTTTTGGTAAGTACCATCCATTTTTTAAAATATATACCTTGGTTATTACTGAGGGGTCAGAAAGTGAAGCCAAATGCCCATGCATCTTTTTAGATATATATACGAGATGGTTGGATGAAGGAAATGAAAAAAAAAGCCAAAATCGTCATTATTTTTTACTTAAAACCAACCATTTAAAAAATATATATACCTTGATTATTGGGGGTCAAAAGTGAAGCCAAATAAGGGACTGGTCAGAAATTAGCAGTGGGGAGGGGGGGGGGGGGGGGGGGGTGGGGGGGTGGAGATTTGAAATTGAGTGCCGAAAATGATGTGACACTCCTAGCAATGGAAATGAAATTTCCTGACCCTCCCCTTTGGGTGGGCCTAAAATAACATGGCCCTCCTCCCCGTATGAAACGACCCGAAGTACCCCCCCCCCCCCCCCCCCCAAGTGAAATTTAAAAAACGAGCTTGAGTGTTTTATCGTGAGATATAAACACGAGGCCGAAAGTCGAGACATCCACGATAAAACACGAATTCAAGTTTTTTACATGACTTCTAAAACCCATGAAGAGTCTATAACATTTTTTGAACATTTTTATTCAAGACTATAATAAAAAGATGTATTTTGCAGTATAATCTGGTGCCACATTATAAGTTTTGAATATCGTGTGTTTCATGAATAAAATTACAATATGATGTCTGTAAGGAATAGAAATCCCAGGAGGCTCAGTTAACATTCAGTGTGTCCTTATTAGGGCATTTTTGAAAAACCTTTCTTTGTTAAACATCAATGCTTTGTTATTTAGATTTGCTTTGGACTTTCATGTTCTGTTTTTTTTCCAGGTGCCATGATAACAATGCAGCGCTTGTGGAAGGTACAAATCTCTGAAAGAGAAAGCTTTAGTAGATTCGGTATCTTCGAGTACCAAATATTCTTCAAAGTGAGCCCATTGGTGATGTTCATTCAAGAAGTTGCGAAACAAAATGGTGAGATTTATCCGCTGAAGAGCTTGTCAGTCTCATAGTTTGATTTAAGCTTGTATTTTTCACACGATATTTTATCGTGAATACACATTTGTGGACGATATTTTATCGTTTTTTCGAATAGTAGTTCCAGATTATTGAACTTTTTTCAGCACAGAAACAATGGTAATAAACATATGAACACTGTTATCAATCAGCCAATCTATAAAACTATATTTTCAATGTTTCTAGTTGAGAAAAACGCTAGTTATAAGTCAATTTAGATTTATTATAAAATTGTACACATTTGTTTGATATTAGTAAATCTATTTCCTCCGCTATGGATTGCATGTCTTTCATTGTCTTTATTTTATTTTATTCTATTTTTTAGGTATAGAGGTTCATCAGAGAGGGCCGTTTTGAGCTAACATCGAGGGAGTGCAGGTTTGATTAATAATTCATATACGTGCTGATACAATGCATTTGTGCTTGATGAATTGTTGTAGAACATAGAATAGACCTCATTGACTTGGGTGTAATGTTGTCCCATTTCAGACCACGTGTCATTCCCCAGAGTATCATTTCGTGGTTTAACGGTTGCGCATGAGAAGATACATGAATATGGATACAACTCAAACAAAGAATATTATTCTCAAGAGAATGACATGTGGTCTGAAATGTGACAACTAACCACCCAAGCCGATGAGGTATATTGTTTATTAGAAAAAACCTACTAATGGTCTACCACCAATCGAGCCCTGTGATTGGCTGAGCTACTAGGGGTCTATTAGTGATAGACCTCTAGTAGCGAAAAGCGCCGGTTTTGAAAACCAAAAAAATATATTTAAAGCAAAATCCAAAACTTTTTGCATCCTTTTATTGGACCAATTAGTAGGTTTTTACTAAAACAATTAGACCTCTCGCCCTCATGGCCTACAATTCGGACTCGAGGACTAATTGTTTAATAAGTGTTTTACGGTGCCTGCCTACTATAGAACAAATCCATGAAATAGTTTTTAATTCACGATTCTTAAACTCAAATTTTATGCTGATTTCAAATATGGAAAGAAAGAAAGGTCGTCTCGAGGTCGTTTTCGAGATATTCACGATTAAACACAAGCATATCAACAATTTTTTGAAGAAGAAAATAGCGATAACCAACTCTCTACAAAAAAACTTCACCAGTGATCAAGATTTTAACGTTATTTTATCAAGAAACCTAAATTATACATCGTTTTACAAATATAAGTCAAAAGATTTGGAAAAGTTTGAGAAATGTAGTCAAAAAACATTTTTTTTATCCGGCTTGCCCTTGACAATTTTGTTTGAAATGGGTGCAAAAAAACGCACGCTTACTGCTTTTTCTTTTTCCCATTCAAAATTCTCTTTTGCAAATCCGCGAAAAAAATATAGAGTCCCGTGCAAAATTTGAGGGTATTGCCCTGTTGAAGTAAGAAATAAAGGCTTTGGGAACGAGATTGCAATAGACCTTTCCGTAGTCTTCCCACAATCCCTTATGATCCCAGCGCGAGCTCGAGGTCAGGGTAAAATTTGCATATTTTTTATACATTTTTATGCAAATTTTACCCTGACCTCGAGCTCATGCTCGGATCATAAGGGATTGTGGGAAGACTATGGAAAGGTGCATAAAAGTTTGAAGGTTATTCGTGCGCGCGCACATAGTGGCGTCAGATTGCCTGCTTCATGGCGTCATTGTGATTGCGTACCTGCGTGCGCAATAGCTTCATTTTTCTATAGTAGGAAGCCACCTTAACTGCAGTTAAAACACTCATGTTTATTAAATTTTTTATAACTACAACGGTTCATCAAGCACAAATGCATTGTATCAGCACGCATATGAGTTATTAATCATCCCCGCACTCCCCTGAGATATTCAAAACCGCCCCCGACTTCAAGATTGATGGACCTTTATCCTAGTATAATAAATACGTCACGTGTTTAGTTTGGGCGACACGATTGGCTCTTAGCCTCATGGAATATTAATGAGTTTTAGAAATATTTATTAATAGGTGGTCCGGCCTCCGGTGTTCATTGTATTGTTGCTATGGTAGTGCTGAGCATTATGAGTTCTTGCTGGAGGCAACTTTACATTTACTTGTTTAATAGCTTTTATCTTCCAAACAAGTTAATGAACATTGTCTCTCAGTTAAAACATGTTTGTTCCGGGGATTTTTTGGAAGGGTGGGTAAGGGTAATGAAGCCCGGAGGCCGGAACACCTAGGAAAATGTTTAAATTGAGAGAGCCTCGGAAATGCCATTTCCAGTGTTTTGAGGGGCATCTGCGAAAGCATGATTTTATGCCACCCTCCTATTTTTTCCATGACTCTCCCTTTTCAGGGGCTCAAAAAGCAATGACCCTTTCCCTTTTTTAACACGATCAAAAGATGAAATAGCCCGATGAAATGATAAAACAAATTAGCCCAATAGAATGATAAAACATAATAGCTCAATCAGATGATGAAACCCAATAGCCCAATAACATGACAAAACAGCCCAATAAGACGAACGAATAGCCCAATAAGACGAACGAATAGCCCAATAAGACGAACGAATAGCCCAATAAGACAAACGAATAGCCCAATAAGACGAACGAATAGCCCAATAAGACGAACGAATAGCCCAATAAGACGAACGAATAGCCCAATAAGACAAACGAATAACCCAATAAGACGAACGAATAGCCCAATAAGACGAACGAATAGCCCAATAAGCCGAACGAATAGCCCAATAAGCCAAACGATTAGCCCAATAAGGCGAACGAATAGCCCAATAAGACGAACGAATAGCCCAATAAGACGAACGAATAGCCCAATAAGACGAACGAATAGCCCAATAAGCCGAACGAATAGCCCAATAAGCCGAACGAATAGCCCAATAAGCCAAACGATTAGCCCAATAAGGCGAACGAATAGCCCAATAAGCCAAACGAATAGCCCAATAAGACGAACGAATAGCCCAATAAGACGAACGAATAGCCCAATAGGCCAAACGAATAGCCCAATAAGACGAACGAATAGCCGAATAAGACGAACGAATAGCCCAATAACCCAAACGAATAGCCCAATAAGACGAACGAATAGCCCAATAAGCCGAACGAATAGCCCAATAAGCCAAACGAATAGCCCAATAAGACGAACGAATAGCCCAATAAGCCGAACGAATAGCCCAATAAGCCAAACGAATAGCCCAATAAGCCAAACGAATAGCCCAATAAGACGAACGAATAGCCCAATAAGACGAACGAATAGCCCAATAAGCCAAACGAATAGCCCAATAAGCCAAACGAATAGCCCAATAGGACGAACGAATAGCCGAATAAGACGAACGAATAGCCGAATAAGACGAACGAATAGCCCAATAACCCAAACGAATACCCCAATAAGACGAACGAATAGCCCAATAAGCCGAACGAATAGCCCAATAAGCCAAACGAATAGCCCAATAAGCCAAACGAATAGCCCAATAGGACGAACGAATAGCCCAATAAGCCAAACGAATAGCCCAATAAGCCAAACGAATAGCCCAATAAGACGAACGAATAGCCCAATAAGACGAACGAATAGCCCAATAAGCCAAACGAATAGCCCAATAAGACGAACGAATAGCCCAATAAGACGAACGAATAGCCGAATAAGACGAACGAATAGCCCAATAAGCCAAACGAATAGCCCAATAAGACGAACGAATAGCCCAATAAGCCGAACGAATAGCCCAATAAGCCAAACGAATAGCCCAATAGGACGAACGAATAGCCGAATAAGACGAACGAATAGCCGAATAAGACGAACGAATAGCCCAATAACCCAAACGAATACCCCAATAAGACGAACGAATAGCCCAATAAGCCGAACGAGTAGCCCAATAAGCCAAACGAATAGCCCAATAAGACGAACGAATAGCCCAATAAGACGAACGAATAGCCCAATAAGCCAAACGAATAGCCCAATAAGCCAAACGAATAGCCCAATAAGACGAACGAATAGCCCAATAAGACGAACGAATAGCCCAATAAGCCAAACGAATAGCCCAATAAGACGAACGAATAGCCCAATAAGACGAACGAATAGCCGAATAAGACGAACGAATAGCCCAATAACCCAAACGAATAGCCCAATAAGACGAACGAATAGCCCAATAAGCCGAACGAATAGCCCAATAAGCCAAACGAATAGCCCAATAAGCCAAACGAATAGCCCAATAGGACGAACGAATAGCCCAATAAGCCAAACGAATAGCCGAATAAGCCAAACGAATAGCCCAATAAGACGAACGAATAGCCCAATAAGACGAACGAATAGCCCAATAAGCCAAACGAATAGCCCAATAAGCCAAACGAATAGCCCAATAGGACGAACGAATAGCCCAATAAGACGAACGAATAGCCCAATAAGCCGAACGAATAGCCCAATAAGCCAAACGAATAGCCCAATAAGCCAAACGAATAGCCCAATAAGACGAACGAATAGCCCAATAAGACGAACGAATAGCCCAATAAGCCAAACGAATAGCCCAATAAGCCAAACGAATAGCCCAATAGGACGAACGAATAGCCGAATAAGACGAACGAATAGCCGAATAAGACGAACGAATAGCCCAATAACCCAAACGAATACCCCAATAAGACGAACGAATAGCCCAATAAGCCGAACGAATAGCCCAATAAGCCAAACGAATAGCCCAATAAGCCAAACGAATAGCCCAATAGGACGAACGAATAGCCCAATAAGCCAAACGAATAGCCGAATAAGCCAAACGAATAGCCCAATAAGACGAACGAATAGCCCAATAAGACGAACGAATAGCCCAATAAGCCAAACGAATAGCCCAATAAGCCAAACGAATAGCCCAATAGGACGAACGAATAGCCCAATAAGACGAACGAATAGCCCAATAAGCCGAACGAATAGCCCAATAAGCCAAACGAATAGCCCAATAAGACGAACGAATAGCCCAATAAGACGAACGAATAGCCCAATAAGCCAAACGAATAGCCCAATAAGCCAAACGAATAGCCCAATAAGACGAACGAATAGCCCAATAAGACGAACGAATAGCCCAATAAGACGAACGAATAGCCCAATAAGACGAACGAATAGCCCAATAAGACGAACGAATAGCCCAATAAGACGAACGAATAGCCCAATAAGCCGAACGAATAGCCCAATAAGACGAACGAATAGCCCAATAAGACGAACGAATAGCCCAATAAGACGAACGAATAGCCCAATAAGTTGATGGAATACACCCTATGCATAAATAGTAAAGACTGGGAACGAGCACCATGAATCATCAATGATTTCAAAAATATCTTTTGATTACAAGAAAAAGCATGTCTAAATTAGTACTTTGGTAGAGTTCTGTTGTTATATATTAAATCACTGCAGAGTTATAAGCATTTGAAATGTGCCAAAAACATGAAAACGAGGCTGGTCAGGCCTTGGTTGTTGTTTCCATACAAATCTTTCTAATTTCAAACAGCTGTAGCTTTTTATCATTTAATGTTAGTAAGGTGAATTTTTTTGGAGATTACTAAAATCGATATACTCTTTACAATGAAAGCAATGGTGTTTTCAGTAACTGATGAACTGAGGTATTTCCATGGCCACGCCCTTATGCATAGGGTGTATAGCCCAATGTGCCGGAAAATAACATGGTATTTTCACATGTGATAATATCACATTTTTGAAATAAAGTAATATAGATATTTCATTGATATTGATATAATAATAATAATAATAATAATAATAATAATAATGAATATTTTTTGAAAAGGTAATAAAATGGTTCAAAGTTTATCAAAACCATCCATGTTTTTTTGCTTAGAAATTGGAAACAAATAACCTGTTTGGCATTCAAAATAAATAATTCATTTTTGTGTTGAAAAGGTGTGAATATGGTCCAAAAAATTGTAGTATCAGGATTAACATATGATATCATATAAGGTTGCCAAACTCACCTGACCGTTAGACAAGCTGAAAGAGTTGTCCGAGGTATGGATCCAAAAAATTTTAGGAGAAAGAATCCAGGCCATAACCCCTTTGAAGACCCCTTACAGCACGTCGGAATTCAGCTCAATTTGGAGGGCAAAACAATAGGTTCCAATTCTTAGGAGATCAAAATTCTTTTGTGTTGCCCTCCAAATTGAGCTGCTCTGACGTCACGTGCAAGGGGTCTATACACGTGTCATTCCCTTGAGAATGTTCTTTGTTTAACTTGTATCTATGATGTTCTAGGGAATGACACGTGGTCTGAAATGGGAAAACATTACGCGAGTGGATTTGGTCCATTGATATCCATCCATGCTTTTGTGTTTGAAGATTATGGGAATCCAACATTAAACTTGCGTAGCTAGGTTGTGTGTGGTATTTGGCAGCACCTCCTATCTAAACTGGGTCCCATCAGACGACGGCGGTTTTTTACCACCACGTGCCAGCGGCCGTATAGTGTTTTTTTTAATAGAATTAAGGGTGCAGGTTAAACAAAACACTAAACGGCCTCAAATCGCGCTGAAACTTTGCCAGAAGACCGAACAAGGTACAAGCAGCGACCGAAGCAAGTGTTAAAAGCAAAATGTTGAGTGAAACATTTTCTTTTTTATCTATATCCTAACTCGCATCAATACGATCCCCTATAAAACATACACAGCTGGGGCTGATTGATTTTGCTATTGATTTTTTCCCCCTAGCATTCCTCCCCTCGCGAGGACCTGCTACACAGGCTATTCCTCATGTAAAACGATTGTATTGTTCCTACAAACCAACATGGCTAGGTACCATCATGCGATTACCTTGACCCCATCCCTTGCCACCATATATCGTGACATACGTTCACCCGAACATATAATTCATCGGTTGAGAGGTGTTGTCATCAAAAGCAAAGAGAGGACGCGTGCGGGATCAAGACCTCAACACGGAATCTTATCAGCTGTCCATCCGACTTTGAGGGTGCGCGCATAAAATATGGCAGAGCTGGTTTGCTTAATAACATCAAAAAATACAATGTACCAAGTTTGAGAAACTAGAGAACATTCTCCTTGTACTTGTTTGAGCAGTTAGGATAGGAGATGCTCGGACACTGAGAGAACAATAGTTAAAGTGATCACACGCAATTGGCATAAACGATGCAGTGCACTAATGCTGGATGTGAAATACGCGCATGCTTATTGATCTGATACAATACTATCAGCTATGGGTCTTTCTGTTTGTGTGGGCTTAGGATCGTACTGAACGAGTACATGTAGCAGGCTACGAGATGACTTCGAGTACTTGTTACATGAACTTCATTAGTACTGGTATGTGATAATAGGATTATAGCACTCTTATTGATAATCAAGTACATCAATAATCCCTTGATACGATCTGTTTGAACGCGAGTCGCTTGTTGAAACCCTTAACTGTAGTAACAGACCCGTGTAGCCCGAGGCAAGTTCAGGCACGCATTGCTTGCGTGCTATCACCGTTTGGAGATGTTTGGATGCTAACTTGATTTCCCATTCAGCAATGAGTATTGTGTTGATGAATGTGGAGCAAAATTCTCGCTCGAGTAAAGTAGCGACAGTTAGCCATTAATTTCTTCTGCGTTGCTATGGGGACGCGATATCAACATCTCATAAAAAACGTACGAAAACGTCATTGTTTCGATAGCAACCGTCGATTTATCTTATGTATCACTCGTCTTCTAGTTGGCTTTTTAGTTTGTGAGACATAACGACAAAAACAAACCCGTATCATTCAATTCGTTTCAGCAATACAACAAACAACCAAAAGAAAAGTTTTCATATCAAAAGACAATAAAAAATAGAAATGTAACGAGACATGTTTCAGCACATATGTCACGTCTTGATTCAGTTCCAACTCGTGTAGATCTTCTTTGTGTTTGTCGTAATAGCTTTGCTGAATCAATGATAACGACGTGGGACGCGGGCGGGTCTGCGGTTTGCTAGAAACAGTCAGACATTTTGTACATTTGTACATAAATATAAGTATAGCGATAGTATTAACAAAAAATATCATTATTTCCGGTTCCGACTTTAGTCCAGTGGTCTGAGAATTGTGGTTTGATTTGCGGAAGGACTAACAAAGTACTGCCTTTGTAAAGGCATTCACATCTGCAAATCATTAAATCTTCACGTGTTTGTATAACCTCAAGAAATTACGCCTCCAATCTTTCACCAAATCCTTGGCAATATCAAGTGACGATTACAAAAAACCTTGCAGCTTTTTTAAATAGTTTCTCTTGAAATAAGAAGAGTTGATAATATAATAGTGACAAGAAAAACATGAGATGGAAGCTGTTGCTGATTTTTTTTAACCGACTACAATTATATTTTATTACGAAAAACTATGAAGTTTTGGTGAATTTTTGACAATAGTTTTCACTGACTTTAACATATACAACGTTTCTTGCCAAAAATAGTCTGTCATTTTGTATTTTCTGAAATTAAAAATTGCATGTTTCCTCGGATACTTTTTTTCTTTCAACTTTTATCATGCCTCTTTCTAAGTCCACTTTTTTCCTGACAGACTAGCAAGGCATGAATCCATGCATATACGTATTAACAATAAATTAATAAGTTCGCTCCACAAAAGAGCTTTAGATTAGGATCTTCTAGTGAAGAAAAAAAGGCACCAAGTCTGATAATACAAATGCCTTCACATATGGTAAACTCATTTGTTCCTATCTGACTTTCAAAAAGCTATTTAGAAGCGTGAAATTCGAGCAGCTTTGCTTAGAAAATAGCAAGTTTAAGTGCTTTTTTACCGTTAATTTTCCACAGGAAAAAAAAACAACATTGTCAAGCGATTTAACGCTACGAGGAACGCATAAGGCTGTCAGGCAATGGAAATGTATTTGTAACATAACGAACGCAAAAACAGCTCATTTTTTCAACGTGTTATTCATGCACTGCTTGTTGTTAGGCATTATTTACTGTGCTTTTGTAAAATTAATGCTTTTGATAACATTAATGAAGTTTTGTTTGCAGTTTCGAGGAAGTTGCTGCTCGTTCGAGTGGAAAAACCATAACGACTTCTGAAGTCACTGATGCATAAAAACAGACGCTACACTGAGAAAACGTCAACTACAATCAAACTGTGGAACGTAAATCCTTTCCTAGCAACATGTACTTTCTTAATCAATGATCTAGAGGTTATTGGCGTTTGTTTTATGCTTAGATTGAAAGCTCACGAGCCCTGTGTTTGATGAAGGCTTGCTTTCCATCGAAAAATGTACTTTTTTGTCACTTCAGTTGATGTGTCACGTCGCGAGTCACAGCACGTAACCATTACGTTAATCGATCGTCAAAAATTGGAAAAAAATATAACTGTCGTGTCTAATATTAAACTAGAAGCAATCGCTGTGTGACAAGAAAAAGCTATTCTGAGTTTTTTAAAAGAATTTAAAAACTGACCAGTTATGAAGAGTTACGTTGAACTGAATTTGGTTCGTTCTTTTTGTCGCTTCCCTTGTTGTTGTTTTCGCTTGGTCTTCTTTGCTGGCCCTAAAAATGCGATAAAATAAAGGACAACATTCAGAATTTGAGCATTAAAAACTACATACAAATAACAAGTGATAATTAGAACGTATAAGACAAGCATCACCTGTTTGTTTGACCGTAGATGTAGCTCCCTCAGATGTAACTCCACTAAGTTTCGAACAACCTATGGGCTCAATTGGTCGAAAATGTTCAATCCCAACTTCGCTTGTTTCTCTGGTTCTTAAGTTATAATGCCTCTTCGTACCTGGTGCTATATTTTCTATTGTTTTTGTACAAGTACTACCACTATTATCGTTATTATCTTCTTGTAAGGTAGGAGATGTCCTGGTCTGAAGTCTTTTACCGACCCGTTCCCATTTATAACGTCCCGGAGGAAGAGGTTCAAATTTTTCAAAGTCAAAATTCCATATTTCGGATTTCTCTCTGCTTATCCTACTAGCTTCTCGCAATAGATTCTCTTGTACCTTGTTATGATCGCTCGGTGCTGTTCCAAACAGATTCCTTTGAACTCCATTCCGGGAATTTTCTCGGTTCATTTTGTTTGATGTTCTGATTAAATTCTTTTTACAATATTTATGTCGTTATTTCGATACTAAAACGCTCTCCTCGGCTTCGTAGATTTGTGGTTATAATCTAGAGATGTAAACCAAGTTATGAGTTGTCAAAATTCCGATATATTTGCTACATAAACTTTTTCCTTGCCCGTAGTAAGATTTTCCATTCGTAGTAAAACGGTCGGTCGGCGACCTTCTCAGAGCAACACAGCTGAAACTCCGTGAACCACAACTAAGGAAACTTGGTTCAAAAATATTTTACTACGAAGCAATCTTGAAAGAAATCCATTGAATACTGCTAGAAAAATGCTTGATCTACAGCTGTCCGTTCGAAGAATTGCAGTTTTCCCTAGCCGACTGAGTCGTTCAGTGTTCATTTACTTGTAGCGTCCTCTCAGCCACGAATGCTTTAGGTATTAAAAGCCCGCCGCGACACGCTAACACACGCTTATATTAATTCGCTATTATAATTGGTCGGTCTGTGACAGCTTCTCGATTATGATCTATATTTATCAATAGAAGGATAACAATAGGCTTGAATCAAGGACTATTTTGTAGCATTATTGACCAAACCAATGGATACACAGGCTATTGGAAAGCCATTTTACTGCTGCAGCTTTATACGTTAATATGCGCAAAAGATTTTTTAATTGAAATTTTCATTTATAGCGTCCTTTTCAACATAGACGCGTAACTTGAAACCCAATAACCGTTAATTCTTTGAAGAACGACTTAAGTGAAAATCAATTCACAAAAAATTAAAAAGAAAAAAAAATATTGTTGGTTTTTTTGAACATTAAAAACTCTTTCAAAGTTTTTTGTTTATACTAGGAAAAATTTATACATTCAAATCGTTATTTGATTTAAAATTCACTGAAAAGTGACGAGAGATATAAAACACATATATTTACCTACAGAAATGTTATAACCTGTAAGTCATTTCTCTATCTATCTTCCCTACTGCTTCTCTTCTTCTCTAGCTATTTCCTATAATCATTTTTTGATTTCCTTTCTCGCCTCTCCGTCCTACTTTTATCCTAAGAGTTTTATCGTTATTTTGGTCGACAATGTCCTGACCTTCAAACCGAGTTATTATCTTGTACTTGCCCAAACCTGCCTCTTGGTAACATGAGAGTTTGTTTACACGCGGACGATGGAACTCCCCTCCCCTTCCACGCCAACACAAAATATTCTGGGATCATATTTCTGGCGGGAAACGGTCAGCAGACTCGTTCCCAGACATTACGTTGATCCTTCCCATAAAACATAGCTCGAGAAGTGACAGGAAACGTGTCTGCTGGGCTGAGGAGCGAGACTAGGCGAGGCAGTGAAGAAGAGGAGAAATCTGAGAGAATTTTAAAAAAAACCGTTGGAACGCTTTTTCATAATTCTGTACTGAACCAAGTGAACTTTGGCTTCGGTTAACCAGCTTACGAAAACCCGAGCTCTCTCTATAGCTAGCTACGTAGTATTCAGCTATTCCTTATATTTCATAATTTCCAATACCGTCCAATAACAAAAAATACAATAAATGACACTCTTTAGAAAACATTTTCCTAAGACTTATTATTTTACTATTTTGCTAGTTGTGTAACGAAAAACTGACCAATACAGACGGACTCGCATACGCATGCGCAGAGGATGAATAGTGAGAGACTTCCAATCACGCGTTCAGATAAAAGTAATACTTTGCTTTCATGGTGAGCTAGCCGAAGATCTTTTTTTGCGGCAGAAATAAAGAACCACGAGCACGATAATCAGTATCACTAACATCACAACAAATAACACAACAAAAATGATGGCCAATGTTCGCCAATACCTAAAAAAATAAGAAACGTTTATCTTACACACAGATGTCGGCATGCGACTTACAGTTATCGAACCGCTGAATCAGCCCCGGAGGGGAGGGTACTCCCTAGAATGAACTATACAGGGATGCTCGCCTAAAAAGGGTACCTTTTTCACAGTTTCAGGCCGCAGGGTATAGAAAATGGGTGGGAATTTGTGAGTTTTGGTATAAAAAGGGCTAGCTTTTCGTCAAAGGTGAAAGGGTTATCTTTTTAAGGCAAAGTTGTATAATAGGGGTACTTTTTTGCTGAAATTTTGTATATAAAACGACAAGGGCTCGAGAGTTCGGGCGGAGCATCCCCGTACAAAACACCCCGAAGTACTCCACCCCCCCTCCCCCCCCCCTCGAGGAATCAACATCTGGACGGCTATAACTTGTTAGGTACAGGTTTGGCGAGGGGAGGAAACCTACCCTGCGAGCAGAATACCCTTTATCTCCTATGCTACAATCTTGGACAAAATTGTTGTTACATTGCCCTTTTCATGACAAACTTTCGATGCTCTTCGCACTTTTCACTTGTTTTCTTCAACCCCCTCCTCCCCTCCCCCTAAACAATGTTGTTGTGTTGTCTCCTTGGTCTGGTAGCCCCTTAGGATGCAACATTGGATAGGGGGAGGGGGGATACTTTGGAAAAAGAAAGTTAAAAGTGAGTAATGAAGTGATTTTTTGAAATTGTCGTTTTGTAACAACTAATTTTGTCCAAGATTGTAGCAGGTGAGAGTTATCCCGGAGACCCTAGAGAAAAACCCTCGAATCTTGATGAAGGAGACATAAGTGACAAACTCTACTGAGAATACGGATGCCGAGTCCTAGAATCGAATCCGAGATCACAGAGAGTACCGACCGCTAGTATACATCACACTGATTCCATCAATAATGTTTCAGGGTTGACAGGGTTTTACTACTATTGCAGATTGCGCTCGAACGTTTTTTTTTTCACTTTCTTTTTAGCAACATCTTCCACAAGCGTTCCTCAAAAAGTAGCAGTTTCCTGGTTGGTTTTGATTGTCAAGATAATCAAATGATTTGTCGACTCCTGGTCCTGCATGTTAGCATACCTTATTTTACGAAATTTTCGCGACACGGTAATTTCGCGATTTCGGAGGTGGAATATTTCGCGACACTTTGATTTCGCGATTTTGGAGGTGGAATATTTCGCGACACGTTAATTTCGCGATTTTGGAGGTGGAATATTTCGCGACACTTTGATTTCGCGATTTTGGAGGTGGAATATTTTTTTCGCAAAGTTACTGAAGTGTCGAGAAAATTTCATGTAATAATGTAGTTAGTAACTATGTTCTCATGATATAGCCGTGGAAGAGGTAATCTTTTGTAATAACTTGATAATTAATAATTAATGTTCTTACTGTTTTCCTGGGTCTTCTTCAGCGAATCGACACTCATTGGCCTCTGGGTGGTCTATACATAGCACATGTTTTGACATGCTGGAAAAACGAGGTAGAAGAAATGCTTTAGTTTTAGAAGAAAAGTGGATTGTAGCTTGGTTATTTGGGTGCTTTGGGTAGCCTTTTCCGTCACGTCTCCCTCCCTCCATCTGCCATTTTATATTCATTTGTCCATCTATCCATCCATCCCTCCCTCCCTCCCTCCATCTATCCACCCTCCCATCTATCCATCCATCCACCAACCCACCCATCTATCCATCCACCCACCCACCCATCTATCCACCCACCCACCCATCCACCCACCAACCCACCCATCCATCCACTCATCTATCCATCCACTCATCTATCCATCCACTCATCTATCCATCCATCCATCCACCCACCCACCCACCCACCCATCCATCCATCCATCCATCCATCCATCCATCCATCCATCCATCCATCCATCCATCC